>JAJHZJ010000121.1:3082219-3682219 GCA_023548195.1 Bettongia penicillata ogilbyi | reverse complement strand
CCCTCAGATCGTCAAAAAATGTATACACAAGTTATTTCCTAATTTAAAAAAGGAACTACTCAAATGCAATAAAAATATACTTAAAAGGTGCCCAAACATATATACATATGATACTGTACACATAAGGTTCCTAACTCAAATCTTTTTTTTTTTTTCCTTTTACCATTTCATTTTTTTTTCCTGCTAAATAAAGTCACAGTCCCTGCTGATGGGGAATGATTGGTTTACCTATAACAACAGGGGGCTTAAACTGTCAGGACTTTAAGAAGCTTTGACAGTTTTTGAAAGTTTAACCTGCTGAGCTCACAGCACCCATGGGAGGGTCTTAGTTGCAACTTTACTTCTGATGTTGCTGACCACTAATATTGACTCCATAGATAATGGATTTCAATAACAACCTCCTAGAGATTAACACTTTGAGTATATCCATGATATTGCTTTAATTAAGTTAATACATGAAGGTCACAGTTTGGAAAAAAGTTTTATTAAATTTGGCAGTGCTTACAGTAATAAAAAATGTGTGTGCTCATCTGAACAGTAACTCATAAGTTTGCCTACAGATATAATCCAGTCTGCTCATGGATTTATGCAGTATTTCAATTTATTTTATAAAATGAACTCAATTTATTAGTTCCACTTCCTCAAAATATGCACATTTCTAGAAATTCTAATATTTCATGACTAATAGGAAATAGACTCTAACCATGCTGGGTACAGAACAAGTTTACCTAGCATCTATACAGACCACCCATTAAAGCTGAAAACCATTCTGATGGTAGAAGAGATTACTACTTTGATTTTTCTATACTTTCCAAGTGTTAAATATTAATATCTTACTGAAATATTTGAAACAGTTTTTCATCACAAAAAGGTAAGAATTCATAAACTTTTTAATTCTAACGTGTTTGCTTAGCAGCAAAAAATAAACTTAAATCAAATTGTGTGAGACAAACATCTGTACAGGACTATACAATTAAAATACAAACACTTTAGGTTAAAAGGTTGACTTTTTAATGTTACTATATATGCAACTGTAAAACTATCTTTAAAGTGCAAACCCTATTTTCTCTATAATTAATGTAATATATTTCAATATTTGTCTGTAGGGCAATTTAACAGTGCTTCATTTAAACAAGGAAATTTAGCTGAATGGCTGAATTTGATAATAATAATTGTATTTTTAAAATACCCAACCTGACAGATACTATAGTAGATAATAATGAACCAGCATGGGAGCCATTTAATATACTTCTTGATTAACTCATTGCCTGTCCAGTTCTCATACAGACATGTTAACATGTCATAATCGTCATAATTCCCATCATCCCCACAGCTAACACACAAGCTCCTTGATTAGTGCACAACTCCCAGACGAGACATTGCTAATGTTAAATAATTCCCTTCAGCCTCCTGCTACTATACCACAGGATCTCCAATTAAATATAATGTTCCTGATGAGACATATTAATGTAGACAAATTCCTACCAAGTATCCTAACCTACTCAGGATCACCCAAATATGGGAGAGGAAATTCAAGGTAGAGATGATAAAAATACTGATTACAGGTAAGATGCTTTTGGAATAAGTCTTTACAAAAGAAACAACGAAAAGAAAAAAAAAAGGAAAGGAATAGGAAAAAATGAATTTAAGGTCAACTATCCAAATTTGTTTCCATAACAATTATATGGACCAATACTGAAAATTCTAGTGGCTTAAACAGATATTTGGGGGCCTAAGTACTGAATTGTACTATATATCTGAAATAAATCAACATGTACTTATTACATGCCAGGCATTATATTATCCTGGCCTTGTAGGGGAAAGGCAAAAGTGAAACATTTCAGGTTACTAAAGGCTAAAGTTTTATGAGTATTATCAAGTTTTGAAACAAAAATGCTACTTAAAAAACCTTTGCCTAAATAAAAGCTCCATGAACCAAAATCATATTAATGAAATCATTACCTGAACATAAGTACTATTGTTGCTATTACTACAAACTCCTTAATACCAGACTTCATGCAACTAATTAGAAAATTTCACTTCTACACTGAATACTGTTGCATATATAAATGCTTTTATTGTTTACAAATTCTATGACTTCTGAGTAACAAGATAAATGAATTTAAAACTTTCCCATGCTATTAATTAAGGGCCAACTGGGAAACAATGGGCATAATGACCACCATCATTTTAGAGTATCCAGGATTTTTAAAAAATATTGATCTAAAAAAAAGTAACCACCTAAACAACCTTCCAGATATACAAACATAGAATATATTATTTTGAAAATAGGTGTTCTATGTAATTTTTTGGTGATCAACTAAGTAAAAAAATTATTAGTCAGATTGGGTTTTTTTTTAAATTCATGAGCAAGTAGTGGCTTTATTGTTAACTATGTGGTTACTAGATTTTACGAAATTAATAAGATTTTAATTCTATAACAATCCAGAACCTAAGAAATAAGTATTGTTATTTTAACTTTTAAATTACTTTAACCTCTACATGCAACAGATAACATTTAAGATATTATAACCATCCCAATAAAATTCTGATAAGTTCTTCCCTAAGGTCTTTGTACCTCTGGCTATACTAATGAGCTCCATCTTCATTTGCCTGATCATTAGTTTCTAGTTTGTTCAGCTGGAAACCAACATACACTAATTATTTCGACATCACAAAGTCATCTCTGTCCTTACTATATCCCCAGACAGCAGGGAGAAATTATCAAGGGTAGGCATGATAATATCTTGTAAGTGATGATTCACTTTACCTCACTGTCAATCATCTAGGAGTGTTCACGCAAGATACTACTCAATCTCATTATTGAATCCTAGGGCTAAGAGTACAATACACACCAGGAATCATATTCCAAACAGCAGGATGGCAGGATAAAATATAAGCGTCAACAGATACTTTCATGAATTTCAGTTTTATATTAACATAATAAATATAAAATATTTCTCATTTTAACACACATTTGTTGTATACACATAAAACAAAAACATGTTTAAAAGAAAATAAGTCTGGCAATAAAAGAATATTTTCTCACAATTAAAGAAAAAGCACTTTTTTAATTCAATGAAGTCCTTTTTAACAAAAAAATTTTTTAAATGAACATAACATTTTTATTCTTTACTTTTAAAAATCATATTTAATCCATCCTAATAATTTGACATTCTTTCATTTACAAGTATGTGTACTTTCAAGTTAAGGTTGAGATTTGCTGATTTGTACTTTTATAAATACATGAAATCAGTGATTTTCTTCAATTTTCAAATAACTTTCTACCCAAATGGGGTCAATGTTATATTGGCATAGAATACTTGGACACAAAGGTTTTTCAATAAAATTGCCAGCTTTGCTCTGGCTTTTGCTTTTCATGTATAAAAAGCTAAGGATATAAGGGATCTGAAAAGCAGAGCTTAGCAGAATTCCTTCTTCACAATCACCACTAAATTGTCATCTAGACTCTACACCAAGACCTCCGCTTTACATGGGAGCTTGCTTCATTCTGGCTGCTTCTATAATCCTGTCTGTAAGATGTCTAGCTTTACACTTTACACATCACTTTAAATATTTCAATAGGTAAAGGGCTCTAGAAGCTTTTCTTCACACAGAGCAGGTACTAGCACAATGTCTGGCACATGATGTTCTTGCTGTTCGTTTATTTCAATTGTGTCCAGTTCTTTGTATGACCACTTTTTCTCCTGAAGTATTCTACTCAGTTTTGCAGGGTGGGTAACTCTTGGTTTTAATCTTAGCTCCTCTGACCTCTGAAATATCATATTCCAAATCCTCCTATCCCTTAATGTAGAAGCTGCTAAATCTTGTGGCATCCTGTGTTTCCACAGTACTGGAATTGTTCCTTCCTGGCTCCTTGCAATATTTTCTCTTTGACCAGAGAATTCTGGAATTTGGCTACAATATTCCTAGGAGTTTTCCTGGGGATCTCTTTCAGGAGGCAATTGGAGGATTCTTTCAAAATTTATTTTACCCTCTGGTTCTAGAATATCAGGGCAGTTTTCCTTGATAATTTCATGAAAGATGATGTCTAGGCTCTTTTTTTTGACCATGGCTTTCAGGCAGTCTAATAATTTTTAAATTGTTTCTTCTGGATCTATTTTCCAGGTCAGTTATTTTTTCAATGAGATATTTCACACTGTCTGCTGTTTTTTTATTCTGTTGGTTTGGTTTTATAATTTCTTGATTTTTCACAGTCATTAGCTTCCATTTGCTCCATTCTCATCTCTAAGGAATTATTTTCTTCCATGAACTGTTGGACCTTCTTTTCCATCTGGCTAATTCTGCTTTTTCAGACATTCTTCTCCTCATTGGCTTTTTTGATCTCTTTGACCATTTCGGTTAGTCTATTTTTTAAGGTGTTATTTTCTTCAGCATTTTTGGGGTCTCCTTTAGCAAGCAGTTGACTCAGCTTTCATGATTTTCTTGCATCACTCTCAGTTCTCTTCTCAATTTTTCCTCTACTTCTCTTACTTGATTTTCAAAGTCCTTTTTGAGCTCTTCCATGAATTCTCCAATTCATATTTTTCTTGGAGGCTTTGGATGGAGGAGCTTTGACTTTGTTGTCTTTTTCTGTTTGTATTATTTTAGTCTTCCTTGTCACCAAAGTAAGGTTCTATAGGTCGATTTTTTTTCCAGTTTTTCCTCATTTCTCTAGTCATTTTACTTGACTTTTGAGCCCCGTCAAGGCAGTTCTCTGCTTCCAGTAGGTTTGGGGAGTGTACGATCAGTCACTCAATCCTCCCATAATCTGTAAACCTAGAGGAGTTCCAGAAATAGTCACTACCCCTGCTGCTGCTGTGGGTGCCATGGGCTCCTCCACATATCCTCTGACACCCTGGGGCTAGGGTTGGACCACTCTCTTTCACACAAGTACCATAGGTTTTTTCCACTTACCTTCCAATTTGTCCTTGGCATTCTGGGGTTGTGAAGTCTGGAAACCATTCACAGGCACAAGAGATTCAGTCCCTTCAAGGACTGCTCAGGTCTCATTTGTGCCAGTGCAGCCCATGCTAGCAGAGTGCAATAGATGCTTGCCATCGACGTTCTAGGCTGTCTTAGACTAGAGATTTGCTTCACTCTGTCATTCTGGGAGCTCTGCAGCTCCAAAATTCGTTTAGACATTTTTTACAAGTATTTGACTGGGCTTGGGGGGTAGCAAGTCTCTGCCTCCTCTACTCTGTCATGTTGGCTCCAGTTGTATCCAATTCTTCATGACTCCATCTACAAGATACAACTTGGAATAAGTGGTATCTTAACCCAATGGGATTTTCTTGGCAAAGATGCTAAAGGGGTTTGTCATTTCCTTGTCCAACTCATTTTACAGGTGAGGAAACTGAGGCAAACAAGACTAAATGACTTGCCCAGGGTCATACAGTTACATGCCTGGTACATAAAAGGTGTTTAACAAATATTTATTAATTTTTTAACAAGTTTTTAAATTTTACCTAGAAAGGTCTAGGTAAAATAATGATTATATCAACAGATGCAGAAAAAGATTTTGATAAAATACAACACTCATTCCTATTAACAAACACATGAAAACATATTTGTAAAGAGATTTTTTCCTTAAAATAATAAGCATCCATTAGCAAACATTATTTCTAATGAGGATAAGCTAGAAGCTTTCCCAATAAGATCAGGAGTCAAATAAGGGTCCCCATTGTCATGATATTATTCATTACCGTACTAGAAATCCTAGCAGTAGCATTAAGAGAATGAAAAAAAATAGAAGTAGTCAAAATGAGGATTAAAGTCATAAAACAATCTCTTTTTTGCAGACAACAGGATGATATACTTGGAAAATCCTACAGGTTGAATTAAAAATTTAATGGGAACACTTAATAATTTTAGGAAAGTAGTAAGATAGAAAATAAACCCATATAAATCATCAGCATTTCTATATATCACCAATAAAACCCTACAAAAAGAGATATTAAGAGCTATCCCATTTAAAATACGGTAGACGGTATAAAATATGAGGGAATATAGCTAACCAAAATAAACCCAGAAACTACATGAACAAAATTATACAATGCTTTATACAAATAAAGTCAGATTTAAAAATTTGAGAAATATTAAATGTTCACAGGTAGACACAGCCAATACAATGAAACTAATCTATTCAATGCTATCCCAATTAAATTACCAAAAACAATTATTTAACTGAGCTGGAAAAAATAATTTAAAAATTCATTTGGAAGAACAAAAGGTCAAGAATGTAAAAGAAATTAATGCGGGGGAGGGGAAAGGTAAAGGAAAGAAGTTTAACAGTACCAGATCTTAAACTACACTATAAGAAGGTTATTACCAAAACTATCTAGTCCTAAGAATAAGAAAGGTTGATCAATGAAACAGAGCAGACCTACAATACACAGCAGCAAATGACTGCAGTTGCCTTGTGTTTGATAAATATGAAGATTTAAGTTTTGGGGATAAGAATTCATTATCTGGTAAATATTAGTGGGAAAATTGGAAAGAAGGCTGGCAGAAATTGGGCACAGACCAATATCCTACACCATTTACCAAGAAAAGGTCAAAATGGATACATGATGTAGATTTAAAAGGAGACATTATAAGAAAATCAAAAAAACATGGAACACATTACTTGTCAGTGTTATGGATACAAGAATAATTTATGAATAAACAAGGGATAAAGAGCAATGTTAAGTATAAAATAGGTAATTTTGGGAGGCAGAGCCAAGATAGTAGAGTAGGAAGATGCACATACACTAGCTCTTCCCCCATAGCCCATGAAATACCTGTAAAGAATGACTTTCAACAAATTCTAGAAGCCACAGAAAAAAGGAGTGGAGATTTCTAGCTCAGAGTGACCTGACGGACCAACAAGAAACGTTTGTCGCACTGGACGCAGAACCCAGACCAGCCTCTCAGCACCAGGAGGAGCAGGATAGAGCAGGCTTCTAGGACAGAATCTCTGGCCGCAGCACATATCACTCAACACACAGGGGCTAAAGGTCAGTGAGAGGGTTTTTTCAGCTGGCGGAGAAGGGACTAGGGTGTCCCCATAACTCAGGCCTCCTCAGGTGGCAGCAGTGGACAGGGGCTCGCATCCATTGTTGAAGGCCTCATCGTAAAGCCCCTGAGGGAACTAAGCCCTGCCTGGTGGCCCTGCCCTTACCTGAGCAGCTGATCTTAATCTCACACTGAATAGCAACCCTGCCCCTGCCTAAAGCCCCTAGGGGACTGGAGCAGCTCATCTGAATCTCAGCCCCCCGTGCTGGCTTGGCAGAACTGGAGGCAAGGTGTTGTGGAGAGGAAACTCGGAAGTCAAGTAACTGGCAGGGAAAATTCCCAAAAGAGGGGAAAAAAAATAAGACCATAGATGGTGACTTTCTTGGTGAACAGGTGTCTCCTCCCATCCTTTTGAATGAGGAAAAACAAGGCATACTGTCAGAGGAAGTCAAGGCCCCTGTCTCCAGGGCCTCTAAAGGGAACTTAAACTGAGCTCAGGCAATAGAAGAGTTGAGGGTTAGGGTTAGTTGAGTTAGCAGCCTGCTAAAGGAAAACCAGAAGAATGCTGAGGAAAATAACACCTTTAAAAAGAGGCTAACTCAACTGGAAAAAGAGATCCAAAAAGCCAATGAGAAGGAGACTTTAAAAAGCAGAATTAGTCAAATGGAAAAGAAGTTTCAAAAGCTCACTGAACAAAATAATGCATTGAAAGAGAGAACTGAGTTCAGGGAAATGAATGACTATGAGATAAACCAAGAAGTTAAAAAACAAAACCAAAAGTTTGAAAAAATAGAAGATAATGTGAAACATCTCATTGGAAAAACAACTGACCTGGAAAATAGATCCAGGAGAGAAAATTTAAAAATTATGGGACTACCTGAAAGCCATGATCAAAACAAGAGCCTAGACTTTACCTTCCATGAAATTATCAAGGAAAATTGTCCTGATATTCTAGAACCAGAGGGCAAAACAAATATTGAAAGAATCCACCTATCAGATCCTAAAACAGACCTGAAAAGAAAAATTCCTAGGAGTATCGTGGCCAAATTTCAGAGTTCCCAGCTCCAGGAGAAAATATTGCAAGCAACTAGAAAGAAACAATTCAAATATTGTGGAAATACAATCAGGATAACACAGGATCTAGCAGCTTCAACTTTAAGGGATCAAAGGGCCTCGAATAGGATATTCCAGAAGTCAAAGGAACTGGGATTCAAACAAAGAATCACCTAGCCAGAAAAACTGAGTATAACACCTCAGGGGAAAAAAATGGGTCATTCAATGATATAGAGGACTTTTCAAGTACCCTTGATGAAAAGACCAGAACTAAAGTGAAAATTTGACTTTCAAACATAAAAGTCAAGAGAAACATGAAAAGGTAAACAGGAAAGAGAAATCATAAAGGACTTTCTTTTTTCTGTTTACAGTCCTACATGGAATGATAGTATTTGGGTAAGTGGAGGGATAATACACAAACACACACACACACACACACACACACACACACAGAGCACAGGCTGAGTTGAATCAGAAGGGATATCTATAAAAAAAAATACAATTAAGGGGTGAGAGGAATATATTGGGTGGAGAAAGGAAAAAATGGAATGGGAAAAATTATCACTCATAAAAGAGGTAAGAAAAATCTTATTCAATGGAGGACTAAAGGGAGAAGGGGAGAGGGGAAAAGTGAAGCTACTTTCTCCACATATGGCTGAAGGAGGGAATAACATGCTCACTAAATTTGATATGAAAATCTATCTTACACTACTGGAAAGTAGAGGAGGAGGCAACAAGTGGGGTGAGGGGACTGATAGAAGGGAGGGCAAATGAGAGAAGGGAGTAACTAGAAATAAACACTTTTGGGAAAGGACAAAGTCAAATGAGGGAATAAAAAAAATAAAATAAAAAAATAAGAGGAGATAGAGTAGGATAGAGGGCAATATAGTTAGTATTACACAACATGATTATTATGGAAGTCTTTTGCATAACTACACATATTTAGTCTGTATTGAATTGCTGGCCTTCTCAGTGGGGGTTGGGTAGGGAGGGAGGGAGAAGAGCTGGAATTCAAAGTATTAGCAACGAATGTTGAGAATTTTTATTGGGAAATAAGAAATACAGGGAATGGGGCATAGAAATGTATCTTGCCCTACAAGAAAAGGAAGAAGATAGGGATATGGGAGGGGTGGGGTGTGACAGAAGGGAGAGTACATTGAGGGAAGGAGTAATCAGAATGCAAAGTATTAGGAAGCAGGGGGAGGGGAGTGATAGGGACAAAAATTGGGACATGTTACAAAGTGAGGTAAAAGCAACTACTATTAAAACAATTGACTGAATTAATTACTGAGAATAAATCAATGACATCTTTAGTTTGGGGAAAAGAATTTTAGCCTAAATTTCCTACAGGCAGGTAACCTCGGGTAAAATTTGGCACTGACAGAAAAGTTAAGGTTTTAATGCTAAATTTGATTTTATGATTGCTACTTAATCAGGAACTAGAACATGTACAAAAAGGCATGTAGGCCACTTAGACTTGCCTCAAAAGATGTTCCTTAGCCAAAGTGAAATTACAGTCATATTTGAAACCTGGTTATTGGAACTTGCTCTTTTAAGATGCTATGGGACTATTAAGTGACTGTTCTTCTGAGTCTAACTCCAGATATGGATAGCAAGAAAGGTGGTCTGGGCCTCCAATCCATGATGCCAGTAAGCCTGTGAGATGCTGGTATGAACTGCAAATGGGAAGGGTGGTAGAGGGGCTGTTCAGCCTGGGCTGAGGCAAGATTCTCCTGACTCAGTTTTCCCACTGACACCTGGCAGACTTTAAGCCTGACTGAATGCAAGTTCACAATCTACTCCTACTCCCCATGAAGCTGGGGAGATATTGGTTGCCTGCAATGTCCTTACTCTTATAGTGGCAATTTCCTATAGTCAAAAGGTTTGTAAGCTTAATACTAGAGCTATTAAATTATAGATTGTTGGTAGGGAACATCCGAAGTTAAGTCTAAAATTAAGCTATTAGGCTTAGGACTTTAGACCAACAACAGTAAGTTAGGGTCTTTTAATTCTTAGTAACACTGTGGAGATAATTAGGTCAAAGGCTTGTGAAGTTAGCATACATAAATATTATTTGTGTCTCAGTTGTTTAATGTTTAAAAAAAAAATTCTTTTGTGATCTATATTGTAAATGCTTTAAAAAGAAGTATTATGTGACCAAAAGTTGGAATTGTTTTATGTGATATGAACTGTGTTAAAAATGAAAAATAAAAATAAATAAATAAAATAGATAATTTTGATTACATTAAATTAAAAAGGTTTTCTACAAATAAAACAAATGTAGCAAAGATTAAAAGAAAAACAGAAAATTGAGAGAAAAATTTTTACAGACAGGTTCTCAGATAAAGGTGTCATATGGGTAAAGAAATTACTCAAGTTGGTTAGATATATTGAACCAGCCCTGCATTCCTGGTATGAAACCTACCTGATCATAATGTATTATTCTCTTGATAAGATGCTGTATTCGTTTTGCTAAAATCTTGTTGAAAATTTTTGCATCTATATTCATTAGAGAAATTGGTCTATAATTTTCTTTTTCTGTTTTATCTCTTCCTGGCTTGGGTATCAAAACCATATTTGTATCATAGAAAGAATTTGGGAGTACTCCTTCTTCCCCAATTTTCCCAAATAGTCTATGTAGTATTGGAATTAACTGTTCTTTAAAGGTTTGATAGAATTCACTTGTGAATCCATCTGGTCCTGTAGATTTTTTCCTAGGGAGTTCATTGATGGCTTGTTCAATTTCTTTTTCTGAGATAGGGTTGTTTAAGTATTCAATTTCCTCTTCTGTTAATCTGGGCAATTTGTATTTTTTAAAATATTCATCCACCTCATTTAGATTATCGAATTTGTGGGCATAAAGTTGGGCAAAATAATTTCTAATTATTGTTTTAATTTCCTCCTCATTGGAGGTGAGTTCACGCCTTTCATTTTTAATATTAGTAATATGATTTTCTTCTTTTTTTTAATCAAATTGACCAAAGGTTTATCAATTTTATTAGTTTTTTCATAAAACCAACTATTGGTTTTATTTATTAATTCAATAGTTTTCTTAATTTCAATTTTATTAATCTATCCTTTGGTTTTCAGTATTTCTAATTTGGTATTTTCTTGGGGATTTTCAATTTGTTCTTTTTCTAGCTTTTTCAGCTGCATACCCAAGTCATTGATCTCCTCTTTCTCTATTTTATTTATGTAGGCATTCAAAGATATAAAACTTCCCCTAAGAACTGCTTTTGCAGTATCCCATAAGACTTGGTAGGTTGTCTCATTATTGTCATTCTCTTGAATGAAGTTGTTGATTGTTTCTATGATTTCTTCTTTAACCCATTCCTTCTTTAGGATTAAATTATTTAGTTTCCAACTGATTTTTGCTTTATCTTTCCATGGCCTTTTATTACATATAATTTTTATTGCATTATGATCTGAGAAGGATGCACTGATTATCTCTGCCTTTCTGCACTGGATTTTGAGATTTTTATGTCCTAGTACATGGTCAATTTTTGTAAATGTTCCATGTACTGCTGAGAAAAAGGTATATTCCTTTCTATTCCCATTCAATTTTCTCCAAAGATCTATCATATCTACCTTATCTAGAGTGTTATTTACCTCCTTAACCTCTTTCTTGTTTATTTTGAGGTTAGATTTATCAAGTTCAGAAAGAGGGAGGTTGAGGTCCCCCACTAGTATAGTTTTGCTGTCAATTTCTTCCTTCAACTCCCTCAATCTCTCCTCTAAGAATCTGGATGCTATACCACTTGGAGCATACATGTTTAGTAATGATATTGCTTCATTGTCTATGGTGCCTTTTAGCAGGATATAGTTTCCATCCTTATCCCTTTTGATTAGATCTATTTCTGCTTTTGCTTTGTCTGAGATTAGGATTGCTACTCCTGCCTTTCTTACATCAGCTGAAGCACAATATATTCTGCTCCATCCTTTAACCTTTATCCTATGTGTATCCCCCCGTTTCAAATGTGTTTCTTGTAAGCAGCATATTGTTGGATTATGGCTTTTAATCCATTCTGCTATCCGTCTCTGTTTTATGGGAGAATTCATTCCATTCACATTCACAGTTATGATTACAATCTGTGTATTTCCCTCCGTCTTCTTACCCACCATTTGTGCTTTTAGCTCTGCTGTCTCCCTTCCCCTCCTCACTAGTATTTACTTTTCACCACCTCCTCTTACCGCCTTCCCCTCTTTCTTTTAGCCCCCCTCCCTTTTACTCCCCTTTACTCTTATTGCTTCTTCCCTCCCTTTTGCCTCCCTCCCCTTTCTTCCCCCTTCCCCTCCCACTGCTTATAGAGCTAGTTAGGATTTTCTACTTAAGTTTATTGTTCCATCCTTTAAACAAATCAGATGAGAGTACCTCTCACACAATGCTCATCTCCCTCCCCTCTTTCCCTCTACTATGATTTTGTACTTCTTCTTGTGATGTAATTTGCCATTTTCTGCTTCCTCCTTTTCACACCTCCTATTACACTCCCTTCTCATACTTAAATCACATTTTTTATCATGATATCATTTACTTTATACCGTTCCCCCTATGCTTATCCCTTTTATATTTCTTAATAGACGCACAGTTCTCAAGATAAACAGATATCATCTTCCCTTATAGGGAGGTGAACAACTTGCCCTCATTGAGTAGCAAGTTGTTCCCCCCACCCCACTGTTTACCTTTTTATGATTCTCTTGAGACCTGCATTTGAAGATCGAATTGTCTATTAAGTTCTGGTGTTTTGGTCAGGAAACTCTGGAAATCCCTTACTTCGTTGAATGACTTTCTCCTTGCCTGAAATGTTATGCTGAACTTTGCTGGGTAGTTGATCCTTGGTTGCAGTCCCAGCTCCTTTGTCTTACGGAATATTGGGTTCCAATTCTTTCGATCTTTTAATGTAGAAGCTGCAAGGTCCTGGGTAATCCTGATTGTAGCTCCTTGATATTTAAATTGTTTCTTTCTGGCTGCTTGTAATATTTTCTCCTTCACTTGATAGCTCTGGAATTTGGCAACTATATTTCTTGGGGTTTTGAGTTTGGGGTCCCTTTCAGGAGGGGAACGGTGGATTCTTTCGATGACTATTTTGCCCTCTGAATCTAGTACTTCTGGGCAGTTTTCCTTGATGATTTCCTGGAAGATATTGTCCAGGCTCTTTTCTCCATCCTGGGTTTCTGGCAGGCCAATAATTCTTAAGTTTTCTCTTCTGGATCTATTTTCCAGGTCAGTTGTTTTTCCAATTAGATATTTTACATTTTCTTCTATCTTTTCATTCTTTAGATTTTGTTTGACTGATTCTTGCTGTCTCATTGAGTCGTTAGTTTCTACTTGCCCAATTCTAATCTTCATCACATTGTTTTCTTCTGTTAACTTTTGTATCTCTTTTTCCATCTGCCCAATTTTTCCTTTTAAGAAGCTATTTTCTCCAGTTAATTTTTGTACTTCCTTTTCCATTTGGCCTTTCAGGAATTTATTTTCTCCAGTTAATTTTTGAACTTCTTTTTCCATTTGTTCAATTTTCCTTTTCAAGGAGATGTTCTCATCAGTGAATTCTTTCTTAATAATTTTAAAATCATTGGCCAGTTTATCTTCTATTTCCTTCTTCAGCTGTTCCAGGAGAGCTGCTTGTACTTGCGAGTAGTTCATAGTCCCTTCTGAAGTTTCAGATGGAAGTACAGTCTCAGCTGTGACCTCTTTGGGGCTTGTGTTTTGGTCCTTATCCCCATAGAAAGATTCTATGGTTCTTTCGGCCCTCTTCTTTTTCCTATTCATGATTTTGATTGAGTGTTGTGGCTTCTGGTTCTTTCAGTCAGAAGCTGGAGAACTTTTTGCTGAGCTGATGTGTGAAAAAGCGAAGCTTGATCTTCGGGCTGAAGGTCTCAGGTGCTGCGCTGATATCCGGCGCTCCGCGGCTCTCACTCCCAAGTTGGTTAGAACAAAAGAACCGTAACTCTACATGTAATCTGCTCCCAGTTAAAAAACAGGGAAAGAAAGATGATATTTATAAGAAGGATTTCAAGTAGAAACGAGAAGGAGATGGTTTCCAAAGAAAAAAGGAAACTCTAACAACAGTCCCCACTTTTCATGGTTTGACTCCTTCAATCTCACCTACCCTCTGCAAAACCAACAACTTTTGCAATCATAACTTTGCCTTACAACAATCTGTTCTAAGCTATAGTCCTCAAGCATATGCTGTGATCACAGAAGTATCTTCCACGTAGGAATCCATTTACTCATTCTAATATTTACTGAACACTTTTAACGTACACATTTAGAGACAGTGGAGAGGGCGCCAGGCCTGCAGTCTGACACTAGCGGTGGACCCCTACGATGATTGCCTCAACAGAAGAATGGGAATAATAATAGCACCTTCTTCCCAGGGTGGCTGTGAAGATCAAGTAAGATAATGTTTGGGAAGAAGCTGACATAGTAGATGGCAAATAAATGCCAGTGATCATGACTATTAGATTAACTGCAATCAAACAATAGTGAATTATTAGACTGCACACATATACTTCTAACAGTTAAATCTGTTACCTTATACAACAGTCCTCATTAGGGCTCCTGAAATATGAAAAAGATGTTTAAAATACTTAGCCTATGGGTGAAAAGATATAATGATCAATTACAGTTGTGCTTAGACTCACGTGGTGCATTTTAAAAATGGCAATTCATTGCTTAAACTAAGCTTAAAGAAAGTAAAGTGTTATCAAAGAATAGTCAACAGAAGTCTAACACTTATATTATTATATTACAGTATATATATTATTATATATAATATCTTATAGTATTATATTATGATACTTGCAAGTCTAACACTTACATTAGCAAACTGTATTGACCCAATCATTACCAAGTAGTTACAAATATAAAGGAGGACAGAAGTGAATAGGGGTACCCGAACTGGAATTTACAAGGGAAAGTCATTAATTCAATAAACACGTTTTCTTATTGTACAAAGTATTGTATGTTTTAAACTTTCATAAAAAAGCTTAGTCTTTTACTAGCATATTGTTATGTACGCAGTGAATAACATTCAATAAATAGGTAACTATACTTGTAATTCTGGTAAGCCTGTATTTAAACACATTGCAAAATGTGATAACAGATTAAAAATTAAAGTAAGTATAAAATTACCTCAATATGAGTTCCAAACAGATGGTAGAAACCACAAGACAACCAATATCTAACAAAACTTTACCCAGAATCAAGTTAACTGTGGCATCCCAGGAAGCATACTAAACTATAGTCATTTGACCTTGGTTCTAATTTTACCAAGGCCATATGGCCTTGAGCAAGACATTTAACTTGTTCACCTCCAAGGTTCCTCGCAGTTCTAAAATTTTCTGGCTTCTATATCCTAAAACCTTAAACACAACTAATAAGATGCATTATTACAAATATAAGGCATATTTCTACTTAAGTCATAATCTTTCCAATAGTTTCTCAGATTGCCAAAGAGGGCATTCATAATGGAAGGTACACTAATGAGTTCAATTCAACTAACTGAAGAGAATGTCAAAGTAGCTAGAATAAAGATTACAAACAACTTGATTAAAATTTAATTATAGATGTTAATTTCTACACAACATACCTAAACCTTATGGTTATTCTGCTTCCTAGTATTGAGAATCATTAATCATCTGGAGTTTTCAAAATATTGTGACAGTTGTTCATGAGCTAAAAAAAAATGCAACGAGTTTTTAACTTAGAAATTTTGTTGAGTTGTTTCAGTTATGTCCAAACTCTTCGTAGTTCCATTTGGGGTTTTCTTGGCAAAGATACTGGAATGGTTTGCCATTTCCTTCTCCAGCTCATTTTTGAGATGCAAATACAGAGGCAAACAGGGTTGAGTGACATTCACAAGATCACACAGCTATGAAATGTCTGAGGCCAGATCTGAACTCAGAAAGAGGTCTTTGGGACTCTAGGCCTGACACTCTATACACTGTGCCTCCTTAACACCCAATACTTTTATTTACTATTTTGTTGCTATTCAGTCTTTTTTTCAATCACAAAATACTGCACCCCAAAAAGTGAGCCATCAATATTACTATTTATATTCTATAGAAGTTAATCTCTTTGTAAACATCAACCTGAAAAACATGTCTTCTCACAAGATCGTAAGGTAACATGGAAGCAATTTTCCAGACCAAAATAACTTAGAAGGACTGAAGGAAAGGTCTGTGTCACTTGGGTAAAAGGCGAGCACAGCTTAGTTCAGGGAGTATGTGAGCAAGTCAGTGGGAAGCCCCTAGCCCTCGCTCAGATCAGCAATGGAAGCCCTACAAACCCTATTCCACAAGTCAACGGCACAGCAGGCCAGTTGTGAGGCCTCCAGCTCCTACACAGCCAACTAGTGGTCAGGCTTGGCAGGCACATAGGCCCCAGCACAGCCAGCTAGACTAGGCTAAACAACCCCAGTAAGAGCCAGCGAGCTGCCAGCCCCAGACACAAGTCAATAGCCAGCCTCCTACCCCCTGCACAAGTAGTTTGGGAAAGTACATCTGTACTTTGAGCAGAGTCAACTTTAAAAGTCACAAAATAAGCTGGAAAATGAGCAAAAAATGCCTACATAAGAAGCCTCAAAGAGAAATACCAATTGATCTCAGGCCACAGAAGAACTCAAAAATTATTTTAAAAATCAAGTAAAAGAGGTAGAAGAAAAATTGGGAAGAGAAACAAGATGGAAGAAAATCATGTAACAAAGTCAACAGCTTGGCAAAGGAGGCAAAAAAAAAAAATGAAAAAAGTAACACTTTAAAAACCAAATAGACCAAATGGTAAAAGAGATGTAAAAATCCAATGAAGAGGAGAAGGCCTTGAAAATCAGGATTAGCCAAATGGAAAAAGATATAAAAAGTTCAATGAAGTCCTTAAAAAGCTAAACTGGGCAAATGAAAAAGAGGTACAAAAGCTAACTAAAGAACATAATTCCTTAAAAATCAGAAATAGGCATGTGGAAGCTGATGACTTTATGATATGTCAAGAAACAGCAAAAAAAAGTCAAGAGTAAAAAAATGGAAGAAAATGTGAAATATTTCATAAAAAAAAAAAAAACAACTAACCTGAAAAATAGATTCAGGAGAGATAATTTAAGAATTATTGGACTACTCTAAAAGTACAAAAAAAAAAAATAGCCTAGACATCACCTTTCAATTAAATATCAAAGAAAATTGCCCTGATGTCCTAGAATCAGAGGATAAAATAGGCACTGAAAGAATACATCTATCATACCCCCTCTTAAAGAGATCCCAAAATGAAAATTCCCAGAAAGATTACAGCCAAATTCCAAGAGCTCCTTGGTTATGGAGAAATTACTGCAAGCAGGCAAAAAGGAAAAGAATTCAAGTATTGTGAAGCCAGTTAGAGTAGCAAAAAATTTAACGGTTTCTATATTAATGGACTGAAGGCCTTGAAATACACTATTCCGGAGGGGAAAAGAGCTAGAATTACAACCAAGAATCACTTACCTAGCAAAAAAAGAGTATAAGCTTAGAGGGAAAATATGGTTTTCAATGAAATAGAAGCCTTGAAGCACTCCTGATGAAAAGATAAGAAATGAACAGAAAATTTGACTTTCAAATACAAGACTTAAGAGAATGACAAAAAGGTAAGCAGGAAAGAGAAATCAAAAGGGATTTTTAAAATTACTTTTAATTTATGTAATAAAACAAGCATTTCCATGACAGTGTAATTTTAAAAATCATTGCACATGTAACTACAAATCTATAATCCACAACTTGCTATATTCCTTTTAAATATACCATGTTATCATATAATTTTTCCCCCTTTTTCCAGCCCCTATTCCCATCCTACAGACTACCATCATACAGAATTGTGAGTGTGTGTGTGTGTGCGTGTGTAAAATCGTTCTACACATATTTCTATTTCTTACTTCTTTCTCTGGATTCAGATAGCGTCTTCTTTCATGTCCTTTATAGTTAATTTGGGTATTTATAACAGCCAAAATAACTTATTCACTCAAAGTCGTTCTAAAAACAATATTGCTATTTACTATATACAATGTTCTCCTTGTTCTGCTCATTTCATTCTTTATTATTTCATGCAAATCTATCCATATTTTCCTAAGATAATCAAGCTCATCACTATTTATAAATGTAACATCAAAATAAACAAGGAAGTCAAGGAAGCGAATAGAATTCTAGAAAAGGTAGATAAGACAGACCTCTGGAGAAAAATGCATAAGAATAGAAAGGAATATACCTTTTTTTCAGTGGTACGTGGCACATACACAAAAATTGACCATGTACTGGGGCATAAAAACCTCACAATCCAGTACAGAAAGGTAGAGGTGGTCAATGCATGCTCTCCAGATCATGATGCAATAAAAATTATATGTAATACAAGGCAATGGAAAGACAGACCAAAAATTAATTGAAAACAAAATAATCTAATCCAATAGAATGAGTGGATCAAACAACAAATCATAGAAACAATCAACAATTTCATTCCAGAGAACGACAATGATGAGACAATCTACCAAAATTTATGGGACACTGTGAAAGCAGTTGTTAGGGTAAGTTTTGTATCTCTGAATGCCTACATGAATAAAATAGAGAAAAAGGAGACCAATGAATTGGGCATGCCAACTGAAAAAGCTAGAAAAAAAACAAACTGAAAATCCCCAAGTAAATGCCAAATTAGAAATACTGAAAACCAAAGGAAAGATTAATAAAATTGAAATTAAGAAAACTATTGAATTAATAAATCAAACTAAGAGTTGGTTTTATGAAAAAAACAATAAAATAAACCTTTGGTCAACTTGATTAAAAAAAAGAAAAAACCAAATTACCAGCCATAAAAATGAAAAGAGTGAACTCACCTCCAGTGAAGAGGGAATTAAAACAACAAATAGAAATTACTTTGGTCAACTGTTTGCCCATAAATATGACAATCTATGTGAAATGGATGAATATTTACAGAGATATAAACTGCCCAGATTAACCGGAGAAAAAGTGAAATACTTAAATAACCCCATCTCAGAAAAAGAAATTAAATAATCCATCAATGAACTCCCCTAGGAAAAAATTTCCAGGGCCCGATGTTTTTTTACAAGTGAATTCTATCAAACATTTAAGAACAGTAAATTCCAGTACTATATAGAGTATTTTGGAAAATTGGCAAAGAAGGAGTTCTACCAACTTCTTTTTATGATACAAATATGGTGCTGAGCCCTAAAACAGAAAGAGCCAAAATGAGCAGAGAAAATTACAGACCAATTTCCCTAATGAATATAGATGCAAAAATTTTAAATAAAATAAGATTACAGCAATTTATCATAAGAATAATACACTTCAATCAGGCAGGATTTATACCAGGAATGGAAGGCTGGTTCAATATTAGGAAAACTCTTAGCATAATTGATCATATCAAGAATAAAACTAACAGGAACCATATAACTATCTCAATAGATGTAGATAAAACTTTAAACAAAATACAACACCCATTCCTACTGAAAAGACTGGAGAGCACAGGAATAAACGGAGCCTTCTTCAAAATAATAAGTAGTATCTACCGAAAACCATCAGCAAGCATTATATGCAATGGGGACAAGCTAGATGCATTTCCAATAAGATCAGGGATAAAACAAGGATGTCCATTATTACCACTGTTATTTAATATGGTACTAGCAATGTTAACCTTAGTAATATGAAAAGAAATTGAAAGAATTAGAACTGGCAAAGAAGAAATTAATTTATCACTCTTTGTAGACAATATAATGGTATACTTAGAGAATCCAAGAGAATCAAGTAAAAAACTACTTGAAATAATAAACAACTTTGGCAAAGCTGCAAGATACAAAATAAACCCACATAAATCATCTGCATTTTTATACATTACTAACAAAGCCCCGGGGAGGAGCCAAGATGGTGGAGAAGACTCACGTATGCTAGCTCTGAATCCACAGCCCATAAATTTCGTGTAAAAAGAACTCCCCACAAATTCTGAAGCACTGCAAGGCGCACAGAAACACAGTGGAAAAGATTTCCATTCCAGAAAGCCCTGGAAAGCCATCCCCAGGGGTCCGTCGCACTCCAGACAGCGGAGCCCACCCCTGCACTGACCTGGCCGCAAGGCCCCAGAAGAGCAGATCCGAGCAGGCTTCAGGGACGGAATCTCCGGCGGCTGAGAAGGTTCCTCCACCCACAGGCACTACAGGTCAGTGAGAGAGACGTCTGGGCTGGCCGAGAGGGGAGCAGGGTGTCTCCGTGGCTCGGGCCCCCTTGGGAGGCAGCGGCAGAGGCAGCAGTGGCCGGGACTCCCCGAGCAGACAGAAGCTCCATCGCCAAAGGTCTCTGCATAAACCCCCTGAGGGAACTGAGCCTGGGAGGCGGCCCTGCCCCCACCCCAGCACCAGAACTTAAGCTCACATTGAATAGCAGCTGCTCCCGCCATGGATAGCCCTGAGACTGGGAAGCAGCATTTGAATCTCAGACCCCATGCATTAGCTGGGCAGATCTAGGCAGGCGTGGAGAGGAATCTCAGAAGTCAAGTAACTGGCTGGGAAAATGCCCAGAAAAAGGAAGCAAAATAAGACCATAGAGAGCTACTTTCTTGGGGAAGAGATGTTCCTTCCTCCTTTCATTTCTGGTGAGGAAGTATAATGCTTGCCATCAGGGAAAGACGTGGAGGTCGGGGCCTCTCTATCCCAGACATCCAAGGTGGATGTCCAGTGGGCTCAGGCCATGGGAGAGCTCAAAAAGGATTTTGAAAATCAAGTTAGACAGGTGGAGGAAAAACTGGGAAAAGAAATGAGAGACATGCAAGAAAAGCATAAAAAACGGGTCAATACCTTGGTGGAGGAGACCCAAAAAAATGCTGAAGAAAATAACACCTTGAAAAATAGGCTAACTCAATTGGCAAAAGAGGTTCAAAAAGCCAATGAGGAGAAGAATGCTTTCAAAAGCAGAATGAGCCAAATGGAAAAAGAGGTTCAAAAGCTCACTGAAGAAAATCATTCTCTCAAGATTAGAATGGAACAGATAAAGGCTAATGACTTTATGAGAAACCAAGAAATCATAAAACAAAACCAAAAGAATGAAAAAATGGAAGAGAATGTGAAATGTCTCATGGGAAAAACAACTGACCTGGAAAATAGATCCAAGAGAGACAATTTAAAAATTATGGGACTACCTGAAAGCCATGATCAAAAGAAGAGCCTAGACATCATCTTTCATGAAATTATAAAGGAAAACTGCCCTGAGATTCTAGAACCAGAGGGCAAAATAAGTATTGAAAGAATCCATAGATCACCACCTGAAAGAGATCCAAAAAGAGAAACTCCTAGGAATATTGTGGCCAAATTCCAGAGTTCCCAGGTCAAGGAGAAAATATTGCAAGCAGCTAGAAAGAAACAATTCCAGTATTGTGGAAATACAATCAGGATAACTCAAGATCTAGCAGCTTCTACATTAAGGGATCGAAGGGCGTGGAATAGGATATTCCAGAAGTCAAAGGAACTAGGACTCAAACCAAGAATCACCTACCCAGCAAAACTGAGTATAATACTTCAGGGGAAAATATGGTCTTTCAATGAAACAGAGGACTTTCAAGCATTCTTGATGAAAAGACCAGAGCTGAAAAGAAAATTTGACTTTCAAACACAAGAATGAGAAGAAGCATGTAAAAGTAAACAGCAAAGAGAAGTCATAAGGGACTTACCAAAGGTGAACTGTTTACATTCCTACATGGAAAGACAATATTTGTAACTCTTAAAACGTTTCAGTACTAACAAAGCCCAACAGCAAGAGATAGAGAGATTCCATTTAAAGTTACTGCAGACATTATAAAATATTTGGGAGTCTGCCTGCTAAAACAACCCTGGGACTATATGAACACAATTACAAACACCTTTCACACAAAGTTGGATCTAAATAATTGGAAATTGCCCATCAGTTAGGGGAATGGCTGAACAATATATGAATGTAATGGAAGACTTTTGTATTGTAAGATATGATGAACAGGCAGACTTCAGAAATACCTGGACAGACTTATATAAAGTGATGCAGAGTGAAGTGAGCAGAACAGGGAGAACATTATACACGGTAACAGCCACAGTGTGCGACGACTGCTTTTGATAGATTTAGTCCTTCACAGCAATGCAAGGACCTAAAACATTTTCAAAGGACTCATGATGCAAAATGCCATCCTCATCCAGAGAAAAAGCTATGGCATGAGAACACACAATGAAGCAGACTATTTTCTCTTTTGTTAAGTTTTGTTTTTAGTTTTTCTCATGGATTCCCCCATTTTGATTCTTCTATGCAACATGATTAATGTGAAAATGTGTTTAATAGGAATGTATGTGTAGAATCCATATAAGATTGCATGCCATCATGGGGAGGAAATGGAAAGGGAGGGAAGGAGAGAAAATTTACAATTTATGGAAGTGATTGTTGAAAACTGAAAACAAATAAATTACAAAAAAATATTTTTAAAAAATCTCCCTTTATCTAGGTCATTCATCCATTTTGACCTTATCGTGGTAAACAGTGTAACACATTGGTCTATGTCAAATTTCTGCCATACTGCTTTCCAGTTTTCCCAATAATTTTTACCAAATGATGAATTCTTATCCCAAAATCTTAAGTCTTTACATTATCAAATACAAGGTAACTATATTTATTTGTTGCTGTAAATTACATGTCCACTCTGTTCTATTTCTTTTTTTTTTGGAAGGGGGAGATGAGGCAATTGGGGTTAAATGACTTGCCCAAGGTCACACAGCTAATCAGTGTCCACTGTCTGAGGTTGTATTTGAACTCAGGTTCTCCTGACTCTAGAGCCAGTGCTCTACTCACTGCACCACCTAGCTGGCCCCTTATTCCATTTCTTAATTAACTTTTCTATTTCTTAGCCAGTACTAGATAGTTTTGGTAATCGTTGTCTCATAATATAGTTTTAAGATCCAGTACTGCTAAACCTCTTTACTTTACTTTTTTTTGCATTATTTCTGCTAATATTCTTGATTTTTTATTCTTCCAAATGAATCTTGCTACTTTTTTTAATTCAGCAAAATAATTTTGGGGTAATTTAATTGGCATGTGATTGAATATAAAATTACTTTAAGTAAAATTGTCATTGTTATCATATTACCCCAATCTACCCATGAATAACTAATATTTCTCCATTTATTTCAATCTCAGCTTATTTGTATAAAGTTTTTTATAATTTTTTATATAGTTCCAGGTTTTATTTTGGCAGGTATACTCCCAGGTATTCGATAATGTCTACAGTTATTTTAAATGACGTATCTCTTCCTACCTCTTCTTGCAAAGTTTTACTAGTGATATGTAGAAATGTTGATGATTTATATTGATTTATTTTTATATCCTGCTACTTTGCTAAATATTACAACTCATTTTTTAGTTGAGTTTTTGGGATTTTCCAAGTACATTATCATCTGCAAAAAGATTTACTTTTATTACTTCATTCCCTGTTCTGATTCCATCTATTTATTTTTCTTCTCTCAATGCTATTGCCAGGATTTCCAATACTGGTGACAATGGGCATCCTTATTTGACTCCTGATCTTACTGGGAAAGCTTCTAGCTTATCCCCATTGCAATTAATGTTTGCCAAGGGCTTCAGGTAGAAGTTTCTTAGCATTTTAAGGAAAAATCCCTTTATACCTATGCTTTCAAGTGTTTTTTAAATAGAAATGAATGCTGTATTTTATCAAGTTTTTTCTGCAGCTGTTGATGTAATCATATTATTTTTGTTACCTTTGTTATTAATATAATTATGTTAATACTTTTCCTTAAGCTAAACTATCTCTGCATGCCTGGTATAAATCTCACTTGGACACAATGTATTATCTTAGTAATATACTGTTGTAGTCTCCTGGCTAGTATATTATTTAGGATTTTTGCATTCATATTCATTAATGAAATTGGTCTATAATTTTCTTTCTCTATTTTACTCTTTTTGGTATAAGTATCAATGTCATACTTGTTACATGAAAGGAGTTTGGTAGGATCCCTTCTTTGCCTATTATTCCTAATAATTTAATACTGTAATCAGTTGATCTTGAAATGCCTGAATTCACTTGTAAATCCACTGAGACTGCCCAGTGCTTTTTTCTTAGGAAGATCATTTACAATCTGTCAATTTGTTTTCTATTATAGGTCTACTTTAGATATTCTATTTCTTCTGCTAATCTGGGCAATTTATAGTTTTGTAAATATTCTTCCATTTAGCTTAAATTGTTAAATTTATTGGCATATAATTGGACAAAATAACTCTTTATGATTACTCTATCTCATCTTCATTGGTAGTATGTGCACCTTTTTCATTTTTAATATTAGCAATTTGGTCTCTTTTTTAATCATACTAACCAAAGATTTATCTATTTTATTGATTTTTTCAATACAACCAACTCCTTTAATTCAATGGTTTTTTATACTCAATTTTATTAATTCAACCTTAACACTTAGGATTTCCAATTTAATGGTTACTTCAGGATTTTTAGTTTGTTCTTTTTCTAGTTATTTTTTAATTGCATATTCAATTACTTGGCTTGCTCTTTTTTTATTTTATCAATATAAACATTCAAAAACACAAATTTTCCTCTGATCACTGTTTTTGCTATATCCCATAGGTTCTGATATGTTGTTTCATTATTGTCATTTCCTTCAATAAAATTATGGACTGTTTCTGTAATTTGTTCTTTAACTCAGTCATTCTTTAAGATTAGGTTGTTTAATCTCCACTTGGTTTTTAATCTGTTTCTATGGTCCCTTACTGCATTGTGATCTGAAAAGGAAACAATATTTCTGCTTTTCAACGTAAGATTTTTATGTACTAATATACAGTCAGTTTTGGTAAAGGTATCAATGAACTGCTGAGAAAAAGGTGTATTCCTTTCTAACTCCCTTCAGTTCTTGCCAAACATCTATCACATCTAGCTTATCTAAAATTCAATTCAACTCCATGACTTCTTTATTATCTCTTTTTTTGGTTAGACTTATCTAGTTCTATGTGGAGATTAAAATCCCCCACCATTACAGTACTGCTATCTCTCTCCAACTGTAAATCATTTAATTTTCCTTTTAAAATTTAGATGCTATAGCATTTGGTGCATTTGGTTCAGTATTGATATTGCTTCATTGTCTATGGTAACTTTTTTCAAAATGTAGTTACACTGTTTGTCTCTTTTTAATCAAGTCGTCAATTTTCACCTTTTTTCCTCTGGGTTTACTGGCTACATTTCTTGCCCAAAGATCAAGCCTCAAACCTAATTCACTCTGGAGCTCAGAGACTGGACAACAAGTCCCCACTCACCTAGCACAGAGTGGATTTAAATACAAAAATAATAACTGTTTCTCTTTTACCCAGGAACCCTGACAGTATTCTCCCCGTTTTGTTTTGTTTTTTTATTAAAGGGGCCATCCCTTGAGCAATTACTTAAAGAAGCCTATTATTGAATGGGTGTATCTCACTCTAAGTGAGAATGCAATAAGACCTTGGCCTGAAAGGGCCAGGGTCTCACATTACATCCTGGGCCATCTCCAACCGTCCTGATGATTATCAGGACCCTGGATCCAGGTGACTCAGGAGAATAAGGTGCAGTTGGTGACCGTGCACAGTTCTCCCTCACTCAAATCAAAATGAACTGCAAGTCATGTCATCATCTTGATGTCATAGTCCTATCTGAGAACGAAGGACAAAACACAACAACAAATTAAATCATTAGTCATAACTTTGTCTGAGATCATAATTGCCAATCCTGCCTTTTTTGAATCAGCTGAAGCATAATAAATTCTATTCCAACCCTCCATTTTTAACTCTGTGTGTATATCTCATTCTTGATGTGTTTCTTATAAACAACATATTACTAGATTCTCATTTTTAATTCATCCTGCTATACATTTCTATTTTATGGGTGAGTTCATCCCATTCACATTCAAGGTTATGATTACTATTTGTGAATTTCTTATCCTTATTCACTATCGTCCTTCTCAGACTCTCTTCTTGCCCTAACCTAATTCTTATCTCTTCTCCTCACCCTCCTGTTTCTTATTCACTCACACATAAAGTGTGAGGAAGAAAGACAAAGACTGAAAGCAGTTCTGATTAGGCTACTTTTTTTTATCAGTTGAAGAGGTGACTATCAATTTCAATAATAGAAGGCAAAATAAGGAAATTACATACACTGGAAGAATAGGATATAAAAGTTATATATGCTTCATGAAGACTGATTTTTATGTATGAAACACTAAGCTAGTCGCAAATGAGTTTCTTATAGAGTTTTGGCAATCTTGCCAAATTGCTACCATACCATCAAGACTTGAACCAGTAAGAAATGTACCTCACTGTACCTTTGAACCCAAATGCTCCAAATCCTCCATCTTCCAGGGAAAACAATCAGTGGCAGAACTAGCAAGGTTTTGCTCTTGATAAGTATTGGTTATGCAGCTTCTGCTATTATCCCGTGTGTTAGCCTTTGTGAAATGGGTCTTAAACTCACAAATTGAAAATGTTACAAAGCAGTTCTCAGATTATCTGGTCCTGGGCAATAAATAGACAAACACCAGATAATCAAACAAATGTATATGAAAAATTAGTTCTGATGAACCTCAAGAAAATAAAAACTTCAAGAAAAAAAAAAGATAAAATAACTATTTAATAAATGTACTCATCTGAATACATATACTTTGATGAATTCCAAATGCTCAAACAAGAACCCCATCAAAAATGGAAGAAAACAGAATAAAGCATTTCAACTGTACTGTGGAGGCAATTAGAAAAAAATTATTAAAGGAAAAGGCATGCTTATCTAAATCAATATAAAACATTGCTGTAAAAGACCGTAACTAAAAAAAGAAAACACATTTGGAAAAAATTACTTATTGAAGTTGTATATCTTAACCCATGAGCAGTACCATATAATTATATTTGGGAAATATACTTCCATAAACCAACGAAGTCAAAACTAGTACTCCAGGACCCAGAGTGAGCCCCACAAAATGTGCCCAAGAAAAATAGAATAAAAGCTGTCCTGGGGGGCGGAGCCAAGATGGCGGAGTAGAAGGACGCACGTTTAGGAGCTCCGAAACCAAAGCCCATGGAATTGGTGTAGAAAGAGTCCCCCATAGATTCTGGGTGAGTGCAAGGTGTGCAGAGGCAGAGTGGAGGAGATTTCCGTCCCAGGGAGCCCTCAAGACCCGTCCCCAGGGTCCGGCGCGCCCCGGAGAGTAAACCCGACCCCCAGCGCTGCCCTGGCCGAGGCCTCAGAGAAGTGGATCGGAGCAGGCTTCAGAGACGGAAGCTGAAGCAGCCGGGAAAGTCCCTCCGCCCACAGAAGCAGGTCAGTGAGAGAGGCCGGGCTGAAGGAGAGGGGAAGCAGGGCGTCTGTGACTCGGGCCCCCTCGGGAGGAAGCGGCGGCGGCAGGGACGGGGGCAGGAAGCGGCGGAGGCAGAGGCGTGGGCGGCGGCTGAGGCGGCAGCGGACCGGGACCCAGGAATCCCCCAGCAGCAGGCAGGATCTTCATTACAGAAGATTCCCGCATAAAACCTGACGGAGCTGAGCCTGAGAGACGGCCCTGCCCCCAGCCCGCTCTGTTGCTGAAGGTTTCTGCTCGGGACCCCCAGGGGAGCTGAGATTGGGAGGCGGGCCCCCCACCCCGCCCCCACCCGCTCCATTCTTGAGAGTCGCTGCATAAAGCCCCCCGAGGCATCAGAGTCTCGGAGACAGCCCTGGCCCCGCCCCAGCACCTGAACTAAAGCTCACTGATTGACAGCCAGCAGGAGGAAAGCCCATTTGAATCTCAGAGGCCAGGCGCTGGCTGGGCGGATCCAGGCGGGGGTGGAAGGGAATCTCAGAGGTCAAGTAACTGGCTGGGAAAATGCCTAGAAAGGGGAAGAAAAATAAGACTTTAGAGAGTTTTTTCCAACAAATGCAAATGATCCCAACCTTCGGATCTGATGGGGAGGACGAGAACGTATTTTTCCCATCAGGGAAAGATGTGGAGGGCGGGGCCTCAGTACCCCAGACACCCCAGGGGGGTGTTGGGTGGGCTCAGGCCTTGGAAGAGCTTAAAAAGGATTTTGAAAAGCAAGTTAGACAGGTGGAGGAAAGACTGGGAAAAGAAATGACAAAGATGCAAGAAGAGTATGAAAAAAAGGTCAATATCTTGGTAAAGGAGACCCAAAAAAATGCTGAGGAAATTAACACCTTGAAAAATAGGCTCACTCAATTGGCAAAAGAGGTTCAAAAAGCCAATGAGGAGAAGAATGCATTCAAAAGCAAAATGAGCCAAATGGAAAAAGAGGCTCAAAAGCTCACTGAATTTAATAGTTCTCTCAAAATTAGAATGGAACAGATGGAGTCTAATGATTTTATGAGAAACCAAGAAATCACCAAACAAAACCAAAAGAACAATAAAATGGAAGAGAATGTGAAATATCTCATGGGAAAAACAACTGACCTGGAAAATAGATCAAGGAGAGACAACTTAAAAATTATGGGACTACCTGAAAGCCATGATCAAAAAAAGAGCCTAGACATCGTCTTGCATGAAATTATCAAGGAAAACTGCCCTGACATTCTAGAACCAGAGGGCAAAATAAGTATTGAAAGAATCCATCGATCACCACCTGAAAGAGATCCAAAAAGAGAAACTCCTAGGAACATTGTGGCCAAATTCCAGAACTCCCAGCTCAAGGAAAAAATCTTGCAAGCAGCCAGAAACAAACAATTCCAGTACTGTGGTAATACAATCAGGATCATTAAGGGATCGAAGGGCGTGGAATAGGATATTCCAGAAGGCAAAGGAACTAGGACTCAAACCAAGAATCACCTACCCGGCTAAACTGAGTATAATATTTCAAGGGAAAATATGGTCTTTCAATGAAACAGAGGACTTTCAATCATTCTTGATGAAAAAACCAGAGCTGAAAAGAAAATTTGACTTTCAAACACAAGAATGAGAGGAAGCATGCAAAAGTAAACAGCAAGGAGAAGTATTAAGGGACTTACCAGAAATGAACTGTTTGCATTCATACATGGAAGGACAATATTTCTAACTCTTAAAACTTTTCAGTATCTGGGTGGTTGGTGGGACCACACATACACATGTACACGCATGCACACACATACACACATGCATTCACATGCAGAGACAGAGAGCACAGATTGAACTGAATAGGATGGGACCATACCTTAAAAGGAATTAAGGTAAATGATGAGAGAGAAATGTAGTGAGAGGAAAGAGGGAGAAATGGAAGGGGGTAACTATATGTCATTTAAGAGGCAAGTAGGAGATGTTTTTAGTGGAGGGAAAAAGAGGAGAGCTGAAGAAAAAAAAAAAAAAACAAACAAACAAACAAACAAAAGTTTACCCTCATCACATTTGACTAAACGAAGGAGTGAAATGCACACTCATTTTGGTATGAAAACCTATCTTACAGTATAAGAAAGCGGGGGAGAAGGAGATATTGGGGGGGGATGATGGAAGGGAGGGCAAAGGGAGGAGGGAGTAATTGAAAGTCAACACTTGGGGAGGGACAGGATCAAAGAGAAACAATGAGGGGCAGGTGAGGAGGGATGGCAATTCAGTTAGTCTTACACAACACGACTATCAGGAAGGTCATTTGCAAAGCTACACAGATATGGCCTATAATGAATTGCCTGCCGTACCAAAGGGAACGGGTGGGGAGGGAGGGATGGGGAGAATTTGGAACTCAAAGTTTTAGGAACAATTGTTTAGTATTGCTGTTGCAACTAGGAAAGAAGACATACAGTTAATGAGGAATAGAAAGTCATCTGGCCCTACAGGAGAAAAGAGAAGATAGAGACAAGGGAAGGGAGGGATGACAGAAGAGAGGACAGATTGGAGATAGGGAAAATTAGATTGCTTGGGGTATTGGGGTGGGGGGAGGGGAGAAAAAGGGAGAAAATTTGGAACACAAAAATTTGTGAAAATGAATGTAAAATAAATAAATAAATAAATAAATAAATAAATAAAAAAAAGAAAAAAAAAAAAAAAAAAAGATCATAAAAGAGATAACCAAAAAAAAAAAAAAAAAAAAAAAAAGCTGTCCTGAAAATCAACTTTTAAAAGACAAATTCAGTTTATAGGGAAGTGGGAAACAGACCTAAAGATAAGCCTTCAAACTTCAGGACACAAGACTCCCCATAAAAGGAGAGACCCTAAGATACCAGCATCCTTAACCCCCACAAGGTCTTGCTAGGGAGACTAGCACCAGAAGGAAGAATATGGAGCAGCGTGGCCAGGAAGCTATCTGATGATCCACTTTCTCCACCTGAAATAACACAAACCTTTCTTTTTTTTTTTTTTGGCAGGGGTGGGGCAGGGACACTTGGAGTTAAGTGACTTGTCCAGGGTCACACAGCTATTAAGTGTCTGAGGTTCAAATTTGACCTCAGACACTTAAAGCTTAAAAGTCAGGTCCTTCCTGACTCTCAAGCTAGTGCTATCCACTTCAACACCTAGTTGCCCCTACTATTTATTCCTAATTAACATTAAGTTGTTTCTTACTGCTTACTGGAGGATCTTGATGTCATGGTCCTCTTAGAGAACGAAGGACAACACACAACCTTTGAGTGAGTAGCAGCTCAGCTCAGTTCCTCTCCTTTCCTCTCTCTTCAGTTCCTCTCCTCTCCTCTGCCTCCTTGCCTGGGGTGCTCTGTCCAGGGGAAGGTACACTTCAGTGGCCAAAAGCTGTCTTTTTTCCTTTGTGTTTACTAGCTATATTTCTGGCTCAAAATCAAGCCTTCAATCCAATTCACTCTGGAGCTCATAGATTGGACAACAGGTCCCTGCCCTCCTATGAATGTAAATACTAAATGGTAACTGTTTCTCTTTTACCCAGCATCCTTGGACAAATGTCTGGGTGTCTTCTCCATCCAGTTTGGTTTTTTTTATTATAATTATTAAAGGGGCCATCCCTTGAGTAACTACTTAAAGAGGCCTATTCATCAAATGGGTGTATCTCACTCAAAGTGAGAATCTGACAAGACCTTAGCCTAAAATGGCTAGGGTCTCCCATTGTATCCTGGGCCGTCACCACTAATCCAGATGAATATCTGGCCACTGGACCCAAATGGCTCTGGAGGAGAAAGTGAGGCCGGTGACCTTGCACAGCCCTCCCTCACTCAAATCAAAGTCAATTGCAAATCATGTCATCATCTTGATGCCAAGGTCCTCTTCAAGGACAAAGGACAAACATAACTATCAGAACTCAATAAAATGTGGTACCATGAGAAAAATTACATACATTCTACCCAGACACAGTTCTGTAAAACAGTGCTAATTTATAACTAATATTTAGGTAAAAGGTTTTTTTTACAAACTTTGCCTAAATTCAAGCTCAAATCTAACTTCTTACATTTTTTAAAAAATAGTTAAGTGTCTTCTAAAGTCAACACAGGTTATGAGAGTTGTCCTTCCTTTCCTCAACATTATAATCTACTAAAATGAAATTATACAAGTTCCAAAAAGTAAAAAAAAAAAAAAAAAAAGACAAAGATATTCTACTCATCTCCTCAACCCTCCACTCCTAGAAAGTTACCTTTTGTTGCTTTTCCTAAGCCCCTAGAGATAGCACAGCAACAAAAATGCTAATAATAACAACAGCACCAGCTAACGTTTATGCAGTACTTATTTATGTGAGGCACTGTCTGAAGCACTGTACAATTATTACCACACATAATCCTCAAAACCACTCTGGAAGGCAGGGGGCTGTTATCACCCCCATTTTACAAATAAACAAACTGAGGCAGGGTTAAGGTGGCTTTCCCAGGGTTACACAGCTAAAAAGTCTGAATCCAAACTTCAACTCAGATCCTCCTGATTCCAGATCTGGAGCGGCTTCACTAATGAAATATCATCAAAGAAAAAAAGTAAAGCATACCTTTTATTTTGTTCAGTTGAAAAATTATTTTCTGAGGAAAGCAAAAATATACTTACAGAATTGGCATCAACATCACTATGTATAGCAACTGTCTTGATACCCATCTTCTTGCAGGTTTTAATAACCTATTTTAAAATACAGTAACTATTAATATCTTCAAAAAAGAGAAATTAAAAATAGTAAAATTCGTAAGATATAAATCACTGGGGAGAAAGAAAATAAAAGCTTAAAAATCTACTCACCCTACAAGCAATCTCTCCTCTATTAGCAACAAGAAGTTTGTCAAAAGTCTAAAAATGGGAGAAGAAAAATCAAAATAATCAGAAAATGGAACAATTTTAAAATACATTTATAAGAACCATACCACAAGCTAAAAATTCACAGTCTGGTAAAATACAATTTAAAAATATCATTTCAAAACAATTATAATACTGAGAGGCAGAATGGTATACTGGATAGAAAGCTGACCAGAAAGCCAAAAGACCTGGGTTCAAACCCAGTTTTTATGAACATACTGGCTATATTACTTTGAGTCACTTAACCTCACAATTGCCACTGATAACTAAGATAAGTTGCAGAAAGTTGTCAACCTGCACTGGGAAAAGGAGTTTCCTCATACAAGAGTTACCTATACAATGAACTCACAAGTCCAGTCCTAAGCCCTATTACACTAACAAATATTAAAGTGACAAAATAATATGAAAATATTGATTACTAATTCAACAAACGAAAAACATCGGGGATAAGTTAGGAGAATGACAATTTAAAAAGTGAAAATTTATTATAGGATGATAAATGTAATTAAAAGAAAAATTAAAATAAGATTAGGAAAAATATGAACAGTAAATACTACAGATAATCTCATATGAGAATACATAAGTAACTGTTAAAGAGTCACAAGCAACAATGAAAAAGCGATGAAATGAAAATACCAGTTTTCAAAAAGAAAAATGGAAAGAGAATGATTTAAAAAATGAGATTTTGATAGGGAGGCAGGGAACTCTGTGGAATAATGCATACACCAAAGTAAGTTTATTGAAATGTAGTACAGTCTGTTTTGGGGAGGTTTTTTAAATCTTTAATAAAAGGAAATCTGGCTAGGTAGGGGAAAGGACAGTAATATATTCAAAAATTAATTTCAGGTAAAAATTAATGGCATCAATAAAACTTTATAAAAATTAAATAATAATGTTATGTTTAATCTCATGTGATAGAGCCAGCATTCTCCTGACACAACTTCCTTGCTACAGCTTTCTGGTATGGGTACAAAAAGATATTTATATATACTGGCTGAATAACCTTGGGAAAAATCACTTAACTTCTCAGTGTACCAGGCATCTCTAAAACTATAAAACTGCATTACAGCTGCATATCTGTATAACTAGTCTGCTGACTGGATAAATGAAACCAAAGGTACAGAAAAAAAATTCCAATTAATATTGGACATGATTCTAATCTTTAGAAAATCACATCGTTTTTAAATGTATTTGTCTTCTAAGAAACTTAGAAGAACCTTTTCTGTATCAAAATGTCAAACGCTAATAATTTAATTTGGCATTTAGCCAAATGAATTAGCTAAATTCATATTCTAAAATGTGATTTGGCTTAATTTATAGGCAAGTAGAATGAAGGAGTATTTGAATATTTTCTAGCCTAAAATTCTGAACTTCTAATTAACTGATATTTCACAAAAATAAATATTATTTAAACTAATTAAAAACTAGTTTTGTTTCATCCTTTCAAATTCATGAAATTTTAAAATTATATGCACAAATTGTTTGACATGGAACCTTTATCAAAGGGGAATTGATAGGGCTCTACATAACAAAAGCAAAGAATATTCTCAATAGACATTTCTAGTAGCTCTAAAAAGACATTAGTTATGCTTCTGACCAAAGGTTTCCTAGCTTAAGAAGGTTATTTCATACAGGAATATGGTATTGGTATAAATGGGAAGACTACTGAAACTGGGATTTCTACCATTAAACTAAATTGTATGACCTTAGGCAAAAGAATAAAGATAAATTTCACTAACTTCATATGAAAGGAGATTGCTTATAATTGCAAATAGGGATCAATATGCTACCAAAAAGCAAAAATTGCAAAAAACAAAAAAACAAAAAACCTGCAATGTGTACCACCACCTGCTTCTATAAGCAGGAGAGAATATTTAGATTCTGATAATACAAAGACAATAATGAAACAACCAATCCCAGCCCTGAAAAAGCTTATTTTCTAATGGGAACATACATTATCAATTCCTAAGTAAATGTGAATTAAGCTGAGAAGGGAAAGAGCCAGAGCAAGTGTTAGTGTAAGTGTAGAATCAATCAAGGCTTCCAGAAGAAGTGGCACCTGAGCTGCGAAATGAAGAGAGTTGGACATTCAAAGGTTGGAACATGACATAAGTCTATGCAACAACGATGAGACAAGTTAGAAGGCAGAATAGCTAGGAGCCCAATTTGGCTGGAAAATAGAGCACACAGAGAAACAATATGAAATAAACCTACAAAGAGGGGCTTTAAATGCTAGGGAAAGGAGATTGCATTTTATTCAAGAGGCAACAGGAAGCTATTGAAGATTTCTGAGGATACAAATGACATGCTCTGACATGTGAATTAAGAATGTTAACTTGGAAGTTCTGTGGAAATTAACCAGCCAGATGTATGGAAAACAGAAGAATTTATGACCAAACAAGAAACAGGGAACATAATGAAATGCAATAGATAATTTTGATTACAATACACTGAAAAGTTTTGGCACAAAGCCAATGCAACCAAGATTAGGAAGGAAGCAGAAACTTAGAGAACAATTTTTACAACCACTATCTCTGATAAAGGCCTCATTTCCAAAATATAGAGAGAACTGAGTCAAATTTATAAGAATACAAGTCATTTCCCAATTGATAAATTGTCAAAGGATATGAACAATAACTTTTCAGATGAAGAAATTAAAGCTATCTACAGTCATATTAAAAAATGGCTCTAAAGCACTACTGATTAAAGGATTGCAAATCAAAACAAATCCGAGATACTACTCACACCTATCAGATTGGCTAACATGTCAAAACAAGAAAATGACAAATGCTGGAGATGTGGGAAAACTGGAACACAAATGCATTGCTGGTAGAGTGTGAAATGATCCAATCATTCTGGAGAGCAATTTGGAACTATGCCCAAAGGGCTACAAAAATATGCACACCCTTTGACCCAGCAATATCGCTTCTAGGGCTGTATCCCAAAGAGATTAAAAAAATGGAAAAAGGTCCCACATGTACAAAAACATTTCCATAGCAGCTCTCTTTGTGGTGGCCAAGAACTGAAAATCAAGGGGATGACCATCAACTGGGGAAATGACAGAACAAGTTGTGGTATATGAATGTAATGGAATATTATTGTGCTATAAGAAATGCTGAACAGGAAGACTTCGGAGAGGCCTGGAAGGTCTTATATTAACTGATGCTGAGTGAAAGGAACAGAACTAGGAGAACTTTGTACACAGCAACAACCACAGTGCGTGAGGAATTTTTCTAGTAGACTTAGCCCTTCACAGCAATGCAAGGACCTAAAAACTTCCCAATGGACTCTTGAGGCAAAATGCCATCCACATCCAGAGAAAAAAACTATGGAATTGGATTACAGAATGAAGCAGAGACTATTTTCTCCTGTGTTTTATTTTGGTTTGATTTTTTCTCATGGTTTCTTCCATTCATTTTAATTCTTCCATGCAATATGACTAAGGTGAAAATGTATTTAGTAAGAATGTATGTGTAGAACCCACATAAGATTACACACTGGGGAAGATTGTCTGGGGAAGGAGAGGGAAGGAAGGGGGAGAAATGGGTAGAAAATCTAAGATTTACTGAAGTGATGGCAGAAAACTGTAAACAAACAAATTAACTTAAAAAAATAAATTTCAAAAAAAGGAAAAATCAACATAAAAATGAAAATGCAAAATTAATGTCATTATGGTAAATATGAAATTAGGGAGTTAGCAAAATAAACTCTCAGCAATAAATGATTATATTTATTTTACTAGTGCCATACAAACTTTCCAATTAAAATACATAGCTTAGTGAAGAGAAAGAAAACTGTAAAAGTCAGTAATATATTTTAAAGATTTTTCCTTACCTTTTCATTAGGATCATATCCTACTGATGAGAGACCATGGGAAAACCTCAAACACTGCCTTGATTGGTATAAAACAGGCTATAAATAAAAAAATAGGGAAATGAGAAAATGTAAATGCCTGAATGGCTAAGTTAAAAAATAAAACCAATCTTTTTAAGATTCTCCCTCAAAATTATTGTAACTGCAAAATGTTATCATTAACAGATGAGTTCCCATTGTGTGTAAGAATCTTATCATAGCTATGCATAATACATAACTGTTTCAGCAGACAAATGAAGCAAGGATATACACAAAAGTCTGTAACCTGTTAAGATGAAATATATAATAAGTGAGATTTGAGGAAAATACTGCTATTCAGTCACCCACAAACTTGAAGAGCAATGGCGTCTTCTGAATCATAGAACATAGCACTATACAGCATACAAACAAACCTTGACTGCAAAGGTTTTTATTTAAAAAAAATTAAAAAGTGAAAATGTAATTTAACTTTTATTCTACTTCTCTTTGGTATAAATAAAAACTTCAATGGCCATGTAAACCAGTGACTCAAGCTCATAACTTCAGAGTAATCTTCTGACTTTCTCTTCTTCTTCATCCAACATATACAATCAACAAATACTGTTATTTCAGGATGCCTTTTCAATTTCTCTCAATTCTTTCTCCTTCCTTATTATTTCCATTGCTATCACCCTTGTTCAAAGTCTCCTTAAGTCTCATCTGGATTCTCTTTATCTTTCTAATAAATACATCCCATAGGTCAAAGTTACTTTGTTCTTTCTTTAAATACAAGTATGATCACCATGTCACTGTTTCAATTTTTCCAAGAGAAGTCAAGAGGATCACCAAAAAATATAAACATGAATCATCTATGAGTAAAGTTGAACTTTTAAAATATTAGAAACAAAAGGATTCTTGCAATAAACAGAAATCAAGTTCTAGAGAATCTAATCAATTTACAATGTAGCGGAAATTTATGCGATGATGATAATAACATATGTTAATGAAACAAACATACTCTCTGACATTGTAAGAAATACAAAATGATGCTGTTATCAAAAACATGGATATTCCTGTATTTAATTCTTTGGCATGCAATGTGGAGTGATTAATGATAAAATATATAATATTTGTGTGAATAATGACATGAAAGTGAAAGTACTAGAAGGTCTAGTACAGACAATCCTCACCAACCTGAGTACTAAAATCAAGACTTCCAATTACTAATCTTGTAATTTGCAAAATTACAAGGAGAGAAATCACAAACAGATTTTTTTTAAAAGGGGCCACTAAAGAACAGGATGTAGGTCAGCAATGCATTTGATAAAGACTTAAAATTTATTTTTTTAATTTATTTGTTTTCAACATTCATTTCCACAAAATTTTGAGTTACAAATTTTCTCCCCATTTCTCCCTCTCCCCACCCCAAAACACCAAGCATTCTAATTATCCCTATCACCAATATGCCCTCCTTCTAACATCCCTGGCCCTTCCCTTATCCCCATCTTCTCTTTTGTCCTGTAGGGCAAGATAACTTTCTATACTCCATTACCTGTATTTCTTATTTCCTAGTTGTATGCAAGAACAATACTCAACAGTTGTTTCTAAAATTTTTGAGTTCCAGTTTCTCTTCCTCCCTCCCTCCCCACCCATCCCCTTTGGGAAGGCAAGCAATTCAATACAGGCCTTATCTGTGTGGTTTTGCAAATGACTTCCATAATAGTCGTGTTGTGTAAGACTAACTATAAATTCCCTCCATCCTATTCTGCCCCCCATTGCTTCTATTCTCTCTTTTGATCCTGTCCCTCCCCAAGAGTGTTGACTTCTAATTGTTCCCTCCTCTCATTGCCTTCCCTTCCATCATCCCCCGCACCCTACTTATCCCCTTCTCCCCTACTTTCCTGTAAGATAGGTTTTCATAACAAAATGAGTGTGCATTTTATTCCTTCTTTTAGTTGAATGTGATGTGAGTAATCTTTATGTTCTTTCTCTCACCTCCTCCCTTTTTCCCTCCACTGAAGTCTTTTACTTGCCTCTTTTATGAGATAATTTGCCCCATTCCATTTCTCCCTTTCTCTTCCCAATATATTTCTCTCACCCCTTAATTTCATTTTTATAAGATATGATCCCATCCTATTCAATTCACCCTGTGGAGTGTGTGTGTGTGTGTGTGTGTGTGTGTGTGTGTGTGTGTGTGTGTGTGTGTGTGTGTGTGTAATGCCACCAACTACCCAGATACTGAAAAAAGTTTTCAAGAGTTACAAATGTTGTCCTTCTATGTAGGAATGTAAATAGTTCAGTTTTACTAAGTCCCTTATGATTTCTCTGCTGTTTACTTTTTCATGCTTCTCTTGATTCTTGTGTTTGAAAGTCAAATTTTCTTTTCAGCTCTGGTCTTTTTCATCAAGAATGCTTGAAAGTCCTATTTCATTGAAAGACCAATTTTCCCCTGAAGTATTATACTCAGTTTTGCTGGGTAGGTGATTCTTGGTTTGAGTCCTAGTTCCTTTGACTTCTGGAATATCCTATTCCACACCCTTCGATCCCTTAATGTAGAAGCTGCTAGATCTTGAGTTATCCTGACTGTATTTCCACAATACTTGAATTGTTTCTTTCTAGCTGCTTGCAATATTTTCTCCTTGACTTGGGAACTCTGGAATTTGGCCACAATGTTCCTAGGAGTTTCTCTTTTTGAATCTCTTTCAGGAGGTGATAGGTGGATTCTTTCAGTATTTATTTTACCCTCTGGTTCTAGATTCTCAGGGCAGTTTTCTTTGATAATTTCATGAAAGATAATGTCTAGGCTCTTTTTTTGATCATGGCTTTCAGGTAGTCCCATAAATTTTAAATTGTCTCTCCTGGATCTATTTTTCAAGTCAGTTGTTTTTCCAATGAGATATTTCACATTCTCTTCCATTTTTTCATTCTTTTGGTTTTGTTTGGTGATTTCTTGGTTTCTCACAAAGTCATTAGCCTCCAACTGTTCCATTCTAATTTTTAAAGAACTATTTTCTTCAGTGAGCTTTTGAACCTCTTTTTCCATTTGACTAATTCTGCTTTTGAAAGCATTCTTCTCCTCATTGGCCTTTTGAACCTCTTTTGCCAATTGAGTTAGCCTATTTTTCAAGGTGTTATTTTCTTCAGCATTTTTGGGGGGTCTCCCTTAGTAAGGTATTGACCCGCTTTTCATGCTTTTCTTGCATCTCTCTCATTTCTCTTCCCAGTTTTTCTTCCACCTCTCTTACTTGATTTTCAAAATCCTTTTTTGAGCTCTTCCATGGCCTGAGACCACTGAATATTTATTTTGCATGTTTGGGATACAGAAGCCTTGACTTTTATGTCTTTCCCTTATGGTATAAGCATTGTTCTTCCTTCCTCATCTGAAAGGATGGGAGAAGATATCTGTTCACCAAGAAAGTAATCTTCTATAGTCTTATTTTTTTCCCTTTTTTGGACATTTTCCCAACCAGTTACTTGACTTTTGGGTCCTTTGTCAAGAGTAGGGTATACTCTGGTAATCTGTAAGATCTCAGTTCCTCCAAGGTGGCACAATCAAGCGTGTACACTGGTCTGGGAGCAAGCAGAGACTTTTGTGCCCAGAATCTTAGCAGTTACCTCTCCACAGCCACTTGGCCTCCAGTTCCTCTAAGTCAGCACTGGAGGCTGATTTTCAGATAAGCTGGATGGGCAAGGCCGCCATTCAGTGTGAAATAAAGATCAGTTCCCTCAGGGCCTCTACACAGGACTGAGGTAATAATCAGCTCCTCAGTGCCCCCTGGGGTTTTTACAATCCAACAATGGATGCGAGTGGCTGCACGGGTTGCCGTAGGAACTGCTGCCACCTGCCCGATGTGGCCTCTGTGGCCGCTGCCTGAGGCCAGACTTTTGGGAAGGCCCTTCTACCTTCCCAGCCAGCTAAAAAAACTCTGTCATTGACCTTTGGCTGCTGTGGGTTGAGGGATCTGCTCTTTGGATCCACTGCTGCTGCTACTGGGGATTCTGTGACTGGAGATTCCACCCCTGAGGTGTCCTCCTCCCAGAGCCACGCTACACGGCCAAGACTGGCCTGGGCTCTGCTCCTGGTCCAGTGCAACCAACATTTCCTATGGGCCTTTCAGGTCACTCTGGGTTGGAAATCTCCTCCACTCTGTTGTTCTCCACTTCTGCTGCTCCCAAATTTGTTGAGAGTCCCTCTCTACAGGTATTTTATGGGCTGTGTGGGGAGAGCCTGTATATGTGTGTCTTTCTACTCCGCCGTCTTGGCTCCGCCCCCTTAAATTTAAAAAGAACAAAAACCACTTCTCCAAAGTGCAAAAATCTCCATTGAACTGAGTTCCCACATATTTAAGTCTGTGGTTTGAGTTGTCAAGCACACCATTACAAATTTGTGAAGAAGTACATAATAATAACAGCCAAATCATCTGAAAGCCCAAGAAATTATAAGACTAAAATGTTGCTCATAGTTACTAAAAAGCAATGTTATTTTAATTTTACTTTATGCAAATGAGTAATTTGTTTTTTAATATACAAGGAAATGGTACAGGGATAAATTTATTGCCCCCCTCGAAAAAATCTGAGACATTTCTACACGTGATAGGAAAAATCAGTATTCTGAATGCAGCATGTTATAACCACTTAACTTCTCTTAGCCTTAGTTTCTTCAACTGTAAAATGGGTATAATAGCACCTATCTCACAGAGCTATTGTGAAACTCAAATGTAAAGCGCTTAGCCCAGTGCCTGGTACAATGAATACCTGTAAATCCTTCCTTCTTAGTAAAAATGGAACTGGACTGGGAATCAAGATATTCTTCTACTCCAAGCTCAGCTTTTCTACTAATTAACTATATGACCCTGGAAAAATAACTTAACTTCTCAGGACAATATCTACCTTGATAAAATAAGGGGATGAACTAGGATCAGAATGCTAAGGTCCCTTCCATACATAAAACTTTTTGACTTTATGAACTACTTAACCTATAACTAGAAATTAAAATCCTAGTAGCGGAACCAAGATGGCACAGTAAAGGCAATAATTCACCTGAACTCTCCCAAATCCCCCTCCCAAACAACCTCATGATAACCCTTCAAATGGAAATGTTGAAGGGCAGAACCAACAAAAAGTCAGGGTTAAACAATTTTCCTGTCCAAGACAAGGTAGGAAAACCTGTCTTACCACATGTGTGGTCAGCCTGGAACACAGTGTAATACAGGTCATACCCCAAGGAAGCCAGCCACAAATCTCAGAGGCAGTAGCAGGTTTACAAACTATCAATCCACAGACAGTAATGGGGTCACAGACAACTGGTCTGTAGACTTCAGGAGACCCTTTGATGGCACTGGGTGCAGGGCTCAGTTGCTCTGCCCATACAGTTCTGGGTCACAGTCCAAGAGCAGAGGAACAAGGACCCTGATCACAGTAACCCAGTAAAAAAGAGTGCTTGTGATCTCTCACAAGGGACCAGAGATCCTGGTCACAAATCCAGGGTGGGAAAGAGTATTTATGATTACTCACAAACCAGAGCACAGGCCAGGAGAGCAGTGACCATGCCTCTTCATACATCACACTTGAAGAACTGGAAAATTAGAGACCCCCAGAACCAGCTCTAAAAACAGAAACTCAAAAAACCTGAAGTTTGGGACAATGTCCCATCCACCCTGGGAGAACAGCCTAACGTTAACATAAAGTTAAAAGTCAAGAAACAGGCTTGGAAAATCAGCAAATAACTAAAAAATAACCATCAAGTCCGTAAATAGCTATTGCCCTTCCAACCTAGGCAAGACAGATAAATCCAGTCTCAAAAAGAAAAATTAAGTTAAATAAGGGATAGAAAGGAATTTGATAACAAAGAAAGAGGCAAAACAGACATTGGGAAAAGCATAAGCAAAAGAAATATAGAGGTGAAAAAATCTGAAGACACAGGGGAAAGCAATCATTCTACCATAGGAAGAATTAATGTAGGATAAAGTTAAAAAGGTAGGAGAACACAGATGGTTTTGAATGCCAAGTAGAAGAGTCTGAACTTTACCTTATCAGCTATTGAGAACCAGTACAGGATTCTAAACAAGTCAACAAATCTTATCAACCAGTATTTATTAAGTGCTTATTATGTAGAAGACACTGCTAAGGATGGCATGTTGAGGTTATAAATTTAGAAATAGAAGCAAAATGAAATGTAATTCCTGCCCTCAAGGAACCTGTATTCAAATGCTGGCAAATAAGATCTAATGATGAAGCATTTGACTTTGCCAAGAACTTTAGCAGCAAGAATTTTCTTTTCTGAGTTTCCATTAAATATGGCTATAACGACTACAGGAGCAATTATCGCGTTGTGTCTTCACAGGGATTACTTCCTAGGATGACAAAAGTAGACACTGGCCTAGAAATACTGCTATTTCAAAGGTTCTTGGGTTCAAGGTCTCCACTTGGGTCTAAGGGAAGATGACAGTCGATCAAGGTACTTTTTGGTGGTTTCATCTGCCTGGAAGATGCTTTCTTTCTGTCTTACCTTCAGAGGATCTAGCTGAAATTTCACAGGCAGAACTAATTAAGACTTCATAACTAACTACATAATAGGTAAGCAAGAATATATGTCAACTGGTCCTGATCTCCAAGAAAAATGGGTCAGTTCTAAAGCTTCCCCAGAGATTTAAGTTCATATATTATAGTCAAAAACCGAAAAACTTTCCTATCAAACTAAATCTATATTTTTTTTTCCTAAAGGGAGGGGGAAAGAGGTCACAATTTCCTAATGTGAATCTCAATGTTGAAATTTGTTTTGAAAGTTACCAAGTTAAACTAAGTTATTTGAGGGTGATAAAGATCATATGTTTTATGAGATATCTTCTAGTTACAATAGTGCCCAGTTAATTTAAAGTCATTTTAATTTTTTTTAATTCAGTTAATCATATAATTGGAGAAAAAATTAAAACATCACTTTTTAAAATTCAGTTAATGTGGAATATGTAGCATAGCATTTAACAAAAATTTTATAAGTACCAGCTGTGTACAGAGAACCAGAATTAGTGAAATGTCCACTATATCTGTTTCTGCTACCATGAAGCCTATAGTTTAGGGAAAACATACAAACACAGAAAATGTTAATATAAAATATTTTACAATATATGTATTTGACATTTAATAAGATACATTTTATCTATGCAAGGAAAATGTTAGGTGTAGAATTCGTGTTCTTTCCTGTTGAGGTAAGGGCTAGGAAGAAGAGAAAAAAAAAGATTTCCGTTAATATAAAAAAAAAATTTAATTTAATTTTCTTAAAAAAATAAAGTATGCGATGAAGAGGAAGGTCACTTCAGGAACAATTAAGGAAGACATCAGCTGAGTTTGACTTTAAAAGACAGGCAACAATTAAGTAAATAGGGGTAGAGATCCCATTTCAGGCATAGGACAGTAAGGACAAAGTCAGAAAGAAGAGTTATCTGGGAAAATTGGAAAAAAAGAGTAAATCAGTTTGGCTCAAGTATGTTAAATAGCTGAAACAAAATCATTCTCAAAAAGTATAGTGAACACATATTGTAAAAGACCCTGATTGCCAGTCAAAGGAATCTGAACTTTATTTGATGAAAGAGTAGGCAGACAATAGAGGTGGGAAGATGTGTCCTTTGGGTGGGTGGTAACCAGCACCTCTACTATAATGGTCAGTAGTAGGAATGAAATGAAGGGCAAGGATACCAGAAACTTTTCAGAGACTGACGTTAGCACATGATAACTAATTGACATAAAGAAGGGAAGAGGGAAGAGTTGGGAAACTGGAATGTCTACATGAATAGAAATAACTAAATCAGAAGCAAATCTGGGGAGAAAATTCTCCATCCTGAAGGCATTTGAAGATCGATGTCTGGACCTCAGAAAAAAGGCATCTGTGCAGAGATGGCAACTGAATGAATGGTCATGGATGAGATTGTCAAGTGTAAAAAGAGCGCAGAAAAACAAGGGAAGAGGACTAAAAACATATACATATTAAGGAACTGGGAAAAGGATGAAGTGCTGACAAGACAAACTGAGGGAGTGGTTAGAGAGAGCCAAAGAGATAGAATAAAAGTATACAAAGCAACTTTTTGGCAGGTAGCCTATTGTTACTACATTCAAAGAATTTATTTTGCTGAACAAGAAGTGTGAATGAGAAACATATATGGCTAGAACTGTAATCATATACTAACCACAATATTATAAAACTCATTAGAAAATGTCTTAGCTGTTAACTTTTTTTCATAAGTAATAGGAAAGATGGCATAAAATGATCCAGGACCCTCAATTTTTAAGAGTTCCAAGTAGTCCAACACTCTGTTTTCAAACATCTATATGTTTCAAGTAATATAGCCTCTATGCAAAGAAAAGGGAGGAAGCAATACAGCTTGTCCTTGGGAATTTTTTTAATTGTTTCCTTAAATTACAGTACTGGGAGCTAAAGGGCAAGATCAGTAAGTTTAAGCGAGGGTAAAGTACCCATTTTCTTCCTCCTCTTCCCTATTCATGGGTCCCACCTAATCAACAGAATCATGTCAGAGGAGGAGAAGACTTTTCAGACCTTCTCCCAGCATCTAGCCAGCTGTTATCTCACAGTGAATTTGTCGTTCTGATGAGCACTGTCATTTCTGTTTATATATTGTAATTCATTAGAACACATAAGTTTTCAATTTAGTTCTTAAAATATTAATCCAAATTTTCCATATATCAATTCTACTACATACTTAATCTTCCAATACTTGAAGGGCTTCATTTTTATTTCGGTTTTAAGTAAAATACAATGATCTCTTCAAAATCTGTCAAACCTTTTTAAAAAGATTTTTTTAAAAAAGGGTTCTGTCCTAGGCCTTCTACTTCTATACTACCTCACTTGGTGGGGCACCTAGGTGGTGCAGTGGATAGAGCACCAGTGCAGGAGTCAGGAGGACCTGAGTTCAAATCTCACCTCAGACACCTGACACACTAGCTGTGTGACTTTGGGCAAGTCACTTAACCCCAACTGCCTCATCCTGGGTCATCTCCAGTCATCCTGATGAAGACCTGGTCACTGGATTTAGATGGCTCTGGAAAAGTGAGGCTAGTGATCTGCACAGCCCACCCTCACTCAAAACAAAGTCAAGTGCAAGTCATGTCATTATTTCTCTGATGGCATGGTCTTCTTCCGGCAACGAAGGACGAACACACACTTCACTTGATGACCTCATCTACTCCCATAGATTTAATTACCATTTCTACGCTGACAGTTCTCAAATCTACTTATCCTGCCCTACCTCTCCACTAGACCTCCAATCTCACCTCTCCAACAGCCTCTCATACATCTCAAACTGGATGTCCAGTGGACATCTTAAACTCAATATGTAAAAAACTGAACTCATTATTTTTCCCCTAACCACCTTCCCCTTGAATACGCCCTTGTTCTCTGCCACCACTCTGGTGCAGACCATCATCAAATCACACCTAGACTATTTCAATAGCCTGCTGATGGATCTGCCTATCTCAAGTTTCCCCAATCCAACCCATCCTCCACTAAGTCACCAAAGTGGTTTTTCAAAACTCAGGTTCAACTATTTCGCCACCTCCCTACGCAATAATTCCATCGGTTCCCAATGGAACAAATACAACATGTTCTGTTTGACGTTCAAAGTCCTTTACAATCTAGCCACCTCCTACCTTTTTGCACCTTACTGGCCTTGCTGCTGCATGAATAAGACACTCCATCCCTCAGCTGCAGGGATTTTCTCTGGCTATTAGCCATGCCTGGAATGTTCTTTTTCCTCACCTTCACCTAATGCCTTCCCTGGCTTCTTTTAAGTCCCAACTAAAATCCCACCTTCTACAAGAAGCCTTTCTTAAGCACTCTTAATTCTACTACCTTCCCTCTCCTTATTAATTCCCATTTGGGTTAGTACATATTTCACCAATTCAGAATTTGTCTTGGCAAGGACCTTAAAGGTCATCTGTCCCTACTCCAAGAAGAATATTCCCAGGGATAGGGAAATTGAACTACCTAAGGAAGCAGCCCTTTCTGGTTTTAGCCAGCTCTTAAGTTCTTCCATGTGCAGTTCTGCCCTCAGAGACAAAGAACAGGTATAATTATTCTTCCACCTTAAAATATTCAGTCCTTAAAATATCTGAAAAAAACTATCAAGCCCCTCCTGCCAAACATCCCCCCCCATTCCATATTAAAACAACCCTAGTTTCCAGACTCTTCACGAGCTCACTCGCTCTCCTCTAGACGCTGCTCGTTTATTAGCATTCCTCTAAAGCTTAGCACTCTGAACCATGCATCTATACTTCAGATGTAAATGGACCACTGGTGTGTATAGTAAGACTTACTTTTTCTAGACCCTTCAAGGTCCTTGGGTGTGGCCTTTTGACTGAGTCCAAGATTTACAGAACAGATCCTTTTATGAAGAGGATTTGTTCTTTGAATTCTAGATGCAGTCTCAGCACCTGGAGGACCACAGGTGGTCTAGGGACCTGGCCCGAGTTCCCCATCCCTGCTCTAGAACGTCTAGTACACTCACTAACTGAAGTCCTCAGACATCAAACAGGGCACAGATGCAGGAGGGGAGAGGAGAGACTGAGGAACGAGAAACACCCCAAAATCTTGTAAGAACACACTTCACAAACACCCTAGAGAAGCTGGAATTAACTTCAAAGTTGGTTTTGCAATGATCCTGTAATCACCAAGGTACAACGCTTTTCCAGCTGCTGCCTCCTAACCTTAGTTCCTTTACCTTGCCATTCAAAAGTACACGGCTCTAAAGGATGGAACCGGAAGCATTTCACAGCTAAGACTAGCCAAGGTAAATACCACACAATGCGGTTCCTTTAATGAGTGGTTAGACTTTGTGTGTGTACGCGCACACACACTCACACACATAACACACACACATACATACACCGAAACACATGCGCACACACACTCACATTCACACACATTCAAACTCATACACACACGCTCACACACATACACATTCACACACACTCAAACTCATACACACAGACACGCTCACACACATACACACACAAAGTCATACACACATTCAAACTCATACGCACACACTCACACACATACACAGACACACTCACATACTCACACACGTACACACGTACACACATACACTCACACACACTCACACACATACACACACAGACACGCTCACGAACATTCACACACACACACACGTCCCGTCCTCGGGGCAAACCCCGGAGGGGAGCCGCGGCACGCGGACCCCCTGCCCTCACACCGCAGTAAAATGCGGAGGGGGAGGGGAGCGGCCCCGCGCGGTCCGGACGCGAGAGGTCTCTCGGGGTCAAAGTTGGCGGGGCCGCGCGGGGAGGAGGGAGGGCACCCCACCGGAGGAGGAAGGACCGGGGGCCGCTAAGGAGCCCGAAAGCAGGACGGAAAGCCCAAAGGCCGTACGAAGGCCCCGCTCCTCACCTTCGGGGCCCACGCCGCCGCACTCCGCACGAACAGCTGCGGGGGCTTCCGGCTGCGCCGCCCCGCCGCCACCAAGACCACGGCCCCGACGCACACTCCAGCCATGGCCGCTACTTGGGATGGGAGCCCGGAGCTGACCTCTCACCTCGGGCGAAGGGGGCGGAGATGGGGCCGCCTGGGCGCCGGCCAATCACAAGGAGAGATCGGCGGCCCCCACCTTCTCCCCTCCTCCTTTCCCTCCTCCTTCCCCGCTGGGGGAGGAGAAAGAGGCGGGGCGGCGAGGAGAGGGGCGGGGGCTCGCGCGGGTCGGAGTCTCGCCGGGAGGGAGGGAGGGGGCGCATGGATGCCCTGCGGGCGTGTAGGGCTCGGGGAACCGAGCTGGCAGCCCTGGAGAGCCGGGTCGGGGGGCCGGCGTGGCCCGCGGAGGGTGTGGGTGGGGATGGGCGCCCACGAGAGCCGGCCCCGGGGCAGGGTCCGAGGGTTCCCTGGCAAGCAGTCGTGCCAGCCTGCTCCTCTGCAAACCAGCTCCGTTCACCCACCTGGCTGGCCCCGGACGGTCGGGTGAATTGTTAGCTCCCACTGAAGTTATCTTTTATTTTAGAAGTTGCATTGAATTGTTACCACCAGCTAAAGTTTTCTTTTCTTAGAAGTTGCATCGAATTGTTACCACCAGCTGAAGTTTTCTTTTTCTTTTAGAAGTTGTATTGAATTGTTACCACCAGCTGAAGTTTTCTTTTTCTTATAGAAGTTGTATCGAATTGTTACCACCAGCTGAAGTTTTCTTTTTTTTTTAGAAGTGGTATTGACCCTCTAGAGTCAGGGAAATTTGCCTCTGCTTTGATGCAGACCCGGGGTAACCAGTTTACTTCACCCATCTGCCTGGCACCAGACTGCCTGGACAATCATAGTCGGTTTGGTTGGAGGTGAATAAACCATGAAGTTAGGCTAAAAGACTAAAAAGTTTAATTAGCACCAGCTCATGGGCAGTTGCCTGGTGACTGTAACAACTCCACAGAAATCAGAGATAAAACTGTTCAGTGTTTTACGCAGCCTTAGGGCAGATGACAAAAGAAACCAAACAGGTGAAGCTACTTAGCCACTTTCCTTATTTGGGAGTTTATCGATGTACTTTGAGGTTACTTCTAGCTACAGTGAAACTGGACTTGAGTTCAAATTTTGATCCTTTCACCCTCTCTGTGTTTCAGGTTTTTCATCTATAAGGTGAAAGAGTTGGACTATATCAGTGTCAAACTAGCTCCATCAGGGGCTGCAAAGTTCCTGAGTGGGGCCTGAAGCACATTAAAATGTGATTGGAAAATGTTTCTAAAAATACACAATGTGTCTAAGCCAATATGTGGCTCCCTTTCTATTTGAGTTTGACAAACTGGATCAGATGACCTCTAAAGTGCCACTCCAGCTCCAAATCTAGACTCCCATAATCCCAGATCTCTTTCTTTTCTTTAATATTCTGCATCTACTGAAACTTAACTTTCTCCCTTTTTCCAATGAGATGATGTGATGAGTAAAGTGCTGGGCCTGGAATCGGGAAGACCTAAATTCAAATTCAGCCTCAAATTCAGCTTACTAGCTGTGTAACCCTGGGCAAGTCACTCCATTGATCTCAGTTTCCTCATCTGTAAAATGAGTCTAATAATGGCTCCTACCTCCTCGATGGTTGTGAGAATCAAATGAGATAATATTCACAAAATGCTTACACACAGAACCAAAAAGAGGAGTTGGGATACTCCCTGCTACTTTCAGATGCTCCTCCCACCATTACTTAGCAACTATCTTACTGTGAAATTCAGTCTATATTGTATAGATCCTTGGTTGCTGTCATCTATGAACTCCAAGTGACTCTACTTCCTACCAAATAGATTTAGTATCTAGTTTGCAGTCTGTTCTTCTCCAGTTCCTGTCCTCTTCAAAAACCCTGGCCTCCTACTTTTTAAATTCAATGATGTGATTCCAATCTGTTTTAACTATGCACATGCATCACTATATTAATAATTGGAGCTGTGAAGTCTTTCAAAGATTTTCCTTTTAAATTTTTTTGGTCATCATATAAATTGTTCTCCTGGTTCTACTCTTTTCATTCTGGATCAGTTCATATAAGTCTTCCCAAGTGGCTCTGAATTCTTCAAATTTACCTTTTAAAAAAAAAAAAGGAAATTCAATTCCATTCAAAAACCACAATTTGTTGCAACATTCCTCAAATCCACTTCCACCCCTACTTTATTTTCAATTCTTTACTACAACAAAAAGTGCTGCTATAAATATTTTTGTATATATGGTTCCTTTTCCTCCTCTTTGTAGTGTAAGTCTGATATGTGGTATTGCTAGGCCAACGACTGTGTACAATTTGGTGAAATTTTGGATATGATTCCAGTTTATTTTCCAGAATGTTTACAGTTTACAGTTTCACCAACAGCACAACCTTTGCACAACATCTCCAACACTTTCAATTTTCATTTTTTTTATCATTTTTGCTAATTGGATGGGTATGAATTAAATCCTCAGAATTGCTATAATTCATATTTCTCTTATTTTTGGTTATTTTGGGTATTCCTTTATGTCATACCTGCACAACTAGGCAGTAGGTAGGGGTCAAAATTAAAACAGGCTAAAGTTCTTCAGGCCACAAATTGGTTTTTAGCTGCTCACTTTCCAAGTAAAGATATAGTTAATGATTAAACTATTTGTCAAATAAACCATATTTTTAAAAAAGAGAAATTTCAGTTAATATCAATTAATTACTCATTACTTAAGATTTTTATTTATCATGAAATCACATTAATAATTTTTTTTAAATTGCTTTGCTAAATGACACAAATTTTAATATATTTTTCAGGTTTTCTTACTGTTTACATTTAGTTAATGGGATGCTTCTAGTCAGCAATCAATTTATTGTACTATGGAATCATATTTGAAATCTATTTCTTTAGAAATCTAAAAACTAACCTTGGTAGCCACCTCATTTTCTGAGCTTACTTTCTTGAAAAACCATTGTTTCCCACTAAAAGTTTTCAACCATTTGGATGCTTTATTTTGTTTTTCATTGGTATCAGTATTTATTTTACCCTCTGGTTCTAGACTCTCAGGGCAGTGTTCCTTGATAATTTCATGAAAGATGATGTCTAGACTCTTTTTTTGATCATGGCTTTCAGGTAGTCCCATAATTTTTAAATTGTCTCTCCTGGATCTATTTTCCAGGTCAGTTGTTTTTCCAATGAGATATTTCACATTATGTTATATTTTTTCATTCTTTTGGTTTTGTTTTGTAATTTCTTGGTTTCTCATAAAGTCATTAGCTTCCATCTCCTCCACTCTTATTTTTAAAGAACTATTTTCTTCAGTGAACTTTTGAGCCTCCTTTTCCATTTGACTAATTCTGCTTTTTAAAGCCGCCTTCTCCTCATTGACTTTTTGGATCTTTTTTTCCAATTGAATTAGCCTATTTTTAAAGGTGTTATTTTCTTCAGCATTTTGGGGAGGGGGATCTCGTTTAGCAAGCTATTGACTCACTTTTCAAGTTCTTCCATGGCCTGAGACCATTGCGTATTTATTTTGGAGGTACTGGATGCAGAAGCCTTGACTTTCTCTGACAGTAAGCATTGTTCTTCTTCATCCAAAAAGGTGGAAAGAAATACCTGTTCACCAAGAAAGTAATGGTCTTCTATGGTCTTATTTTTTTTCCCCTTTTTTGGGCATTTTCCCAGCCAGTTACTTGATTTCTGAATCCTTTGTCAAGAGGAGGGTCCTAGTGCTCCTCCTCACAGCTGGGATCGTGCTCAGGATTGAGGTTCAGATCAACTGCTCAATTATCCCAGGGGCTTTAGGTGGAGTGCTTCACAAATGGATGCTGCAGCTGCTGCCTCTACCACTGCCACCTGGGGCCTGTGCTAGTGAGGGACCCTGCTCACCTCTTGCCCATTTGGGAAAGCCCTCTCACTGACCTTTGAAGCTTTCTTTGACACTTGTGGGTTGAGGGATCTGAGACCCTCCACTGTTGCTGGGAATTCTTCCTGGGAGGCCTGTTCTGGTCCTGTTCCTCTCAGTGTGGTGTGGTCTGGACTCTGCTCTGCTCCACATCCCATGCAATAGATGTTTCCTGTCGGCCTTCCAGGTTACCTTTGGCTGGAAATCTCTTTCACTCTGTTCTGTAGCTTCTACTGCTCTGGAATTTGTTGAGAGTCATTTTTTTACAGGTTTTTTTATGGGCTGTGGGGGAAGACCTAGAGTATGTAAGTCTTTTTACTCCACCATCTTGGCTATACCCCTTCCACAAGAATCTTGTGGAGTCAGAAATTGGCTAAGGAATCAAAAGTCTTTTTCAAGAGCAAAATATTATTTAAAATAGATAATTTTGTTGTAGAATTGAATTGTTATATTAAAGTTATATATATATATATATATATATATATATATATATATATATATATATATATATATATATATTCACCACCACCTCCTGAAAAAATAAAGCAAATATTCCCTTAGCAATGAGATAGGGTTACATGTTAGCTTGTAGTCTTTTTGGTGATAATCAACACCAAGAAAACTGAGGTTCTCCAGATAACCAGACAGTCATATTTGAAACCATCAACTAGAGCAAAAGGAGAAATTTTGAATGGCACTGATAAGTTCAGTTACCTAGTCAGTACACTTTCCAGGGATGTTCACATAGATGATGAGGTTGGTGCTCACATTTCCAGAGCTATCTTATATTTGGGAGGCTCCAAAAGTATAGGAGAAGAGAGGTTTTAGGCTACGTACCAAAGCGAAGGTCTACAGAGCTATTATGCTAGCTTCATTGCTATATGCCTATGAAATCCTTATTTCCTAGTTTCATCAATACAATGCCAAAAAACTGAACCACTTCCATTTGATTTATGTTAGGAAGATTCTAAAGATTACCTGTTTAAGATAAGGTATCAAATGCTGAAGTCCTGTCTTATGCTAAATTTCCAAGCATTGAAACTCTATGGCAGAGTACAATTCTGATGCCACATAGCCCAAATGCAAGGTCAAGTTTACCTAAAAGCTATTTTACAGAGAACTCATACAAGGTAAGTACTCACACAGACATTAGAAAAAGTCATACAAGGACACTCTCAAGGTTTCTCTAAAGGACTTTAGCATTCATTGTGAGACATGGGGGACACTGGCACAGTACCATCCAGCATGGCATACCTATATGCAAAAAACATACTTTATGAGCAAAGCAGAATCATAGTATCACAAAGGAAGTGTGAGATGCCCATCAGATCATGATGCCTAACTCAGGCAAGGGAAATGTGAGATGCCCAGAGATGTCTCCATTCCAAATGTTCAAATGGACTCTTTGTGCCTGACCTGTGATAGTGTCTTCTGAGCTCATGTTGCACTAATCACCTAGACAAATTCACTGTACCTTAACTCCAGCAATGTGATGTCATTGGTTCTCTTTGAGTAGGAATGGTGAACAATGACACAACATGGTTACTGATCTTGACAGATGACCTTTCAAAGGGAAATGGATAAATACATATTAGGTACAAGTACTCAGCATATTTCCAGTCATAATATGTAAAAAGTAATATAAAGGATGTCATGGAAGGCAATTTTGATGGAAAAGGAGGTGGACCAGTCATGCAGTGTAATAAATAGCAGATAGACAGTTTGGTTGCTCCAACAGTGGAATGTAAAAAGACCTAAGGAGGGGCTCTTAAACTGTAGTCCCTGAATTCAGGTTTTATTTAAATATTTCATTATTGTATCTCAACATGATTGGTTTCCTTTGTAATCCAATGTATTTTATATTATTTATTTAGGAACTGATTTGGGGTCCACAGGCTTCCCCAGACTAACATCTGGGGCATAAGATACACAAAATGGTCAAGAACCTCTCACCTGTGGGAAGGCCTTTAGCATATCTTAATGGCTCCTCTGTGGAGGGTCTATGGAACTATAGACAAGAATCATGCAGGATGAGAAGGTCTTGTTGGATCATGATCACACTGAGGGAGAGAAAAAACATATTGAGGTCACAGATCACTTGAAAGATCTGATCTGGTATAGAACATTAGAGTAATTTGAAGGAGTCAGGGACCAGGGATTAGTCTCCAGGCTCCTGACAGTTACCCTAATCAACACTGTCTCATTATTTCTCCTCAAGATCTACATATATTGTCATGTTCACCTCAATAGTTCCCAGTCTCCCCTCTGCATTCCTTCTAACATGGCTAAATATGCAACCTCTCTGAACTTCCCTATTTCTCAGAACAGTAGAATAAAAGTTTGCTGCTCTGAGGCTTTTTTGTGGAGTGGAGTGGGGGAGGTTCTTGCTTTGAAAAAGAATTATGTCACATATTGTATATTATAATATTTTATGTACATTATATAAATTATATGAATGTAGACAACATTAAAGAAGGCACAAAGTCGTCTTGGAAAAAAGTAGCAAATTGGAACAGGACAAGAGGAGCCACATGGAATAACTCTTGCCCTAAAAACCAAGGATAGCAGAAAGCGTAATAAATGCACATAGTGACATTAATCAGTAACATCTTAAGATCTCTGTGAGTTCAAAGAATATACTAGAGTGTTACAGCAAACTTAAATATGATCAACCTCTCTAATTTGGTATAGTTTCTAGGATATTGCTTCTGGCCTTCTTGGAAAAGCCCAGGTTTGTGCACTTACAAAAAAAGGCAATGAAATCTGGACCTTTCCTGCCCTATTCCATCCCCTTCCTTCTGCAAAAACAAAAACAGAACATAAGAACGGGGACATTGGGGTAAGGACCAACTATGACACAGGGAACAGCAAAGCATGAGAAGAACAAGCTTCAGTAAAAAATAGAAAGACTAGGGGCGGAGCCAAGATGGCGGAGTAGAAGGATGCACGTTTACGAGCTCCGAAGCCAAAAGCCCATAGAATTAATATAAAAAGAGTCCCCCATAACTTCTGGGTCAATACAAGGTGTGCAGAAACAGAGTGGAAGAGATTTCCGTTCCGGGGAGCCCTGGAGACCCGTCCCCAGGGTCCGGCGCGCCCCGGAAAGTGGACCCCACCCCCAGCGCTGCCCTGGCCGTGGCCCCAGAGAAGCTGATCCGAGCAGGCTTCAGAGACGGAAGCTCGGGCAGCCGGGAAAGTCCCTCCACCCACAGAAGCTACAGGTCCGTGAGAGAGAAAGCCGGGCTGGAGGAGAGGGGAAGCAGGGCGTCTCCGTGACTCGGGCCCCCTCGGGAGGAAACTGCGGCGGCAGGGACGGGGGCAGGAAGTGGCAGAGGCAGAAGTGTGGGCAGAGGCTGAGGTGGCAGCTGACCGGGACTTGGGAATCCCCCAGCAGCAGGCAGGATCTTCATTACGGAAGATGCCTGCATAAAACCTGAGGGAGCTGAGCCTGGGAGACGACCCTGCCCCCACCCCACTCTGTTACTGAAGGCTTCTGCTTAAAGCCCCCAAGGGAGCTGGGTTTGGGAGGCGGGCCCCCCACCCCACCCCCACCCGCTCCATTCCTGAAAGTCTCTGCATAAAGCCCCTGAGGGAACTGAGCCTGGGAGGCGGCCCTGCCCCCACCCCAGCACCTGAACTAAAGCTCACTGATTGACAGCCAGCAGGAGGAAAGCCCATTTAAATCTCAGAGGCCAAGCACTAGCTGGGTGGATCCAGGCGGGGGTGGAAAGGAATCTCAGAAGTCAAGTAACTGGCTGGGAAAATGCCTAGAAAAGGGAAGAAAAATAAGACTTTAGAGAGTTTTTTCCAACAAATGCAAATGATCCCGACCTTAGGATCTGATGATGAGGACGTATCCTTGCCATCAGGGAAAGACGTGGAGGGCAGGGCCTCAGTACCCCAGACACCCCAGGGGGGTGGCAGGTGGGCTCAGGCCCTGGAAGAGCTCAAAAAGGATTTTGAAAAGCAAATTAGACAGGTGGAGGAAAAACTGGGAAGAGAAATGTCAGAGATGCAAGAAAAGTATGAAAAACGGGTCAATACCTTGGTAAAGGAGACCCAAAAAAATGCTGAGGAAATTAAAACCTTGAAAAATAGGCTCACCCAATTGGCAAAGGAGGTTCGAAAAGCCAATGAGGAGAAGAATGCTTTCAAAAGCAGAATGAGCCAAATGGAAAAAGAGGCTCAAAAGCTCACTGAATTTAACAGTTCTCTCAAAATTAGAATGGAACAGCTGGAGTCTAATGACTTTATGAGAAACCAAGAAATCACCAAACAAAACCAAAAGAATGAAAAAATGGAAGAGAATATGAAATATCTCATGGGAAAAACAACTGACCTGGAAAATAGATCCAGGAGAGACAATTTAAAAATTATGGGACTACCTGAAAGTCATGATCAAAAAAAGAGCCTAGACATCATCTTCCATGAAGTTATCAAGGAAAACTGCCCTGACATTCTAGAACCAGAGGGCAAAATAAGTATTGAAAGAATCCATCAATCACCACCTGAAAGAGATCCAAAAAGAGAAACTCCTAGGAACATTGTGGCCAAATTCCAGAACTCCCAGCTCAAGGAAAAAATCTTACAAGCAGCTAGAAAGAAACAATTCCAGTACTGTAGAAATACAATCAGGATAACCCAAGATCTAGCAGCTTCTACATTAAGGGATCGAAGGGCGTGGAATAGGATATTCCAGAAGGCAAAGGAACTAGGACTCAAACCAAGAATCACCTACCCAGCAAAACTGAGTATAATACTTCAGGGGAAAATATGGTCTTTCAATGAAACAGAGGACTTTCAATCATTCTTAATGAAAAAACCAGAGCTGAAAAGAAAATTTGACTTTCAAACACAAGAATGAGAAGAAGCATGAAAAAGGAAACAACAAAGAGAAGTCTTAAGGGACTTACCAGAAGTGCACTGTTTACATTCATACAGGGAAAGACAATATTTCTAACTCTTAAAACTTTTCAGTATCTGGGTAGTTGGTGGGACCACACATACACATGTACACGCATGCACACACATACACACATACACACACATACAGAGATAGAGAGCACAGATTGAACTGAATAGGATGGGACCATACCTTAAAAGAAACTAAGGTAAATGGTGAGAGAGAAATGTAGGGGGAGGAAAGAGAGGGAAAGGGAAGGGGGTAACTATATGTCATTTAAGAGGCAGGTAGGAGTTTTTCTTAGTGGAGGGAAAAAGAGGAGAGCTGAGAAAAAAAAAAAAACAAGAAGTTTACCCTCATCACATGTGACTAAACGAAGGAGTGAAATGCACACTCATTTTGGTATGAAATCCTATCTTACAGTATAAGAAAGTGGGGGAGAAAGAGATATTGCAAGGGGGGGATGATGGAAGGGAGGGCAAAGGGAGGAGGGAGCAATTTGAAGTCAACACTTGGGGAGGGACAGGATCAAAAGACAGAAGAGAAACAAGGAGGGGCAGGTTAGGAGGGATGGTAATCCAGTTAGTCTTACACAACACGACTATCAGGGAGGTCATTTGCAAAACTACACAGATATGGCCTATATTGAATTGCCTGCCGTCCCAAAGGGAATGGGTGGGGAGGGAGGGATGGGGAGAATTTGGAACTCAAAGTTTTAGGAACAACTGTTTAGTATTGTTGTTGCAACTAGGAAAGAAGACATACAGTTAAGGAGGAATAGAAAGTCATCTGGCCCTACAGGAGAAAAGAGAAGATGGAGACAAGAGAAGGGAGGGATGACAGAAGAGAGGGCAGATTGGAGATAGGGAAAATTAGATTGCTTGGGGTATTGGGGTGGGGGGAGGGGATAAAAGGGGAGAAAATTTGGAACCCAAAAATTTGTGAAAATGAATGTAAAAAATCAAATAAATAAATAAATAAAAGAAATAGAAAGACTAGCTTCAAGAATAAAGAAAAATTCAAGGCATGATGTGGAAAACGCTGTGGTGCAATGTCATAATTTCAAATTCTCAGAATTATACCTAAGGTGTCCAGGACAGAGGCACTGTCTTGGTTGTAACTCTCCCAGTCCTTATTAAGTTTTTGTGGCTGCTGTGGGGTAATCAACTAGGCAGCAAGTCAATTCATGAATTCCACAAACATTTATAAACATTTACCATGTACATAGCTTTGCCTGTGCTGAAAATACAAAAATAAAAATGAAAACAATCCCTGACTGTGGTGGTAGGTCAATATCTAAATCATTCTCCCATGCAGGTAAAGCTAGTTTTTCCTTAAAAACAATTAAGACATTCCTAGAGACTCAACAGCCTGAGAAGACTGAAGACTCATACTGCCCATATTACTTACTCATAGGACAAAGCATCTATGAAGACCTGGCTATTTGAAGGTATGCATCAGATCATGATGCCTAACTCAGGCAAGGGAGCTTCATTCAAATGAATCAACTCAAGGTGTCCTCAATGTCTATCCTTGATGAATATCCTTCTGCTATAGATAAGTAAATCTATTTTTGTTAACTGTTAAATGACTGAGGTGAGTGTCTCATTTTGTTCCAGTATTGACCCTGACCTTTCAGAGGACTGGCCTGAGTCAGGATCAGTCCAGGACACCACTCTAAAGGAGTTTAAATTCTACTAGGGAGAAAAACATATATAGAGATAAATATAAAACCATGTGGGGGCAAGAAACACTAAAAATAAAAAAGAGCCATCGGTAAAGTTCTTATATGAATAGCAGCACATGAATAGTCTTCAGTGGAGCAAGAGATTCCAAGAGGAAGAGGTGAAGAGAGAGTATAATCTAAACATGGGAGACAGCCCATTTAAAAGCATGAAGATAAGAAATGGAATGTCATATATGAAGAACGACAGTAGGTCTATTTGGCAGAAAAATATAATGTTTAAAGAAGAGTGATATGAAATCAGTCTAGAAAGATGGTTTGGGAAGGAATTGTTAATGGTTTTAAACGTCAGACAAAGACCTTTTTCTTTTGTTCTTGAAGTATACCCTCTGTTCAATTCATCCTTGGGATGTTAGAGGATCACTAGATCAAAGATACATAAATCCAGTAGAAAAAAAAAGTACTTAATGTATCCATGAAACAATGTCAATTGCAAGGAAGAGAAACTATTTTAAGTATTCTCTGTACTCACATCAAAAAGTTATAGTCTGCCAAACCATCCCCAAACAATGGATAGACATTGTAAAGAGGTAGGTTTAGGCTTGAGGTCAGGAAAACTCCTAACAATTACATCTACCTAAACATGACAACTAGATAGATACAAGACTGGACCTGGCGTCAGGAAGACTTAAGTTCAAATTTTTCCTACGTCACTTAATAGTTGTGAGATCCTAGTCAAGTCACTTAACCTTGTTTGCCTCAGTTTCCTTATGTGTAAAATGAGCTGGAGAAGGAAATGGCAAATTGCTTCAGTAAAATCACAGAAGGGATTTTGAAGAGTTGTACACAACTGAAAACAACTAAGCAAAAAAAAAACATGAATTAGACTACCTCAAGACGGGGAACCTTCCCCTTCATGGAAGATCTTTGTGCAGAGACAGGAAAATAATTTATAAGGTATGTTAAATATTGCAAATTCCTTCCAGGTATGACTTGAATGAGTTGGCCATTAAGATCTGTTTCAAAACTCAAACTCTATGATACTGAGATCATCTAATTTCCTTTAACACTTCATATTCTTTGAGAAAGTAGGGAAAATATGTGACTTCAACACTCCCAGGCCAATCGGCAAATGTTATGGTACGCTGTTATCTGTATCTTGGAGTATCTTTCTCATGAGTTTTCCCTTAGCTCTGGAATCACCTTGATTTAGTCTTCATAACTAGGCTGTATTCCACAGTTTCACATTTTCTTTCTCATCTATTTGATTCTAACACTACCCCATCCACTTTGTCATTCCTGAATCTACTAGTTTTTCTCATTTCTACCACTCCCCTTTTGAAACCTTACCAAGCCCTCTACACCAATCAGAGGACACAGTGGGTGATGTGATCACGCTTTGGACTCATGCCATAGCCTCCAGGGAAAGGTCATTACTCCTTCAACTCTAAGTATTGTGAAAAATGAAATCTCTGGGTCTATCATACCCAATAAATATTGAACAAATATTAGTTATGTCTAAGTCTTGAGTTGTGTTTTTCCTTCATTCTCAAAGAGTACCATAACGTCAAGATGATGACATGACTTGCAGTTGACTTTGATTTGAATGAGGGAAGACTGAAGTCTTGAGTAGTGTCAGTACGAAAAAAAAATGTATTTTCCTTAAAACATCACCATAAGATCTAGAGATAGCAATCCTCAATGGAAGTGTGAAAAGAGCACAGGCTATAAATTCAGAAGAACGAGGTTAGAACTGGGCAAAGCTACTTACTGCCTAGATGACCTTGGGTAAGCACTTAAGCTATCTTGGCCTCATTTAACCTAGCTTCTGTAAAGTGAAATCTGTTAGATGAGATGATCTCTCCAATCTCTTCTAGTTCTAGAGCTTATGAAATTTGTTGGTTTGAACTGAATTTCAAGGGATGCCTAAAAACTTTGCTTTCCATTTCCCTAGAACTCTATAAATACTGTCCCCGAAGGCCCACTCATTAATCTGTCATAAAACTGACTGGTTCATTTTGAAATAATCCTATTTATTGATTAGATAATAACTAGTCTGCTTACTACTCAGCCACAGTCAACTTTTCATCACACCAAGTGCAGCTTCAATACTATTTCTTTGGTTCCTTTGGAGGTGGGGATGGGGAAAACAGAATGAGCTTTAAAAAAAAAAAACGTATAGCACAACATACCTTTAAGTTTCATCTGTACTATTAGAATTTTCTCCATTACTTTCTTCAGTCTAAACAATTAATAAAACAATAAATCAAGTTTTGATTTGTAGCCTTTGAAGATTTCAATGATCACACTACAAATTTGACAGTCTTCCAGCAGTTTCAACTAGTTCCACCACCCCCAGATTTGATAATGTTGCCAGGAAGCTCAGGCTCTTTCATGAGGAGTTCTGAAGTATTATAGTGAGTTCATGTTAGTCTTATAAGGCAAGAGATAATTCCCATGAGGAACTAGGGAATAGCCTCCCATCTTCCCTAATCTCTAATGTATTTTTCTTCATAAGTCATGTGGCATCTTAGCAAAAAAGGATAAACTAGGGGTTTGGAACAAGACCTGTATTTTGCCAAAGCACTGCCTTGCTTTAGATAACACACTTATTAAGTGTTTATTTTATGGCAAGGCCTGTGGTAGGCACTGATCATACAAGTATTACCTTGCAAGACAGTTCCTACCTTTAAAGGGATAGTAATCCACCGAAGACACAACACAGAAAGTGGAGCTAGAAAGCAGGGATAAGCAGGGCAAGGTGACTGGGCAGTGTTACTTGTCCTTCATTCTGGAAGAGGACCATGACATCAAGAAAGTGATTGGATTTAAGTGAGAGAGGGCTATGCAAAGTTACCAACCTCACTTTCTCTTCCAGAGTCATATACCAGGCAGTGGGACCCTTGAAGAAATGGTAGCCTGAATGTGGGACTATGCCCAAAAGGCTATAAAAATGTGCACACACTTTGACACAGTAAAACTGCTTCTGGGGCTGTATCCCAAAGAGATCATAAAAATGGGAAAAGGATCTACATATACCAAAATATTTATAGACAATTTTTTTTTGGTGTGACCAGAACTAGTAATCGAGGGGATGCCCATCAACTGGGAAATGTTTGAACAAGTTGTGGTATATGAATGTAATGGAATACTATTGTGCTATAAAAAATGATGAACAGACGAACTTCAGAAAAACCTGGAAACACTTGTATGAACTGTTGTTGAGTGAAGGAAGCAGCATGAGGAGAACATTGTACACAGTAACAGCCACAGTGTGTGAGGACTATTTTTGATGAACTTACTCCTTCACAGCAATGTAAGGACCTGAAACATTTCCAAAGGACTCATGATGCAAAATGCCATCCACATCCAGAGAAAGAACTATGGAGTTGGAATACAGAATGAAGCAGACTATTTTCTCATTTGCTATGTTACATTTTGTTTTTCTCATGGCTTCTCCCATTCATTTTAATTCTTCTATACAACATGATTAATATGAAGATGTGTTTAATGGGAATGTATGTGAAGAATTCATATAGGATTGCAGGTAGTCTTGGGGAAGGAGGGAGGAGGAAGGGAGAGAAAATTTGGAAATATAGAAGTGATCGTTGAAAACTGAAAACAAATAAATTAATACATTTTTTTGGGAAAAAAAGAAATGGTAACCTGGGCTATGAAGTCACCAGTAAAGAGAACTAGCCTCAGGGAAGATGTTCCTCCAGGTCAGGGAGGTGGATCTGTTTGACCATACTTTTCTTGTGGTTGGAGGAATTCTCTTTGGGAAAGACAGAGAAGTCAGTGAGAAGTGATGGTGACATTTTTTTTAAAAAAAGAACATCAGTAAACCTATTTTTAAAAAGACAGTGAGGGGATATCACTCTCTCTATATATTATTTGTATAAAATGTAGTGCTGACCTCATTTTAGAGCAAAAAGAACACACTGGATTTAGGATGGAAGGACTTGGGTTAGAATTCTCGTCCTATTAACTTCCATTTAGGTAACCTTAAATCAATCAACTAACCTCTCTGATTTTCACTTTCCTTCTCTGTAAAATGAGGGGGTTGGATCAGGTAAGCCCTACAGACCCTTCCAGATCTTCATCCCAGGTGTTTGATCCAGCAGACTTTTCCTAAAGAATAAAACTCAAGAGAATAAGAAAATTGGTGGATTTAGTTAGCCTTGATGCATCTCAGTCATAATTACTCTTTAAATTTAATGTCAAAGTTAAATTTCAGTAGGAATTAGTGGAATAATTGTCATTGTTATTTTTGTTCATATTTTTTCTGTTATATATGACTCTTGATGACTCCACTTCAGGATTTTCTTAGCAAAGATACTTGAATGGCTTCCTATTTCCTTCTCCAACTCATTTTACAGATGAGGCAACTGAAGCAAAAAGGGTAAAGTGACTTTCCCAGGGTCACACAGCTAGTAAGTGTCTGAGACTGGATTTGAACTCACAAGGATTGATGCAGTTTGAGAAGTTCAGGGACCCACCAAGGACCAGAGGGCTGGACAGGGTCATCTGGAATGAATTCACAGATTCAAGCATTCTTTAAGTCAAGTTGGCAAAGGTTTATTGTAATGCCAATATGGCAGGCAGAGCTCCTTAAGGAACTTGCATTCCTTAAGGAACTTACAGCTTAACAGGAATGATGCTAAAGCTTATACAGGAAAAATAGAGACTAACCCCTCTGCCACTCCAGAATAAAGTTTCATTTGACTACATTAGCCAAGCTTTTTGCAGTTAGGAAAACATGAAACACTTCAAGGGACTTTCTGAGTGAGGAATGTGAAAGACAGTTGTTATCAATGAGTAGGCGGTACTTCTGGTGTCATTCACTACTGGAAACCAGGGGGAGGGGCTTTTCAGGGGTTTAATTTTGTTCTGTTTCGTCTGTAGCAAGAAAGCTTTGAGAATTGATGTCTATAGCTTGACTTCAGGACTGAATATGATTACTTTTGGAATCAATACATGGTAATTCTGTGGTTATAAGATAGTCATGTTTGTATAAGAGAGTTTTTTCAGAGGTCAGCTTATTCTTGTGATGGGGAAAGATAGTTTGTTTTACTGGGGCCGACTCATGAGTTATTTCTAGGCATAGTGTCCTTGGGCTGGGGAGAAAACTACCAGGGATAGTGTATTGAAGCTTGGTAGAATTGTGATCTTGGAATTGGGGTCCAAGCACAAGCACCTGAGTACCCCATCATTATGAGTCTTTCTAACTCCTACCTTCCTAACTTTTAACTTCTTGACACTCATTCACTTCACCACTTAGCTGCCTACTAATTGGCATTAAGTCTACTAATTTACTATGGCCACTTTTATAGTCAGCAAACAATGCAGTAGTAGCCTAGGAAACCAACCTTTAGTGGAGAGAGTTGGCCATAGAATCAGGAAGACCAAGGTTCAAATCCTGTCTCTCACCTATATTGATCATGGGCAAGCCATTTAACTTCTCATTGTCCCAGGCAGCTCTCTAAAACTTACTTTTTGGGCAGGTGTTAAAAAAAAAAATGCTAGCTATTATTATGGTAGGGTTCTTTTTTTTCTATGAGCTCATTCTTCTATATTTCTCCCTGACTTTAGACTTTATATTAGGGTTAGCCTCTGTGAATGCCTCCAGAATGACTTGAGGGAGGGCTGACCCCACTACTGCTTTTCCTGGGGCATGTGTTACTCCAGAATCTCAAAGACAGCTCCGGTTGAGAAATCTGTAAATTTAGGGTGTGGAAAAAGAGGTGCAGCACAACTGGCATTTCTATATTTTACATACCATGTTAAGATTTACAAAGCACTTTTTGTTGATTAATATGATCCTCACAATAAACCTGTGAGGAAGTTGCTATTATTCCCATTTTCCAAATGAGGAAACAGAATGTGAGTTAAGTGATTGCCCAACGTCAGTCACGTGGTTGGTGTCTGTATCTGAAGTCACATTTGAATTCAGGTCTTTCTGACTGCCAATTCAGCACTGTATCCACTGATACCACCTAACTGCTCTCTGTGGCTGGATTTTGAATCTTTACTGTACTAATACATTACTGGTGAAGTACTTCTAAAGGAGGAGAGTGATTTTTAATGCCTCACCCCCTCCCCCAAATAGTGGATTCTTGTTTCTTTTTACACACACACACACACACACACACGTATGCAGAGATATACATATACTTCTATATTTTAATTTAAAAAAGGTGTGTGTTTGTCCTTCATTGCCAAAGAAGAACATGCCATCAGAGAAATGATGACATGACTTGTACTTGATTTTGTTTTGAGTGAGGGAGGGCTGGGCAGGTCATCAGCCTCACTTCTCCTCCAGAGCCATCTGAATCCAGTGACCAGATATTCATCAGGATGACTGGAGATGACCCAGGAGGAGGCAATTGGGGTTAAGTGACTTGCCCAAGGTCCCACTTGCCCAAGTGTCAAATGTCTGAAGTGAGATTTGAACTCAGGTCCTCCTAACTCCTGCACTGGTGCTGTATCCACTGTACACCTAGCTGCAAATCCATGAATACTACACCACAATCCCCAATCCTAATAAGAGGGAAACCACCAATCTTTCAAAGACTGATAATGTAGCAGTCACATTGTGTTAAGTTACAGAGCTCAACAAATCTGATTTTGGTTCCCCAACCAAGGTTTTTTCATTGTTTACACCCTCCCCTCATAAAAAAAGCTGAACTGAGACAAGTAATGTTGCCCAGAACCTTGAGAAAAGAAAGTACTCCCTTCCTTAAAAAAAAAAAAAAGAAAGAAAAAATGTTGAGTGCTATAATCTGATTTATAAATTCCTATAATGAAATATTCCTTTCATACTTTTTCATGATAGGCAATCCAAAACCATCATTTTATTAATTTGTTTTCAACTCTTTCCTTAGTAAACCTTCATATAAAGCACTTTAAAAATAGTACAAATTTGGAAGTTCATTCCCCCTTTCCTATCTTCTGGGGCAGGTGCTAATAACCCTTGAAATGGCCAAAGGGCAAACAGCAGGAGAGCAAATAAGAATTAGCAAAGGATTTAAAGAATCCACAAACTGGATTATGAGCTCTAGGACAAGTGAGTGTTGACTGTACTATATTGTGAAAATGATTCCTTTTAAAGTTTTAAAAAGTTTGAAATCTGATGCTTTGTATAAGTAATTGTATTTAGAGAAGCCATAATGCTAAAGTAAGTTATCTACACTTACTAGTTGTGTGGTCATAGGAAGTCACTTAACCCTGTTTGCCTTAGTTTTCTCATATGTAGGATGAGCTAGAGAAGGAAATGGCAAACCATTCCAGTATCTTTGCCCAGAAAACCCAAAAGGGATCCCAATGTTCTTTAAATTTAAAAGAATCTAAAAGTTCTTTAAAATAACAATGATAATTGTTCTTACTATTGTTATTATTTAGGGAGTGACTTTTAAAAGTCATCATTTTACAGTGGTTCACTCTATACTCTAATCCCTTCTACTCTGAAACTAATGAGAAAGTAATAGACAATTTGTAAGTTTTTATGATATAGGTACGTTTTGAACTTATTAAAGTATCTCCAGTTATGATTTCAAATCAGTTATTATTTCTGTGTGGGTATTGCATATTCAAGACATCACCAAAGAAAACAGACTGTCAAAGTTGCTTTGGGATTTTTATTTGCTTATGTTGGCAGACCACAAAGAACTAGCACAGATTTATTTCCTTGTTTGTTCATTCAAGGTTACTAACTGAATGCCTACTACATTCGGGGTGCTGTTATGAACTAAGAGTAGATGAGAAAAAAAATCTTTTAAAAGGTCCAGATGTGACTTAGGAACACATTCTGCTTTACTTACACAATTTAGGCACCACATGCACCAAAACAAATATATTCGTTCCCCCTTATTTTTTAAGTGAATCTGTAAATTGGGGCTACTCATCTCCCAAAATAGCCACTTTTCCTCTTGGGAGAAGAGAGAGAGGCCCAGAAAATTCATTCTGCTAGTCAATTTGACATGCTTTGCCAACACCTGCTCCATTCTACTTGTTTCTTCAAGGGAGACCCTAACTCCCAATTCAATTTCTAGCTTTAACAAAAATCTGTGTACTAGTGAATCTATATACTAGTGAACATCGACATTGGTGGTAACTGTGATCCTAAGATCAGAAAGTTGATTGGATACCTGTAGGAAAAAAAACAACTGAGTAGGACATATTTCCTCTTCATCAAGAAGGAACATGAAATAAGTTTAAAAGATTTTTGAATTCAAGTTTTCCCAGATACATCAGGGTTTCCAAACTGCTTTCTGACATAATTGAAGCTTGGAAGAAACAATAACTGACATTTACATAGTGCTTTAACATTTATGATATACTTTATACTCATTATCTAATTAGAGCCTAACCAAAAAAAAAAATCTATTAGGTACATAACATAGGTATTTTTATCCCCATTTTATAGATGAGGAAACCAAAGCTGAGAGAAGTAAGCAGCTTGCCCATGGTCACAAAACTATTATGTATTCAAGCTGGGATTTGATTCCTAACTCCAAATCCAGTTCATCTACTACCCTAAGGAGATTTTTTTTTTCAAGTCGCCTAGCATAGAACATATCAATCAAGGTTTTTTTTAAAAAAAACCTCATAGAGGTTTATAATTCCATTAAAAAAATCTTGGAAAACTATATACATTTATCCTTTTTAATCAAGTTTTGAATAAAAGGCTATCAGTCTTTGCAAAATATGATTTAAAATGTTAGGGCCACTATACCCTGAAATAATTACATCTTTGTGAAAATTGTCCATAGAAAAGAAAATCAGTGTGTCATACGGAATAAGAATTAGAACATATGATAAAGAAAAAACAAAACTCAGAGCATTGTTTCAAGAACTTTTGATAACTTCATTCTGTTCTTTGCAATGTTCTCATTCACCCATTTCTACTTGGATCTTTGCTTTTCTGAATTCACCACTGCCCCTTCTCCTTAGCTTCCTTCTGTGCATCTTATGCAATCTTTTTAAAGACAAGATAAAATGATGGCTGAGTACATAATCTACAAGAACCTTCAGCCAATTAAACAAACAAGTCCAAAAACCTCCCCCGCACACACCTGTCAAAATATTGCAAAAATTCCCAGAGACTTGACAAACTAGAACAGCTTTAATTCTAGTCTTTCTTTTACCCTTTCTCTTTCATTTCCATTTCATGTCAAATGGTATCTACTAGGGACCATATTATTATTGGGTTCCTGTTGGATTGACCAAAGTTTTACATATCAACAACTCTAATTTTGTGTTTCTCTGCCCTAGGAAAGATCTACCCTAGGATATCAAAATTACTCTGTTGTTGCCTCCCCACTCGTTGGAGAACTATGGCAAATTAAGCTTGATTTATTCAATCTAGGGTAGGCAAAGAGTCGTTATTTCATTCTGGAGTACAGGATGCCTGGAACTTTATGGTGAAAAGGATTGTGTGCAAAGAGTTCAAGTTCATGATAGGCAGGAACATGTGGGCAATTTCACATTTCATAATCTGTTGGGATGGATATGTTGGGAGGAGAAGCAGGGACATTATGTATGAAGAAAGAAATTTTATGGGAGTATGCTTATGTAACTACCCAGTTGTGGGTCATAGGTAGTAAAGGACATTTATATACAGAAGTGTCTAATATGGAAAGGAATGTGCTTGAGCAGATGTTGGAATTAACATCATTTCATTCTTCATGCCCCCTAGTTGGCCAAACTCTAGCTCTGAGGAGACTGTAGGCAATTATATTGCCTGTGTTTGTCCTTCTTTGCTGAAGATAGACACGTGGGAGATTTGGCTTGCTTTGAGATGAAATCAGGAGTTCAAATTAAGTTCCGAACCACCCCAGTCCTCAAGGATCATTCTAACCAGAGATAATAGAGTTCAATGGGATACTCTGTCAGTCAGAAGAGGCAGAAATCCGAATGGCATATGGTTTTTCCCGATCCTTTTGTGTGTGCCACTTGTGCTCATTCAGCATTGAAAGATTCATCTCTTTGAGATAATACAGCAAACCCTAAATGGTTCCTTGGTCTCTGTCCTCCTCCCTACCTCCCCAAACCCCCATAATAACTTTAGAAAGTTGAGAAGAATGGCAAGGATCCAGTTGAGTGAGCCACTTAGTTAACTTTGAAGAAAGTAATCCCATGGTTTAGACCAGAGGTGTCAAATGTGGTCCATAGGTATCAAACATGTAGTCCATAGGAAGCAATCAGCTCACAATACTCATGAACCAGAGGTCATGAACCAGCATTAACCGAATTATTTGATTTTAATGTGTTGATGTTTTCATTTAAAAAAAGAAATACATAAACATGTATAGTTTTCTAAGTTACTATGTACTATTCAGGGATCCTTGTGTATGGTTTAGTAGTTTCTATTTGAGTTTGATACCACTACTCCATAGCCATCTTTCCCCATCTGCCAAATATGTCAGAAATTTTTGAGTTTCTCTCTGGAGAGATGGGAAAGGGGACCTAGGAGAAATGGCAAACTGTTCATATTTGGTAGCCAGCACATATGGTGTCCTAAGTCAACTTCTGCCTGGATCTCAGTGTGAGGCTTGACTAACTTCTGCTTTGTGTTTCTTTTCCAAGCATAGGTGATGAAAGACTGATCCTGGTATAGCTTCTGGGTCCCTCGAGGCAATACCATCTACATAATTGGAGATGCCTTCTACAGAAGGAGATGACACCAATAGAAGGAAGAGTTCAGTGCCTAGCCAGCCTGGTTTGCCAGAAGATAAGGAACTTAACGGAAACAGTGAAAAGCTGAGGTGAATTTGAAATACTTGTTTATTCAACAGTCCTACAAAATGCTTCATGTTTTGGCATTTTAGGTATCAGCAAACTGGCAAAGTAAAATAGTAGGTAACATGGGTTGACTCTTACCTATAGGATAGGGCTGTCATTGTGTCACTTGTAGGTATATAGAATAAACAAACTTAGCATCTTCTCTCTCTGCCTTCTCCATGAGAGACTTTAATTCCTGCCACAAGAGGAGGTTGGGACCAGAAACTTGGTGACTTTGCTCTCCTCAATGAGGGAGCTTATCAGGATAGAATTATATCTGTCTTCTCCCTTAAATGTTATTTTAAGTCAAGGGATGTGATTTTTGAGTTTAAGCTAAACTTCTGTTCAGTAATAAATTTTTTGGAGGGGGAAGCAGGATCCCAAGCTTTATATCTAAGGTCTGACTCTTTTCCCACCAGTTCCATAATGATCGCACATAGTAAATAGCAAAGAAGTCCATTTATTCAAGTCAAAAAGTAAAACAGAAATCAGAGAAATTACACATAGCAATATGAACCAGACAATACAGAGGAAAGGAGGAATGCCATTGGGAGCAAGATAACTCAGTTCAGTCAAGACAGAAAGTTCTAAATCTCACCCAAAGGGAATTCATCCAAAGGCTATGTGGTAGCAAGCTGAGAACAGGGACATGATGGAGACTGCAGATCCACTCATGTCAACTTCTTTGCAGAGGCTTTTCCTTCAACATCCTGAAATGGGCTTGGTCTCATCCATCTTTTCTTTCAAAGCTGTGAGCCAGAAATTCTCAAAGTGAGTGCAGAATCCAAAGAGCCCGAAGAGACTCCCAGAGACCTGAGGAGACTCCTTCAAGTGAAGAGATCAAGTTCTCTCTCCCTCTCTTGTTCTTGCCAACCTCACCCTGTCCATATCACAGGCTCAGGGTTCCTCACCAATGAGGAGGGAATCTTATACTACTAATGGGCTTATTAGACTCAGTTTTAATACAGTTATAAGTTACTGTATCATGTTTAAGTTTTTGTCAACGTACATTTATAAGTCCTTTGCGGTTTTGCATTTCTTTTATGCTGAAGAAATAAATCACTGTTTCATACCTGATGTACATTGTTTGTTTGGTTCCTTTCTACTCTCTCCTTTTGGAAAGACTAGAGGGAAAAAAAATCAATCTTGCCATTCTATGTAAAGGCTAGGCTTCCTTGCAATTGAACTTGCAGGGCACACACGAACAAAACTGAGGGAGCCACTTAGTAGGAAAGGAAGAAGTCAGCAGCAAGTGTACATGTTGTTACATATGTACTTATATACATTTACTAGCTACACTTGGGATCTTTTCCCCCATGTTCCCTCTCTTGTCTGAAAAAGTCAATAACATCTTCATTGGTATAACGTATGTTATAAATGATTAAATGAAGTTGTCCTATAACTGACAGTATATTCTAGATTTTAAGGAACTTTAAATCCATCACACTATTTTAATTATGATAAAGAAGCAGAAGAATTTTATACTGTTGATTTTTCAGAGCATTTTTGGAAAATGATTTTATCCCACAGATTGAAGAATAGGGCAGGATTTTTCTAGATGAAATTGGCAAACATTGGAATAGTATTCTTGTTTTATTGAAAAACAAATGTTCTATTATTATAGTACAAACACCCTATCATCAAGAGCTTGGTGTTAATGTTACTCTAAATCAACAAGACATTCCAATTTAATGACTCCAAGAAATTATCACCAACAAATTTGTGTTTCAATGCCTATCTTTGAGATTTTTCTTTTTTATTATGAACCTAACAATTATCAACAAATATGCAAAAAAGATCACCAGTGCATATCTTTGTAAAAAATAAAAAACATTTTCATTAATACTTTGGATGATATAACCATTGAAATATCTACTCTACTTAACAGGCCCTACATTGGATTAGTTATAATAACATTATATCCTCTTCTTTGCTATTATTGCTATTGTTATTACTGAGGCAGCTAGGTGGTGGATAGTGCACCAGTGCAGGAGTCAGGAGGACCTGAGTTCAAATCTCACCTCAGACCCTTGACACTCACTAGCTAGCTGTGTGACCTTGGGCAAGTCACTTAACCCTAATTGCCTCATCCTGGGTCATCTCCAGTCATCCTGATGAATATCTGGTCACTGGATTCAGATGGCTCTGGAGGAGAAGTGAGGCTGGTGACCTGCCCAGCCCTCCCTCACTCAAAACAAAATCAAGTGCAAGTCATGTCATTATTTCTCTGATGGCATGGTCTTCTTCAGCAACAAAGGACAACACACACACACAATATCATTACTACTACTTTATTCATGCATGTAGCACATCATACATCAGTTCTGTGTCAATTGATTTAAATCGCATATAAACTTAATATATTGTCCCAACAATGTAACTAGCTGGTATGATCCTATGATATTTTCCCAATTTCTCTGCCAAGATGCAACTCCAGACAATGGCCAAGGCAGGTGCATTCTATGAAGCAGAAAACCCACCTCACATAACAGGCATAGAGATAGTGTATTCCATATCCTTACCTTTTCTGCATTCCCTTGGATGGAAGTTGCATCCGTGACAATGAGCCTAATTATTATGGAACCGAAGGGAAATGCAGCCTATAGTGTATATATGAGAAAATTATATGCAATTAGGGATCCATGAATCAACTAACAGCTGGTTCGTCAGAGGAGTGTAATACTTGAATCTTAATAAAACATGTCTGAGGTGCAATACATCAAGAGAGAGTTTGATCTCTAGGGAGGTTATATAGTAACAAAAGTTCAATCTTCTAAAACTTTCCATTTATAAAGCTACTGAATTACTCCATGAATAAAACCATGTTTTAACCTTGTTTTTGAAATTGTTTCCATATGATTCTTCTGGCAATGCTAAAGGTACAACAGTTTCAACTATGATTAATCTGCTACAGAACAGTTCCCAACTTTTTCCACTTTCAAGGTTCAGCAAAATCTTTCAAGACAGAGAAGACCAGAAAGAGAGTGGAATAGTACAATAAGAGCTAAACTAGTGCTTTACAATAACAGAACATTTCCATAGGTTCTTAGTTATTCCTCCAAACAACTCTTTGAGGTAAGATCAGGGGGCATTATTTACTATATGCCAAAGGCTGTGTGAAATACTGAGTATGCAAGTAAAAGCGAAAACAGTCCTCATCCTTACATTCTAACAAAGGAAACAACTTGTACATAGTTGTCTAATGATACCTAGCTAGATTCCACCATGAAGAAAGGCTTCTATCCAGGTAATTAACTTTCCTTTTCTCACACTCTGCAGTTCTTTAAGCCCCACCCTCTATTCATCCCAGAGAAAAAATGCCTTAAAAATGTTTAGTTTTTGGCTCTTCCCAAAGAGAAAAGTAAAAAAGATAATCTTCATTGGCCCTTTCAGTTTCTGATGGAGGAAGGAAGGAAGGAAGGAAAGAAGGAAGGAAGGAAGGAAGGAAGGAAGGAAGGAAGGAAGGAAGGAAGGAAGGAAGGAAGAATAAATGACTTATGAAGTGCTTCCTATGTGCCAGGTACTGTGCTTTTATTATCTCCTTTGATTCTAACAACAGCCCTAGGAGGTAAGTGCTATTGTTATCCTAAGTTTACAGTTGAAGAAATTAGAGAGAAAGAGCAAAAGTGATTTGTCCAGGTTCTTACTAACTCCAGACCCAGCAAAATCTATCCACTGATACATACAAGATTCATGCAGAGTATAAAGAAGAGGAAACGTGAAGGTGGCATTTGAGTTGAATGTTAAAGGAAGCCAGGAATTCTAAGAGATAGGGGTGAGGAAGGAGAATATTCTAGACACTGGGAACAACCTGTGCAAATGTATGGAGATGGGAGACAGAGCATCATGTATAAGAAGTAAAAGTTGGCCAGCAGGACTAGACTATAGAGGTATCATTGCTTCACTAATGAAGAAGCAGATGTTCAGAGTGATTAAGTAATTCATCGAAGCTGTCAAAAAGTAAGATGCGGAGCTAGAATTCAAACCCAAGACTTTTGACTCCAAGTTTGGTGTTTTTTCTCAGATACTGCAAGAACTTTAGACTAATATTTTCCAATACTGTTAAATTCATGTTTTTAAAAAAGGTACAAAATTCCACTAATGGAATAAATGATTGCGATAACAGGACTAAATTATTGTACCAGTTCAGAACAATTCCCACTCAACACCTACAGTCTCTAACCCTCATGTACAGCAGCCAAAATGGGAACTGTCATGGGAGCCTACCAGAGGAAGAATGCATTCCATCAGCCCCTGTCCTCCAGTTCCTATTGAAGTAAATAGTAACAGTCAACATACACATACACCAAATAAGGCATGTGCTCATCTAACAAACTCCTCTGTTAAAAGATGTAAAGTCATTTCGTACACTGTAGCAGGAGCAAAAATGAGTCGAAAACAAGTCCAAAGTTGGCTGGGGAAAGGACATGATAAATGGGCAGCTAGGTGGTATAGTAGATAGAGCACTGGACATGGAATAAGAAGACTCAGGTTTAAATCCAGCCTTGGACACTTAGCAACTGGGTGACCACGCACAAATCATTTAATCTCTGCCCCCGTTTCTCTTCTGTAAAAATGAGACAGGTAGTAATAGGTAGTAATAGCACCTACCTCCCAGGATTGGTGTGAAGATCTAATGAGCTATTTGTAAAATACTTTGCAAACCTTAAAGTGCTACACAAGTGTTATCAATTATCCATTATATTATCAGTTATCAATTACCTCTTACTGTTCCTCAGAAATGAAACTCTGTTCCCTCTTATAGTACGTTTAAACCAGTTATCCCTTATCCCTGAAATGTACTCTCTCCTCATCCCGGCCTCTTGGTAGACCAGATTTCTTTCAAGATTTAGTTCAAATGCCTTCTTCATGTAACCGACTCCAGCAGACTCCATCCCTAGAATTCTCTGCCTGCTGTTCATCCTTCATTTTGAAGAGGGCCAAGGCTTGACTTGCTTGTGAATTGGATTTAAGTGAGATAGAGTTGTGTAAAGTGTTCAGCCTCACTCTCTCCTCCAGTCATTGAAGTCCAATGACATGACAAAAGTCAGGATGACCCACTATGGTCAGGGATGCATTGGATGACCTTGGTGTCCTCAATGTCTAATCAGACTCTAATCACTCCACAGCACTTGCTTTATCAGTCTTCATAGTCGGAACAAATTGTTCTCATCCATCCATTTCACCAGGGAAAGTCTTCACATGTTTGGGGTAGACATCCCCCAACTCACTGAAGGGTTTGAGGGCTGTCAGTTACCCTCCATCTTGTTTAGCCTGGTGGAGGGTAATCCACCAGCTACTGATGTTTTGGAATGGTGACTTCTGAGAGTTTTGTGAAGATGCTTTTTAAGAGAAAGATACCAGAAGGGGAGCATCCAAATCAGGTGTGAGAGTTCAACATTGTTCTCCATTTTGGAAGAGGCATGTAAAGAGACAATTGGGTGTACAAGTGTTTTGCTCTTTGATTTCCATTTCCAGAAAGAGAGACTGAGAGGGTGTGGTAAGCTGGTTGATGCTTCTGCTGCTACAGCACACAAGTATGATGCTGCACTAATGTTTTTACTAAAGAGATCAAGGTATGGGGGCTCCCTTCAATCAATTTCTTTCTCCCATGACTCTGAGTCAGGGAAGAAAACAAGTCCCATTAACTGAGCTACTCTTTCTAGGTTTAACCTTGTCTTCCTCCTAGGAGTATACTGATAAATATTTAACAACTGGCTCTCTAGAAATCCACTTTTAACTTTAACCTGCATTACTAACATCTTTGTCATCACTTTAAGTCTAAACAGTCAAAACAATAAATCAAGCCTTGATTTTGTAGCATTTGCCCTAGCTGGTACAAGTTGGCTCCAGCAGCTCAGGCTATGGAAAAGAGCCTAATGCAGGAAAAGCTAACTTCTGCTGCAGGCAAGAATTTTGCTTATTCGCTTTTGCTCTCTGTTCTTTCACTTGTTTTCATTTGTTCCTAATACATAAAGAACCTTGACATATGATTAATATTAGAAGCAAGGCTTGAAATCTGAGGAAAAGTATGAGTCTGGATAGAAAGCAGAGAAACATCCCACCTCAATGTGAGTAATGGTGGTATTTTGGAGGTATTTTGTGATATCATTCCCTCTCCAGCTGGAACAAGTTTAAGTCAGTAATAATCTCAAGTGATTCAAGAGCTTTAGATGAAGTAGAACAAATATGCAAACCTGTTCCTAATAATCACTGCTTTATTTTCTAAGTTTTCACCATTTTGTAATCTATTTTAGATTTTGCCTAAAAATTTTGCCTAAGAAATACCTCACCTAAAAATAGCTGACACTTAAATTTTCAAAGTTTTTTGTATATTTTTTCATTTAATTCCCACAACAGTCCTATGAGGTAGGTTGCTATAATTTTCATATGAAGAAACTGAGGCTTAGAGAAGTTGTACTTTGCTCATGTCCAAAGAGCTAATAAATATCAGAGGCAGAATTTGAATTCAAGTCTTTCTGATTCCAAATCTATGAAGAGTAACACCACAGAAATACAGAGCCTCATAATTGGAAAGGACCTCAAAGGCCATCTTAAGTTCTAAGCCATAACCAACTATAAATCCTTTCTACCACGTTCCAATAAGTGGTTCTCTAGGTTCTGTCTGAAAACCTCCAGTGAAAGGGAACCTCCTTAAAAGAACACTTTTGGAAAACTCTAACTATGAGGATATTTTTTTTCCTTCTGTCATGTCTAAATCTATTTCTCTAAATCTATTTCTTCCCCCTGGTTCTACCTCCTGGAGCCAAAATAAACCATTTTCTAATTGGCAGATATTCACATTCTTGAGGGCAGTTACCATAATCTCTCTCTTTTCTAAAAGTCTCTCTTTTCTAGCCTGGCTAAACATCCCAAGTTATACAATCACAAAATCTACAAGTTAAAAGGCACCTCTGAGGCCATCATGAGAAGGCTTAACCTCCAATTTATTCCTACCACTTTGATAAAAAATCCAAAGAGCCCATTCTAGCCTACCAACAGGCCTACTCTCTCCTTTCCAGAAGCCATGGGTCCATATCCCTCCACCCTATCCCCCTCAGACCTGGCAACTTATACTACTTCAGTGAACATAATGTCACATGCTTAAAATTCTTTCAGTGAGAAGGAGGAAGACCTGTAGTTGAACTCTTCTAAATGTGCTATCTCCCCCAATTTGAATATAATAATAAATTCCTTGGGAGTGAGGACTTTCTAATTTTTGTATTTTCATTCTCACACTTGGTAATCAACAAATTATTTTTTCATTCACTCATTCATCTAGTTAAGTCCATACCTGAATAAGAATCTTCTCTACGACATACTAAGTAGGGGGCCATCCCATACATGTTCAAAGACCTTCTGTTGAAGAAGTCATGACTGTTCTTCAATCTTGTCCTAGTTTCTCTCTATCTGGACATGCTCCAATTATGTCTTTCCTAAAATGTAGTTGAAGGAACTGAACACAGTTCTCCAAATGTGACTTCTTAAATGTAGAGTATAGTGGAACAGTCATTTCCTTTATCCTGATTCCATGGATCTCTTAATATGACCTAACTTTTTTTAGCTGCTATGTCCATTTGTTGGCTTGTGTTGAATTTATAGTCTTCCCAGTCTTTTTTTCAGTCTCTCTTTTCCTTTATTTCTGAAGCTGATGTTTTCTAACCCAAGTGTTAAACCTTGCATTTGTTCCTATTATTTTTCTTTTTTTTTTGATTCAACTTATTGTTCTAGTTTGTAAAAATTTTTTTAGATCTGGATTACCATCTTACATACTATCTATACCTCCATGCTTCATATTTTATGGAAATTCGATATGCGTCATCCATATGAGGGCTTTTTTAACTTTTTCCACTCCCAACCCAGGGCTTCTTAAATTGTGGGTCAAAATCCCATATGTGGTTGTGACCCACAGTTTAAGAAACATCGATCTATATGTTCATCCAAGGCATTGTTTAAAATGTTGAATAATATAAGACTAAGAAACTATTCTTGGAATATTCCCTATCTGTAGTTTGCAGACTCCATCTCCTTTTTCCTTCTGAAAATAAAGACATCTGTCAATCTCCAGTCTTGAGATACCTCTTCCAGTCTCTATTTCCTGAAAAGTCTTTCAGTTCAATATTAAATTCAATACTCACATCTTCAATTATTTTCAAAATCTTTGCATGCTCCTCACCCATCTTTTTTTCACTTCAGATATTTCTTTCCTATGTTTGTCCAGTCTTTTGCAATCTCAATACATGACAGAGAAAACAGAAACAAGATAGCAATGGTACTGACTCTATCACCCATTTGTATTATAGCATCAAGCCTAGACATTCTTTATTTCCCTTATCTCTAACAGATTTTTCACACCTCTTTGTTGCCTTATCATTTCGATAAGCCTCAAATCCTTCTGGGATAACCGCCAGCATTATTTTTATAAGTCTGTGCTGCACTTTTGTGTTTTCATTTTATGCACCAGCTTCAGTCTTTCATAAATGTCTCTTGATTCTGAATATATCAGAGAGCTTCCGGTGCAACCACACTGATCTTTTCAAACATATGCTCAGTTTCTCTTTTGTTGAGATTGCTGATGTTAATTCAATACTATCAGAATTACGCATTTGTCTTCTTGTCTATTCTCCCTGAATGATTCATTTTTGCTTTAACCTTGGACAACACAGCACAGAGCACTGGATTTGGAGTCAGAGGACTCGGGTTCAGATCTTACCATTGCCATTACTTGTGTGACCTTTGGCAAATTACTTGATCTTCCTGGACCTTAACAACCTCATCTTTAAAATGAGGAGTTGAAGTAGATAGCTTCTAAGCTCCAGACTAGTTCTAAATTTATGATGCTATGAGCCTCCCATGAAATCACGTGTATCTTTTTTTTTTGTCTGAACTTTATGAAATCTATTTTCCTAAGGTCTAGAGCTCACAACTGATGATGCTCAATGTTTCCCTCCTTGGCTCTTAAAAATTCTAAAATGATAGTTACTTTCTTCCAAAGCTTTCATCACTTTCATTTTACCATCCAATTCTTCCTTTCAGGGTAGATTATTAGCAGTTTTTCTTTTTTTGTTTTCTTGACTGTCTAAGAAATGAAACGTGTTTCCTTACAAATATTTTCACCAAATTTTTTCGTTTAGTCCTGAATCTATGAAAGACAATGACTCTTTGGTGAGGGTAAAACTTGTTAGAAAGGTGGATAGGAGAGACAGAAGCAAGTAAAGAAGGAAGAGGTAGTAATTAATGGGAAGATACCGACAGAACATCTTTTGTTTTTCTCTAGATGATGAACTGGCCAAAGCAGTAAAGCTACCAGGAGGAAGAAACAATATAAAATCAAGTTATTACATAATCATGAAAATATTGCAACAATGCGCAGGAAGCTTGATCTCTATCAAGTGTGTTTGTCCTTTATTGCCTAAGAAGACCATGCCATCAGAGAAATGATGACATGACTTGCACTTGACTTTGTTTTTTTGAATGAGGGAGGACTGTGCAGGTCACCAGCCTCACTTCTCCTCCAGAGCCATCTGAATCCAGTGACCAGATATTCATCAGGATGATTGGAGATGACCCAGGAGGAGGCAATTAGGGTTAAGTGACTTGTCCAAGGTCACACAGCTAGTGAGTCAAGTGTCTAAGGTGAGATTTGAACTCAGGTCCTCCCGACTCCTACGCTGGTACCCTATCCACTGCACCACCTAGCTGCCCCAACCTGATCTGTATATTCATGAAGTACCTATAAATCAAAGTTGGAAGATTCTATGATATTTAGAAGCTTGAAGCAAGGCAGCAAACCTATGCTTGCCATTTGTACAATCCCTGTTTAAAATAGAATTAGACTAAAAAAATTTTTTTTTAAATTTTAAACATAGAATTAGACTAATATGGTTCAGTAGGCCACAGGCAAATTCCTTGAAAAGTAGTACATTCCAAGAAATAGAAATGAATAGCTTTCACTTTTAAATTATTTTTATTATATAAATGGTATTTCTTTATTTTCCAATTATATGTAAAGATAATTTTCAACATGCATATTTTATAAGATTTTGAGCTCCAAATTTTTCTCCTTCTTCTCCCTAAGACAGCAAGCAATGTAAGTTATACATGTACAGTTATGTAAAACATATTTCCACATTAGTCATGTTGTGAAAAAATGAAACAGAATGAAAGGAAAAACCATAGGAAAAAAAAAACAAGGAAAACTTCCCTCTTAAATTAAACAAAGATTCTTCTACTAGAGGCAGAGCAAAATCTAAGCTATCCACATAGGAAAAACATAAATGATTGAAATCTGCAGACTTCAATATTTAATTTTTTTCTAATTAAATTTATTTATTTTCATTTTTTAACATTCACTTCCACAATATTTTGAACTTCATATTTTCTCCCCATCTACCCTCTCCTGCCACTCCAGTACAGCATGTATTCGGATTCCTCTTTCCTCCAATCTTCCCTCCCTTCTATCACCCTCAGCCCCTTATCTCCTTCCCTTTTATTTTCCTGTAGGGCAAGATAGATTTCTATACCCCATTGCCTATATATCTTATTTCCTAGTTGCACGTAAAAATAATTTTTAACATTCATTTTTAAAGCTTTGAGTTCCACATTCTCTCCCTTTCCCCCTCCCCACTCACCCTCATTGAGGAGGCATGCATTTTGATATAGGTTATACATGTATAGTCATGCAAAAACACTTCCATAACAGTCATGTTATGAAAGACTAGCTATATTTCCCTCTATCCTGGACCACCCTCCATTTATTCTCTCCTTTGACCTGTCCCTCTACAGAAGACTTTAATACTTTCAAGATCTGAGACTCTGATAATGTAAGTAGTCCTCCCACCAACACACATCACAACCATCTCACAACCCATTGCATGATTGAGTAGACAGTCTTTAGAGACTGACTGTCATACCCTAATTCCAAGGTCCAGCCAAATTGACCTTCTAGATAATCCTCACATACAACACTCATCACCTGTCCCTCATGCCTTCAATATGCTCCCTCTTCATCTCTGCCTCCTGGCTTCCTTGGATTCCTTCAAGTACCATCTAAAACCTCATCCTCTACAGGAAATCTTTCTTAATCCCTCTTAATTCTAGGACCTTCCCTCCAGTATGTCCTGTACATAGCTTATGTGTACATGGTTGCTTGCATATTGTCTCCCCCCACTAGACTATGAGCTCCTTGATATCAGGAACTGACTTTTGCCTTTCTTTGTACCTCTGGGACTTAACATAGTGCCCGATAGTAAGCACTTACTAAATGGTTATTGACAGGTGAAGTGACTGTACCTTTGCAAAGGCTGTCCTTACTCCTGAAATGTACTGCCCCATCACCTCTGTCTCTTAGAATCCTTAGCTTCCTTCACAGTTCATTTCCAGTGTCACCTCATACATGAACCCCTTCCTTTAAAAGTCATGTTGTCAAATGCTTTCAATGAGGATGAACATGGCATCAAGGTCAACTACTGCTCTAATGGTAAATTCTTCAGCCTGAAAAGGCTACAAGCCAAGACCAAAGTGGAGGGAGTATTGGTGCATGATTTTCTGTTTGCAGATGACTGTGTACTCAATGTAGCCTTGGAAGCTGAAACACATCAAAGTATGGATCAATTCTCTGCTGCCTGTGCTAATTTTGGCTTAATAATTAACATCAAGAAAACACAGGTGCTCCATCAGCCACCACCACGCCATCCATATGTGGAACCATTGGTTGCAACAAATGGAGAAGTGTTGAATGCTATGGATAAGTTCACTTACCTTAGTAGTGTACTTTCCAGGAAGGTACACATTGGCAATGAGGTTGATGTACACATTGCCAGAGCTAGCTCAGTGTTTGGGAGGGTCTGAAGAAAAGTAGGGGAGAGAAGAGGTATTAGACTGACTACCAAACTGAAGGTCCACAGAGCCACTGTGCTGACCTCATTGTTGTATGCCTGAGAAACATGAATAGTCTACCAGCACCATGCCAGGAAACTGAATCACTTCTTTCTGAACTGTCTTAAGAAGATTCTGAAGATCTTAAGAAGATTCTGAAGATCACCTGGCAGGATAAGGTACCAGACACTGAGGTCCTTGCTTGAACTAAACTGCCAAGCATTCACACGCTGCTCCAGAGAGCACAACTCTGATGGGCTGGCCACATTGTTCGAATGCAAAACTTGCCAAAAAGACTATTTTATGGAGAACTCACAGAGGGCAGGCAATCATATGTTGGTCAGAAGAAGCCATACAAGAACACTTTCAAGGTCTCTCTCAAGAACTTTGGAATTGATTGTGTGACATGGAAAACACTGGCACAGGACAGCAATAACCTCATAAGTTTACATTAACATTAGCAATATCATGGTAACTTAGCACAACACAAGAATAGTAGATTGTTTACAACTAAACTCAAATATGTACATTATCTCATTATATCTCACTGTGCTGTCACAGTAGAAATTGTTTATAATGTGAAATCCTGGGAACTAAAGATTGCCATGACCTTGAATTCTGGGAACTAGTATCTATGATGCTGGGAACTATTATCTAAAAAAGAATTAAAAAGGGGGGTGGAGTCAAGATGGCGGAGCAGAAAGACTCACTGTAGGCTAGCTCCGAACCCACAGCCCATGCATTTAATGTAAGAAGAGCTCCCCACAAGTTCTGGATCACTGCAGGGTGCACAGAAACACAGTGGAAGAGATTTCTGTTCCAGAGAGCCCTGGAGAGTGGTCCCCAGGGTCCCTTGCACCCCAGAAAGTGGACCCCACCCCAGCGCTGCCTTGGCCGCGGCCCCAGAGATGCTGATCCGAGCAGGCTTCAGGGATGGAAGCTTCTGCGGCCAGGAAGGTCCCTCCACCCGCAGAGGCTGCAGGTCAGTGAGAGACACGTCTGAGCTGGCCGAGAGGGGAGCGGGGTGTCTCCATGGCTCGGGCCCCCTCGGAAGGAAGCGGGGGAGGCAGAGGCAGGGGTAGGAAGCGGCAGAGGCAGCAGCGGTGACCCCCCGGGACTCCCCGAGCAGGCAGGCAGGATCTTCATTACTGAAGGTCTCTGCATAAAGCCCCGGAGGGAGCTGAGACTGGGAGGTGGCCCTGCCCCCACCCCAGCACCAGAACTAAAGCTCACATTGAATAGCAGCTGCGCCTGCCGTGGAAAGCCCATTTGAATCTCAGACCCAAAGCACTAGCTGGGTGGATCTAGGAGGGGGTGGACAGGAATCTCAAAAGTCAAGTAACTGGCTGGGAAAATGCCTAGAAAAGGGAAGAAAAATAAGACTATAGAGAGCTTTTTCGAACAGATGCAAATGATCCCAACTTTCGGATCTAACAACGAGGAAATATTCTTGCCATCAGGGAAAGGCGTGGAGGGCGGGGCCTCTGTATCCCAGACATCCCGGGGGATATCGGGTGGGCTCAGGCCTTGGAAGAGCTCAAAAAGGATTTTGAAAATCAAGTTAGACAGGTGGAGGAAAAACTGGGAAGAGAAATGAGAGAGATGCAAGAAAAGCATAAAAAACGGGTCAATACCTTGGTGGAGGAGACCCAAAAAAATGCTGAAGAAAACAAAACCTTGAAAAATAGGCTCACTCAATTGGCAAAAGAGGTTCAAAAAGCCAATGAGGAGAAGATTGCTTTCAAAAGCAGAATGAGCCAAATGGAAAAGAGGTTCAAAAGCTCACTGAAGAGAATAGTTCTCTCAAAATTAGAATGGAGCAGATGGAGTCTAATGACTTTATGAGAAACCAAGAAATCACCAAACAAAACCAAAAGAATGAAAAAATGGAAGAGAATGTGAAATATCTCATGGGAAAAACAACTGACCTGGAAATAGATCCAGGAGAGACAATTTAAAAATTATGCGACTACCTGAAAGTCATGATCAAAAAAAGAGCCTAGACATCATCTTTCATGAAATTATCGAGGAAAATTGCCCTGACATTCTAGAACCAGAGGGCAAAATAAGTATTGAAAGAATCCATCAATCACCACCTGAAAGAGATCCAAAAAGAGAAACTCTTAGGAACATTGTGGCCAAATTCCAGAACTCACAGGTCAAGGAGAAAATCATGCAAGCAGCTAGAAAGAAACAATTCCAGTATTGTGGGAATACAATCAGGATAACCCAAGATCTAGCAGCTTCTACATTAAGGGATCGAAGGGTGTGGAATAGGATATTCCAGAAGTCAAAGGAACTAGGACTCAAACCAAGAATCACCTACCCAGCTAAACTGAGTATAACACTTCAGGGGAAAATATGGTCTTTCAATGAAACAGAGGACTTTCAATCATTCTTGATGAAAAGACCAGAGCTGAAAAGAAAATTTGACTTTCAAACACAAGAATGAGAAGAAGCATGAAAAAGTAAACAGCAAAGAGAAGTCTTAAGGGACTTATCATAAGTGAACTGTTTACATTCCTACATGGAAAGACAATATTTGTAACTCTTAAAACTTTTCAGTATCTGGGTAGTTGGTGGGATCACACACACACACGTACACGCGTACATGCACACACATATACACATATGCACGCACACACAGAGACAGAGAGCACAGAGTGAAGTGAATAGGATGGGACCATATCTTAAAAGAAATTAAGGTAAATGGTGAGAGAGAAAGGTAGGGGGAAGAAAGAGGGTGAAATGGAATGGGGTAAATTATATGTCATTTAAGAGGCAAGCAGGAGACTTTTTAGTGGAGGGAAAAAGAGGAGAGCTGAGAAAAAAAAACAAGAAGTTTACCCTCATCACATTTGACTAAAGGAAGGAATAAAATGCACACTCATTTTGGTAGGAAAACCTATCTTACAATACAGGAAAGTGGGGGAGAAGGAGATAAGCAAGGGGGGGGGATGATGGAAGGGAAGGCAATGGGAGGAGGGAGCAATTTGAAGTCAACACTCAGGGAGGGACAGGATCAAAAGACAGAATAGAAATAATGAGGGGCAGGATAGGATGGAGGGTAATTCAGTTAGTCTTACACAACACAACTATTATGGAAGTAATTTGCAAAACTACACAGATAGGGCCTATTTTGAATTACCTGCCTTCCCAAAGGGAATGGGTGGGGAGGGAGGGTTGGGGAAAATTTGGAACTCAAGTTTTAGGAACAACTGTTTAGTATTGTTGTTGCTACTAGGAAATAAGACATACAGTTAATGAGGAATAGAAAGTCATCTGGCCCTACAGGACAAAAGAGAAGATGGGGACAAGAGAAGGGAGGGATAACAGAAGAGAGGGCAGATTGGAGATAGGGAAAATTAGATTGCTCGGGGTATTGGGGTGGGGGGAGGGGAGAAAAAGGGGAGAAAAAATTGGAACCCAAAATTTTGTGAAAATGAATGTAAAAAGTTAAATAAATAAGAAGAGGCGAAAAATGAAAAATAAATAAATAAATGAATGAATGAATGAATGAATGAATGAGCAAATAAATAAATAAATAAGAATTTAAAAACCCACCTCACTTACACTAAAATCTACTACTAAAATCGAGGCTGCAGATTCCCCACCCCGGTAGCACATAGCATAGTAGACATTTAATAAATCCCTCTTGTTTTACAGAAAAAAAGCATCACCTTGAAGCCAGCCTGGTGATTAGCCTGTCCCAAACAAGTTGAACTAGTTGGGAGAGAGGTGGAGAGATAAGAGAATGCGGAAGTAGTAACTGCTATCATAACAGAGAATTATGGCCATAGAATATCTCTGTCATTGAAATTCCAAGCATTTCCACAGATGTAAAAAGCTGAACTTAGTCAGTACCTTCAGCCTCTGCCTCAATAAATCATTAACCAAGAAGACTGAGTAGTTCAAACCAAATGGTTTTAACTTTTCACCTTTCCTTTTCCCTCTTCTGTTTCCACCCATATGAAAAAGAGGTGCTGAGGCATATTGGAACTCCCCAAAGCAGTACAATTCTTCCCCAAGGGCACAATTCCTATATCTCTGTAGCCATGTTACTAGCATGCTGGGGTTTTTTGGCCAGTTCAAATGCAATAAACACGTCACATACATACAAACATACATACATACATACTAATATACAAACCTGCTACAAAGAAGAAAGAGCAAAGAACATTTGTAATTCCTAAAAAATCACACTTGATTTTGTTGTGAAACAAAGCAAATAAAAGACCAAATGTCAATTTCACATTGGCGTAATCCTCTATTTGGAAGAGAAACAAATTTCATCATGCCACAACTTGCATCACCCTACCACATTCTATTATTTGGAATCACAGGATCATAGATCTAAAACCAAAAAGAATGTTGAAGGTCAAATAGTCCAACCCTCTCATACTGCAGTTGAGGAAACTGGAGCTCAGAGAGGTTATGATTTGCCCATGGTTATCTAAGTGTTCCAAATTTGTTCCAGCAAATCTCAAGCTCCATGTCCCCTCCTCACCCTTTCACCTATTCAGGACTTTCAGGGCCAAGCTGTAGCTTGCCTTCTTCATGAAGTTTTCCCTGATCATACTCAGGGATCTAAATTTTTTTTATCATCACAGGCTTGCTAGGCATGTAAACAGTTTTTTTTAATACAAAGTACAAAGTCTTCTTGCCAGTTTCAGCTCACTGTTTTGTTTTCTTGTGATCTTTGTAGACCCAGCTTCTGTCATCAAATGAATTTATGACTTTTTTTCCAGCTTCCTTTTATCCATAAATTTAATAAGCATGCCATCTACTCTTTCATGTAAGTTATTGCTAAAAATGTTGACTGGACTAGCACCAAGGCCCAAGCCCTAAGGTATTTTACTAGAGTTGACATCAACTTTCACATCCTTGACAAGGGGCACCCAATTTGCCTAATTGTACTATTCTCCAGCCTATATATTTTCATCTTCTCCACAAAGATATTATAAGAGATTTCAATAAATATCATGCTGAAATCCAGATCTGCTATGTCTAGTGTGTTCCATTAATCAACTCATCTAACAAACCTTTCAGAAAAAATGGTTTTAGTCTATACTAGATGAGCTAACATCCATTGTTTTGAACATTTTGAAATTATATGTCTAGAACTGTTAATAGAAATGCAATCCAATTCAATAAACATATATTGTGCCTATTATGTGGCAGGCATTGTGCTTAGCAATGGAAATACAATTAATAAAAAGAAATCTTTGCCTCCAAGATGCTCACAATCTAATGGGAGGAGATAATACATGAAAAGAGGAAGAAAGGGTGGGGCAGAGGATGAGACATCAGAGGATACCCATCGAGGGAGCATCTTGTTTCATGGAGTTGAAACCAGAAAGAGCAGCAATGTAAAGCAGAGTTAGCTGAAAGTCCAGTTTCTACACTCTATACAGGAGAGTACTGGGAAGAGTTTGGTACTCCCACTTCCAGACCTCCAATCAGAGGGGAAAGGAGGCTGAGAGAGGTGGTGTGACTCAAGGCTTGAGTCAGCAACATCATGATAAGATTAGAAATGATGAGCTTATGCCGGAGGGACATTTTTTCCCTTGGAGTTGAAACCAGGTAGAGCACTCTCTTGGTCTAGATTAAGTCACTGACAATCTCAGTCTGCTATGGTATCCTTAATCCAGATGGGGCTTTGTTTTTAAGAAAAAGAGTTGAGCTCATCCCAACCTGTCCTTGAAAAATGTGACCAGATCTCAAATTGTATTATAAAGCAGCAATCATCAGAACCACTTGGTACTGGCTAAGAAATAGAGGGGTAGATCAGTGGAATAGGTTAGGTACACAAGACACAGTAGTCAATGATGATAGCAGCCTTAGTATTCCTAAAAATACTTGCTTATGGAAGGGAATTGGTCTATGACCATAGCCCCATTCCCAAAGCCTAAAATGGAACCAGATAATGAGATGTTAAATTAATTATAAAGATGTGACTTGACTTGGTGATCTCTTTATAGAAATGTGAGCAAGTTCCCTGATTGAATTATAAGGGGACCCTAACCATTGGCTAGGGAAAATATTGGTCAGACACCTAGATGGCCCTTAAAAGACAGTTGAACAGTTAGACAATTGAGGTGAGAGGAGTGTTAGTTAAGGTGATTCTGAAGGTAAGAGCAACTTTGTTCACTTAGAACAGAAGAGAGCAAAGAAGGCAGGGATATTTCTCACTCCTCACTCTCATTGGCTATAGTCTCTAGCAACAGAGTTGCTCACCCAATAAGATAAACTCCATTCAAAAGTTGGAGAATTTGTCCACTTGAGAGAGTCTGAAGCCCAATTGAAATACATACTCTATAGTCAGACATGGACACAGAGAAGCAGTGATTCAGGGAAGGAAGCAGAGAAGAGAGGTGATCATGAATCGAAGGGAGCATTATCCTTAGCCTATGGAAATTTCCATCAACATACTCAGGAAGCTCAGGAGAACAACTCAGAAATTAGAGTAAGGAACTTGAGGAGAAAATAAACATTGAGATGCTGAAGTATTGGAGGCTTGAGTTCAGCATTGACCAGATATTTGCGTTAGTGCCATTGCACTGAAAATTTGTACTCAATTCTTCCCACAGCTGCTGTGTATGTTTGAGAGAGTGCACCCCAAGTTTATGAGGGAATGCTTTGCATTATATACTATACTCACTATGCCTTCTTAGGAAATGCCTTTTCTTTGAGCTAATTGTGAGTTACAGATTTAGGATTGAGTACCCACAGGATACCCCCTTGAACTTAAAAGTATTTGCCATCTAATGGGACCCAACCATCCACTTCAAGTTCCAGGTGAGGAATTAGCCCTACAGGGAAAGTTTGCACTTAATAAACACTGTATTTTAATCCTGAAGCTTAAGAAAGTTTTTCTGTATCAGAGGCCATCACAATCCCTATTTGAGAGACATTCCCCACTCACATTAAAAGAAATGTATACCATTAAGGGAATCATATCTGTAGAGCTTTTGTTTGACTGACCATATTCCTGAACTTTGTAAAAGGGGTCAAAATTAAGGAGCTTTGGAGAGAGTGAAGGAAGGGAGGGAGTATCTGAAGAGTGATAAAGTATTACAGTTATTCCCCCTACATCACAACTTACCCCATCACCATTTCAACAAATCTTAGGTTGGCATAAGGAATAAACAGGAATTTGGGGGGAGTTTTGCAGAAGCCCCAGGTGATACGTGAAGACCAGGAGACAATACAGAGCCTTTGACCAAATACTTAACCCAAATTTTACGATAAGGTACTGTAAACATCCTATAAAAGAAAAAGAAAAAATTCAGACCTTCTCAGGTATGAAGGGAAAGCGAAAAAATTTCATACAGTTTTCCAGATCTCAGGAACACCCCACCCTTAAGCCCTGAGATGTGGAAGGGGTAACTATATATATATATATATATATATATATGTATATATATATATATATATATATATGTATATATATATATATACATGTATGTATGTATAGGGAGGTTTATTCACTACAAGTTGGTTTTGCTTAACTGTCTTTTTTTTGTTGCAAGGGAGATTTCAAGTCGGTGGGGGTAGTCATGTGTTGTTGTTTGGATGGAGAAGTATATGTAGAATGAGATTTTAAAAGACATCAGTAAAAACTTATTTTTTTAAGGAGGTTCTGCAATGATCTAGGTCATGTATGTTGTATATAAGTGTGACATATTCTAAGAAGCTGTCAGAAAGGAAATGGCCTACAAAAAGGTGTGAAAAGTCCAAAGCAAAGATCAAGAAGTGAGATGAGTACCTCCAAAGACAGTATAAAAGGGCAAAGATAGGACAGTTACATTTCACTACTTCCATCTAGGCCAGGGGTGGGAAATCTTAAAGCCACATGTGGCCTTAAATTTTTGCAAAATTTGAATTCAGCCCAAAGGTTGCACTGAAAGATTTAGTAGGATACATGTGGCCTTAAAGCCACAGGTTCTCCACCCTTGATCTAGGCTTCATATATCAGCATATGACTACAAAGGTCCAGGTAATGTACCACATGGATGGTATAAACAAGTACTGTTTGAGTGACTCAGATGGGCAGAAGGAAGTCACAAATTATCCTTACCAAGCTTGAACATACTTACAGATTTTCCTGAATAGAACCGGGATTAAAAACATACATAAATATGCCAGCATAAGAGCGCTCATACAGTTCTGGGGAAAGTCAACTGTTAAACTTTCAGCGTGAACATTTTATACTCCAGAAATTTACAAACCGACAAATCAGGGCTTCATTTAATGTCTTGCTGATTGAAATTTGAACTAGATTTGAGAAAGTAATGGAGAAAATGTTATAATGCACATTAAACTCAAAAGTTTATTGTGGGTATATTTTTCCTTCCAAAAATCATTTGTTAAATATTTGCCACCACATACCTGAATGTGTGTATGTGGTTTTTCCCCAGGTTAAAAGGAACTTAGTATCTCATTACTGAACAGATTTTGAAGACAAAAGGGTCTAAATCTACCTTGCCAAAGCTGGACACAGTGCTTGCTTGTTCCTCAGATGCTGTGAAATAGACACTTACAATTGTCAAAATGTATCCCTTTACAGGAAGTCTAGTTTGTGTCAGGACCTTCGCTTTCCTGCTCTTTTTAAATTTATAGATAGATAGATAGATAGATAGATAGATAGATAGATAGATAGATAGATAGATATAGATCGACTTCACCTTTATTTTATTTTTAATTTATCTTTCTCGCTTTCTCAGAAGGATAAGATCTCAGCAAGTTATTAGGATCACAGTTTTAGTGCTGAAGGAACTTCAGGCATCATCTAGTTTCATTCTATCTTTTTACGGATGCCCAAACTGATGCTCAGGGAGGGAACTTGCCTGAGGTCATACAGGTAGTAAATATCACTGATGAGACATAAAATCCAGGTTCTCTGACTCCAAAGTCACTGCTTTTTCCACTGCACCTTGCTATAATCCCTGACCTTTATTAAAAGGTCTGAGGTCTTGTGTTAGAATTCATCTTGTGTGGGAAATATCCCCTCTACTTTTTTCAAAAAATTGGGATCAAATGACCTTACTAGACGAGCAGCATGCTACAAAGACCTTACAAGACTGATTTTTATGTATGTGATTGGTGGAATCACTTTTAACTATGTTGTAGTCACATCTTATATACATGGAGAGACTTCATTGTTGCAAACAAAACTTTCAAAAATATTAATATCATATATAATGATAAATAATAGCAAGGTTTTGAACAACATTCTAAATAGTTATAAATGGCATGAATTTCTACACTCAACAGGGTTCCAAACTGATGATAGACCTGTCTTAAAAAAAAAATTCTTTTCATTCCTAGGAATCAGCATAGTAACCTGCACCTAGCAGCCATGTAGCAAAGGTTAAATTTAATTCATTTAGGCCCATTCTCTCACTGGTGAGTTCTTTTGGGGACTTCTTTCATGTGGAGGGGCTCAGAGTGACCACTCTTCACTTTCCTTTCTGCTCTGGCCCTAATTTCCCAACTTGTAAACCATATCCCCACCCTGGCCCAGGACATTTGTTTCAACTCACTTTTTAATTCCTTTTTGTCTGTAGGAATGTAAGATCCGGGACATGGACTGTGTGTTTATGTGTGTGTGTGTGTGTGTGTGTATACACATATACGTATATATACCTATACATATACACATATATTCTTTTTATCCCCAGCACTAGCACAATGCCTGGCATATAGACTCAGCAATACCTAATTAACAAGGTAACCAGTCAAGAAGCAAGCTAAAGGGTAAGGTTTCGTGTGTTAGGTCCAAGAACTCCTGTGAATTATTGCTCTTTCCTTGCATCACACCCTGCAATACACACCTACAATCTCAAATAGGGTTTTTACATCTACATCAATGAAAAGTTTGCTGCAAAATTATTTGCATTTCTGTTAATTTGTAAGCTTCATGAGGTCAAGTACCTTGTCTTAGTGACATTTTGATTCTTCCTCTGTACCTACTATGGACAACTAGGTGGCACAGTGGATAGAGTGCCACGGCTGGAATCAGGAAGACCTGAGTTCAAATTTGACCTCAGATACTTACTAGTTGTGTGATCCTGTGCAAGTCATTTAACCCTTCTGGCCTCAGTTTCCTCATCTGTAAAATGAGCTGGAGAAGCAAATGGCAAACAGATCTAGTAACTTTGCCAAGAAAACCTCAAAAGAGGTCATGAAGAATCAGAGATAATTGAAAAATGAGGTGTTTGGAGAAATCTTCTGTTCAGGTCTGGGGTTTTTCCCCTCCTAAGAATGCTACAAATGCCTCTTTTTAATTGAGTATTCATCTTTTTTTCTTTTTCTTTAATGGTTAGACTCAGATTTACAGGGTACTTCACCTTTGGTTACATCCAGGGCTCATTTGCTCTTTAGAACACATTCTGTTCTCCCCTGAGGGAAAGGTGGAAGGAATAAGCATTTATATAATGCCAGCCATGTATCAGGAACAGTTCTAAGTGTTTTACAAATATTATTTCATTGGATCCTCATAACGATTCTGTGCGGTAGGTGCTGTTATCCCCATTTTACAGTTGAACAGAGTGAAGCAAACTGAGGTGAAGTAACTGGTCCAGGGTCACATAGCTAGTATGTATCTAAGGATGGATTCGAACTCAGGTCTTCCTGATTCCAGGCCCAGTGCTCTACCCATTGTTCTACCTAGATGAATACAGTAGTTTTATGCTATTTCAATTTCTTTTTCTTTATATTTGATGTTCTTTTTCTGGTCATTTGAAGAATTTATTGTTTTGTCATGGAAATTATTCAATTTAACCAGCACATTTGCAGCATAGAGTATTTTTCTGGAGTTTATTTGAGGATTCTTAGTAGAAAGTTTAGTAAATATAATTGGTGGAGACTTGAGCCACTGGTAGAGACTCAAACCTTGTGAGATAAGTAAAATGTAACATATATGACTCTCAGGAAGTGGGGGTGTGGGGAGCAAGGGAGTCACTGTTATACAAAGAGTATTATACTCCCATACTGCCAGCTACTCTGCACCCTCCCCCCCTCCCCAACTTATTGTGCTCAAAGATCCCAAAGAGTAGATTTGGAAACAAAGATATCAAATGATACTTTATTCTGCCAATAACCATCCTGGAACCCAGGAAAACAAAACAGTATCTCTGACACATATCAAGCCTGGGACTTGCATCTATGGAGCCAACAGGTGAGCTGAATATGGGGTCCTGCCACACCATCGTTCCAATCTGGACATAAATTGGGAGACGCATAGTATCCTGCTCTTATCTCCAGTTGTCTATGAGGAATACCCTTTAATAAGTTTCCTTGGGACATATAAGTCTTATGTGTAGGGTTCATTTTATAGATGAGAAAACAGAGATGAGGAAGTTAAGTGACTTCCCCAAGGCTACATAGTTAATAAGCATAAGAGTTGATATTTCACTCTAGGTCCCCTGACTTCCAAACTAGTGCTCTTCCCATAAGTCTCTAGCAGCTCTATCTGGACACCCAATCTCCTACTTCACTGAGAAAATTGAGACTGACAGGAGCTCCCTCAACTTCCCTCCTCAAAACTTTTCAACATCATCATCCATTCTCTTCTCTCTTGTCTCAAAGTGAATGATATCTCAACTCTTTACTAAAGCTAGTTCAGGGGTGGGGAAACCTGGGGCCTTGAGGCCACATGTGGCCCTCTAGGTCCTCAACACATTCAGTCAAAGGGCTGCCCTTGAGGACCTAGAGGGCCACCCCTGAATTAGTTTTTCTGTTTATTTCCTTGTCCCATCCTCTCCCATGTCTTCTAAGATCTTGCTCCATCAATAATCCCCTTTTCTTCATGAATCTTCAGTCTCTCCTCCCTTGGTTTCTTCTCTTTTTCCTACAAACATATTTAGTTCTCATCAATCTTAAGAAAATAACAGCCAAACTTTCCTTTAACTCTTCTGTTCTATACAACAAATATCCCATCTTATCCCTCTTCTATGGTCAAAAGTCTTCTTAAAAGTTGTCTACATTGAAATCATTCCTCCCCAGATCATAACATCATACATATACCTTGACCCAGCAATACCACTTAAGTCATTTACCCTCAAAGACAATGGGAAATGTACAAAAATATTTATATGAAGCAATTTTTAATGTGGCAAAAACTAGAAACGAAATGCGTAACAATTAATTGGGGAATAGCTGAATAAATTGTGGTATAAAAATCTAATAGAACATTATTGAGTATAAAAATTAACACATATGAAAAATTCAGAGAAACTTGGGTTGAAGCCTACCCCTACCTTAAAATCCAATTCAGATGCAACCTCTTCCGAAAAGCCTCCCCTGAGTCTCTCCTCCCAAATTAGTGATGAACGTTTCTGTCTCGAACTTCATGTAGAATTTTTCTCAGTTTTCTGTTAAAGCACTTGTTGTTTTGGATTACAAATAGAATCCATCTCATAGAGATAGATAGCCCTCTCATAGAATGAACAGTGTTACCATACCTTTAAAAGACAAAATAGAATCTTGGACCCAGACAGTTAACTGCCATCTTTATGAAGATTCTGTGTGAGTCAGGAAGAGAGAAATAAAGAGAATTTCACTCCTCAGATTTGAATATTTGACATGAAGAAAGAATTTGTGATAGATATACAGTAAGCTGCCAGCAGAGGACAAGTCTGTGGAGGACTTGGACAGTTAGTTTAAAATGTGAGAGAATCTAGACACAATTGAATTAATTCTCTTCTGGACCCAGCCTAACTCAGGCCCATGGAGGATAGGAGTTTGAATGTGAGGAGATAGATACTCATGGACCACAAAATACAAAAAAATGACTTTACAAATAACAAAGAATAAAAAAAGGTATAATTAAAAGACAGAAAGTATACGATTTCTAAGCATAAAAAGATAGTAGTTCAGAAAAATCAAAAAGCGGCTAGTCTCTACCTGCCTTCATTACTGCAGCCAGTCACATGAGTCAAGGCCTTAAGATCTGTGCTAAAACTTTCAGTGCTAATTCCCTGTAGAATGGACCTTTTATCTTTTATCTGAAAAGGAAGTCAAACCAACCATGATCTGGAGAATGATCTCCCTGCTCCTTTCCAAGGAAACCAGTCCAACCTACATAAAATACTACAACTGCAAACACTTTATTTTGTAGAGAATACATTTTGTAGAGAATTCCTGAGAGACTTTGTTATCCTGAGAGAATGGATTCAGTGGACTGTGAGTTCAGTGTTCTGAAGAGTCGAAATTCCTAACCACTTGTCGTGAAAGAATTTGAGTTGATAATTTCTGTCCTCTGCTTTCACAAAGCACAAGCTGGCCCCTTGAAATATTTATCTCTTCTGTTTTATGACTTGTTACTCTTAAACAATTATGTGTCCAGTAATATTGATTTTTACATAAGCCTGGACCAATGTTTGAGAGAGAGAGGGGAAGAGAAAGGGAACATGCTAGTATTAAGGGCTAACTTATTATTATGCGCTAGGCACTGTGCTAAGTGCTTTGCAAATGTTTCTCATTTGAACCTCAGAACAAGCCCACGAGGTTGGCACTATTACTGTTCCCATTTTACAGTTTAGGAAACTGAGGCAGAGAGAGCAGAGAAATTTTATTAAAAAAAAGGTTTTCCTGAGTACACAGGACTCAAACCTAGTTATTTAATTATCAAGAATGATTTTGTATTTTTTGTTACTAGGGAAGCTAGATGGCAAAGAGGATAGAATGCTGGTCATGGAGTCAGAAAGACCTGAGTTCAAATCTGACCGTAGAAACTTACTAGCTGTGCCATCCTGGGCAAGTCACTTAACTCTACTTGCCTCAGTTTCCTCATTTGTAAAATGAGCTGGATTAAATGGTAAACTACTCCAATATTTTAATTTTATTTTTTATTTTTAACACAGTTTATAACAGATAAAACAATTCAAACTTTTGGTCAGATGACACTTCCTTTTAAAGTATTTACAATATGAACCACAAAAGAATTTTTTTTAAACATTAACCAACTGAGACATGAATAATATTTATGTACGCTAACTTCACAAGTTCTTGACCTAATTATCTCCACAGTATTACTAAGAATGAAAGGACCCTAACTTATTGTTAGTCTAAAGTCCTATTAGCTTAATTTCGCCTTAACTTCAGATGTTCCCCTACCAGTAATCTATAATTTAATCAATCTGGTATTAAGCTTACAAACCTTTTGACTATAGGAAAGTGTCACCAAGAGTAGGACATTGCAGGGATACAATATCTCCCCAACTTCATGTCAATTCCAGGCAGGATTAGATTGTCCACTTGAATTCAGTCAGGCTTAAAGTCTGCCAGGTGTCAGTGGGGAAACTGAATCAGGAGAATCCTACCTCAGTCCAGGCTGAACAGCTGCTCTCCTACTCTTCCCATGAGATCACCTTTTGCAGTTCATACCAGCATGTCACAGGCTCATGGACTGGAGGCTCAAACCACCTTTCTTTTCTTTCCATACCTGGAGTTAGACTCAGAAGAACAGTCACTTAATAGTCCCATAGCATCTAAAAATGGCAAATTCCAATAACCAGGTTTCAAGTATGATTATAATTTCACTTTGGCTAAGGAACATCTTTTGAAGTAAGTCTTAAGTGACTTACATACCTTTCTGTACATGTTCTAGTTCCTGATTAAGTAGCAATCATAAAATCAAATTTGCCATTAAAACCTTAACTTTTCCATCAATGCCAAATTTTACCTGAGGTTACCTTCCTCTAGGAAATTTAGACTGAAATTCTTTTCCCCAAACTAAAGATGTCATTGATTTATTCTCAGTAATTAATTCAATCAATTGTTTTTATACTAATTGCTTTTACCTCACTTTGTAACATGTCCAATTTTTCTCCCCATCACTCCCCTGCATTCTCATTACTCCTTCCCTCAATGTACCCTCCCTTCTATCACATCCCAACCCTCCCTTGTCCCCATCTTCTCTCTTTTCTTGTAGGGCAAGATAAATTCCTATACCCCATTTCCTGTATTTCTTATTTCCCGATTACATGAAATAAAAATTCTCAACATTCGTTGCTAATACTTTGAATTCCAACTTCAACTTCTCTCCCTCCCCTCCTTCCTCCCCAGTATGAGAATATATTTTGTTTTGCAAAAGACTTCCATAATAATCATGTTGTGTAATACTAATTATATTGCCCTCTGTCCTGCTCTATCCTCCCTTATTTTTTTCTCCCACAATTGACCTTGTCGCTTCTCAAAAGTGTTTATTTCTAGTGACTCTCTTCTCCCATTTGCCCTCCTTTCTATCAGTCCCCTCAACCCACTTGTTTCCTCCTCCCCTACTTTCCTGTAGTGTAAGATAGATTTTCATGTCAAATTTAGTGAGCATGTTATTTCCCCCTTCAGCCACATGTGGAGAGAGTAGCTTCATTTTTCCCCTCTCCTCTTCTCCCGTTTCTCTTCCATTGAATAAGATTTTTCTTATCTCTTTTATGAGTAATAGCCTACCCTATTCCATTTCTCCCTTTATCTCCCTGGAATTTTCCTCCTTCACCCCTTAATTTTTATTTATTTTTTTGTGTGGATATCATTTCTTCTGATTCAACACACCCTGTACTCTCTATGTATATATGTGTATGTGTGTGTGTGTATGTACAATCTCTCCATCTACCCAAATACTGAGAAGAGATTCAAGAGTTATAAATATTTTCTTTCCATGTAGTAATGTAAACAGTTCAGCTTTAGAGAGTCTTTCATGGTTTTTCTTTCCTGTTTACCCTTTCATGCTTCTCTTGATTCTTGTCTTGGGAAGTCAAATTTTCTATACAGATCTGGTCTTTTCCTCAATATGAATGATTGAAAGTCCTCTACATCATTAAATGACCATTTATTTCCTTGAAGTATTATACTCAGATTTGTTGGGTAGGTGATTCTTGGTTTGAATCCCAGTTCCTTTGACCTCTGAAATACCCCATTCCAAGCCCTTTGATCCCTTAATGTTGAAGCTGCCAGATCCTGTGTTATCCTGATTGTATTTCCACAATACTCAAATTGTTTCTTTCTAGCTGCTTGCAGTATTTTCTCCTTGACCTGGGAATTCTGGAATTTGGGACAATATTCTTAAGAGTTTCTCTTTTTGGGTGTCTTTCAGGAGGTGATAGGTGGATTCTTTCAATATTTATTTTGCCCTCTGGTTGTAGAATATCAGGGCAGTTTCTCTTGATAATTTCATGGAAGGTAATGTCTAAGCTCTTGTTTTGATCATGGCTTTCAGGTAGTCCCATAATTTTTAAATTGTTTCTCTTGGATCTATTTTCCAGGTCAGGTCATCAATGAGATGTTTCACATTATCTTCTATTGTTTCAAACTTTTGATTTTGTTTTCTAACTTCTTGGTTTATCTCATAATCATTAGCTTCCCTGAACTAAATTTTCTCTTTTAAAGAACTATTTTGTTCAGTGAGCTTATGAACCTTCTTTTCCATTTGGCTAATTCTACTTTTTAAAACCTTCCTCTCCTCATTGGCTTTTTGGACCTCCTTTTCCAATTGAGTTAGCCTCTTTTTAAAGCTGTTATTTTCCTCAGCATTTTTTTTTAGGTTCTCCTTTAGTAAGCTGCTAACGTGTTTTTTAAGGTCTTCTGTTGCCTGAGCCCAATTTAAGTTCCCTTTGTAAGTGCTGGAGGCAGAGGCCCTGACTTCCTCTGACAGTGTGCCTTATTCTTCCTCATCCAAAAGGATGGGGGGAGACACCTGTTCCCCAAGAAAGTAACCTTCTATGGTCTTATTTTTTTTTCCTTTTTTTGGGCATTTTCCCAGCCAGTTACTTGACTTCTGAGTTTCCTCTCCATAATCACCTCACCTCCAGTTCTGTCAAGCCAGCACTGGGGGCTGAGATTCAGATGAGCTACTCCAATTCCCTAGGGGCTTTAGGTGGGGGCAGGGCTGCTATTCAGTGTGAGATTAAAATCAGCTGCTCAGGAGTGATCAGGGCTGCCACACAGGGCTCAGTTCCCTCAGGGGGTTTAAGATGAGATCTTCAACAATGGATGTGGGCTACTACCTGCTTTGGACGCCCCATCTGCTGCTGCCTCCACTGCTGCCACCTGAGGAGGACTGAATTATGAGGACACCCTGCTCCCTTCTTGGCTAGCCTAAAAGACCCTCTCACTAACCTTTGGCACCTCTGGGTTGAGGGATCTGCGCTGGGGCCAGAGATTCTGTCCCTGAAGCCTGCTCATATCTGCTCCTCCTGGTGCCACTTGGCCAAGGTAGGGCTGGGCTCTGCTCTGCGTCTGGTGCACGTGACAGACCTTTCCTGTTGGTCTTTCTGGTCACTCTGGGATAGAAATCTCCTCCACTCTGTTGTTCTGTGACTTCTACTGCTCTAGAATTTGTTGAGAGTTATTTTTTACAGGTATTTTATGGGCTGTGAGATAAGAGCTAGTGAATGTGCATCTTTCTACTCCACCATCTTGGCTCCGCCTCCCGAAAATCCTACTCCTATATTTTTTTTCAACAAAATTCCAGATGGAGTCACAGAGAGTCAGACACAACTCAACAACAACAAAGGAGGTGATTACCATTTATGTCTAATTAATAAGGAAACCAATCAAGGAGCAAGCTAAAGGGTAGAGTTTGGTGTGTTAGTTCCAAGAACTCCTGAGAGATATTGCTCTCCCTTTGCATCACACCTTGTAACACCTACACCCTCAAATAGAGTTTTTACGTCTACATCAACAAAAAGTTTGCTGCAAAATTATCTGTAAATGTTTTCTATCTTTCTATTAAGCCATAAGCTTTATGAGGTCAGATACCTTACCTTACTGACACTTTGAATCTTCCTCCTTACCTACCATGGACAGCTAGGTGGCACAGTGGATAGAGTGTCAGGGCTGGAATCAGGAAGGCCTGAGTCCAAATCTGGCTTCAGAAACTGACTAGTTATGTGACTCTGGGCAAGTCACTTAACTCTGTTGGCCTCAGTTTTCTTATCTATAAAATGAGCTGGAAAAGGAAATGGGAAACAGCTCTAGCATCTCTGCCAAGAAAAGTCCAAAGGGTAGCACAAAGAATCGAACTTGACCGAACAACAACTGTGCCTCCCATAATCCTCTGTAGCCAAAGAAGTTGTTTACCCTGTTATCTCAGGCCAGGGTCTTATCACACAATGCTTAAACATAAGGCTTAACCACGCCCAGATCTAATGAGAACCAGTTGTTGAAACTCTTTTGTGTGCCTGCTGATTTGGCAGTTATCAAAATTCCAACCCCCCTTTCCCCAAGACTTCAGCATTACATACCCTATTGTGCAATTACCATGGTCTTTCTTGGTTAATCTTTAGAGAATTACCAGTCCACGTTTCTTGACTCCGCCATCCCACCAGCAACATGGGCACTGAGCCCCCAGCAGCTCTGAACCGTAATTGGGAAAAAACTCAGGGCCACCCCCCTCCTTGCTGCACTTTGTAAGAGGACAGGAGACCACATGCAACTCTATCTCTGACCAAATAATTGCCCGTACTACACAGTATTATGTTTGGCCATATCCAATAACCATTTTGTTGTGTGCCATTCCCCCAAACACCACTCAAAATCTGCATGACATTTACTCTGCCTTGCATCATATTACAGTTCCCAGTGCTCCCTGACATAGTCCTTGACTCATTCTATCTTCACCCATCACTAAACATTTGTTCCTGCTACCTGTCCAGGCCTGCTTGGTGTCTTCTTCCTTCCCCAGTTGACACATTTTGATCTCTCTCTCTTCCTTCAAGGCCCAACTTAGGTGCCACTTCCTCTACTAAGCATTCCCTGATTCAATTTCTCAGAACTTTGCCTAGACCACTCCTTCAACTTTGCGACATTTTGAATTAAATCATAGTTATTTGCACATGTGTTATGTTCCATTAGTAAATATTAGATTGTAAATTCTCGGAGTCCTTCACCTTTGGATCACCAGCATCTCACACAATCTTTGCATATAATAAGCACTTAAAAATTGAATTTCATTTGCAGTTTTTTTGATCTGTGTCCAGGAAGTAAGCATTCCCCAAACATCTGCCCCCCAGAAAATAAAAGCAAGTTATACCAAATGCCACCATAATAATCTTTTTGCCCCAGGAATTGGAATGCAGTTGAAGTGAATGCCCATAGGATAGAACAGAAATCTTCAGTGTATTCTGATCCAAGGATTGAAGGTTCTGACCTTTACATCTAAAAACACACCCATAAGGCATGAGAAAAAAAAAATCAAAAACAAACTCATGTCTAGGTACAAATTAACTCTAAGTTTTCTGATGGGAGGATACTTATTATGTAGAAGCTGAAAAAAAAATCTCCTCTGAGGCAGCATTTTTTCATTGTCTTTCCTGAAACAGTTTTTGTGTTTGAATGGGTGGTGGATTTCTATATTCTAGTGATAAAATTGCAAAACACAGGAGCTTGGCTGAGCTTCTGAAGCAAAGGGTGCTAGGCATAATAAAGATTCTGGGAACCGGGGTCAAGGCATTCCCTACCCAGTAGTACAGCACAGTCACTAAGAAGGCATCCTCCTTGGAATATTTGCATTTAGACTCATGCACCACATGAGTCATTTGTGGAAGCGACTCTTTGGCCAGAACCTGTTTTCACTGATCCAGCTCCTCCTCAGGCCTGAGGATTGGGGCTTCTTTCTTTCTTTCTTTCCTCTCTGACTGGACCGTTTGTTTCCCTTCTTATTTTCCATTCTTTTCATGAGGTATCTTTCCTAGGATGATTCTTGGCAAAATTTTCAGGCTTAATTTGTTCCATTTTCTCACAGTGTCACCTCCAGCCATACAGCCTGGAAATGGGGCTAGTAGAGAACCATTGGTTATGCTCTTGGAGGTCTGATGGAATGAATATTCTAGGACCAAGAAGTCCTAGAGGTCCTCAGGACTTCAGAGGTTGGTAATCCCAGAACTCTACTCACCTTCTACTTTGTGTCCTTTGTTCCTGTTCCTTGTGGTTCATGATGCCAAATTCAGGGAACACCGAGGCACTGAATAGAAAGGCAATGTAACAGGAAAGTTCATCCATTGGATCTCATGGGCTTTCAAACACATAAAACTCATTCTTACCCTCAGCTACAGGAATCTTGCCTGGAGGAGATTTTCAGAAGAATTCAGGAGTGCAATTAGGCTGACCAAAGTGGAAGTAGGAAGGTATGGCTCTGATACCCACAGTACTATGCAGCAATGAGGCCTTGAAAACTCACCAGTTTTGGAGATATGTGTCCAGGGCCCCAGATGCCATCCTGAAGCAAGTTTAAAGAACCCCAGCCTCTCTACAATGAGATGTGGAGTAAGGGCATTGACTAAGGGGAAAGTTACAGGGATTCAGTTAGGAGGAGCTGAGAAATAGTGGATCCACTCATGTAGTGGCGGTAGTCAGAGAGAGGCAGTCAAATATCTCCTACCCCACTCACTCCTTAGACAATAATACGTACAATATGGGTACATGACTTAAGTAATTATAATAACATTAAAAAAAAATTAGATGAGAATGAGAGGAGATACCTTTTACAATTATGACTAAGAAAAGAGTTCAAGGAATAAAGTAGATCACAGAAGAAAAAATAAATCATTTCAATTACATAAAATTTGAAAGTTCGCATCAATAAAATTAATGAAGATAAAATAAGACAAGAGCCAACAGAGTAGGAAAAAATATGTCAAATAATACCAATAAAAATCTGCTATCCAAGATACACAGAGAATTTACTCAAATTTTTGAGGTCAAGAGCCAGTCCCCAACAGATAAGTTATCAAAAGATAAGAATAGTTTTCAAAAGGGGAATTGCAGACTGTAAATGGCCATTGGAAAACATGCTCCAAATCATCATTAGTAGGAGAAATACAAATCAAAATTCTTAAGTGTCAACTAGTACTCTGCTAATTTGCAATGACAAGAAAAAAATCAATGCTGGAGGCACTATAGGAAGACAAGTATACTTAAATAGTTAGCGGAACTGTGAAATGGTCCAATTGTTATGGAAATCCTTTCAAATTCTGCCAGAACAGTTAACGTCTGCCAGAACTGCTAATTTAGAAAACAGATGATGAAACTTACCTCTGTCCTCAAAGCAGAGAAGTGGGAACCCATAGAAGTCTAACATTGTCTGCACTGTCAGATGTGGTCACTATGTACTGATTCTTTTCACTGAATCATTTTTCCTTGTTTTAAAGGACCATTCCCAGTCCCACCCCTAAATCATTGTGTATTAAGGAAAAAGGGCATTCAAAAAAAGTTTTTCAAAAGAAAAGCAGGAGATAAGATCAAGTAATTATAGTATTTGTTTTCAATTTTTCTCTTTGGATGGGAGTATAAACTATACAACACAGGAAGTTGAGACATTTATGAAAATGTGCACAATTTCTGGTGCTCTGTAAATTTGGCAGGGCAAAAAAAGAGCTCTGGATTTGGAAACTGGTAATCTACATTCAAATCTGCTCTACTGTTTACTGGCCATGTGACTTTAACTAAGTTTTCTGGGCCTCTTCTGTAAAATAAAAGGATGAAGAAATAATCTTACTCAAGTTCAAGGAACTGACTAAGTATGAAATGATGAAAGGCATGGTAAGACAATGGCTCATAAGGAAAAGATCTGGGAGTTTCAAAAGACTAAGTACAATATGAGTTAATGGCATTATACAGAAGCCAGTGAGAAACAGCTTAGCATGGTGGGTAAAGAGCTACCCTCAAAGCCAGAAAGAGCTGGGTTAAATCTCACCTATGATATATACTGGCAGTATAACTCTAGACAAGTCACCCAACCCAATTGACATGTGACCTCCTTGAGAGTAGGAACTATTTTTTTTTTGGTTTGAGATTTTTGGGGGAGGTTGCCTTCCTTCATACCCCTAGAACTTAACGTAATGCCTGACACATAGAAGGGACTTATGAAATGCTTGCTGACTTGACTTAACTTCTCAGAAACTTCTAGAAAATTATAATTGGTCAAGATAATAGATTACAGACAACCCAACTGAACTCAACATTCTCCTCTAAACAACTTTAAAATAACACCTCAAATCAAATTTTGGAGCAGGTGAATCAAAAAAAGATTAGGGTAAGACATTTTTTCAGCCTGAAAATCTTAGGAAGTTGGCAGAAGTTTGGGACACAGAGGTTGAGGAGGAGGGCCTATTCAGGACCCAAACATGTGGTGGTAGGAGCTCTCAGCCCAGAGACAGTAAGGGGGTTAGACAACTAGTCAGAAAGAGATTAGAGGGGACCCTTTGCTGGCACTGACTGGCAACCCTAGTGCCCATATGCAACTTTAGGTCATAGTTCTGGGGCAGAGAGGAGCACTAGTACTTGTGGCTAGATGAGACCAGGGAACAGAATACAGAGCTGGAGAGCAGTTACCACATCTCTCTAAAAATTACAGCACCTTGGAAACACCAAAACCTTGCAGCCCACCAGAACTAGCTTTGAAAGCAAGAGCACAGAAACATCTGAAGCTCAACACAGTGTCTCCTCACACTCAGGTGAGCAGAGTCCAAAGTTAACATAAGTCAAGAAATGGCTGGAAAAATTAGCAAACAACAGCAACAAAAAAGAATTCAACCAAAAAAGCTACTGCAGTGGCAGGGAAGACCAAGATATAAACTCAAAAGACCAGTGTGAAAACAACTACAGAACCTCAAAGGAAAATGCTAATTAGACCTAAGCCCAATAAGAATTCCTGGAAGAGTTAATGAAAGAGATAGGAAGGTAGAGGAAAAACTGAGAAAAGAAAAGAGTGATGGAAGAAAATTATGAAAAGAGAATTAATAGCTTGGTAAAAAAAAAAAATTACTGAAGAAAATAACAACCTAAAAAGCAGAATTGGCCAAATGGAAAAAAAAAAGCTACAAAAGCTCACTGAATAAAATAATTCCTTAAAAATTAGAATTGGGCAAGTGGAAGCCTATGACTTGGTGAGACATCAAGTCCACAGTATTCACAACTCAGATTGTCCTCTACTGGATCTCCTTCTGTTTTATTAATGTTCTTTTTAATTTGTGGTGCCAAGAAGAATGCAATAAAACTTCATGGATGCACTCTCGAAGCAAACAATGTCATTTAATAGACTATGGTGATTCTAAGGAGAAGAGACAGACAGGATGTGAGAGTGACAAAGGTGATGGGTGGTACAGAGTGCTAGAGTGATCATAACTTTATCCTCTCCAAGTTAAATATTCTCATTCACCAAAGTGGTGGCCCCAAGGCAAGATGACTACCAAAAAATTGATCATCAACAGATAAGAGTGCTCCTCTGAGAGAGAACAGTTGAGAACTTGGAAGAAAGGCTGAGCTAGCACACCTTGGCAACAGTTGGACGGAAGAGGAGTGGGTAGCTTTTAGAGAGGGGTGTGGAGTGTACAGCACTGCATTTACTCATCTGGGTCAGAACACTTGCAAACATCAAGATTGATCTGCCAAAAATGATGGGTAAATTCAGAATCTTCTAAAAGAAAAATGAGAACTGGGTTTAACAGCGGGATAGTTAATCCATCTCTAAGAAGGCAGTGTTTAACTCCACCAAAAGTAGAAGTGCAAAGTTAGAGAAATGCAGGGTTCTTGGTTCAGTAAAAAGGCAGATGAAATTCAGTTTCATACTAAAAGTAACAATCCAAAGGGCTTTTATGATACCCTGAAGGCTATTTGTTGGCCCAAGATCTATGGTGCCTCTCAGCTACTCAGTCTTGATGGAGCCACATTGAGGAGTAATAAGGACAATTATCCTGGAGAGATGGGCTGAACACTTCCATAGTGTTCTTAATGGACCATCATCAATCAATACTGAAAACATGGATTGTACACCTCAGGCTGAAATCAATCCTTCTCTAGTCAAACTTCCTACTGAAGTCTGAATGCCATTAGGCTCTTCTATAAAGGTAAAGGAAATATTGTTCTGCGACAACCAGGGTGTGGAGGGAAGGGAGGCTTTCTCTTATTCCTTGCTGGCAAGATTCTTGCCAGAGTCCTCCTTAATCGACTGATCCTTTACTGGGAACATGATCATCTGAGAGCCAATATGGTTTCAGAAAGGGCAAAGAAATTGTCAGTCTGGTGTTTGCTGCCCAATAACTTCAGGAGACATGCCAGGAACTGAACAGAGGTCTGTACACATCGTTGGATGATCTGACAAAGGTCTTTTAAACTATTGTCAGTCATCAGAGCTTATGGGAAAGTATGTCAAAATTTGGTTGCCCAAAGAAAGTCATCAGTATTGTATATCATTTCATGATGGCATGCTTGCCTAAATTCTTGATAATGGACAATGTTTTCAGGCTTTCTTAGTCATCAATGGAGTGAAGCAAGGCTGTGTATTTGCTCCCATGCTTTTTAGTATGATATTGTTTGAAAATAAAAATCAAGGTCAGCCACCACATAGATGGTAAATTATTTAACTTGAGAAAACTACAAGTCAAGACCAAAGTGGAGGGAGAAGTTGTGCATGATGTTTTTGTTCAGAGATGATTATACACTCAATGCAACCTCTGAAGCTGAGATGCAACAAAATATGGGTCGATTCTCTGGAGCTTGTGCCAATTTTGGCTTAACAATTAACACCAGAAAAAACAGGTTCTCTATCAGTCAGCACCAAACCATTTACATGTAGAATGATCAGTTATGGTAAATGGAGAAGTTTTATTAGGGTGGATAAGTTCATTTACCTTGGCAGTATACTTTCCAGGTATGGACACATAGATGACGAGGTTGACATACACGCTGCCAGAGCTATTTTATTATTTGGGAGACTCCAAAAGAAAGCTTGGGAAAGAAGAGTTATTAGACTACCTAACAAACTGAAGGACTTTAAAGATGCTATGCTGACTTCTTCATTTGTATGCCTGTACCATGGCAAGAAACTGAATTGCTTCCATTTGAATTTTGAAGATCACTTAGCAAGATAAGGTACTGGCTCCTGTGGTCCTTTCTCAAGCTAAACTGCCAAGCATTCAAATTCTCCTGTAGAGAGAGCAATTCTGATGGAATGCCCACATTGTTTAAATGCCAAACATATGTTTGCCTAAAAGATTATTTTATGGAGAAAGCACACAAGGAAGGTGTTCACATAGTGGTCAAAAGAAGGGATACAAGGATATGCTCGAATTCTTTTTGAAAAACTTTAGAATTGATTGTGTGACATGGGAGACACTGGCAAAGGATCACCCAACATGGTGTGCTGGTATCAAAGAAGGCACTGTGCTCTATGAGCAAAGCAGAATTACAGTAGCTCAAAAGAAACCTGAGATGTGCCAATTTAGAGACATCTCTACTCCAAATGTTCAAATGAACTATTTGTGCCTGACTTGTGGCAGAGTATTCCCAGATCGTATTGGTTTGAACAGCCACAAGTGGACACACTATACCTTGACTCCAACATATTGATGTCATTTTGGTCCTTTTGGAGAATGAAGGACACCAACCAACCAGACTGGCTCCCTTCATTTTACAGATGAGAAAAATGAGGTTCTAAAAGTGTAAGTAATTTACCGAGGTTCACACAACTGCGTAAATATTTCAAGTGGGATTTGAATTAAAGTCTTCCTGATATCAGCTTTCTTTTCACTATGCCATGACATCTCAAAGTACGACAGATAATCACAAATTTTGTAGGATACATCATTTAATGATATACACATTTTTTTGATTGAAAGTCCCCCAAAAGGAGGTTTGCATTTGTAGTTACATCAAAGGCTTTCCTGCAATGACTTAAATTCATCCTGACAGTCCCTTTACTTTGTCTTAATTTGACCTGCCCAATTCATTGCACCCCATAACTATCAGCTTTGATCTCTGCTCTATCGTGTCAAAGTAAGAATAAGTACATTCTTGATAGATGACAATAGTAATATTACTTTTGTAGTAATATTACAATAGCTATCCAATCAAGTGTATTCAAGAATGGGATGCCAACAGTCTTACAAACCTGTAAGATGCCCTCATATACTGTCCCCCAGTCACAGATCCCTTGCCGTCATTTATAAAAGTCATAGACTTTTACTCTTTACCCATGTAATAGTCTGCTTTCCTACGTCATAGAACTGTCACTTACCATTTAGAACGGACCCTTCAGAGTTTTTAGTTGCTGGGTATGGCTGCTCATTAAGCCTAGATGTGCCATCTTTCTACTGAGGGGCTGAATGGACAAATCCCATTTGCCTCCTGTATTTTCTATCCTCCATGCTAAGTATTGGAATGCTACAAGTCTGATAGAGATTCTTGAAACCAGGCATGCCTAGAAAAAATATTTTAAAATGCCAGCTGATAATAACCTGAAGCTATAAAATTAGCCAAGTGAAGGCATTTTCCTTTCCCCCTCCCAGGCTGCTATTTGGCACAAAGGGTTGGGGGAAAAACAAACAAACATACAAACCAAAAAACAAAAACATCCCTTCAGGAGCTGCCAAAGAAAACTCTACCTACTTGAAGGGTGGGCTAGCAGGGTTCTTGGACATTGTCAGATAGCTCCTCTGCCTCAGGAGATGATTGATAGCTGTCTGCCTTGCTCAACATTGCCACCTGGCGGTATATAACTTCTCTCTCTTTTTTTTTTACCTGCATTAACTGCTCTCTTGAGCACCATTAGCAATGGCCAGCCTAGCCCTACACCCCAGACCTCTTTTTATTTGCATTATTTGCTAAGAACTGCTTCACTCATTTTACCTAAGGCTTTCCAACGCAGTAAGATATAGTGACAAGATCAACGGACTTGGAAATAGGACCAGTATTCAAACCCTGGAGCTCTGTCATCATCTTAAGCAACTCATTTCTCTTCTCTGGGTCTCAGTTTCCATATCTGTAAAATGAAGAAAATGGACTAGATAACCTTTAATATTCCTTCCTGTTCTGAATCTATGATCCTAAGACTGTATCTCATGTCCATAGAATGAGTGCAATTTTTAATTTTTAACATTTTAAGCACAAAGTAGGCAATTTCTAATCATAGAGGACTTTCTTATCCATTTGCTGGGGACTTCGATATGGCTGGTACCAAATGTATTTTTTCTTTCTTTTGACTCACCTAAGAGGTTTGCTCATTGCTTTGTGGAAATATATGACCTCTCTGTCTTGGTCCAAGCTATTTTTGTGGCGTTCGTGTCCACCCCACGCACTACCCAAATATCATCTACTGGGATGATGGAATTGATGATAGTCCCAACACTTAGTAGTCTGTCACTTCATTCACCCAGAACTTAACACATGGCACACACTTAAACGCCTTTTTATTCATTCTTACCTGGGATCTACCAAGGTTCCAAAATCAGTGATAGAGATTAGTGAATTCCCTTTCACATCCCTCACCACTCTAGTCTGAATGTTCAATGTGGCTCAGTCATCTCTTGTCAATTTTCTAGAGTTAACACTTTGTGATTAGCTTAGATACTGGGACCAGTCCTTTCTATTGACCATTCACCAAGAGAGAATGCTTGATAGGGTAAACTCTAGAAGTAACTTACAGTCTATACAGTTAATAGTCCCATTGTCAATCACCCAAGCACCTGGGCAAGAGATAAAACACCTGTTACTCTTGCCAGATAAGTCCTGATTATTTCTATCAAACGGCATTCGAATCAATTCACTTACTCAATTGATACACTGGTTATAGAATACTTCCTATAAGTCAAACTCTAAGTTAAGAATACAAAGAAGCAGAAACAATCCCAGTCATTGTATCTAAACTATCCTTGTGATGGAGTCCTAATAGAGCTGCCCCCAGCCCCAATATTCTAACTTTATTATAGGCCCCACTGATCCAGGCCCACTGTATCTACCTAGCCCCCTCCCCAATGTCTTAACTTCTTTATATATGCCTCCCTCCTCACTAGAACAACAGGTATGAAACTCATAGTTCTCTCAGAAACAGTAGGCTTGGGAACCCAGCCACTGCCTCTGCCTAGGCACTGCCTCCAGATCCATTCCTCATATTTCCCACAGAAACAGCAGGTGTGTCCATGCATTCAACCACAAACACATCCATCTAGTCCTAGACAGGACTACAATATTCAGTCAATCAGAAAGCAGCACTACCAGGATGGCCAAGCAAGATGTGGACTCCAAAACAATAGAAGGGACTTTCCCCTAAGAAGGCAGCTGGGCAGTCATAGTAAAGAACTGACCTAGAGTGAACTTATGATGTAGAGAGGCTTATTATAATTATCATGTATGCCCCCTTAAATGAGTTTCTCTGTATGCATTATGGGTAATCACATGCACAGTTCCACTGCGACTGGGACCCCTCTTCCATTACCTAATTCCTTACCAAACTCCTTCTGCCCTCTTAATACTAATCGTATTCCTGTATTCTATCTAAATTTCTATTATGTAATTGCATCTTTACCCTTTAAAAATATATCTTGCTTTCTCTGAAGTTACTGGTTCATCTTGGAATTAAGCCTGCTCCATGAGAGGCATCAGTCTCAAAAAATGCCTATTCCTGGATTAGAGGTGGTCTGATTCTGAATTCTTTGAGATGGTTCCACCACAGCACATCATGAAACCTCAACAGTTTTTGGTGTCCCCTGGGTTTAAACCTCAACACTTGCACAAGATGTTACTCAGCACAGAAATAAACACAAAGCCCATACTTTTACAGAGCCTTGGTTTTATTTGCATTTAACAATACCCAGCAGGACTCATGACATAGGAGGCTGGTTCTGATGATGGTTGATGATAAGATGCCTTTCCCTTTTCCTCAATTGATGCATGTTTGTTTAACTTCCCCAGGGTATGTAGTCTCCAGACACTGATGGCTCCTTGTTAAGGCAAAACAGAAGTTTCTGGAACAGAAGTTGGAGTAGTTTGCCTTGGCAAACTGCTTAATGGCTCTCTTTTTATTTCTTTCAGACTCTGCTAGTCTTGATCCTTGCTTCAGGGTTTCTAGGATGGTAAAAGACAGTCTTGCTTTGCAAGAAGGCATGTTTGCTTCTCTATGACTTGGTTTTTTTTTAATACTTTTCATGTACAGCAGAATTGTGAAATGGTATTACTGCTATAACACTAAGGAGTGTGATTGAATCAGATTAAAATATAGCTGGGAAATATTAACAAAATAAACAAAAATACAATAGAACATAGAAAATATTAATAAGTGGTTTTCTAAGTCAGTATGCAGCTTGCAGGGATCCTTATGTAGTGTTTAGTGGCCTCATTTCTATTTGTTTGTTACCACTGATACACAACACATATCAATCGATCAACGTTTATTAAGTACATACTATGTGACAGACACTATGCTAAGTACCAAGACACAAAAAGAGGCAAAAGACGGTCCTTGCCCTCAAAAATTTATAGTCTGATAGGGAACGCAACACACAAACAAATACATTTACAAGGAACGATATACAGGACAAATAAGAAATAATTAACAAAGGCAAGGTACTAGAATTTAGAGGTTTGAGGAAAGGCTTCCTGTAAAAATGGATTTTAGTTGTGACTTAAAGGAAGCCAGGAAAGGCAGTAGACAGAATTGAAGAGAGAGAGCATTCCAGGAATAGGGGACTGCAAGAAAAAATGCCTGGAGTTGAAAGATAGAGTCTTATTCAGGAGGCCAATACCACTGGATCAAAGATCAAAGTATAAGAAGACTGGAAAGGTAGGAGGAGGAGGGCTTCGAATGCCAAAAAACATTTTGTATTAGATATTGGAGATAATAGGGAGTCATGGGAATTTATTGAGTAGAAGAGTGATATGGTCAGACCTTCACTTTAGCAAAAGCACTTCGGCAGCTAGATGGAGGATTGTATTGGAGTGGGGAGAGACTAGAGGCGGTCAGGCCATCCAGCAGGCAGGAAGTGATGAGGACCTATACCAGGATGGTGACAGTATCAGAGAAGAGAAGAGGTATATTCAAGAGATTTTACAAAGTTGAAATCTCTAAATCTTAGCAACAGATTGGGGGAGGGGCAGTGAGAGATAGAGAGAAGTCAGAGGGTGAGAGTCTGGAGGACTGGGAGAATGGTGGTACCCTTGAAAGTAGTAGGAGATAGGAGGTAGAGAGTGTTTAGAAGAAAGACAATGAGTTCAGTTTTGAACATGTTGAGTTTAAGAGACATCCAGTTCAAAATGTTTAAAAGGCAATTAGAGATATGAGATTAGAGATGACCAGAGAAGTTGCAGCAGGATAGGTAAATCTGAGAATTATTAGCATAGAGATGTAATTAAATCCACGGAAGCCGATGAGATCACCAAGTAAAGTAAAATAGAGGGAGAAGACAAAAAGGTCCAGTAGAGAAACCTGAAGGACTCCTGTGGTAAGATCTAACTTGGATGAGCAAAGGAGACTGAGAAGGAACAGAGAACCAGGAGAGAATCCTGGAGAGTATCCCAAAAGATTACAGAGAAGAGAGTATGAAAGAACAGAGGTAGTTTCTGTTACACATAATAAATCACCCAGTTGCTCGAGAGATCAAGAAATTTTTTTTTTTAAATTTGGTACCTGTTAAGGTAAAATAAGGTAAACGGCTATGGAGAGGACAAAGAGAAAGAGGATTGAGAAAAGACCCATGGATTTTGCAACTAAGAGATCACTGGTAGCTTTGGCAAGAGCAGTTTTGGTGGAAGAAGAAGCCAAATTGTAAAGGGTTGAGAAGAAAGTGAGAGGCCTTTTTGAGGAGTTGAGCAACAAAGGGCAGAAAAGATATAGGATGACAGCTAATAGGCATTGAAGGATCAAGCGAGGATTTTTTGAGAGTAAGGAGACACAAGTATAGGCAGTTGGAAATGATTCATTGGACAGGGAGAGATTGAAAATAGGTGCCAGAGTGGAGATGACAGAGAGGGAAATCTGATGGAGGAGATGGGATGGAATGAGATTGGTTGAACATGAAAGGTAAGATTTGCTAAAGAATAAGGTCACCTCATCATGTGAAACAAGGTGAAGGAGAAGAGAGTATGAGGAAGACGGGAGAAGAGAGAGTTCATAGCAAATGGCCTCAGTTTTTTTCTGTAAAATATGTGGCAAGTATATCAGCTGAGGAGGTTGGGGAAGGGGAGTCATAGGAAAAAGAAGCTGCTGAAGAGCTGATGTGAAGAGTGGGACAGTGAGCTGATAAAGGGGCTCTAGTAGAATTGCCTAGTAGTAGTGGGGACCCAGTTGAGATTGTGTAACATAAATTTGCGGTGAACCTATGCTTACATGGGCCTCTCACACATGCCTCACATAGGCCTTTTACAAAGTTCAGAAACATGACTGACAGTCAAAGTATTTGCAGTGTAGTTTGCTTAACAGAATACATACTTTTTTTTTTTTTTTTTTTTTTTTTTTTTTTTTTTACTGCTGTACCGGAGGGAGGTATTTCAAAAAGAAGGTTTTCATTTGCAGTTACGTCAAAAGACTTGAGTTCAACCTGACAGTCATTTTGCCAGTTTGTAATCTGACCACACTGGAAAGCCTCTAAAATCTCATTCCTGACTGCAACACTCTACTGAAACTTCTCTCTTATAGATGAACTATTAATTATCAAATCTAATGAACTTTTCTCAATCCACACCCTTCTAAAACTTTCTGCAGCATTTGAGAGAACTCTAAAATAACACTTCAAAATGAATTCTGGAGCAGTAGAACTGAAAAAAGAAAAAAGGTCAGGTGAAACAATTTTCCAGACCAAGACAGCCTAGGAGGTCATCAGGAAAGCTCTGTCTCACCAGGGTGGTGGTACATCCTGGAGCTCAGCACAGACCAAGCAATGCAGATTGAGTCCAGGCCTTGGAAGCAGCTGCAATAGCTTCACTGAACCTGTGAACAGTAAGACAGTCAAGTAACTAGTCAGAAGGAGATTGCAGGGGATCCTTTTTTGGCACTGGGTTCAGGACCCTATTGTATTGCCCCTAAGCAGTTCTGGGTTGCGATCCCAGGGTCAAAAGGAGCTATAGCACTTGTGGCTAGAGGGGAGAAGTAGCCCTGGTTATGGTTACAAGACAGAAGGGAGAATTAGTGATTGAGGCTGCAGGAGAGTGGTAGACCTGGTCAAAGTCCCAGGGCCAAGAGGACTACTCAGACTGGTGGCCATGGGAAAAAAAAGATCTTTTCCTGGGTAAAAACTAGAGCAGAGGCAAGGAGGGCAATGACTATATCTCTTCTTAGATCGTACCACATTGGAAGCACTGAAAACCTACAGAGCTCCAAGAGCTACCTCTGAAAACAGCAGTACTAAAGACCTGAAGCTTAGGACAGTGTCCCCTCAACTCAGGAGCAGAGTCCAACATTAACATAAAGTTAAAAGTAAAGTAACAGGCTGGGAAAATGAGCAAACAAGTAAAAAAGAACCTGACTGTACAAAATTACTATGGTGACAGGGAAGATCAAGACACAAACCCAGAAGAAAACAGCATTGTCAAAGGAACCACAAGTAATGTCTCAAAATTAAAATGTGAATAAGATACAAGCACAACAACTGGAAGAGGTCAAAGAGGATTTTAAAAACCAAATAAGAAAGGCAGAGGGAAAATTGGGAAAAGAAATGAGAGCGATACAAGAAAATTATGTAAAGAGAGTTAATAGTTTGGTAAAAGCAGCACAAAAAATACTGAAGGAAATAACACCTTAAAAAATAGAATTGGTCAAGTGGTAAAAGAGACATAAAAGATCACTGAAGAAAATAATTCCTTAAAAATTAGAATTGGGCAAGGGGAAGTTTATGACTTAATTAGACACCAAGAAAAAAATAAAACAAAATCAAAAGAATGACAAAATAGGAGAAAATGTGAACTATATCACTGGAAAAATAACTGACCTAGAAAATAGAGCCTGGAGAGATCATGTAAGTAGCATAGGACTACCTGAAAGGCTTGATTTTTAAAAAGAGCCTAGACATCATCTTTCAAGAAATTATGAAGGAAAACTGTTCCAGTATCCTAGAACCAGAGTGTAAAATATAAATGTTAAGAATCTACCCATCACCTCCTGAAAGAGATTTCAAAATGAAGACTCCAGGAATATTATAGCCAAACTCCAGAGCTCCCAGGTCAAGGAGAAAATGTTGCAAGCAGACAGAAAGAATCAATTCAAATACCAATGAACTACAGTCAGGATCACACAAGATTTAGGAGATTCCACCTTAAGAAAGAGGAGAGCTTGGAATATGATACTCTAAAAGGACAAAAGAATGAGAATTACAACCAATTCAACAAAACTGAGTATAATCCTTTGGGGGGAAAATTGCTACTTAATAAAATAGCGGGCTTTCAAGAATTTCTTATGAAAAGATCAGAGCTGAATATAAAATTTGACTTACAAATACCAGATTCAAAAGAAACATAAAAAGATAAACATGAAAAAAACATCATATGGGATTCAGTAAAGTTAAAATGTTTATATTCCCGTATGGGAAGATGATCATTGTAAGCACTAAGAATTTTATCATTATTAGGGCAGCATACATAAATAGAGATCACGAGTGTGAGTTGACTATAATGGGATGACTTCAAAAAATAAGAGGTGAGAAAAAGGGATGCACTGGGATAAGGGGGAAGGGAGAAGAAGGGAAGGGAAAATTATCTCACAGAAAAGAGGTGCGAAAGTAAGAACTTTTACAATAGAGGGGAAGATGCAAGCATGGTGGGCAACACTTGAATCTTATTTTCACTGGAATTGGTTCAAAGGGAGAATAAAATACACATTCAGTGCAGTATAGAAATCTGTCTTACCTACAGGGAAGTAGAAAGATAATGAAATAAGAGAAAAAGGTGTTTGATAGAAGGTAGGGTGGATCAAAGAAGATAGTGGTTAGAACCAAAACACACTTTTGAGGAGGACAGAGAAGATCAATGAATTGGACTTGCAATTTAAAAAAACTAGAAAAATAACAAATTAAAAATCCCCAATTAAACACCAAGTTGGAACTCCTGAAAATCAAAGGAGAGATAAGGAAATTACTGGATTAATAGATGAAACTAGAAGCTGGTTTTAGGGGAAAAAACAAAATAAACTATTTGTCAATTTGATTTAAAAAAAAGAAAACTAAATTGACAATATCAAAAATAAAAATGGTAAATTAACCACCAAATTGAGAGGAAATTAAAGCAATTATTAGGCTATGTTACCCAATTATATGCTAATAAATCTAATAATCTAAGTGAAATTGATGAATATTTACAAAAATATAAATTGCTCAGATTAACAGAAGATGAAATAAAATACTTAAATAATCCCATATTAGAAAAAAATGAACAAACCATGAATGAGCTCCCCAAGAAAAAATCCCTAGAACCAGATAGATTCATAAATAAATTTCACCAAACATTTTAAAGAACAATTCCAATACTATGTGAACTATTTGGAAAAATAGGCAAAGAGTCTTACCAAATTCTTTTTATGACACAAATATGGTGCTGACACTTAAACCAGGAAGGGAAAAACAGAAAAAGAAAACTATAGATCAATTTCCTTGATGAATATTGATGCAAAAATAAATAAAATATTAGCAAGGAGAATACAACAATTTATCACAAAGATCATGCACTATGATTGCATAGGAATTACCAGGAATGAAGGGCTGGTTCAATATTAGGAAAACAAACTATCAGCATAACTTGCTATCTCAATAACAAAACCAACAAAAGTCATGCAGTTATTTCAACAGGTACAGAAAAAACTTTTGACAAAACACAGTACTAATTCCTATTAAAAACACTAGAAAACATAGGAATAAATGGAATTTTCCTTTATCTAATCTAAAATCATCAGCAAGCATTGTCTGTAATTGAGATAAACTAGAAGGCTTCCCAAAAAGATCAGGAACAAAGTAAAGATGATAATAATATCACTACTATTATTCAATGTTGTTCTAGAAATGCTAGTTATAGCAATAAGATGAGGAAAAAAATTTAAGGAATTAGAATAGGTAATCAGGAAATAAAATCATCACTCTTTTTAGAAAATATAATGGTATACTTAGAGAATTAACTAAAAAACTAGCTGAAATAATTAACAACTTCAGTGAAGTTTCAGGATATAAAATAAACCCACATAAATTCATTAGCATTTCTATATGTTACCAAAAAAAGTCCAGCAGGAAGAGATAGATAAAGAAATTCCATTTAAAATAACTGCAGACAATACAAAATACTTGGGAGTCTACCTGCCAAGACAAACTCAGGAACTATATGAACAGAGTTATAAAATTTTTTCACACAAATAAAATCAGATTTAAACAACTGGAAAAATATTAATTGCTCTTGGGTAGACCAAGCCAATAAAAAAATTGAAAATTTTACCTAAATTAATTATTCAGTGCCATACCAATCAACATACCAAAAAAACCCATTTTATAAAGATAGAAAAAATAATAAGAAAATTCATCTGAAAGAGCAATAGATCAAGAATATCAAGGGAATCAATGAAAAAAATGTGAAAGAAGTTTGCTTAGCTGTACCAGATCTAAGACAATATCACAAAGTAGTACTTATCAAAACAATCTGATAGTGGCTAAGAAACAGAGTAGCGGGTCAATGGAATAGATTGGGTAAATAATATACAATAGTAAATGATCATAGTGTTTGACAAATCCAGAGGTCCAAGATTTTGGGACAAGAAATCACCACCTGACAAAAATTGCTGGGAAAACTAGAAAACAGTTTGGTAGAAGTTATGTATAGACCAACATACACTATACATTGAGATATTGTCAAAATGGGTGCATGATTTAGACATAAAGAGTGATATCATAGGCAAATTAGGGGAGCATAGGATATTTTACCTGCCTGATTTATGGATAAGGAAAGAGTTTATGACTAACAAGATATAAAGATCATGATGGCATGTAAAATGGATAATTTTGATTATATTAAATTTAAAAGTTTTTGCCCAAAGTCAATTTAGCCAATATTAGAAGGAAAACAGAAAACTGGGGAATATTTTACACTGGTTCCCTAATAAAGGTCTCATTTCTCAAACATATAGAGAACTGTCACATTCTGACTGTCACGTTCTGACACATAAGAGTACCAGTCATTCCTCAATTGATAAATGGTCAAAGCATATGAACAAGCAGTTTTCAGAAAAAGAAACCAAAGATATCTTATAGTTTCATGAAGAAATGTTCTAAATAACTATTGATTAGAGAAATGCAAATTAAAACAACACTAAGGAATCTCTTTACTATCAGATTGCCTATCAGATTGACCAATATGACAGAAAAGGAAAATGACTAATGTTGGAAGGGATGTGAGAAAAACAGACACTAATGCACCATTTGGGACGTTGTGAATTGATCCAATCAGTCTGGAGAATAATTTGGAACTATGCCCAAAGGGCTATAAAAATGTCCATACCTTTGTCCCAACAATACCACTTCTAGGTCTGTATCCCAAAGAAATCAAAGGAAAAAGAAAGGATTTATATGTGGAAACATATTTATAGAAGCTCTTTTTGTGGTGGCAAAGAATTGGAAATTGAGATGCCAGTCAGTTGAGGAATGGTTGAACAAGTTGTGGTACATGATTGTAATGGAATACTACTGTGCTAAATGGCACGATGATACCAGAAAAACCTGAGAAGATTTACATGGATTGATACAAAGTAAAGTGAGCAGAACCAGGAGAACATGGCATACAGTAACAGCAATATTGTACAATAGAAATAACTTAGCTATTCTCACTAATACAATGAGCAAAGACAATCCCAAATGATTTATGATGAAAAAGTGCTATTCACCTCCAGAGAAAGAACTGATAGAGCCTGAATGCAGAGTGAAGCATACTTTAAAAAAAAATTTTTTTATTATTCTTGGAGTTTTTTTGTCTGTGTTTTCTTTTGCAACTTTGCTAATGTAGAAATGTTTTGCATGCCTGCACATGTATAATCTACATCAAATTGTTTGCCTTCTCAAAGAAAGGTGGAGGGGCAGGTGAGTGACACTGTCAATAGAGCACTGATCCTAGAGCCAGAAGGATCTGAATTCAAATCCAGTCTCAAACACTTGACACTTTCTAGCTGTGTGACCTTGGACAAGTCACCTTACCCTAACTGCCTTGCCTTCTCCCCTCCAAAAAAAAAAAAAACTTAAAAAAAGGAGGGCAGAAAAGATGTGGGGAGAGAATTTAGAACTCAATTTTTTTAAAAAAATGAATATTAAAGTATTTTGTTTACATGAAATTGGGAAAACCCAAAGTTAAAATTAAATATAAAAAAATCAATATGGCAGTTGTGTGGAAGGGAGACCAGTTAGGAAGCTGTTACAGTAATCTGGGTCAAAGATGATGAGAACCTAAATTAGAATAGTGGCTATTTGAATAGAGAGAACAGATGGGAGAGATGTCATGGAGCTAAAATTGACTGGACATAGCAACTAACTGGATATGTGAGGTGGAGGAAAATGAAAAATTGGTGTTGACCCTGAAACTATAGACCTGAGAAACTAGAAGGATAGATAGTGGCAACTTTGACAGAAATAGGGATAATATTAGGAAGAAATATAGATTTGGAAGGAAAAATAATGAATTTTGTTTTAGACATACTGATTTTGAAACAGTATATCTAGTGGGAAACATCTGACAAGCTTTTGATGACAGGATATATAGATCTGGGGCATAATCTGCATAAAGATAACAACAGAACCCACAGGAGCTAACCAGAGTACCAAGATAAAGGGTATGGAGACCGAAGAGAAGGGAGCCCAGGACCAAGTCTTGCCACCTAGGTCTATAAAAGGGTGGGGCATGGATGATGATCCAATGGAATCTGAGGATAGTGATAAAGATTAGAGGTGGAGAAGAGATCATTAAAGGTCAATCTCTTGGAGGAAATGAGAGGGGATTTAATTAATAGCACAAGTATGGGGACTGGTATTGGTAATAAGGACCCATTTCTTCCTCAGAGACTATAGCAAAGGAAAAGAGAACAAGTGACAGTGTTCAGGGGATGTGCATGTAGAATTTGGGAGAAAGTGAGCTCATACAGATGATTTTTTCTGATAGAGGCAAAGTTCTTTGTTGAGTGGAGGAAGAAAATAGATAGTGATTAAGATACACAGTGAAAAGTATGATAGAAAAGTAATCAAGGAAGAGTAGTTCCACACAGTGGTGAGATCTCAGATGAGAATAGAAAATGTAAATTTGTAACGGACTGAGATAGGGTGATTGAGTTGCTTCCTCCAGCTAGCATTCAGCAGCATATGAGTGGAAATGGAAAAATCAGGAGTGGAGGACCCAGGGTTTGGAAAAGAAAATTGGCAGAGACAAGAAGGGAAGGTATTTGATGGGGAAAAAAAACAGCATAAATTTAAAATGGCTAATTTTTCCACCAATTAATTAAAAATAAAGAAGAGTAAGACCAGAAGCAAAGGTGACAGGGGTTCAGAAAATGGAGAGAAGGACATGACTTGAAATCATGATGAATCCAGAGAATAATTTTGTAGAGTGAGGCACAGGAAGAAATGGAAGAATAGGAGGCTATGGTCAGATAGAGAAATTTCAGGATTCTGATTCCTGGAGTTGTGAACATTTGTGGCTTTGAGTGACTGAACTAGAGTAAAGTTGTTTTGTTTGTCTCCCCCTGAAGAGGACCATATATCAGGGAGATGATGACATGACTTACAATTAACTCCGATTTGAGTGATGGAGAGCTATGCAAAGTCACTAGCCTCACTTTCTCCTTCGGAACCACCTGGGTCCAGTGACCAGATGTCAATCAGGATGACTGGAAATGACCCAGGGTGCAGTGGGAGACCTTGGTCCCGTTAAGCTAAGGTCTTTCCAGCTTGTCCTTTGAGTGAGACTATGCCCATTCAGTGAATAGACCTCTTTAAGAAGCAAGTCAACAAAGGGTCCCTTGGGTTGCTAGTCAATAGAGAAATAGCTACTATTTACATTCACTCTGGAAGTCAGTATGTTTAAGACATCGTGTATATTGAAGTCCCCAAGTATTACTACTTTAAATATTAACTGAGACATAGAGAAAGTCTATGAACTAGGTACTACTCCTTGAAGGAGACAGAATAATCTAACAGCTAATAAATATATTCTGTTAGGATCAGAATAGTCTACTTATTCCTTTCCATTTTCTGTATTAAGAATGATCTTCAGGGTGCAAAAGACAGAACATCCAAAAAAAGTTACCAAGGAACTGAAATTCAGGATAAGGAATAGGCAAATGGTATGAGGACATAGAAAGGATTTGGAATAACAGGATGTGGATCCAAAGCTTGGCTCTGTCACTTGCTGCCTGATAGATATTGGGAGAATTATTAACTTCTTTGAACCTCAGTCTCTCCATCTCCGAAATGAAGGAGTGTGTCTGCTCTGAGTAGGCTCCTACATTCCCAATGACGGGATGAAAGGGTACTTAGCTGCCCTAAATGAGTTCCCAACAATTAGTTCACATGATCCATAGAGCTAGAGGAAGCTTGCTGTTCAACATAAGTAAAAGTTTCTTATTAATTTTAGCTATCCAAAAATGGAAAAGCTGCCGTAGGTAGAAGGAAGTTACTTGAAATCTTCAGAGTATCTGGATGACTATTTGATGGAAACATTACAGACAAATTTCAAGGTACAGGCAGAATTTGAACTAGATGGTGGGAAAATATTTCAGGAAATTGAAAATGTGGGAAGTGGAACTCAGAGGAGAGAACCATATTAGAAGAAATATATGGTATGGGAATCATGTGCAGAGGGGACAATAAACTCTGGTCTTATCCATGTGGGAGTTCCCCTTAAGAATGCACATCAAAACCCATCCACACCTTTTCATCCTGTGTGGCTCTCATCCATGTCCTCCAGTAAATTCCTCGACAGGGGTTCCTTCCAACCTGCTGAGAACCTTTCTTTTGACCTCTTGACTTTATGGGGGTACCAATGAAACACACATCTGCAATCTTTCACTTTGGCTATATAACTGGCCACTTCTTTTCCCGTCATCTAGCTCTTTGATGATCTTTTTTTATCCCACTCTGTGTTCTCAATTTATCATTCATAATATACTGCAACCTACTTATGCCCACTGTTTCTCAATGACCCTTTAGTGACCTGCAATTTTGATTCTTCAGAGACCACAGTATTCCATGATTATCAATAGAAATATTTCTGGAGGAATATTGCTGTAAAAAAGATAGGATGTTTCAGGGACAAGTTTGGGATCACTGAAAGCATTTATTTATCAGAATTAGAATAATGATCAGCTGAATTTAACTCTAAAGCTCAAATAAATGGTCTTCAAACAAAGTAGTCAATGACAAGCCTATCTAAAGTAAATCTTTTTAGAGAAATCAAGATTATAATTTTCCACCAAATTTTTTAGGATCGTCTCTTGATACCACTACATTAAAACATTAGATTATCTTTATAACAAGATTTACCATTGGTTAGAGGACATTTTGAGTGATTAACTATGAAAAATAATTCAAAGTTATATGACTATAAATGCTAATGGGGGAGGGAAGAGACAACCACAAATGCTGTATCAACCATAGACACATATTTCACACCTTTGTGTAAATGTACGAAGTGTTCCTACAAGAATGTATTTATGTGAATCCTCTCCCCCTTAAGCAAGAGGGAAAATTGGCCTCATAATATCTGTTAAGTGAAAACAGCATATATATTCACAACAAAACAGAGAAAGACAAGGTCTTTGACTCAAGGATTCATCGCCTGAGTTAGGTAAACACTTTCATCACATGATTATCTAGCAACTATTGAGAAGAAAACATTAAGTTTGTGTACTATCTACTGTTTAGAAGCCTTTAAATGAAAAATAAGTATGCTTTATTTCATCTGTAAGAATTTTTCATTTTGTTATTTCAAAGTCTTAAGAAAATGGAGAGTATGAAAGTAGTGTTATACCTCTGAAGTTAGGAAAACTCCATTATTTGTGCTTTGGTGCCTACACTCCAGGTCCTTCCGGATGTTACAGAGCCACATGATATCCCCAAGTCATGGATTTTGCTGTTTGATCTCTGATTCAGCTTGAAGATATTTGAAGGCTCCAGAAGTCAAGCAGTTCTCTGACTGTACTGAGTACACATACATATGAAGCAGCTCAAATGTACAAGTACCCCCATCAACACTCACTTCAAAGATCATTAATAACTTACAGGTGTGAGGGGCGAGCTGCCCTCTGAACTCCTTGCTCCTTCATGAACTCGGGTTACTCTCTCTGGGCCACTTTTGTAATGATGCATTCTTGGTTAAAAGAGAAGACAAAACTCTTTACTCTTATTTCTCCCTCTCCCTGCCCTTATTCTTGTGTGTCTGAGATGACATTCCAAACCCTCTTAGGAGACACAAAAGCAGACATCAGTCATGCTCTCTTTTGAGAATGTGGGGTGTGTGTGTGCGTGTGTGTGTGTGTGTGTGTGTGTGTGTGTGTGTGTGTTTAGAGGGGGAAGGGGAAAGAAGTAATCTATTTATCTTTCCTTGGAAAGATCTCTAAAAAGGAAATAGAAAGACAGAGCAGGTGCGTAGAAAAAGTTGCCTGTTTTGGAAGATAGGAAAATTCTGATGGATTATAACAACTCTTTACTTGCAAGCAGGACTGAAACTATGTACTGAAGACTTAATGGTGGACCTGGGGCTTCTGTGTTTATCCTAATAGTTCATTGAATTAGGAGGGAGAAGCATTTGTCTTAGATTTGTGTATTGGTATCTTCTGGATCTTAAAAAAAAATCTCTCTAAGTACAAATACTTCTTTTTTATGTTTTATTGTATTTTTATTGTTTAAAAATATTTTCCAATTGCATTTTTTGCAATTATGTAAAACAATTCCATATTAGTCATTTTGTATAAGAAGATTCAAATAAAAGAAAAAATGAAAGTGAAAAATAGTGTTCTTCAGTCTGTATTCAATCAACATCCATTCTTTCACTGGAGCAGATAGTATGCTTCATCCTTAGTCCATAATTTGAAATTGTCTTGGAACAGTGTATTGCTGAGAATAACTAAGTCATTCACAGTTCTTCATTGAACAACATTGCTGTTACTGTGTACAGAGTTCTCCTGGTTCCATTCATCTCATTATGCATCAGTTCATATAAGTCTTTCCAGGTTTTTCTGAAATCATCCTGCTTCTCATTTCTTACAGCACCATGATATTCCATTACAATCATATACCATAGCTTGTTTAGTCATTCCCTAACTGATTGATATCACTTTGATTTCCAATTCTTAGCCACCACAAAAAGATCTGCTTTAATTATTTTTGTACGATTGTTTTTGTATCCTTTTTCCTTTTTTTTTTTTTGATGTCTTTGCGATATAGACCTAGCATTGATGTTACTGATTCAAAGGGTATGCACAGTTTTACAGCCCTTTGGGCATAGATTCAAATTGTTCTCCAGAATGGTTGGATCAGTTCACAACTTCCTCAACAATGCATTGGTAGGACAAACACTTCTGATGAACAAGTTGCATAAAACATTACAAAAGATCAGTTATCATTTTACCATCATTTTCAAGAAGGATTTTCCCTAATTGATATCTATTATTAAGAAATCATGTTTCTATGCTGCTTTAAGGTTTCCAAATGGTTTCCTGACAAGAATCTTTGCACTAGACTATGAAAATATCATCTCCTATTGTTGTTCAGTTATTTCAATTATATCTGACTCATCATGACCCCACATAGAGTTTTCTTGATGAGGATACTGGATGGTTTGCCATTTCCTTCTTCAGTCCATTTTTACAGATGAAGAACTGAGGAAAACAGGGTTAAGCAACTTGCCCAGGGTCACGCAGCTAGTGAGTGTCTGATAAGGTTTGAACTCAGGAAGATGAGATTTTTTGACTCCAGGTCTGGCACTCTATCCACTACAGTGCCACCCTGGCACCTATCTCTATTTTACACTCATGGAAACAGATTTGTCCATGATCATATAGCCAGGAGGTGTTACAGCCAGGATTCTAACTCAAGTCTCCTGAAAGTCAGTAAATACTTTGTGAGCAATCTCCTATACTTAAGCAATCAATTACGTTTAAGGTGCTATGCTGGTATGGTCAGAGATTCAAAGAAGGATTCCTTCCATAGACAAAGACTGATTCCTCACTCCACCAAAGTTATATCAAGCGAATGACAACAAGTGTCTATAAGCGTTTCCTGTACGTCAGGTATGGTTGAGATAAGGAAAGGCAAAAACGATTCCTTCCTTCAAGATGCTCATATTCTAATGGAAGAGACAACATGCAAATAGCTAAATACATACACAATTGTACAGGTAATCTAAAAAGAAGGTCCCAGCAACTGAGGGAACTGGGAAAGGCTTCCTGAAGATTATGAGCTTTGAGCTGAATCTTACAGAAAACCAGGGAAACTCAACCATGAGGGAAAAGAGCTCTCTAGGCATAGGGAACAACCAAATTTATGTAAAGTGGGGATTTGATATGAACAAACACCAAGCCAGCTCACCTCATAATTCGGTGATCATGGGAAAAATCACTTCACTTTTCCAGTTCTTAATTTCTTCATATATAAAATGAAAATAGAAATACCTTATAATGTAGACATCCCACAGTGCTTGTGAGAAGAGCGCTTTGTAAACCTTACAGAATTATAGCATTATTTGCAAGGACCTAAAACATTTCCAAAGGACTCATGATGCAAAATGCCATCCCCATCCAGAGAAAGAACTACAGAGTTGGAACACAGAATGAAGTAAACTATTTTCTTTTTTGTTATGTTTCATTGTGTTCTGTTTTGTTTTTCTCATGGTTTCTCCCATTTGTTACAATTCTTCTATGCAACATGACTGGTGTGTATATGTATTTAATAGGAATGTATGTGTAGAGACCATATAAGTTTGCATGCCTTCTTGGGGAGGGAAAGGGAGAACTTATGGAAGTGAATGTTGAAAACTGAAAACAAATAAATGAATAAATCTTGGGAGGAAAAGTAAACCTAAAAAAAAGAATTAAAGTGTTGTAGAAATGGAAACAGTTTGTTGTTGCTATTATTACTGTTAGTCCTTAGAAAAATACTTTGGAAGCCTTTTGTGACTGTGAGCATTTAAAGAAAACTTCCTTATACTTGTCTTCTGTAAGACAGCAGCAGTTCATGAGACCCAGGGCCTCCACTCAGGCTATGACCTGGCTTGGGTTCCAAATCAGCCTAGAGCTCACTCAGAAAACAGAAAGCTACCCAACTGAAGGATCGTCATTATATCTATTTTCTCTGTTTCCTAGGGTTTTTTCCACAATGTCTAGGTAAACAACATACTACATAGTTCTTCCTTTAATATTCCTCTAGTAGATACTTAATAAGTACTTGCTGATGATTAATTACTAACATTTACTTTAAGCATCTTCTGCATATCTCATTTTATCCTCACAACAACTCTATGGGGTAAATATTGTTGTTCCATCTTTCAGCCATGTCTAACTTTTTGTGACTCCTTGAACCATAGCACACCAAGCCTTTCTATCCTTCACTACCTCTCAAAGTCTTTACAAGTGCACGTTCGTTGTTTCATGATATAATCTATCCACCTATTTCTCTGCCACTCTCTTCTCTTTTTGCTTTGAATCTTTCCCAACATCAGGGTCTTTTCCAATTAATCCTACCTTCTCATTATGTGAGCAAAGTATTTAAGTTTCATCTTCAGTATTTGACCTTCCAATCAGTAGTCTGAAATAATTTCTTTAAGTATTAATTGATTTGATCTACTCGATGTCCAAGGGACTCTCAAATGTCTTGTCAAAAGTGTTGATTCTGCAGTACTCAGCTTTCCTTAAAGTTAAACTCACATAGCCATACATTGCTACTGGAAAACCCATTTGACTATATGGATCTTTGTCAATAAGGTGATGTCTCTGCTTTTTAGTATGCTGTCCAGTTCTGCCATACCTTTCCTCCTAAGGTGCGAGCATCTAAATATTGTAGATATTATTACCTCCATTTAAAAAAAATGTTAAAACTGAAGCTCGACAAAAAAGTGTTCAGGGTAGTGTTCTGAATACAAATTTCTTGACTACACAGCCATTGGTCTATCTACTACACCAGAGGTCTCCAAATTTTTTCATCATGTAACACTATTAGTAAAATATTTGAGCATGCAACCCCAGTATCTGCACATTTATTCATTTAGAAATTATATAACATATTACAGTGTTAATATATTATGTATATCATATATGCATAAAAGAAAATTTTAAGAGAATAACAATATTTAAAATTATTTTTATTTTATTTATTCATGCTATAAAAAGCATTTTACTCTGACTAAAATATTGTTATTGATAATATTAATGTTGTAATCATCACAATGTAGTTTTAATCCAATGTGATTGAATATGTTTCATTACTTTTGGAAATTTTAGTTTAACACTTTGTAATTTAACCTTTCAAAGCTCTAGTTCTAAATTTAGTTTATTTCACACACACTTAGTTCTAATGGTAATGACCACTGGAAATACTTTCTCACAAAGACAACTATTCATATGGAAGAATTGGAGCAGCTAGATGACGCTGAATAGAGTGTTGATCCTGGAATTAGGAAGATCCGAGTTCAAATCTAGCCTCAAACATATACTAGCTGTGTACAGTGAGTGACCCTGGGCAAGACACAGCCATGTTTGCCTCAGCATTCTCATCTGTTAAATGAGCTAAAGAAGGAAATGGCATGCCACTCCAGTATCTTTGTCAAGAAAATCTCAAATGGGGTCACAAAGAGTTGTAAATAAATGAAAAACATCAACAATGGAAGAAGTATATTGTTGGCTGAGCTCACTAAATCCTGACACTTAATTTTCAATCCCACATATGTTTATGCAAAAGTTTTCTGTTGAAATTCAATGAAGAAATTTACATCTGGAGGTAGTGAGGTATTACAGTAGATAGAGGGCTGGATCTTGAGTCAGGAGCACTTGAGTAAAATTTCAGCCTTAGACACTTACAAGCTGTGTGACCCTAGACAAGTCATTCTTTGACTACCTCTTTCCTCTCCTATAAAATGGAGAGATAGCATCTATCTCACAGGATTGCTGTAAGGATCACTGAAATAATATTTGTGCTTAGCCCAGTACTCGTCATATAGCAGACATTCAATAAATGCTTTAAAAAATCTTCATTAATGTCAATTCTTACACGTAACTCACAAGTCAGGGTGTTTACATTTTGTTGTTTGCATGTTTTCAGACATGTCTGACTCTTTGGGACTCCTTTTGGGGGATTCTTTGCAAAAATACCAGGGTAGTTTGTCATTTCGTTCTTCAGTTCATTTTACAAATGAGGAAGTGAGGAGGAGTTAAGTGACTTGTCCAGAGTCACATAGCTACTAAGTGTCTGAGACTGGATTTGAACTCAGAAAGACAAGTCCTTTGAGAGATATTTTCTAAATTTTTTTAATCAAAAAGATGAAAAGTTTTTTTTGCAGTCAACAAAAGCTTAATTTTTAAATTCCTTGCTAATTGTGATGTTCTTAGCTAACACTTCCAAGTATAGTATACATCTAGGGTGGGGTTCATCATTAATGATCGCAAGATGTAAGTCCCTATTTCAAATAATCTTAGTAATTTCAAATTCGGAGGACTAACCTTGTCAGATCTGATTAGATCATTACTTTTATCTCGTTAAATGACTGACAAAAAGTTCATCATAGTGGAGTATAAATGTAAACTCTGTCATTTTCTTGTTTACTTGTGCTGGAATGATTCATTATCTTCAATATCAAGATTTTTCTACTATCATGTTTTTAAACCACTTGCCCATTTTTTAAGGGTGAGTTTAGTTAAAACCAAATAATATAATTTGCAGATCCACTTAACCAGGTCACATAAATTGTAATACATCAATATATGTTGAAAGCAAAAGCAGAAATGAGGGTGTCTGAGTTAATCCCTTTATCTTGTAGATGTCCCTCAAGTCAGTGTTAATATTTTGGAGACTGGTTCTCCTTATCTCCTTCAGGCTGGAAGTGCAGCAGCCACTCATGAGCCCAATTCATGATTGACTTTAGGTCAATCTGCAGTCCAGAATTGTAAAACTCAAGTGATCCACCAGCCTCAGCATCCCTAGCAACAGAGGACACCATGTTGGACTCGTGTTAATATGTATATGAAATGTTAGTGTAATGTGGTTAATTATAGTCCTCTCTCCCAAGGACCAGGCTGACTTTATCACTCCAAGGTACCCTGAGATGTTTGTGGAAATATCTCTGCTATCAGCTTGAGCTCCTACCTACTGTACTCTCCTCCACATCTTAGCAAAATGATGTTGCCTACAACACATGCATCAGAACTCCATTACAGTATCCAATTTTGATTTATTTCTATATAAAAAATAGAAGTCCTAAAACTTTCTTCCCACATTTTAGAGGTCTATTGAGTGCATCTCACTTTGAAAATCAGTGTTCTAGAGTAATGCCTAAAAATATGCAAGGATATATATATATATATATATATATATATAAACAATTATGCAGGATATCATTTTTATTTACTGTGTTAGACTCTACATGGGGTTGGAAAGCTAAAAAAGATTATGGCCTAAAATTTGACAAATGTCTTCAATATCTATTTTAAAGTTTGATATAATGAATCAAATGTCCCCAAATAGCTACAGTTTCTAATTTCTAATCCATTTCCATATTTTCCACCTAAATAAAAGAAAATAAGTACCTTGTTCTGTACTTACTTGTCATGTTTAATCTGAAAAAAAAAAAACTACTAATAACTCTCTTAAAAATAGCAATGTTTTACCTGCTATATTCAAGGCAGTGAAAAAGAAGAAAAAGAAAAAGCCCTTGCCCTCAAAAAATTCAAAAGGCAACAGAAGCTGATAAAGTTGACAAAAATAAAAATAGAAGACTAGACAAGGGACAAGTTGACTTAGACTGGTCTTCTTATCAAGGACTAGAAGTAAGAAAGATGCTAAAATGAAAGTGACAAATTATGGGCCAGATTGGAGGTGCTGTCCCAAATCAAAAGGGTTAAGGGTCAAGTGTTATGAAAGTATTTTTGATGGAAGGAAGTAGCCACTTGGATTTTTGCTAAACTGAAGGTTGGAAGGAGCAAAAGACAGAAGCATTAAATGGTAAAGGGGAAGTCCTTTCAGATGTAAAGGAAGCACTCTACCTGTTGCCCACAACACCTAGCCTAGTGTATGAGCCTTGAATACCTCAGTTGCATATTTAAAGACTCATGGAGACAATGAACTTGCCCCTGGGGTACAGAATGTTTTCTAACTTTTCTCCACAACTATTCATCTGCATAAGAACTAAACAGGAATTTGGGAAGCTAACTGGCTGAAAACCTTAAGGATGGGCTTCCTCACTGAAGATAGATAACTTTGAACCAGGAATAATTGTTAAACACAAGCTAGATCTCACCTACTTTCCTCCTTGGGGTGACACAGATGTTTGTCTGTCCCTTATCTGGTCTCGGTGGGAGGTTATCGACTTGTTTACCTGTGCTGGTATCATTTTTTTTTTTTTTTTATGGATCCCTTTCCTATTTTCAATGGGCAGCTGGCTGACTTTTTGCCCAGTTCTGGGTTGGAATAAGACCCTGACTGTACTTTCTCATTGGATTTCTTGATCACTATTTGGTCTGGTATGAATTTTAGGTTTTTGCAACAGTAGGTATGAGATTGTTGCATGGCCAACTTCTATTAAGGTAGCTAGCTATTTTCTCCAAAAGGACCAGGGCTTGATTAATGAAGCATCTGGCATTTCTGCTTTGCAGGGCTTATCTGTTTCTGGATTGGGTCCTCATTGGGCTAGAAAGCTGCTAGCAGGATTAACCTGGTTAATTTCATCCTTCAATGGGTCCAGCAGCTTCTGAGCTGGGCCATGCAGTTCCCTTGGCTACTAGACTCTGACACTGAGCTACCAAGTTTGGTCAGGGCTATGATTTCCCTGACTAAAGCCACTCAACTTTTTGCAGGGTGCGATATTTCTTCTAGATGGCTTTGTCTTTGATGGGCAGCTAAAGCCTTTACCAGGTCCAGTCTCTGTCTAAACTGGGTATTGCAGGGCTCTTTTCAGGTGAGGTGTTCCAGTATTCTTTTCAGCAAGGACACCAATTCTTAGCCTAGGATTAGTAAAATTAGCTACTTCAAGAACAAAATCAAAAGATCCAAAAGAAGAAGATGACTCCATGAAACAGGAACAAATATTAGAACAAAATGAAAAGTATGGGAAAAATAGAAGAAAATATAATGTATCTGATATAGAAAACTACAGACCCTGAAAACAAGTCAAGGGAGAGACCTTAAGAATCATTGGATTCCCTAGAAACCATAATTAAAAAAAAAAAAGATATACACTGTATTTCAATAAATCATAAATGAAAGTTTCACATATCTATTAGAACCAGAGCATAAAGGGAAGATAAAAAGAATCCACTCAGCATCCCCACAAAGAAAACCCCAAAGGAAATTTTCATTCTAATAATGTCAAAGACAAAATCAAGACCTTTCTGTCATGTGAGAGGAAAAAAATTTTAACAAGCATCCAGAAAGAAGCACTTCACATGCTAAGAAACCATAGCCAGGATCATATAAAGCTTGGAAGGTTCTATTACAAGTCAGAGATCTTTGAATACAGTATTCCAGAAGGTAAAGGAGACAAGCTTACAACCAAGAATAGCTTACTCAGAAAATAACTGAGTATAATCCTAATGGGGAAAAATTATTTTAATAGGATAGAGGGCTTCTGAGAATTTCTGGTGTAAGAGTAGAGTTGAATAGAAACTTTGAAATGTAACCACTAGCATCAAGTATTTATTTTACTTTGCCAGAAAAGTAGATTTATTCGAGCAACTGAAAGAGCTGTGTGATGATGTAGCACTAACACTCTAAAAAAGAAGAAACAGTTGTCTCTTCCGAACGTTAATTTCTTCAAAGAGGAAAAATGAGAAAACTAGAGAATTAAATAAGCAAAATTGAGTGCTTAGGGTGTGTGTGTGTGTGTGAGTGTGCATTGTTCTGAGAGTGTGAAAAGGGTTAAGATGAGAAAAAGTAAAAGGAATGTAGTAAATTAGAAAAAAGGAAGAAGAGGTATAATTTTCCATTTCTTGTAATTGTGGTGAGTGAGAAGAGTATACACAGTACAGAGGAAGCAGTGAGAAAAAAGTGTATCAGAAGAACTTTACTTTTATCTGAAATGTTCAAAGGAGGATCCAACACACAGTTTGGTGTAGAAATACATGAAACTTGAGTGGTTAATCAGAAGGAACAGGGATTGGGGACTGTGTTAAGGGAGGATAATACCCGGGAAGGAATAGCCACAAGCAAAACAAATTTCCTAATCCTGAAAGGGAGATTAAAAATGGGGAGGAGGTGAGGAGAGAACTAGAATCTAGTGGAGTGGGATAAAGGAGTATCTGAGCAAATTGTGATACACAAATGTAATGAAATACTATTGCCCCGTAAGAAATGACAAAAGAATCCAATGCAGAGATACCTGAGAATTGTATGAATTAATGGAGAGTGAAGGGAGCAGAATTAAGAGATAAACTTATACAAGGACAAAAACATTGTAGAAGAAAGAACTTTGGGGAAAAACCCTAAAAACTCTGATAAATGTAATGACCAATCATATCTCCAGTGAGCCTACAATGAAGGATGTTATACACATCTTGTCACAGAAATGATGGAACTGGAAGTATAGAAAGAAACATATATTTTTGGACATGTTACTAAGTGGATTGATTTTTGTTTCACTATAATTATTTATTAAAAGGTTATTTGTTTCTTTTTCTTGGTTTTTAATTGATGGAAGACGCTGAGGGGGAGGGATGGAGAAGTTGGGATGTCAAAAAACAAAAAAGCACCATTAACACTTTTTGCAAATGCACAGAGAATAAAAGTTCAGAAGAACAGAAAAGAAGGTAAGTTTTATCTAAAGTAATATGTGATAACAAAATTCATCTGGAAGAACAAAAGGTCTAGAATACTAAGGGAATTAGTGAAAAGAAATGTGAAGGAAGGTGGCCCAGCTATGCCAGATCTTAAATTGTATTATAAATCAGCAACCATCAGAATTACTTGGTACTGGCTAAGAAATAGAGTGGTAGATCAGTGGAATAGGTTAGGTAGGTAAAATACAACAGTCAATGACTATAATAATCTACTATTTGATAAATCTAAATACTCCATTTTTTGGGATAAGAACTCACTATTTAACAAAAACTTCTGGGAAAATTGGAAAATAGTATGGCAGAAACTAGGTATAGACCAAAATCTTACACCTTACACTAAGATAAAGTCAAAATGGGTTCATGATTTAGATATAAAGACTGATACTATAAGCAAACTAGGAGAGCAAGGAATAGTTTACCTGTCAGATCTATGGAGAAGCAAAGAATTTGTGATCAAATAAGAGACAAAGAACATTATGAAATGCAAGATGGATGATTTTGATTACATTAAATTGAAAAGTTTTTACACAAACAAAGCCAATGCACCCAAGATTAGAAGGGAAGCAGAAAGCTGGGAAACAACTTTCACAAAGAATCTCTGATAAAGGTCTCATTTCTAAAATACATAGAGAATTGAGTCAAATTTATAAGAATACAAGTCATTTCTCATGGTGAAATGATATGAATAGGCTGTTTTGAGAGGAGGAAATTTAAGCTACCTATGGTCATATGATAAAATGATCTAAATCACTATTGATTAGAGAAATGCAAATCAAATTGACTCTGAAGTACCACATTGCACTTATCAGATTGGCTAACATGACAAAACAGGAAAATGATAAATGTTGGAGAAGACATGGGAAAATTGGAATGCTAGTGCATTGTGGACTGTGGAATTGTGAACTGATGCAACCATTCTGGAGAGCAATTTGTAACTATGACCAAAGGCCTATAAAATTGTGCATATCCTTTGACCGAGCAATACCACTTCTAGATCTGTATCCTGAAAAGATCATAAAAATGGGAAAAATATCAACATGTGCAAAAATATTTACAACAACTCTTTTTGTAGTGGCAAGGAATTGGAAATTGGGGGGATGTCCATCAACTGGGAAATGACTGAACAAGTTGTGGTATATGAATGTAATGGAATACTACTGTTCAATAAGAAATGATGAGCAGGCAGACTTCAGAAAAACCTGGAAAGATTTATATGAACAGATGCTGAGTGAGATGAATACATCCAGGAATACATGTACATAGTAATAACCATATTGTATGGTGACTGACCATCATAGACTTAGCTCTTCTCAGCAATACAAGGATCTAAGTCAACTCCAAAAGACTCACAAAGGAAAATGCTATCCACAAACAGAGAAAGAACTTTGGAGTGTGAATGCAGGTGGAAGCATGCTATTTGCATTCCTTTCCTTTTGTCATTTTGTTTTGTTTTTTCTTTCTTTATCCACTGCACCACCTAGCTGCCCCTGCCTGACATACAGTACTTAATAAATGTTCTACCTACCTGCCTATTTACCTATCTATCTACCTATCTGTATACAGAAAACTTTTTTTGGTATTTAAGTTTAAAAAAATATTAAATCTACTGGTTGATTGTTAAAAGGAAGCACATGGATGTAATGTTAGGAAGATAGTCACCTATAGGCTTACTCCTAGCACCTGAATTAGCATCTGCCCCTCTCAAAACCTACCAGTTCAAGTTGGAAGGGGTACAAAGGGTGGGGAGAGGAAGATACATATTCATGTTCAGGCTACATAATTATCAAAGCAAACTTAATTATTTGGTCATGAAATGAAAAATAATAATAGAGCAATTTAAAGTTCACAAAGTACTTTTTATACATTATTTTACAATACCCCATGAAGTAGGGTAGAATACCCCATCCTATTTTATAGATTAGTTAAACTGAGGCTCAGAGATATTAAATGATTTGCTTAGTCATACATCTAGTAAGTGTTCAGGACAAGCTAGCACCTTCCTGACTTCAAGTTCAGATAGAATTAATTTCAATTATGAAGAAAGTTGAAAATTATTTCTTCTACCACATAGTCTCATAGGATTTAAAGTGAAAAGAGACCTTCCAAAATGTTTTAGCAGCTCTTTTTTTTTGTGATGGCAGAGAACTGGAAACTGAGGGCATACTCATCAATTGGATAATGGCTGAACATACAGCATATGATTGTGATGAAATACTATTATCTTATAAGAAATGATAAAGTGGATAGCTTCAGAAAAACCTGGGAAGACTTATATGAGCTGATACAAAGTAAAGTGAGCAAAACAAGGAGAGCACAGCAATAGCAATATTGTAACAAAAATCAACTGTGAGACTTAGCTACTCTAATCAACATAATCTATCACAGTTCCACAGGATTTATGAAAAAAAAAATGTTAATCACTTCAAAGAAAGAACTAAGAACTCTCAAAGCAGACTATAGCAATTTTATTTCACTTTCTTTTTTTTAAATATAGTTAATGTAGAAAATGTAAACACATAGACATAAAGAGTGGATGATTTAATTTTATATATATACACACATATATATATAAAATGAAGTCATATGTATATATATATGTATATATATATGTATATATATATGGGCAAAGGAGGGTCAATAGTGAGAGAGAAAATTCAGAATTGATAATTTTTTCAAATTTAATTTTGTTTTTTAAACGAGTTAGAAGAGACATTAGAGTTATCTAGTTCAACCACCTCATTTTAGGGTTGAAGTAGGTAATAAGGAGTAGAACTGAGATTTGAAAAGAAAATAGAGATAGTAGATAGAAATAGAATTAGAATAGAAATAGAAAATTTGATTTTAAAACAATGTACTTTCTATTATACAATGCTTTGTGTCACAGTAGCTTTTAGACCCTGATCCCCAAATTTTCCACTGCCTTCCTTGTCATAATGTTTTATTTCTTCACTTCTCAGTGTGGTCATCTCCAGCCTCCTCTGTAGACTCAAACAAGCAGGACAATTAAAGACAGCAGTTCATTCCCCTTAAATACAAGAGAATTGTACTCATTTTTGACAGTTGACCACATTGTGACAAGTACCTAAGGACTAACAATGCATTCCAGAGTATTTTAAGAATGCCAGAAATACAATTATTTCCATGAAAAAGATTAAAGACAGAATATTAGGAAGCTTTATGTTAAGCATTTTTAAGATGCTAAATTTTTAGATATTTATTCTGATAATTACTTCTACAAAAGCAATATGGCATAGCTGAGAGAGAACTATTCAAAGAGTATGAATAGTTTTCAAAGGAAGAATTACAGACTATCAACAGCCATATGAAAACACTCTAAGATAGGAATAATAAGGAAATAAAAATTTTAAAAACTTTGAGGTTTCACTATATGCATGGTTAATTGGAAAAGATAACAAGAAACTTAAACAGTAAATATTGATGGTATTCTGGGTAGTCAGGAACAGGAATGCACTGCTGGAGGAGCTGTGAATTGATGAAACTATTCCCCCAAACCTTTTAAAATTATTAAAGAAAGGTTTCTAAACCACTCCTAATTTTTGAGTGACCTCACTACTGAGAGTATATTCCAACGAGATCAGAGAAAAAAAGTGTTCATATGAACCAAAATAGCACTCTCTGCAATAGCAAAGAACTGGAAACAAAAGTGGGCGTTCACTGATTGAAGAATGCCTGAGCAAACTGTGATATATTAATACAATGGAATCTTATTGCACTAGAAGAAATGTTGCACATGAAGAATTCACAAAAACATGGGAAGATTTATAGGAATTGATGCAGAAGGAAATAAGCTAAACTTGGAAAACTATATATAATGAAAGCCCTGCCCTTAGAGCATGCGCAACAGACTCTGCCAGTTGCTGAGCCATAGGGAAGCTTGCTTTGAGATATGCATGAGAGAGAGATGCTTTCTCCACTTCAGAGTTGGCATGGGCATTCTGACTGTTTCCTATCAGTTTGCTAGGTGGTGATGAAAAGTCTTTTAACTGACTGCTGAATTAGAACTGAATGTCTGTACAAAAGGCTAGAACATGAGCACTTGAGGTTGACTATCTCCATTTCTATTTCTCTGTGTCTCTTTCTCTCTGTCTCCGTCTCTGTCTTTCATCACCCAACTTGGGTACCACATGACTGTAAACATTATACCACTGTTTCTTTTTGTTTCCTTGTGGCTGTTCTATTCTAGACTTAAATGAATGTGAATTGGAGATAGATTGGGTCAAGTTTTGACCTAGTAAATTTTTTTTTCCATAGCACAGTTTGATTTACTTTAGAGTTTCATGTTGGCTTGTTATAAATACTGAATTATAACACTTTTCACTTGCACAATACTAATTATGAAATTTTCATATTTGCTGGCTTAGTTTCTATTAACTATATTATATGCTAAATGTTTAAGACATATAAATATTTTTGAGACCATCAATCCTTCCAAAGTAATATATGTGTTCGACCCTACCATCAAAAAGGACTGCAGGTCCTGTCTAGATATGGTTGATCATTGGCTAGAAGATGAGTAATAACAACTGACAGATTCTCAAAGATCATTATAGAAAATTCAACATGTCAGTGCCAGAAGTAGGATCTGGCAGAAAGAACAGAGGGTTTTGGAGTCAGCAAACTTATCCAGCAGACTTGTTCATATCCCAACTCTACAAAGTATTAGTTATACAAACTTGAGTAAGTGACTTCAATTCACTAAGCATCCGTTTTCTCATCTCTAAAAGTGGGGACAAGAAAATTTGCACTTAATGTTTCACAGGGTTATTGTAAGTAAAGTGCCTTGAAATCTGTAATCTACTATAATGTGAGTTATTGTTGCAGAAAATGTCAACTTCTCTTTGGCTTTTTCAAAGAACATGACATGAAAGTCAAACTGGAAAAAAGGAGAATAAGAAAATGTAAGGTATCTTGTAGCAAAAACAACTGACCTGGAAAGTAAATTGGGGAGAAAAAAATGTAGGGACCATTGTACTACTTGAAAGTCATGTCTAAAACAAAAAAGACATCCTATTTTGAGAAATCTTAAAAAAAAACCTGCCCAGAAGTCTTAGAAGCAGAGGGCAAAATGGAAATAGAGTCCAGCAGTCAACTTCTGAAAGAAACTTTAAAATGGAAACTCCCAGGCAAAGGACAGTTCAAACCTCAACCTTCCAGATCTAAGAAAAACTACAACAAGCAGTCAGAAAGTATTCAAAGTACTTAGGAGTCTTTGCATATGATTTAGCTGTCATGACTATGAAGGAATGAAGAGACTGGAATACAATATTCCAGAAGGGAAAAGATATAGGGTAATGAATAAGAATAACTTAACCAGAAGAATTAAGTATAATCCTAAAAGAGAAAAAAAAAATGAATCTTTAATGACATAGAGAACATCCAGGCATTCCTGATGAAAGAACCAGACCTGGAAAGAAATCTTGAAGTGCAAATACAGAAATTAAGAGGTAAACATGAAAAAAACAATTATAAGGGACCAAATAAGAAAAAACTGTCTATATTTTTCTATAGGGAGATGATAATGTGTCCCATCTGAACTTTATTATCATCAGGAGATAGAGAAAGAGAGAACCTATTTTGTAAGGCTTAAGAAAGATTCTTGATGATCTTTAAAAAAGTCTAGAAATGGAGGGGAAGAGGAATACACAAGTTGGGGGGGAGCTAAGGGAAAGAAATGAAAGGGAAAATTATTTTGTATAATCAGTGTGTATAACTGGACTTCTAAACAAACAAAAGGGAAGATGAGAGGATGACTGACAACTGAGCCTCACTCTCATCTGAATTTGTCAAAGGAAGAAAGAATAAACACATACAAAGACTGACCTGGTAAATATTGAAAAAAAAGGACCAGAGGTCCAGAAACTGTCAGTCATTCAACTAGCATTTATTAGGACTTACTTATTTGGACTCCAGGGGCTGTGCTAAGTCCTAGGTATATGAAGAAATGTTAAAATAATCTGAGCATTCAAAAAACATAAATTCTGATGAGGGATACAACATGGAAATAACAAGGTACATTTAAGACATATACAAAGCAGGTGAAAGATAATCTGAGAGGGAAAGAAGGCAGTGATTAGAACCAGTGGGAGTCAGCTCTAAGGAAGAACCTACTTGACACAGCCCCACAACCCTACAATCAGGGCACCGTGTCCAGCAAGCATTTGTTGTGTCACAATCAGAAATAAACTTGGTGGAAGGAGTGCTTTGTAGCAACCACTTTCAGTTTGAGTCCACTCTACCAGGGACTGAAAAGATGTATAGAAGAAAGAGTGTGCCCCTAGTTTGGGGTGGGGAGATGTATCTGTACTTCTGTCCTTGCTAAGCTGATTTATGTTCCTTGATTAATTGATATTGAAGAGAGAGCAACTGGCCAAATGCGTAGTAGGAAGATAATAACTAGTGATTGATGTTGGGGACTTATGAGAGATAGTACTAGAAATCTACTCCCAATCCCCAAGTACTAGAGATAATCCTGAGGGGAGAAGTAGCTGACCTCTGGGGACCTCTCCTGTTATACAGTAGGGATTGGGAGTGAGCCAAGATCGGCTACAATTGTAATAGTATAAATGAAAAAAAAAAGTCAAACTCTATAATAACCAATTTGAATCACAGACAGGAAATAATGAAGCTTACTTCCTTTCTCTTGACAAAGGCAAGCAGCTATGAGAGCAGAATTGTCAAGATATTGTCATTATATCAGGTGCGTTTGCTTGTGTTTGTTTTAAGGGAAGGTTCAATTGGGGAGATGTAGGGAAAGCTGAGAGTTTCATATCCAGAAATTACTGTTTTATATAAATATATACACATATATATACACTAGGTATTTGTGTGTGATTGTGTCTGTGTACATATCTGTGCATGTGTATATGTGTAAAAAGATATTTTAAAAAATAACATTATATTCTGATTCTGAAGACCTGAGTCCCAGTTCTTGTTCAGCCATTTACAAACTACGATCCTAGGAAAGTCACATAACTTCTCTAGACCTCAGTTTCTTCACCTATACAAAAAGGCCAACAATAATTTCACTACTGAACTCAAAGGATTCTTCTAAGGAGATAATGCATATAAATTGTTTTGTAAACTACAATATGTCATATAAAAATAAGCTAATATTTTACAGATGATCTCAATATTATTTAGGTTATTCAATACATATGTTCATATATTATTTTCTCTTTATTTTAGCACTCTAAAAAAAGTAATGACCTCATGACTATTAACAAAACATATTATTAAAGTTAAGTAAACTAAGTTTTACTGCATTCTTTGCTACATTTAATACATATTTTAAAGTTAAATTTACTGTAAGCCAAAAGCAGCCATGTTTTATAACTATCTGAAAGTCAATAGCAATTATTTTTGCATGTACCTCCTATCTCAAATGTTTTCACATTGAAATGTTCAATTTTTAGAAATTTCAGTTGAGAGGTTTGTTCTCTTAACAGTAGAAAAATGAGTTACTTTGGCTTGCTAGTTCTTAAGTTTTATTCAATTGCTTAGTGTTTTATTCTAACAAAACTCAGTTATTTTTAAATATTTTGTTATTACTATAAGTTGAAGGTAATCACTTTTAAAAAAAGAATATCAGTATGGCATTCTTGTAAAAATCAGTGAGAGAAAAGAGGAAAAAAATTTTAAATTAATTTTTTTTAAATCAGTGAGAAAATTGATTGCTGCTGTCCATATGGGAATTTTGTGAGAATAGCTAATATTTGGTATCTTTATTACATCTTAGTTTGCTGGATTATACATTTAGCATCTGAACAACTGCAGGTCAGTAGAGGGTTTAACCAAATGCCTCTTGCTACAAAATAACCTGTATTCCTTTAGAGTATGCAACTTTTAGATATGAAATAGAAAGATGTAGTTTCATGTCCTTCCTCTTATGTAATAATAGGCAACCTTTCTGAGTCTATTCCCTCATCTGTAGATTGGAGATAATATCTGTTGTTCTTAGCTAACAGTTTTGTGAATATCAAATGGGATAATTTATGTAAAGCACTTTACAAAATTTCAAGAGCTAAACAAATTTCAGTTATTGTTTTTATAGCTGAAATGGTTCTTACTTTTTGCATTCAGCTTGGTTTTTTCCTTATTCTTGCGGATTGTGGTAAATGGACTGTCATAAAGGTGCTACGCCTTCTGTACTCTTAGCTTTCTTGATATTCCTTTGCTTTACCTCTGAAATATAATGTGTTCCTGACCCAACTTATTCCCTATTTTACAAATAAAGAAACTAGAGAGAGGTTAAGTGGTCTGCCCAGGTTCACACAGTTATTAAGTGTCTGAGACTAGATTTGAACTCAGGATTGAATCCAAGCCCAGTGTTCTATTCTCTGCAACACCTAAATATCCTTTCTAAATTGTGGTACTAGGAGGCGGAGCCAAGATGGCAGAGTAGAAGGACGCATGTTTACGAGCTCCGAAACCAAAGTCCATAGAATTAATGCAAAAAGAGACCCCCATAACTTCTGGGTCAATACAAGGTGTGCAGAAACGGAGTGGAAGAGATTTCTGTTCCAGGGAGCCCTGGAGACCTGTCCACAGGGTCCGTCGCACTCCGGAAAGTGGACCCCACCCCCAGCGCTGCCCTGGCCATGACCCCAGAGAAGCTGATCCGAGCAGGCTTCAGAGATGGAAGCTCCGGCAGCCGGGAAAGTCCCTCCGCCCACAGAAGCTACAGGTCAGTGAGAGAGAAGGCCGGGCTGGAGGAGGGGAGCGGAGCGTCTCTGTGACTCAGGCCCCCTCGGGAGGAAGCAGCGGTGGCAAAGACGGGGGCAGGAAGCGGCGGAGGCAGAGGTGTGAGCAGCGGCTGAGACGGCAGCAGCCCGGGACTCAGGAATCCCCCAGCAGCAGGCAGGATCTTCATTATGGAAGATTCCTGCATAAAACCTGAGGGAGCTGAGCCTGGGAGACGGCCCTGCCCCCACCCCACTCTATTACTGAAGGCTTCTGCTTAAAGCCCCTGAAGGAACTGCGGGGGGGCCCCCCACCCCGCCCCCACCTGCTCCATTCCTGAAAGTCTCTACATAAAGCCCCTGAGGGAACTGAGCCTGGGAGGCGGCCCTGCCCCCATCCCAGCACCTGAACTAAAGCTCACTGATTGACAGCCAGCAGGAGGAAAGCCCATTTAAATCTCAGAGGCCAAGCACTAGCTGGGTGGATCCAGGCGGGGGTGGAAAGGAATCTCAGAAGTCAAGTAACTGGCTGGGAAAATGCCTAGAAAAGGGAAGAAAAATAAGACTATAGAGAGTTTTTTCCAACAAATGCAAATGATCCCGACCTTCGGATCTGATGATGAGGACGTATCCTTGCCATCAGGGAAAGATGTAGAGGGCGGGGCCTCAGTACCCCAGACACCCCAGGGGGGTGGCGGGTGGGCTCAGGCCCTGGAAGAGCTCAAAAAGGATTTTGAAAAGCAAGTTAGACAGGTGGAGGAAAAACTGGGAAGAGAAATGACAGAGATGCAAGAAAAGTATGAAAACCGGGTCAATACCTTGGTAAAGGAGACCCAAAAAAATGCTGAGGAAATTAACACCTTGGAAAATAGGCTCACTCAATTGGCAAAGGAGGTTCAAAAAGCCAATGAGGAGAAGAATGCTTTCAAAAGGAGAATGAACCAAATGGAAAAAGAGGCTCAAAAGCTCACTGAAGAGAATAGTTCTCTCAAAATTAGAATGGAACAGATGGAGTCTAATGACTTTATGAGAAACCAAGAAATCACCAAACAAAACCAAAAAAATGAAAAAATGGAAGAGAATGTGAAATATCTCATGGGAAAAACAACTGACCTGGAAAATAGATCCAGGAGAGACAATTTAAATATTATGGGACTACCTGAAACTCATGATCAAAAAAAGAGCCTAGATATCATCTTCCATGAAATTATCAAGGAAAACTGCCCTGACATTCTAGAACCAGAGGGCAAAATAAGTATTGAAAGAATCCATCGATCACCACCTGAAAGAGATCCAAAAAGAGAAACTCCTAGGAACATAGTGGCCAAATTCCAGAACTCCCAGCTCAAGGAAAAAATCTTGCAAGCAGCTAGAAAGAAACAATTCCAGTACTGTGGAAATACAATCAGGATAACCCAAGATCTAGCAGCTTCTACATTAAGGGATCGAAGGGCGTGGAATAGGATATTCCAGAAGTCAAAGGAACTAGGACTCAAACCAAGAATCACCTACCCAGCTAAACTGAGTATAATACTTCAAGGGAAAATATGGTCTTTCAATGAAACAGAGGACTTTCAATCATTCTTGATGAAAAGACCAGAGCTGAAAAGAAAATTTGACTTTCAAACACAAGAATGAGAAGAAGTATGAAAAAGGAAACAGCAAAGAGAAATCTTAAGGGACTTACCAGAAGTGAACTGTTTACATTCATACAGGGAAAGACAATATTTCTAACTCTTAAAACTTTTCAGTATCTGGGTAGTTGGTGGGACCACACATACACATGTACACACATGCACACACATACACACATGCACACACATACAGAGATAGAGAGCCTAAATTGTGGTACTAGAACTGAATCCAGTATTCCAGATATAGTCTGACTAAGGTATAGTATAGAGATACAATAGGTATCTCTATCTTATTGTTGCTGGAAGCTAATTAAGCCCCTAATACAACCAAAATCATTGTAGTTTTTTTGGCAGTAAAAACCTGAGATCTTTTTCAGGCATACTCGAATCTAGCCATGCCTCTCCAATCCCATACTTGAGAAGTAGATTTTTTTTTTTTAACCCACATGTAATACTTATATTTATCCTTATAAAATTTCATTTTATCAAAATCAACTCAATCTTCTATCCTGTCAAGGTCTTTTGGGATCCCAACTGGTATTTAGCTTTGTATCATCTGCAAATTTTATAAGCATGCCATCTATGCTTTTATCCAAGCCATTGATAAAAGTGTTGCACAACACCAGATATAGATCCCTAGAGTGTTCTACTTGGGTCCCCTTGCCATTTTGATGGCAAACTATTTTGAGTCCAGTCAGCCAACCAGTTGGGAATTCATATAACTGACTTAATTTCATTATCAGTTCATCTACATATCTCTATCTTTTCTAAAAGAATAGTATAAATTACTTTACCAAATGCTTTGATGAAATCCAGGTAAATAATATACCTAAAAACTAGGTAGGCTATGCCTACAGCATTCCCCTAATCTATACAAGTTTAGTTACCATATCAAAAAAAAAAGGAAATAAGGTTTCTTGTTCTTGATGAAGTTGTGTTTTTCTAACTGCAACTTCCCATTCTAGATATTCACTAATCATTTCATTAGTGATTTATTTTGTGATTTTCCTGAGAATCAAAGTCAAGTTCACTGGACTAAAATTTACAATCTTTTTTCTTCCTTTTTTTTTTTTTTTAAGTCAGGACATTTGACTTTCTTCCATCTTGTAATATCTCACCCATTTTCCAAGATTTTTCCACTGTTACTGATGGTTCTTCAAGAATCACTGGGCCATGTGACTGTATTCATCAAGGTTAGCTAAAGGCTTCCTTGCTAACACCTTACTTCTTCTAGATAGCAGTTCTATGTTAGTCATTTTTGCTTTTGCCATTTTGCCATACAAAAGTCATTCTTCTTCACAAAAACAAACAAAAACCAGAAACAAAATAAATAAACAGTTTTGCCTGCTTGCTGTTGTCTATCATTGTCTCATATACCCAAGTCCTATCCATTCTTGATTATCCTAATTTAATGAAAAAAAAAACCTCCTTTGGATGTCCTTAACTTCCTTCACCTGCTCAGCTCATTATGAACCTTAACATTCCATCAATGTCTTTTTTAAAAAAATACTTTATTTTGGGGTGGAGCCAAGATGGCGGAGTAGAAAGACTCATGTATGCTAGCTCCGAACCCACAGCCCATATATTTCCTGCAAGAAGAACTCCCCAAAAATTCTGGATCACTGCAAGGCATGCAGAAACACAGTGGAAAAGATTTCCGTTCCAGAGAGCCCTGGAGAGCTGTCCCCAGGGTCCATCACGCTCCGGAAAGTGGAGCCCACCCCTGAGCTGCCCTGGCCATGGGGCCGAGAGGAGCAGATCCGAGCAGGCTTCAGGGATGGAATCTCCAGCGGCTGGGAAGGTCCCTCCGCCCACAAATGCTACAGGTCAGTGAGAGAGACATCTGGGCTGGCTGAGAGGGGAGCGGGGTGTCTCCGTGGCTCGGGCCCCCTCGGGAGGCAGTGGCAGAGACAGGGGAGGAAGCGGCGGAGGCAGCGGTGGCGGCCCAGGACTCCCCAAGCAGGCAGGCAGAAGTTCAAGTCTCTGCATAAACCCCCTGAGGGAGCTGAGCCTGGGAGGTGGCCCTGCCCCCACCCGCTCCATTACTGAAGGTCTCTGCATAAAGCCCCTGAGGAAATTGAGCCTGGGAGGCGGCCCTGCCCCCATCTAAGCACCAGAACTTAAGCTCACATTGAATAGCAGTCGCGCCTGCCACGGAAAGCCCATTTGAATCTCAGACCCCAAGCACTAGCTGGGCGGATCTAGGCAGGGGTGGACAGGAATCTCAGAAGTCAAGTAACTGGCTGGGAAAATGCCCAGAAAAGGGAAGAAAAATAAGACTATAGAGAGCTTCTTTGAGTGGGTGCAAATGTTCCTGCCTTTCAATTCTGATGACAAGGAAATATTCTTACCATCAGGGAAAGACGTGGAGGGTGGGACCTCTGTATCCCAGACATCCCAGGGGGATGTTGGGTGGGCTCAGGCCTTGGAAGAGCTCAAAAGGATTTTGAAAATCAAGTTAGACAGGTGGAGGAAAAACTTGGAAGAGAAATGAGAGAAATGCAAGAAAAGCATGAAAAATGGGTCAATACCGTGGAAAGGAGACCCAAAAAAATGCTGAAGAAAATAACACCTTGAAAAATACGCTCACTCAATTGGCAAAAGAGGTTCAAAAAGCCAATGAGGAGAAGAATGCTTTCAAAAGCAGAATGAGCCAAATGGAAAAAGAGGTTCAAAAGCTCACTGAAGAGAATAGTTCTCTCAAAATTAGAATGGAACAGATGGAGTCTAATGACTTTATGAGAAACCAAGAAATCACCAAACAAAACCAAAAGAATGAAAAAATGGAAGAGAATGTGAAATATCTCATGGGAAAAACAACTGACCTGGAAAATAGATCCAGGAGAGACAATTTAAAAATTATGGGACTACCTGAAAGTCATGATCAAAAAAAGAGCCTAGACATCATCTTCCATGAAATTATCGAGGAAAACTGCCCTGACATTCTACAACCAGAGGGCAAAATAAGTATTGAAAGAATCCAACGATCACCACCTGAAAGAGATCCAAAAAGAGAAACTCCTAGGAACATTGTGGCCAAATTCAAGAACTCACAGGTCAAGGAGATAATCTTGCAAGCAGCTAGAAAGAAATAATTCCAGTATTGTGGAAATACAATCAGGATAACTCAAGATCTAGCAGCTTCTACATTAAGGGATCGAAGGGCATGGAGTAGGACATTCCAAAAGTCAAAGGAGCTAGGACTCAAACCAAGAATCACCTACCCAGCAAAACTGAGTACAATACTTCAGGGGAAAATATGGTCTTTCAATGAAACAGAGGACTTTCAATCATTCTTGATGAAAAGACCAGAGCTGAAAAGAAAATTTGACTTTCAAACACAAGAATCAAGAGAAGCATGAAAAAGTAAACAGCAGAGAAATCATAAAGGACTTAGTAAAACTGAACTATTTACATTCCTACATGGAAAGACAACATTTGTAACTCTTAAAACTTTTCAGTATCTGGGTAGTTGGTGGGATCACACACACACACACGTACACGCGTGCACGCATGCACATACACACATGCACGCACATACAGAGACAGAGAGCACAGAGTGAATTGAATAGGATAGGATAATATCTTAAAAGAAATTAAGGTAAATGGTGAGAGAGAAATGTAGGGGGAGGAAAGAAGGTGAAATGGAATGGGGTAAATTATATCTCATTCAAGAGGCAAGCAGGAAACTTTTTAGTGGAGGGAAAAAGAGGAGAGCTGAGAAAAAAAAAAACAAGAAGTTTACCCTCATCACATTTGACTAAAGGAAGGAATAAAATGCACACTCACTTTGGTATGAAAACCTATCTGACAATACAGGAAAGTGGGGGAGAAGGAGATAAGCAAGGGGGGGGATGATGGAAGGGAGGGCAATGGGAGGAGGAAGCAATTTGAAGTCAACACTCGAGGAGGGACAGGATCAAAAGACAGAATAGAAACAATGGGGGGCAGGATAGGATGGAGGGAAATACAATTAGTCTTACACAACACAACTATTATGGAAGTAATTTGCAAAACTACACAGATAGTGCCTATATTGAATTGCCTGCCTTCCCAAAGGGAATGGGTGGGGAGGGAGGGATGGGGAGAATTTGGAACTCAAAGTTTTAGGAACAACTGTTTAGTATTGTTGTTGCTACTAGGAAATAAGAAATACAGTTAATGGGGAATAGAAAGTCATCTGGCCCAACAGGACAAAAGAGAAGATGGGGACAAGAGAAGGGAGGGATGATAGAAGAGAGGGCAGATTGGTGATAGGGAAAATTAGAATGCTGGGTGTATTGGGGTGGGGAGGGGAGAAAAGGGGAGAAAATTTGGAACCCAAAATTTTGTGAAAATGAATGTAAAATGTTAAATAAATAAATTTTTATTAAAAAATACTTTATTTTGTTGTTTTATTCTAAATCTACCAAATTCCTAACATTCCCACATATCAAGTAGAATCGAACAAAGAGAAATTATTTGTGAAACAATGAATCTTTATTATATTATAGTTCCTTTTTAATGGTCTATAATAAACAACTTTCATTTTCAGTGCTGAGCTGCTTGTCTATGATTTCTTCTGGACTTTGGTTTTCATTGGTTCGTTTTTTTGAAAGCAAACAAACAAGCATTCTTTTCTGTTTTTCTTTGGCACATTATTTTCCCTTCTCTGCTTCCAAATGAAAAAGAAAAACAAAACCCTTGTGAACCAATATTTATAGTCACACAAAACAAATCTACACATTGGTCATGTCTGAAACCATGTGTTTCATTCTACACTTTGAGCAGGTGAGTATCATGGTTTACAGTCAGTCCAGTGGAATTGTGGTCAGTCACTAAGTTGGTCAGAGTTCTTAAATCTTTCTAAGTGTTTTTTTTTTGTAAATAATATTTTATTTTCCCTGAAATACATGTAAAAACAATTTTTAGCATTCATTTCTTAAAAAAAATTTGAGTTCCAAATTCTTTTCTTCCTTCCTGAAATGGTAAGAATTTGATATGTCATACATGTGCTATCATGCAAAACATGTTTCTATAATAGTCAAATTGTGAAAAAAAACACAGACACTTCCCCCCCCCAACGAAAAACTTCTAAAAAACACCATGAAGAAACAGTATGTTTCCATATGCATTCAGACTTCATCAATTCTTTCTCTGGAGCTCATAAGTCCAATGGAATTGTCTAAGATCATTGCATTGCTAAGAATAGCTAAGTCATTCACAATTCGTTGATCATCTTAAAATATTGCTGTTGCTGTGTACAATGTTCTCCTGGCTCTACTCACTTCACTTTGCATCAGTTCATATAAGTCTTTCCTGGTTTTTCTGAAATCAGCCTGCTTGTCATTTCTTGTAGCTCAATAGTGTGTCGTTACAATCATGTACTACGACTTGTTCAATCCTTCCCCAATTGATGTACATCCCCTGAATTTCCAATTCTTTGCTACCACAAAAAGAGCTGCTATAAAGATTTTTTTAAAAATAGGTCCTTCCCCTTCTTTCCCCTTTCCCCCTTTTTTAATCTCTTTGGGATATAAACCTAGTAGTGGTATTGTTGGATCAAAGGGTAGGTATTGTTTTACAATCCTCAAATCTTTTAAAAAATGTATTGGGTGAGTTGAGTGACCACTCATAGGGTAGATCCTTATATCTTTTACAACAAATATGGACCCCTACTCCCTCTCTGGGCTTGCTTGTTCATTCTACCTTCTTTCACCCTGGCAAGTCTAGATTCCCATAAAAGGATCACCGTGTAGTTACATCTTAAGAATAACCTTGCTATTGCCAAGGCAATATTCTTAGCACTAAGAGTGACTGTGAATATGCTGGAATAGTTCTGAATCATAAAGTATAACAGATTCTGCATACAGAAGGCAGAAGAAAAACATTTATTCAGATACTAGAAAGTCAAATCCCAACACCAGAAAGTCAAATCTATCATAGTAACCAAGAAGTTAATACACATTAGCACTGCAGGGGACAAAGCCATTCCCAAGCCTTCCTACCTACCCCTTCTGGGACCTTCCACAAAATCTCACAAGACTAGCTGTGCCTGCCTGTGTCTTCTCTCCTCCACCCCAACCACACTCACCAACTTTGTCCCAGTTCTGATCCACCCTTCCTGTTCCACCTGTTCGGCAACCTTCTCCCACTACATGTGACTTAGGCTTCCATGTGATTTAATCAGGTCACATGGACCTATTAAGGGATGGGGAAAATCTTCCCATTTAAATTACCATTACATTCATATCACATCTTTAATATTCATTACATAGGTCGGTGGGGCAATTGGTATCAACACAACTTTAACAGAGATAAATAAGCACATAAAAGTATCTTAGGCAACTGGTGTCAACAGAACTTTACAACAATGTAACAGGGATCACACAAAATAAGCACATAAAACAATATCTTAGGGTGGGGTTTGAGCACAAGCACCCCATCATTCCCCCCTTGAACAAATGGGGCCTAAAACCTTGGGGTAAGGAGAGCAGTTCTCTTCTTCTATAATTACTTCCTGCTGAAATTGAATATAGAGCCATCCCTGCCCCAAGAGGTCCTATTTGAGAGGTTAGTTCTTTAGCTGGCATCTGGAGTTTGGTCAACGCCAAGTCCAGGGTTGACACATCGCAAGGGGTGACATCCAACTTAAGTGATCAGGCATCTGCAAGTGGAGGGTACTAAGCCTGCAGGAAACAAATCTAGCAAATAAGTTTAACAGACAAAAAGTCAAAAAGAAACAAGGAGACAATTACCAGAAGCAGGGAAGGAGTCCAGGAATGCACGATCATTGCCTCATTTGTAGTAGAATATATGAGTTAAGGGTACAATTTGGTAAATATCTTTTGAATGAATAACAGTGATGATATTATCTTTCCCATGTGCCATAATTTCTGCAGCCTTTGAAAGATCACCTGGTTTCCATTTTACCCATACTTTAGGTCCCAATTTTATTCTATCAGTAGAACCCAGCCCTTCAGTTCCTCTGCTAGTTATTTCAGAAGGAGGTTCAGTTTTCACAGGGGAGTATTGTTTCATAAGGAAAAAATAGTCATTTGAACTATTCTGTTATTTTTACAAAACTGTCTAGGTTCTTCACCCAAATTTTGGAATGTCACAATAATTTCTCCTTGGTAATTAGAATCTGTTACTCTAATCAATACATGTATTCCTAGAACTATTATCCTGACTTAGATAATATCCATCTAAAACGATTCTTAGGGATTCTCATATATATTCCAGTAGAGATTTTTCTTTTTTCTTTTCTATCCAACCAAAAGTCCTCTAAACAACATAAATTATATCCTGCCAAACCAAGTGTCCCTGGATATGGTGCTGGGACATCTGGCTTTACAATCCAATACTCAGTTTTGGGGATCTTATGTGTTGTTCTCTGATTTGCAGATTGGAGGTCATCCTTCTGTCTAGATTGTACTTCCTCCCGATGACCTGTTATTCAAACTAGGTAAAGCAGTGAACAAATTATCTTTCCAGTATTGATAAGAATTGGTAGAACTTAACTGCCTTAACTGTTCTTTCAATAAGCCACTTATTCTTTCAATTAACCCAGATGATTGTGGATAATATGGAATATGACATATCCATTCTATGTTGTTTTAATACACAATATCTCTTCATTTCATTTCCTTGGAAATGTGACCCACTGTCACTTTGGATCTGCCTTGGGGTTTCAAAATATGGACATGATCTCTAGAGTTTTACAGGTGTTTCTCCGGATTACATTCTTATAGAAACAAGCTACTAGCATGCCTGAATAGGTGTCAACACGAGTACATATAAATTTGCATCCTTTATCTTGGAGTAGGTGTCTAACATACTCTATTTGCCAGATTTGGGCTGGTACTTTTCCCCTTGCTATCTCTCCAGTTACTATGAGGAACAGTTTGTTCTTTTTCCAACTTTTTCCGACATATATAACATTCCTCTGCTACTTGTTTTAATAATGAATAAGATACTAGTACCTCAGTCTCATACCCACCAGTGTGTGGCCTGGACCCCTAAATGACCAGCCGTTTGATGGACCCATTTTGCTAGTATCAAATTGTTGTTGTCTTCATCCTTTGTTCTTGAAGAGGACCATGACATCAGAGGAATGATGACATGACTGGCACTTGACTTTGTTTTGAGTGGGGGAGGGCTGTGCAGGTCACCAGCCTCACTTCTCCTCTGGAGTCATCTGGATCCAGTGACCAGACATTCATCAAGATGACTGGAGATGGCCCAGGATGCAAGGCGAGACCTTGGCCTTTTAGGCTAAGGCCTTTTCAGGTACTCACTTAAAGCGAGGTAATGCCCACTCAGTGAATAGGGCTCTTTAAAAGTCAGTCAGGGGAGATGGCCCCTTGAATAGAAAAGAGAAAATAAATATATAAATCACGCTGGGAGGGGCAGGATCCCCATTCTTCAGAGCCAATCTCAAATGTCATCTTCTCTATATATTTTCCCGACCTTCATAGACAGAATTGGTCCCAAATGAACTCACGTAGTACTTTCTTTTTCTAATTGCTAATTTTTTTAATTTCCTTTAGTACATTGCATTTTAGTAGATGTTCTACATTGTATTGAATTTAAATACATTACTGCATGTTAGTCCTCCAATTAGAATAAATGGTAACTCAATAAACATCTGATATATATGAGACTAGACCAAAGAAAATCAGGCTATGAAAAACTTTTGGAGATAACTTCTAAAGAAAAACAGCTTTTTGAAATGCCCAAGGTTGTAAGATTATAGACTTGGAGCTGGAAGAGACCTCAGAGGTCTAAGTAACTATTTCATTTTAGAGATGAGGACACAGGCCAGGGAGGTAAGTTTGTAGGATCATAAATCCAGAGATGGAAGGATCTATAGAGGCCCTCTCATTTGGTATGTTTATAGTGAGAGTTCTAAAAATTTCTTAAGCTTAAGTTTGTTAAGTTTAAAATTAACAAACAGAATAAAAAAACCTGTTTCCATATGCATTATAGAACAGAATAAGAGAACTGTACAGAAAACAATGGGTCTCTATTATGCAGAGCTTTCTTTTCTTTTTAAATATATAATAAATATAAAATAAACTGAACTTGTAGCTTTCAAAGCTGTCCTTTATATTTCTTTCTCAATGACTTTCTTCTTTTGTTTATACTTTCCCTTTCTTTCCTTTTTTCTCTCTTTATTTCTCCTTTGCTCTTTTTCCTTCCTTCCTTCCTTCCTTCCTTATCTTTCTCTATCTCTTCCTCTTACCCTCCCCCTATAAAAAAACACCTATGTATAATCAGTCAGTAAACTTTATTAAGTTCTACTATGTGCCAGACACTCAAGGTAAATTTTCACATTATCTGTGTCTGAAAATGTAGTACCCGATGATCAGGTGGTGTCAGAGTAGGGACAATAAGGTGAGTAACAATCTTTGCTAGTAGATCAGCATGTACATTGTACTCATGTTCTCACATGATGAGGACCACATGAGCATCTACATGAAAAACCCACAAATTAGTAACCAAAGACATGTCCCATATATCTTCCCATGATTCTTTGCCCCAGACTTGTTTACCATTAATTTCCCAATTGATTTTTTCCACATGGGTATCCAATGTACCCAACCCATTAGCTACCAACCATGAATCAGTGAATATATGTCACTGTCCTCTTTGTTCTGTTGTACATCTGTTGATGTAGTGCCAAAGTTCAGCATATTGACAACTTCCACCTATTTCAGTACTTTTCCAAAGTCCACCTAGTAAAATGGGTTATAGGCTACCACTTTCTAATGTCTTTTATGGCCCCAAAACTTTCTGTCTCATAAGCAAACCATGCATGTCTCTTGTTCTTCAATTAATCCATTATATCCCTCATTCTATTTTACCAAATACTGTCCCAACTGTTGCTTTGGTTCAGGGGGTGTATCATTTCCCTCAGTATCTATATTTGCTAAAGATTCATGTAAAGCAGAAACTTCACTTTTGCCTGTTTTAGTTTTATTTTGAACATACCATTTCCATTTAATTATGTTAGCTTCTTGTGCATGTCTGATTCTGTGAGAAGTTGGGGTATTCATTACCCAGGTCATAATTGGGTTCCAGGCCTTAATGTTACCTTATGGCCCAAAGCCAGTTGTTTAGTCTCTACCAAAGTCCAATATGCAGCTCAAAACTGCTATTCAAAAGGGGTATATTGAATTCCAGATGAAGAGCAAAATCTTAAGAGTACATTTCAGTTTTATTTCTTTTTTTTTTTTTGCTATAAATTCCAGTTTGCTTATTCATCCTGGACAGTCATTTGTAATTTGTAATACGGTCACTTTGCATAGACCATAAATCTAAGGCCAATTGTATAGCAGCCTTTGATTCTTCAAAAGCTTTGCTCTGCTCAAGTCCCCAGTCAAATTCATATTTTTTCCTAGTAATCTTATATAAGGGTTTCAAAATTTGTCCTAGATGTAGTACATGATGCTGCCAGTATCCAAATCATCCTATTAACTTTTGGGTCTCTTATTGGTGGAGATAGAAAATCCTGAATCTTTTGTCAGACTTGAAGGAGAATTTCTTGTAGCCTCTTATTCCATTGTATACCACCAAATTTTACAGTTTGATTTGACCTTTGAATCTCTGCAGGGTTAAATTTCCACCCTTTATCTTTCATATGCTCCACTTCTTTTATGTTTTTCTTTCTATCATAATATCATCTATGTAGTAGGTAAGCTGTACATCAGCCAGCTCTAATTCATCCAAATGTTTAGCCACAATATTATGACAAATAGTGGGGTTATGCAGATATCCTTGTGGCAAGCATATAATAGTATATTGTGGACCCTGCTAAGTGAAAGAAAATTGGTCCCAGTTTTTAGAATCTATTGAAATAGTAAGGAAAGCATGGGTAAGTCAATAACTGCATACCAAGTCCCAACATATTTCTGGATCCCTTCTATTAAAATAACAGTATCTGGAACAGCAGCATATGAAGGAGGAGTCACCTTATTCAATTGTCTATAATCCACTGTCATCCCTCATGTCCCATCTGACTTCCATACTGGCCAGACAGAATTATTTCATCATATGGTTGTAGGGACTAATGCTCCTGCCTCAACATATTCCTTTATAGTACTAGGAATTTCATCTTGCCCACCTGGCACAAGATACTGCTTTAAATTAATTACTTCAAAAGGTTCAGGTAAAGTTATTTGGTTCATTTTTATTTTACCCACTGACTGTATTAATTCCTATCTTCCTCACTGCAAATTGATATTTCTCTTCAGGTAAATTTAAAGTCATACCTCTCAATATATCTATCCTAATGATGTATTCAGGAATGGGTACAATTACCACAGTATATTCTTTCTTAGGTAATTGTTCAATTTCGGTCATTAGTTCTACTTGTCTGGCTGATATTTCAGCCCTTCCCAGTTCTGTGATAGTGATAGGAGTTCCATGTTAAATTTAACAGGATTTCCATATATAAGGGAGGTTTCTGCCACAGTTATCTATTAATGCCCTAGTTATAGTATTTTATCCATTTTTCCAATATATGGTCAAATTGATATGGGGTCTGTAAACCCATCTGTATATTTCTTTAATCAGAGTTGGAGCTTGGCCAATTTCCTATTCTCCCTGAAGGCATGACAAACATGGATACAAGGGTTCAAGAGATCTGTAGGGGCAGTTATTACTTCTCTGTTCTCTCTAGTATCAAGCTCCTTTCCTCAGTACATTTTGAATGGAATATGAAATGGAATCTGCTGGCTTCTTACTCTTCTCTCTCAAGAAAATGTATCTTTTCACCAGTCCCCTAAGTCATTAAACTGTGAAATCTTGTCCAGCAAGAGGTTCCCTATTTCCTCCATTAGTAGAGTCAGAACTAGTGGTTTGTAAGGAGGAGGAGCCATTTTCTCTATTATATTCCTATAGGAAACTGCTAAGCGGGTATCATAGTACATATCTATATCTCCAACCATTATGGCAGTCTTCATTACCCACTCCTTTAACTTTCTCAGACAGTCCCTAAGTAAATGGCAGGGTCTATCTCCACTTGGCCACATAGAGTCAGTAGGATATTGCTTACTGCATACTTCTGCAGCCACAGCTAACAGGTTAGTCATATTGTTATCACCTTGTATATTGTAATTTCTAAAGGCTTGCTGTACAAAAGGAGAGAGTGGTGTTCCAAAAACCTTGAGAAACGAGAATATGCAGAAGAGAGTGATCAACAGTGTCAAACGTTGCAAAGGGGTCAAGAGAATGAGGATTTACAAAAGTCCTTTGGATTGGGAAACTGGTCACTTTGGAGAGAGCAGTTTTAGTGGAATGATGAGGTTAGACATTGAATCATAGGGGTTTCAGAAGACAGTAAGAAGAAAGTGGAGGTACCTATCATAGATGGTTAATATGAAGGAGTATAGTCACAAAATCCAGAAAAGATATAGGAGGATGGTTGGCAGAGATGAAAGAGGATGGGAGAAATATGAGTATAGTTGTAGGCAGCAGAGAAGGACTCAATAGACAGGAAGAGATTAAAGGTAGAAAGAGTGAGGATGACAGAGAGAGAAATCTGTTGGGGGAAATGAGATGGAATGGAATCAATTGTGTATATAAAAAGGTTTACCTTGGCAAGAAATGGCCCCACTTCATGGGCAATGGGAATGAAGAAGATAGTGGCAGAAGACTTCTGAGTGATACGAGATGAGTAAGAAGGGAAAAGAGAGAGTTCACAGCATGTGGCTTCATTTTTTTCCCTGTAAAATATAAGGCAAGATTCTCAACTGAGAGGGTGGAGGTTCAAGGAGGAATGAAAAGATTTAGAAAAGGTGTTGTGGAGAGTGGGGTAGTAAGCTGATAAGGGAGGTGTATCTATTCATGTCATGATGAATAGAGTTGAAAGACATCACAAAACCATAGTGATTTTGTCCTCTACAAATTTATGCCAACTAATCTTGACTAGGTCAATTCTACAAATAGAAAACCATCCTACTCTTCCCAAATCTATTCACTTATCCTACCCTCCACATCAGCTGTTCCAAAACTCATTTCAGTATTCCCTTCTCCTACTTGCTCTGCTCAGGATTCCATCTCATACATTATTAAAAAAAATTTTTTTAATTAAAAACCAAAAACAAAACCTGAGGCCATTCCTGGAGAACTCCCTGGGTTCTCTCATCTTTCATCACATCATTCAGATATTTTCCCTGCCATTTCCTTCTTGCTTCACTTTAGCAGTGAAACACTCTTACTCTTTATACCCAACTCTTGATTTCTCTGGCTTCCTCCAAGTCTCATCTGAGAGCACACCCTTAGCAGGAGGCCTTCCCCAGGGTCCACAGATGCTGCCACCTTCTTTTCTGAGATTACTTTCCATCTACTTTCTATGTATCTTGTATGTGCCTAATTATTTACACATTACCTCCCCGACTAGAATGAGTTCTTTGTGGGCAGGGACTACTTTTTTTTTACCTTCATTTAAAACCCCAGAACTTTAGACAGTGCCTGACACAAGGTACTTAATAAATGTCTGTTGACCGGCTAATTTACTGCAAGTATTGCAAAATGATTTTTATTGAGCCCAGAAAAGTCCTCATTAGATCATAATGAAATTACAATACAGACAAGCTGACAGGGACAAAATGGTGACAGTGAATCCTCAAATTTGCTATATTTTACTAAATAGAATCAATTTATGACTACATTCTTTATTTTCCCTGGTTTTGGAGATAAGAACTCACTATTTGACCAAGACTGTTGGGAAAACTGGAAAACAATGGAACATAAATTAAACCAATATCTCACATCATATACCAAGGTAAGGTCAAAATGAATACATGATTTAGACATAAAGAGTGACACCATAAGCAAATTAGAAGATCAAGGAATAGTCTCCCTATAAGATCTATGATGAGAGGAAGAATACATAACCAAACAAGAGAGAGCATTACAAAATGTAAAATAGATAATTTTGATTATATTAAATTAAAAGGCTTTTGTACAAAGTCAGTACAACCAAGATTAGAAGGAAAGTAGAAAGTTGGAAAAGAAACTTTACAGTAAGTATCTCTGACAAAAGCCCCATTTCCCAAATATATAGAGAACTGAGTCAAATTTATAAGAATATAAGCCATTCTCTCACTGATAAATGGTCAAAGAATATGAACAGGCAGTTTGCAGTTGAATAAATCAAAGCTATCTATAGGCACATTAAGTACACTACCTCACTTTTGATTAGAGATGTGTAAATTAAAATAACTCTGAGATACTGCTTCACACCTTGATATGACACAAAAAGGAAAAGGATAAATATTGGAGAAGATGTGGGAAAACTGGGACACTGGTGCACTGTTAGTGGAGTTGTGAACTGATCCAACTATTCTGGAAAGCAATTTGGAACTATACACAAAAGACTATAAAACTGTGCATTCTCTTTGATCCAGCAATACCACTACTAAGTCTGTATCCCAAAAAGATCATTTAAAAAGGAAAAAGGACCTACATGTGCAAAAATATTTATAGCAGCCCTTTTCATGGTGCAAAATATTGGAAATTTGGCGGATGCTCATCAGCTGGGGAACAGGCTGTGGTATATGAATGTAATGGAACACTATTGTGCTATGAGAAACAATGAACAGGAAGACTTCGGAGAAGCCTGAAAAGGCTTGTATGAACTGATGCTGAGTGAAAGGAGCAGAACCAGGAGAACTTTGTACACAGCAACAACCACAGTGTATGAAGAATTTTTCTAGTAGACTTAGTATTTCATTGAAATGCATGGACTTAAATAATTTCCAATGGACTCTTGAGGCAAAACACTTTCCATATTCAGAGAAAGAACTATGGAATTGGATTGTAGATAGAAACAGACCATTTTCTTTTGTATTATGTTTTGTTTTGTTTTATGATTTCTCCTATTCATTTTAATTCTTCTATGCAACATATATTTAATAGGAAAGTACATGTAGAACCTATATAAGATTGTATGCAGTCTTAGGGAGGGTTTGAAGAGGGAAGGAATAACCAGGGGGAGGGGGAGGGAAAAAATCTAAGATATGTGGAAGTGATTGTCAAACACTGAAAACAAATAAAATAATTTAATTAAAATAAAGAGAAATGATGAACAGGTGGGTTTCAGAAAATCCTGGAAAGACTTGTATGAACTGATGCAAAGCAAAATGAGCAGAACCAGGAAAACACTGCACACAGTATCAGCAACATTATGTGATGATCAACTTTGAATGACTCAGCTCTTCTGAGGAACACAATGATCCAAGACAAATATAAAGGACTCACAAAGGAAAATGCTGTCTATACCCAGATAAAGAACTGATAGATTCTGAATATAGATCAAAGCATATTTTTTCACTTACTTTATTCTTTCTCGAGACTTTTTTTCCCATTTTGATCTGTTTCTTTTTTCACAACTGTGATTAATATGGAAATTTTTTTACATGATAGCACATATATAAACTATGTCAAACTACCTACCATTTTCAGAAGAAGAGAGAGTAAAGGAGAAAAAAATGGGAACACATAATATTGTAAAACTGAATGCTCAACATTTTCTTGATTGGGGAAAAATAAAATGTTATTACATTTTTAAAAACTATTTCCTCAAGTTCTGAATTCTGTACTTACATATTTGTGTTGAACATGTTTGAAAATGTTTGATTAAAGAACTAAAAACTTGAACCTACTTTTAACATTCTCCTTCTGTCTAGGCAATGTTTCTAAAAAGCTAAAAATAACACTTGTTCTCTCTCTCCCTCCCTCCCTCCCTCCCTCCCTCTCTCTCTCTCTCTCTCTCTCTCTCTCTCTCTGTCTCTGTCTCTCTCTCTCTCTCTCTCTCTCACACACACACACACACACACAAACACACACACACACTCACACACACATCCTTTTTTGACCGTCAAGCAACATGAAAAAGTTCTTCCAAAGAATCTATTTTTTTTAGGGGGGAAACTTCAAAGCAAGATCCTGGAACCAAAATACTACCTTATTTCCCTGTTCTATTGTATTTTCATATTAAAGTAACACCTTGCACTTACTTTCACCATATTCCAAAAAAGTTCTGTAAAACACACACACACACACACACACACCATCAACAACAAATTTACATGCCACTGGTAAGAAAATAAAAATAGTATTTTAAGACATGCCTGTCTGGATTTAAAACAAAAGCCCAAACTTGAGACTCTTAAGGCCCCTTCCAATTGAGAGATCATTAATTCGGGGTCTTAGAGGTGAGGAGAAGTCATAGGGAAAGCAGAAAGTGCTGAGTGAGCACAGGAGGTAAGAAGGAGGAGAAAAGAGAGAAGAGAGAAAAGGAAATCTGTGAAAAGGAAACATTTTAATCCTAAAATCACCCTGCTAATCATTTGAACTTCATGAATTCCTGTAAAGCCATATTTTAGGATGGGCTAAGAATAGGTTAATGAAAAAAAAATCAATAGAAAGTACTCCCTGAGGTAATTTTTCCTCTAAAAGATTTACTTTCCTAGTAGAATTAGCAAGTTGCATTAGCATTGTATCTTGTTTATCATTTTAAAATGAACAACTAACTTCTCTTACCATGTGACAAAAAGCAGACTAAAACCCCATCTTCTATCCAACCTAATAGGTGCAAGAAGTATTTCATCCTCTTCTTTCTACATTTGTGTTACTTCTCAGACATCTTCCTTTGCTTAGATACTTACAAAGCTTCTCAATCTCAGGAAATATTGGCTGTTTGTTTCAAGAAAAACCATATAGTAAGGGGAGTTCACAAATGTTGATATTTTTACATTCTTTAAAATCTGAAAAATCTCTTCAAATACCCAGAACAGCTTAAATAATTCCTCTTTACACCTGTAGGCACAAAGTTCGCGTCACCTCCACTGTTCCCTGCCTTCCACCATCCTTCACTATATAACCAATCTCCAAAGTTGGAAGCTGAGATGGAGTCCTCACTATAAGGAAAGATCATAGACTTGAAGAGGAAGGGACCTTGCAGTTCCTCTAGTGACTAGGCTCTAGTAGTGTTTTACAGATAAGGAAAATGAAACCCAGAGAGGAACTGCCTTGACTGAAAGCAAGGTCATGCAGGTAGAGGGAGATCTGGGACTCAAACTAGAGTATCTCTCTCCAAATCCAGCACTCTCTTGAGAACCAGCAGCTTTTCACTATCAGGGGTCTGTGACATTATCCTCTGGGAGTTAAGACTTGAACTGAGTGAAGGGTGTCAAGTCACAGACTAAAATCCTAAGGGAAGTGTTGGGGAAACGGAAAGTTTATTGCCCCAGCAAGGTTCCTGGACGAGCATCCCGCGCTCAGGGTCGCTGAGTGAAGCTCTAGCTGCCTCGAGGAAGCAGGAAGCTAGCTAAGAGAAAAACCGTGCTCTTTCTCTTCTTTGTACTCAAGCGTAAAGAACATATTTAGGGCATGGGATGAAAAGGAACCCCCCTCCCCAAATTAAAACATAGGCTAAGGGGATGAAGTTAGAGAGGAGGCCTGTTGTATCTGATAGGTTAGACAGTAGCTGAAAATGGAAGTAGAGGCAAAGGGTGTGGGGGGCGGTACTGCTTGGAGGAGAAGGTAGGATGGAGAAGAAAGGGACAGCACAGGTGGTGCCCTCTATTCTTGGCAACCGAGGGAAGGTGTAGTTCTAGACTATGGGTGGGGAACCTGCGGCCTCGAGGCCACTTGTGACCCTCTAGGTCCTCAAGTGTGTCCCTTCAAATACGGCCCTTTGACCAAAGGGTCGCACTTGAGGACTCAGAGCCACATGGGGCCTCGAGGCCGCAGGTTCCTCACCCCTGTCTAGACTGCTAGTTGAAGCAGTTCCCTTTCCTTCCTCACGCCTAGTTTTCTGCAAGTGGAGCGTGTCTTTCAACCAAAGGAAGTTAATAACCTCTGGAGAGGTGGGAAAGTGTATACCCTTCACCCGTCCTCTTTTGCCGAATCGAGTGGGCACAGTTCACCGCCTCTTTCTTACAGAGACATGCAGAACCCCCATTCAGAGAGTGTCCGTGTGTACTTGCCCCTGTGGACGCGTGAGCGCGTTGCGGGTGCTTTGTGCTGACTTTTTATTAAAGAGTAAAGCTGGGGCTACATGAGGTGTGACAGGGCGCGTGGCCGTGACTGAGGCCAAGTCCAGGGCTCTTTGGAGGGTCGGTGGCCGCTGCTCCCGAAATTTTTCACTTGCCCCAAGCTCGGGGTCCGAAGACTTGCAGCCTAGTTTCAAGCCCGTCTTCCTCCCTTTCCCTGAAGGCTGAAGAGCTTGTTTTTGACTCTGGGCTCCCCAGGGTCAGAAACCAGGGTGTCAGTGTGCAGAGCGAGGATATAGGGTCAAGGTCTATGGAAGCTCTTCTGGAAGCCGTGTTGTTGCTGCAGGGACTGAGGTCTCGGGAGGAAATGAGATGTGAAGAGATAAGGGTCTTAAAAGCGAGAGGCCAAAAGGAGTCTCAGAGGCGGAAGACAAACACCTGCTCTAAGCCCACTCTGACCCCAAAGAGGTCGGTCACGCCGTCACCGCCCCTTTGAGCCTGATCTCTAGCCCTGAGACTCAGCGGGACGCTCCCACCCGTGTGGTCCCCAAGGGGGGTAAAGCCTGGCCGGTGCGCTGCGGGAGATGCGACCCGCTGCCCCAACGTGCCACCCGGCCAGAGCACGTCTGAGGGCTCCCTAGAAACCCCAGGTAAAGGGAAATCAGAAGTTGCCCGGAAAGAAGGGAAAGGGGAACACGATTTGTTTAGGAATAGCTAGAAAAGGAAGAATTCTTTCTTTCTTTCTTCCTTGTTTCCAGAGTTGAAACCCCATTAGGAGGTTTCAGCCAAGGAGGAGCTCGACTAGGAAACCAGGAGATTCTCTCTCTCTCTCTCTCTCTCTCTCTCTCTCTCTCTCTCTCTCTCTCTCTCTCTCTCTCTCTCTCTCTCTCTCTCTCTCTCTCTCTCTCTCTCTCTCTCTCTCTCTCTCTCTCTCTCAACTTTCTTCCCATTGCTGCCAAATTCTACGCATGCAGTTTTCAACAACTTGCTTGACACAATAACAAAGACATTTAAATGCCAGGACGCAGATTTCACTTTCAAAGCTTCCCCACAGCGAGAAAACTGACAAAAAATATGGGGTGCACTTATAAATTAAACACCTTATCCTCCAGCAAAATTGCGTTAATCAGGTTTCTAAGGCAATAGCTATCTCTGTCTTTTCCCATTCACCCAAATAATGCCCCAAGAAGAAACCCCTGAGCACAAGAGAAAGAAGGAGGTGTGTGGGGGGAGACGAGGAGAATCATACCCATTGCTAATAAAACCATCTTAAATCAATAGAGCACCACTTGAACTTGAGTTTCCATTGTTTCAGTGAATCATCAATGTTTTTAATTAAACAGAGCTACCCTTCCTGTTAAAACATTACATAAAAGGGTTAGGTTTCTACTTTTGTTGAGGCAGCTGGCGTTTGTTGGCCGTTGTGTTTGAGCAACAGACTGTTCAATAGAAGCGAGAAATAGCTCAACGCGCTCTTAATAGACCTATTTCCACAATGCACCTTGAAAAGGAATACATTGTGTTATTGTGTTAGTTTGCTACAAACCTATTAAAAGAAAAATAGCATCCATCAGGTCGAACAAAACGCGTTTGTATTGCACATACTTATCTTCTTCAAATACATTTCTTGGCACAATGTCCAAAATGCAACTAGATCATCAAGGGCTGAGTATAACATTTAACAGATAGGTAATGATCTCCGAGCTAAAAATATTAATAAATGAAGGGGGAAGCAGACGGGAATAGTCACTTTTTGTTTGTTTGTCAGTGAGGGGCTCAAGCAGTTGATTCCTGAACAAAATATTCTGCGGAAACACGAGACTCCTAGGAAACATTAGTATTCTTTTTTGGAGCTTTTTTAGGAAAAGTAATTCGTGTCTCCAATTTGGGTTGAATCTAGTACCCTTTTTGGTAGTCCTTTCCTACAGTGATGTATTCACTGCAAAAAAAAAAAAAAAATTCCAAAACAATTAAACATCATAAGCAGTTCTATTCTTTAGGGAAGTGCCTTAAACAAACAAATCGAAAGCAAGAGTCCGAGCCAAGGCGTTAGGGAGCGACGCTGCCTGAGAGCTGGAATGGAAGCGCTTATTAAATTGACTTGCTTAAAAACGATTTCGTGAACTTATTTTATCCAATTTCACCCGCATTCGAAAGGACAGGCATTAAGCTTCACGCAAAGCAACAAGCGACTTTTCCGCTGTTCCGAGGCCAGTTAGCATATTGCAGGGGAGAGTTGCCACTTGGATCACAAACCTGGGAGAAAACATAGTTGCAAATTATAAGGCTAATTGAACTCTGAATTCCACTTGGGCAGAAAGAATACCCAAAGCATCATCTGTCAGAGTGCAGCATCTTTCTTTATATGCCAGGCAAAAGATCCAAGACTGAGTTTCTACCCTCGTGGTCTCCCACTTTGCAGTGTTTGCTCTGCAAATGAAAGATTATTAGATTCCCACGCAAAATGATTGAATGCCTACAAGTGCACACAAATGACTGAGGGAAAGACGTTAAACAAATTATAACAAAACCTGGCAGTAGATGTCTGTGTTCGGAAATAAGTAGTACATTTTTAAAAAAATGTTTTACATTATTTCCGACGATTTTTTATTTGTGGGTTATCACACAAAAGATATGTAAACCACTTCCAGAAACTACAAATATCATGGAAACTAAGGAGAGTAGTCATAGTAATTTGCCTTTACCCACAAAATGCAGCAGTACCATCTGAAAGTGTACGTTTTAGACATTTCAAGAGGTGGAGAGTTGATTTGAATACTCTGGTTGATAGTATATTTCCTTATGGCTTCTTTATACTGAGGAAGGATGGATCGGCGTCTGACTTAAAAAATTTTAAACCTTTTTTATTGACAATATCTATTTTACGTTTCCAAAGGATTCACTATCTTTTTTTTTAAAAGAGATCCAAAACGGCAATATAAGGCTAAAATTGCAAATATATTAGTTCTTCAAAACTGTACAAGTTCATTCAAGAAAACAAATCATAATGAAATTTTTTTTGTATGAAAAAAAGAACGTACCGGGGCTTAGTGGAAGGACACAACAAATCTGTAAGAGTCAATAGATATAAATTATATTACTGTTGTTTTTATTAAAGTCTTTGACTTTCTTCCAAAACTTAAAAAAAGTTCAAGTTTCCATGTTGGGAGTTAGTTAACTTTACTGAGTAGGAAATGTTCGATCTTTCATGTGTAGAGATTGTTCAAATAAACATGGAGTTTCTAACGGAATCATTGGAAAACTCAATAGAAAAAGAAATCTATTTTTGTGGCAGATTGTAATCCGATCCCTTGTTTTGCACTTGAGTTTGAAAGTTCTTGATTCTGAACTTCTGTTAGAAATACACGAAAACTTGTTGAGAGTTGTACACTTCCATTAATTTCAAAGGAGTTTTTCTAAAAGAAAAAAACTAAAAGTGCAAGCTATGATTGGGTTGTCCTTAAAGAAAAGACAATTAAGAACCACGTAGATCATAGGTGATACAACATGATTCTGACCCCCTCCAACTCCCATCTCTGTAAAGTCACCCCTAGGCTGTTCATCCGTTACTTCCAGGATCTAGAACCAACAGTTTTAATCAACCAAATTATAAAAATCTTTCTGACCCCTGACCCTCAGAAACATATAATTTAAAATGTTCTTAAAAGGCATTTTTTTCCCCGAAAAGCATACAGCTCCACTCGGATTTCTTGGTCTGCCTTCACAGGGAAATGATTATCTTTTTGGTTTTCCTTTTGATTTCTCTTTTAGTCCAGAAGTATGTGAAGTAACAAAGGTTAATAAGTTTGAAAACATCTCTACTCCTCGAAATGATTTAAATGCCACTCTCTAGTGTTGTGTCTGAAGAATTGGTGACTGAGACGGGAGCACGCAGCGCCAGACGTGAGGACAGAGTCCACCTCCAGGCAAGAGACATCAGGGGGAAAAGAGCAAACTTCAAAAGTTTATTAAAAACAGCCCAACAGTTTCTCCTCCGTTAAAAAAAAAAAATGGTGTCGTTTGAAAGGCTAAGAAAGAGTAAATTACCTCCAAGAGAAGAGAGGTAGATATAGTCTACGGTCCCTGTAATATAGCAGTAGATTGAAACACACCGAAGAAAGCAAGCTTTCCTAGTACATTAAGCAGTTAGTCATCCTGGAATGCTTTTAAAAACCCTACACGTTACAGATTTTAAGTGTTTCAAAAGTGGAACCAGCGGTTCTAACTTGTAACTTTTCACCTTCATCAGGAGGCAGAAAGAAAACACATATAACACACCCAGAGAAAGCAACCGCAAGGTTGGGAAACGGTGTCTTATTTCTGAATAATGAGATATGTCGCGAATCATTTTACCTTCCATTTGGCAAATTCCTCCAAGTTTCCCCCCCCCCCCTCTCCCTTTCAGTTACGTTCTGGAGGACTTAATAAGCTAACTAAATGGACAGAAGCCGGATTAGGGTGGAATATGGAGAACTGGGAACATGGAAGCACAGGGCATTGATTTAACTACCGCTATTTCTTCAGTCCCTTCCTTGACTGCCTTCGTTACTATAACCTCAGAGTAATATTTAAAAGTAAATCACAGGAATCCAAAACATGAAGACATAGGGATTCATAGCTTACGTGTTTCAATGTCATAATGGAAAGTTTCGGGTTCTAAGATTTCATTTCAGAGAGTTGTTCAGTTAGTAGCCGAGGGATGGGGGGAGCTGGGGTTCATGAGGAGACGAAATGATGCATTTGTTTTTCTTGTAGGTCTGTGTTTAGTTTTAATTTTCCTGTATTTTAAAATAAATACATTGACTGAAGAATGTTTGATCTCTGCTAGAAGGAAGTAGACATTGTAAAGGAATGTGCAGTGGTTTGGGTATGAAAATGGAGTTGTGACACAGCTGCAGGCAGAAAAAAAAAGGCGTTGTAGTGTCAGCCAGAGGTGTTCAGTCTAATAATTCACGCTGTAAACTGTATCCCCTAAAATTACTTACATAATAAATCATTCTGTGAATAAAAAAAAAAAGTTTAGCCTGAAAAGTATGAGTGAAGCTGAGGTCTTTAAGGGACTTATCTGCTTGGATCTGTTTGCAGTGATGTGAATTATGGGCTTATTTTGCTCAATCTTTTATGTATTCGAATAATATTGGAAATTATTCTAACACAACTGATTTCCCCCCCTGTGGTTTCAACACATTTCTGTGTAGTCTGTAGAAGAACCTGGCTCACGTATACTTCTCCCACTCTCCCCCTCCCACCCCCACACCCCCTTTCACTGGTTCCGGCTCAAATCGATTTACCGGATTTACAGTTCATTTATACAGTTTCAAGAAAAACCTCAACTTTAGGATTACTTTATTTGTTAAAAATTAATTGGTTATTAGCTAAACAGTCTTATGCATAAAAGAGTAAAGAGCACAAATTAATTTTCCTTCTTGTTTCATATTTCTGTGTTTCTATGAAGACATAGAGGTAAAGACTAAATTAATCTTAAATGCTTAATTACCTAGCTCGCGAATTAATTGTGGTTTTGAAACAGTCATAGACTAGTGTCTGCAACCCAAGTCCCAATAGCCTCCCAAGTGCTAAGACACTAGAATGCCTTTGAACAAAAATAAGTCCTTTACATTTCAGTCTGGAGTTGATCGGACATCAGTCCAGGGAAGAGAGAGAAAAGATGCAATCGTCTGGAGGATATTTAAAGCCCAAGGACAAGAAGAAGCCGCTTCAACAATGCATGTGAGGAAATGGTGAAGTTGAATCCCGGCTGCCACATTGAAACTATTTATTTTATGGGATCTTCTGCATGGCCAGAATGAGTGTGTGCAGCTAAGGTGGCATGCTGGGAGCTGTGGTAGTGAAATATACTGAGGCGATGGTGGGCTCTCCGAAGTTACACAGACCCTAGGAGGGGAAGGGAGAGAAAAATCAAGTTGACACGGACCTCTTTCGCCAGGGTATTTCAAATGAATATACAAGGCGGAGGAGGAGATTGCTTGGTGATGGGGAGGTGGGCTTGGGAAGAAAAGGAGGGGAGAAAATACTGACCCCAAGGTAGTTTGCAGTAAATGTTTACTGGGAAAGGGAAGTCAACGTCAATTAAAATTCGAACTCCACTTTCATTAGTATTCATGACATAGTATCTAGCTTTTATGTTTATCTTTCTCCACGGATCAATATCGGAGCAGCATGGGCCTGGAATGAGCAGAAATCTGGCCACGGCATGCAGCTGACCTTTCGCTCTCTCCCTACAGGTCAGATCATCTTCCTAAGTATCACCACCTAATGCAGAGCTAGCAATCGCTCTCATTAAAACTGTTATTGAAACTACTAACCCGGACCGAGGGGGAGAAGAAGAAAAAGGAAAGACATATATGAGGTGGTGGGAGCAATGTTGACATTCTACCCAACTAGCTTCGAAATACTCAAAAGCTTTTAGCAGATATAAGATGTTTAAAGTCAGCAACTCTGAAAAAGTAAACAAATAATTTTTTTAAAGAATGAGGGGAACCCCCTCCCAAAAAAACAAACCCCTGTTTACTATAGGGAGTTCTACAGAACCAAAAAAGGGGCACAGATTTTGGGGAGCTGAACTCAGAGCCCAGGCAGCAAAGGGGGTTAAGTGTAAAGACACCTTTCCCCTCCTCCATCGTGGATTAAAAAAAATCGTAATGATTGGTTTAGGGGGAGGAGGAAAGAAGGCTAGAAAAGGCAGCACCCCTCCCATATGCAAAAGAAGAAAGTGACCCACCCACCCTAGAGCAGAGTAAAGCTTCTAAGCTTCTGACTTGTACCAGAGGTCAAAATAAAGGTCTAAATTGAATAAAGTAGATTCACACACAAGAGAATTCCCTGATAATCTTCTCAAGCTAAAGTTTCAGGGAGTCAGTACTGCCAAATTAATACCTCTAGCTAAAAACAAGGGAAGAAATAGATATTTCAGGAAATTTCCAAATGATAGAAAGAGAGCAAAAGCTTATTTACACAGTTGAATGGAATAAAGACACTTAGCAATGGAATACGTAGAGGTTTGAGGGGGAAAGAGAGGGGAAGAGTGCCTTGTTGAAGTTTCTTTCACCCTCAGTTGCTGTGGGTCAGAAAACAGGACACCAGTTTTATCCTTTATTATCTATTTTAATAATTAGCCTCTCTAATTCTCACAGGATCATATGATCATATATACAGAGCTGGAGGGAACCTCTCAGAGACCATCTAGTGCTTCACTTTATTGATGAAGAAACTGAGGCACAGAGAAGTTAAGTGATTTTCCCAAGGTCACATTGGTAGTTAGGCACTAGAATGGGAATTTGAATTCAAGTCCTCTGAATCTAGAACCATCCTCTTTCCACTATACCCTGCTGCCTCAGTTTCCTCATTTGTAAAATGAGGATAATAGATATGTAGGGTCTTCTAAGTAAAGCATTTTATGAATCTTAAAGTGTCATATAAATATAAGCTGGAGATGCCAGTAGTAGCATAGCAGTAATACTAGCTTGTTATTGTTGTTAATAAGACTAAGGAAGGATGTGGAGAAGTGAGCAGAGTGGAACAGCCCAGTTTGCAAACCTTTGGAGCCTAAACCCTGATCAAAAGGAGTTAGAGGAGAGGAACGAATGTTCTGATTGTTGTCATTGTTATGGGGAAGGAATCCCCACATACTTTTAAAAGTTCTGGGTCTCTTGTTAGGAAAGCAAGATAGGCCTCCATTTTAGGAGGAATACCTGCCTCTCCCTCCTCAAAGTTGGGTGAATTATAGGCCAAGGTCTGAGGGAGAATTAAGCCCTGGAGGAGTTCAGGACTGTCTTCCATCAGCCTCCACTGCTTTAAGAAGACCCTTGCCCAATTCAAAAGTTCCCAGGAGGGAATGAAGTAGGCCTGTATGTAGTTCTAGGGTTCTCCTTCCTAAACAAGGCACTAAAGTGAAATTGATATAAGGAACCTGAGCTACCACCACTGCAGATGCTGGCCCTGACATATGCCTTCACAGACTGTTTTGCTAGCTTACATATTGCCACAGGCCCTTTCATAAGCATCCAAATGCTTATATTGCTCCCCTCCCCCATTTCTCTGGTCTCGAAGTACTTTTTTTTTGAGAAGTATCTACACTAGTATCTAAAACCCTGAGGGATTTGGGCACCCATGGTGGGGTAGGGATGGTGATGCTGATAGATTTATTAATTTCCCTTTTCTGCTCAGGGTCTCAGCTTCTGAGGTCTAAGATTGAGCCTTCCTCACGCTCTCATCTGTAAATGGAAATGGGAAGATAAGATGGAGGGGATGCAGAAGAATCCAAAAGGTTTGTGCACAATCCGTCAGATTGGGGAGTGGTAAGGCAGAGGAAATGGAGGGAACTGACTTCTCCTATTTTCATATTTCAGAGGAAAAGAACTTCAGGCCCCCAAAAGAGAAAAAGGAGAAACTTCAAAGGGTAGTGTTGTATTTAGCTCAATTTAGAGAAGAAAGTGTTGAGATCCAGGGCTGGACAACGCCGATGTTCAGTTGTACACTGCAGCAGTTCCTACCGTTGTCTTCTTCATCCGTCTTGCTGTGGACGAACCCAGCCAGATCTTGCCTGGAGATGCTGGGGGACCTGGGGAGAAAGGGCAGCTGGGGACGCGGGAAGAGTCCCTAGAATCCTTGCAACCTTGGCCATGACACCAGGAAGAGTTATATCGGCCTCTAGCTGCCCTATTTATTTTTTTTTATGGAACTTCTCGTAAAATTCCGTTTAAATGGCCAAATGTTTTCTTTCTTTCTCTATGCCTCCAACTCACCCCCAGTAATTGTAGCACTATGAAAAGACAGAGTAAGGGTAGCATTATTTTATGCACTACCATAGTCTGAAATGACTATAGAAGAGCAGCGGTCGTGGTAGGGGTGGGGTGAAATGGAGGGGGTAGCTCAGGACTTGAAGGTTTGGGGTGTTTTTTCGGTGTTAAACAATGTGCTTGCCTTGTCTTTTGTCGGTGGAGAGGATGGCATTTTACAGGACAATGTTATGGTAAGATCCGGTTGAAAAGAGAAATCCATTTGCTGTAGTATGCAGAAATTATCTTTGATCAAGTGGGAAAATGGGATCCAGCTTAGGCTGGAGTCAAAGCTGTATCAAAAACTATAAGCAATTCATTAGCAAGTATTTATTGTGTGTTCATCCTGCATCCGGGCACCAGATTTTCAATGGAATTTACCCAGTTATTGTCTCAGTTTAGGTAGCAACACATCAAAAGGTTCAAATATTTGATGTGGTGAGGTAGCTATAACGAGACTTTCATCCCTTTCTTCTATGTGAAATTCACTCTCGTGACTCCCTTTCCACGACTGTGACTGTATATTTTCATGTGCCTATGTTTCTGCACGCTCCCGTGGGTCTCGGGGTGTGGAAGAGTGTGACTATGTGCGTTCAAGAGGAGCTACTGCGGAAGCTCTCCGCATTTCCCGCAGCCTTCTGGCAGCCCGGAGTTCTGCAGGCTTGTCAGAAAGAGAATAGGGCTCTTTCTCCCAACTCTTCCAGTACAAGAGAAAGGCAGCGAGCTCAGGATAGCCAGGGGCATTTCTGGTCTTGCCCAGAATCTGCCCCTGGTTTGTTGCAGGCAATAAAAACATGGGAAGTCTGAAAACAGCAGCCTGAAAGGTAGACAAAAGGGGGTAGGGGGTGGGGAGGAGATTGACGGAAAATAATAGAAAGGAGAGGGAGTAGGGACTTCGAAGCTTCCAAGTAGAGAATCAGCCAATTCCTCTGACCTGTTTCCTTTCTCTTCCACCTCCTCCCCTCCTCTCCTCCCTCCCTCTACTTTTCCTCTTATCATACCCTTCAACCCTGACAAAATACAAACATGTATTATATGCCCGTGAGGGTATATAATGTGAGTCCAGTGGTTTGGAGGAAATTGTTAACCGGGAGGGCTATCCGAAATAAATTTCAGTTATCATTTTTCTTCTTATTCTCCATATTAATGGTAATAGTATTGATAATAATAAAGCACATCCCAAGCAGCCACTCCATCTGTTTCCTAGTAAAGACAGGAGGAAAGATAGGTTTGTGGGGTTTTATTTTGGTGAGGAGAGCAAGGAATGCAAAGAGGATGCTTTACGTTAGGCTACGGGCTAGCGCAGTCAAATTGAAGTTCAAGTTCATTGCCAGTCAGCCTGGGGATGGGGAGGCGGGGGTGGGAAAAGCCACTCTCTAGTCCACAGTGGTCTCTCCTTTCCCCCAGGCCATGAATAAAAAGGCAGCTTTGTTAGCCAGCCTGGGAAGACCTGTTTCACTTTGCTGTATCTGGGGCTCTAAAATAATGGCGAGTAAGATTTCAGTTCGGCAGGGGCAAGGTTGGGTTCTCCCCCAAAACGCCCTCCCCAGTCAATCCTGTTCATTCCTGTTGGGAACCATCTCCTATATGTATGGTTATTTTAAAGGACTCGAAATTAAAATATCCATTTTAAAAGAAACACAAGTCTCCCTAACCCCCAAGAATTTTCATCTTAAGAGGGAGAGTAGAGAGGACTAAGGATAGCCTGTGTTGTTTTGTTTAAGAATGGAAAGCAAAACTGAAGCGAAGCTGGAAGCCTTTGTGCTTGAGAAGCTTTGGCCAAGAGGTAACAGTGGTCTGTACAAAGAGGCCCAAGGCTACCCCCCATAGAACCCTTCCTATTCCTGCTGCCCTCAACACTGTTGGCCCACCTGATTCTGGGGCAAATGTTTAGATGGACTGCAAGGACTGAGTTCTTCCCTGCTCTCCACTACATTCTCTTTCTCCCACATCCTTCCTCCACCCATAGAATTCCCTCTCTCCACCCCACCCCCACAGTTTATTCACCTTTTCTACACCAGGGCCCAACTATTCTGAGTTTAGAAACGACTCAACAGTCACTCCTTTTTAAGTTTAGACCTTGAAAATAATAGAGTAAGTTGTTGATGACTGCATTCTTATAAACATAACATATTCTAAAAAACACACACACACACACACACACATACACAAGACACAGCTAGCAGCTCACTGGAAGAAAATGTCCTTAAGACCCTTGAGGTGATTAAAGCTGTCTGGTGGAAGTTCTTTTCTTCCACTAAGATGACCTAAGGTTTCAACACCACGGATATTTTAAAACTGTTATCTGAAATTAGTCTTTTTAAAAAACAAAATCTGTAATAAATAACGCTTAACTGCATCACATTCCTCCTTCTCCCCACCACTAAGAGAATACAGGGGAGCGGGGAGTAGGAGGGGGAGAAAGGAGGATGGCAGAAACCTGAGGCTTTTCCGCCCCACAACTGTAATTTCTGGCGAAATCTCCTAAGACTTAGTAACATATGCCAATTATTTTTAATAATTTTGCTTAATATTATTATGAGTTATAAACTGGATTTTAATAGTGGCCTAATTACTTTAAGAATTGGCATTTCACAGCTACAAGGCAGCTGAGAGTGAAGAGATTCCAACGTCTGGGATATATACATATAAACATATATACGCACTCATACACAAACCCACCACACTCTGAAATGGATTCAAACTTTCTCCCTGGAGATGTATTGCCCCTTAGACTTTATACTCTCCTCCCATTTCATCCTCTCTCCTCCCCACTTTACAATTGGTTTATGTTTGTCCATGGTGGTCGATTGAACAGGTAGCAGCTCCAGCATTCTAAGTAAATAACAGTGGTAGTTGTTGGAGCTGAGTTAGCTATGTTTGCCTATTTTTTCCAGCCATGAAGGGTAAAATAAGTGAGAAGGTGAGATATAGATTGGAGACCTGGATGAAGCAAGCACCATCACCACAAATAGCTCTTGTAGTTGGCTGAGATTTAAAGATGCCAGTAGCTTTACACAAGTTTTGGTGGAAAGTAACTTAGCACCCCCAGGGAGCTAGGGGTTCTGTGCAAACCAGGCTTTGCTTGCTACTGTCCCTATAACTGGAACAGCCTGGTCCTCTCAGTCTGTCTCTACTACCTACAGAAGACTGGAAATGGGGCTAAGCTGAGTCTTAAATTTCCAAGAGAAGACAGAGATGTCTTGATTGTTCCTGGAATCTCAGTATTTTTACCATCCCATTTCTTTTCCCTTCTCTATTTTTAATTATCTTCTGTCTTCTTGCTAGGTCTTATGGTTTAACAACTCTTTAAAACTCTTGTTACGTGCTTGCCTCCTCACCATAAAAGTACAACCAGTTACTGATGTCACAAAGAGGCTCCCCCATTCCAATTATTTGTCTTTAATTTTGTTTTTATTTTAGTTTGCTTGATACAGTCTTCTCTGTATGGGAGATGTTTTTGGTTGCTTTTTTGGGGGGCTGTGCCCCCACTCAACAAGAGTTGATGTTTAATTTTCTAAATTAAAATTTAAAATCTTGTATTTATTATTTCTTCTTTTGGGTAATTACGTTCATCAAAACTATGAAAACTATTGCAAATGATTTACGTAGTCAGTTCTTAAGACATCAAGAAAAAAGGAATGCCCATCGGTAAACTCAGATTATTAAGTAATAATCATTTAGTCAAGTTTAAAATCAAAGTGCTACCACTTGCCTGTAAGTTAACAAATAAGTTACCTAATTTTACTTTTCAAGAAGAGGAAGAGAAAAGAAAAGAAAAGAAAAAAGGACTTGTTACATTCTAAATTCATTCCAAATAGCTGAAAAACGTTCTCTTACAATCCATTAAGGTTTTGAAGATTTTTGACTTTAGGTTTCCCAGAAGTTTCCAAAATGTTAGTTTACTCTCAGTCACTAACCATATACAGAAGACAAGTTAGAAAGTATCTCCCTAAGGAAATGTTGGCTAAGTCTACAAATATCTTCCTACACATCAACTCTGCCATCTTACACATTGAGAAATGTATCGTTCATGCCCTAGATGTCTCTTTCTTGTTTCAAGAAAACCCTTGATAAAAGAAGAGTATGTTCATGCAGTTTCAACACATTTTTATTATATTTCTGTATGCATTACTCTTAAAACATCACAAGAAATGATGAAACCACTTAAACCTTCAAATAAAAATTCTGAAACAGTTTATGCCCACAATTGTACATATTTATAGTTAAGAAACATTCTTTATAAATATTGTTTCCTCTGTAGCAAGTTAATACCATAATTTAATTACAAATGGATAAATATGGTAATGAATATTTACAGAAGGAAGGGTGTTATTACGGAAAAAGCTAACGGCACAACGTTTATTTTTCCCCACAATCTTCCGTACAGGAACTAACAAATTGAACTTGCAAAAGCACTAAAACATCACATGTAAACCCAGCTAACAGAAAAATACATTCACAAGCGTTGGTGGTGGTAGTGTTGTGTGTTTGTGTGAGTGTGTGTGTGCTGTATAGAATTGTGTTGGAAAAACAGAATGGAGACTTTGGCACGGTTTTTTTCTTCCAGTCTATAGTTGCATGAAGATTACAATCAAGTTGCCTCATAAAAAGGAACACAATATTCAATACCACAATACAAAATAAACCATTTTCTTCCACATTACTTAAAAATAAGCCAGGGGAACTAAAAAATAAAAAAGAAAATAAAAGTCCATCACTTTGGGCAAGGAAGGGGGGAGGGGAGGAAACTCAACCGTCGTTTTACAAATGGACAAACTTCTATACACCAAGAATCCATTAAAACTTCGTTACCACCTCAGAGAAAGAAGGAGGAGTCCACTATGTACACAGTTTGTCAGGAGACAAGTAACTAGACCGGGAAGAGGGAGTGGAGGAAGAGCGAGAAGGGGGAAGCAAGAGAGTTTGGTTTGGGTTTTTTTGTCGTTGGGTGTCCTTGCTGTTTTTTTAATTTCAGAGACTCTGGAAGGGAAGGTTTTGCTCTTCGAGATTAGATCCTTTGTTTTTAACTTTTTAAAATCTTTTTGCTGGTATGAATAAAAATAATTGAAACATCCACTATCACTAACTGTTCTCTTCCCCTTCTCTGCAGAAGGGTGGAGGATGAGGGCTGGTTGGACTCGGGAATACTGGGAGGGGGTAGTTGGGAGAAGGAGATTGGCCCCTCCTTTAGACGTACCATTCGTTGAAGTTGGAGGAGAGGCCACTGTGACCTCCGCCGGTCCCACCGCCCCCGCCGGTGCTGCTGCTGCCACCGCCCCCTCCACCGCCGCCACCTGCACCCCCGCTGCCTCCTCCGCCGCTGCCGCCGCCTCCGCCGCCACCTCCAGCCCCGCTGCTCCTGTGCACCGCGGACACCGCAGCGGCCGCCGCCGCCGCCGCTGCCGCAGCCGCCGCCGCAGCAGCAGCAGCCGGAGACAGATTGGTGGTACTCTGGGGCTCGGCGCTAGGGGACACTAGCCCGGGTGGGGTGGAGGACTCGTAGCCCGAGCTGGCGGCTGGGGAGGATTCCGAGCCCTGTGGGGAGGATTCATGGACCTGAAAGACAAAAGGAAGGGGGGAGGACAAGAGGGGACTAGGTGTGAGTGCAGCTGCTGTGGGGCCGAACCAGGGGAGCTGGGTCCCTCAGAAGACCCGGCTCCTAAGAGCTCCCCGGATCACAGAGGACTGGAGGCCTAGGCCGAAGCTGCAACCCCGCCCCTCTTCCCCCTTCCAATTAGTGTAAGAATTTCTCCACCAACACTACCCTATTCCCAGACTCTAAGCCATAGGCTAGATTCCAAAATAAAAAGGCAAGAAAAAAAGACAGCATCATTTCCCCAAGCTGCCCCAGCTTGCCCAAGTACCTTCATATGCTTCCTCAGGGAGCTGGGATGGGTGTAAGATTTGTCACACATCTTACAAAGATAGGGCTTATCCGAAGTATGGACATGCATGTGCTTCTTACGATCGCTGCTGTTGGCAAAGCGTCTGTCACAGCCTTCGAATTCACACTGGAACGGCTTCTCTCCTGGAAAGCATAAACAAGCAGGGCTTGATGATAGTAAACAAATAACTTGGACTTGTAATCCACTCCACAGCGGATGCCTATTTGGGGGAGGGCGGAGAAGCGTATCTTCCGTAGGGACTATGCTTCACTTTAAAATATTGCATTTTCCTATTTGAAGGAAGAAGAAACATGGCAATTATGCTTGATATATATTTTAAAAAATCATTCCAACCCGGTGTCCATTTGCAGGGGGGCGCGAGGCGGTAGTTTAATGAATATTATTTGGCGTCGCCTAGGCTGAGGAGGGCTTTTTTTTTTTTTTAACAGTGATGGATTGATCTGTAGCTTCTAATAAGTTTGCCTCAATATTGATAAGCTGTTATTATGACAAAATATTTGCTGCATTTTTAAAAAATCACACAGGCTGTTGGATTTAGTTTATTTCTATCTGAGGCCAGTAGACTATTAAATTTAGGGCTGTTGTGTGTGTTTTGGGAAGGGGACACAGATGGGTGATTATCCCCATTATTTTTCAGCCAACAACCTGCAAAAAGAATTACTGATTTTTGCCATCACGCTCATTCCTTTTCCTTTTTTTTTTTTTTTTTTTTTTTTTTGTAAAGTTTAGGGGAAAGGTATTATCTAGATATTCCAGGGAGGCGCAGATCCGGTAGAAACTAAACGCCTTCCAATCTCTCCCTCCAATCCCCATTTAATTTTCATACTGTTTTTACGCCCTATTGCCAGAATTCCAAATGCTTGTGGAGTAATTTAGAGGTGTGATAACTCAAACATCCCCCTCTTTGGAAAGGGAACCATTTAACATTAAATTCCATTAGCACCTAAATTGTTTTTTAAAGACATCCGTTCAGACACAGTGACTTTAATGCGGGCATTTCATGCAAATAAATTTCTCAAATTTTAAACCTTGTTAAAAGCTTGTCTAGCACCTAGTATCCCTCCTAACACAGAAGAGAACAATAGGCCTACCGTTCGTCCGGTTTTCCAGTAAATATTGATGTAGAAGTTGCTAAAATATTTGGCTTTCTATTATAAAATAGTCTGGCACAATTTTGGCTGGGACCTGGTAATAGATGAATAATATATGAAGCTGGGAGACGTGTTTATTTTGCGACTTTCTCTTCTCACGCGATTCCCCCACCAGGAGCCGCGCTGCCCTGCTCTTGGCTCACCAGGTTTTTAGCTCAAGTTTTGGGAATCGCAAAGCCTTCGTCGTCCATCACATACTTTAACAAACTGTTGCAAAAACCACTGTAAACCCCCTCAAATAACTTCGAGTATGACTTTAAAAACACTTTAAAAATGAAAAATGTTTTATTGCCCAAGGTCACACCAGTTAAATTTAATAGGAAGCAGTCTCAGAAAGGAACTTTTCGACCCTTAAACAAGGCACATGAAAACACATACATATGAGACAGAAAACACAAACTGGTAAAATAAATCTCCAAGCTACGCATGCTCACCAAATTAATAGACGCGATTTTTTTGTGCCATCAATTCACACCAATATTTTTAGAGGGTGTTGGAAAATTAAATATTCTCACTGTGAAAAGGCTGGTTGTGTTTTTGTCATTTAAAAATGCATTTTCTTAAAGGGATGCCACACATAGCATTTAAACAATAACAGCAGCCCTCTCTTCCTTTTCTAAACACACACACACACACACAGAGAGAGAGAGAGAGAGAGAGAGAGAGAGAGAGAGAGGAGAGAGGAGAGAAGAGAGAGAGAGAGGAGAGAGAGTCAGGACTACAGGGTCGGAGAATCAAGGGGCCCTTTCGAATAAAATGAGATGTTTTTTTCTTTTCCCCTTCAACCGTCATGGGGGAAGTCCCACATTTCGGTCCATTCTCTACAACCCTCGAGACAGCAGATTTAGCAGTTACCTGTGTGGGTCCTTTTGTGTATCTTCAGATTTTCCGAACGGGCGAAAACTTTCCCACAGCCGGGAAAGGGGCAAGGAAACGGCTTCTCTCCGGTGTGCACACGGATGTGGTTGACCAGTTTGTATTTGGCCTTGAAGGGCTTGCCTTCCCGAGGACACTCCTCCCAGAAACAGATGTGGTTACTCTGCTCGGGGCCCCCGACGTGCTCCACCGATACGTGGGTGACTAGCTCGTGCATGGTGCTGAAAGTTTTGTTGCAACTCTTCTTGGGATTGCTCAGTTGCTCCGGGTCGATCCACTTGCAGATGAGCTCCTGTTTGATGCACTGCTGTCTCATGTAGCGGAAAAAGGCACCTGGGTGGTGGTGGTGGTGGTGGTGATGGGCGGCGGCCGCTGCCATGTTCATGCCCATGTTCATATTCATGGGGCCGTATTGGTTGTGGAGCTGGGCCGCCGAGTAAGGGTCAGTCCGGGGGCTGGACACTTGGCGGTACTGATCCGAGCGACCAAACACCTCCCCGGGCAGTCCCAGCCGCATCTGCCCGTTCAGCACATTCTGAGAGCCGTGGGGGCCGTGCTGCTCGTGGATCCCTGGGAACAGAAGGTGGCTCTGGGCATCCGTATGTGGGTGATGAAGGCTTCCCGCCCCTGGCCCAAATAGCCCGTGCTGCCCACCGGCCGGAGCCGAGTCCCCAAAACCCCGGCTGCGGAACAGAAAGTCCCGGGTGGAGTTAAAGGGTGCTCCCGAATAAGAGCCTACGTGGGCGGCGTGGGGCCCCAGGGCTGCTGCGGCGGCGGCGGCGGCGGCCGAACCCGGGTAGCCCCCGGGCCCTTGCGAGGTAAAAGCCGAGCTCTGGCCAGGGGACAGATCGTGGGCCCCGGGGTTGAGCTTGAAGGCGCCCATGTGCGCGGCGGCCGAGTCCACGAAGCCGTTCTGCGCCGCCGCCAGGCTTAGCTCGCGGTCTTGCATCTCCGCGGCAGCCGCCGCCGCGGCCGCCGAGTGGTGGTGGTGTCGGGCGAAGCTGCCCACCCCGATGGCCGGGAACTGCGGCCCCGCGTCCAGCAGCATGGTCAGCCCGCTCCGCTCCGGCTGCGGCTCCCGCTCGGCTTCGGGCTGCTACCCCCGGCGGAGGCGCTGGCGTCTGCCCGGCTGCTCGCGCAACTCCCGGCGGCGGCTCCTCCTCCTCGCTCCGCTCCCGGCTGCTCCGGGCGGTGGCGGCTCCGGGCGGCGGTGGCTCCGCGAATTGCAGCGGCCGCAGCAGCGGCAGCGGCAGCTTCAGCCTCCGCAGCCGCGGGCTCCTTCGAGCCCGGCTACTCCGCTAGCCTCCGCCGCCGCGCCGTCGCCGCCGCTGCTCCCGCAGCCCGGAGCTGCAGCTTCGAGCTGCTGGGGTGGTGGAGCAAAGCCGGAGAGAGGAGGAGGAGGAAGAGGAGGAGGAGGAGGAGAAGAGTCCAAAGCCAGGCGGAGAACCAAAGTGTATTAAAGGAGCTGTGGCGGGGGGCGGGCGGGCAGGGGAGGGAAAGGGAGGGAGGGAGGGAGGGAGGGGGGGAGACGAGAGGAGAGGGGGGTTGCAGGGGGGCGAGCGCTGTGCCTTTTCCTGCACACACAGCCCCCCCACCCCAACACACGCACACGCGTGCGCGCGCGCACACACACAAACACACACACACCCCGCCGCTGAGATCTGTGTCACTATCACAGAAATCACCACTGCCCACCAAAATTAAACATTAAAATTAAATCAAATTAAAAGAATTCAAACTGCACGAGAGAGGTAGAGAAGCAGACTGGGAGAAGATGCGCAATCCTCCGCACTGTCCCCTCTGCTAGTTCCCCCTTCTCCACCTGATCTTGGTGGAGAACAGGGGATGGGAATGGGGAGGTGACCCTGGAGAAGGACGGGGCAATCCACTCCCCTTCCTGCTCCTCTAGCTGCCGGCTTTGGGATTTTCTTTCCCCCTTCCCCGCTCCTCTCGGCTATGGGTATTGTTATGATTCAGGGTTTGGGCTTGGTTTGTTATCCCTCCTCTTCTTTCGTGCTTGGCATTGGATGTATCTCACGTAGTAAACTTGCAGCAGCAACGAATTCCCACAGATGAAGGAATCAGACGCTCCTGTCTTTCTTTAAAAGTTGTGTTGCAGAAGGAGGAGATTGTGGCGACAGTGATGGAGATGGCAGTGGGAGGGGAAAGGAGGGAAGGGGGAGGGGAGAAGAGGGAGGAGGGAGAAGGAGAGGGAGAAGGATTAAAAAAAACAATAACAACAATTTTAAAAAGTGATCCTTTCTCTCTCTTTCCGTGTTTCTGTCTCTCTCTGTGCCCAGGCAGACAGCTGGGGATCAGTGGCAGCAACAGCGGTGGCAGCAGTAGAAACACGAACAGCCGCAGCCCATGAGGATGGAGTATTCTCTCTGGAGCTAGCAAGTGCGGGGAATCCAAAGCTGAAATCTCTTTTCCCCTTTCTCCTGGCGTTGGGGTTTATTTGCCGTTGCCACCACCACCTCTCCCTCTTTCTCCTCCCCCCGGTTTAAAACGGGCGGGGGGGGGGCGCTTCTATGGTCTCCGGTTTTTATTTTTTATTTTTTGCTTTCTCTTTTTTTTCTCTCCCCTCCCCCCACCCCCTTTCTTCTTCTCCTCCTCCCCTTCTCTAGTCTCCCTCCCTCCCCTCTCTGTCTGGACTGGCAGCTCTTCTTCCACCGCCCCCTTTAACAACCGCTCGGTCACTCTAGCCGCGCTAGCTCATTGGTCACCGAGGTCCAGTCAATCCACACTTTCCCCTTCCCCGGCCCCTCCTCCTCCCCCTCCCCTCGTCCAGCACTACCTCCCAGTCGGCTAATCGCCGCTATCTGGGCCCCAAGTCCTTCCCGCCTCCCCAGAGCTTCTCTTCTAGCTTCCATCCCTCTTTCTCTCCACCCTGTCCCCTCCCCCGTCCCCCAACCCTTTCTCCTAGCTGGGTCCAAGAGGCTGAAGCAGCAGAAGCAGCTGTAGCCGCTGGGGCTACCGCCGCTACATCCAAGAACCTTGCGCCCCCAGCGCCAGCGCCAGGGCCCACCGCTCCCACTGGAAGAGGCTCTGGAGAGAGCTGGGGTGGCGGTGGGTGCCAGAGGCACAAGGCGAAGGGCGCCACTGCACTTGGCTCAGGGCGAGTAGGTCTGAGGGTCACAGGTTTGTCAGCGCACTGTTAGAATGGGTAGGGGGTTAAGAAGGTAGGGAAAGGCGGCCCGTAAATCCTGGAATTTGGGGAAAGGGTCATTGGCTTCTGGCAACTGCAGCAGCGGCTCCGGTCACCACCACCACAACTGCCACAAAGACGGACACAAAAAGAGTCCCTGCTGCCATTGCGTTGTTTGTTTGCTTTTAACAACAACAAAAACAGTTGTGGCAAAAGGGACCCTGAGAAGTTACCGGTGAATAGGAGAAGAATTTTAATAAACGCAGTAGAGACTGCAAGTCTGTGCTAAGAGTCTCCTAAGTTAGGTTTGAGGAATGGGGAAAAGGGAGAGTGGGAAAATGGAATGCAAGAAGTGCTTCTTTTTCTGTTTTTTTTTCTGTGTCCCCTTCCCTCTAATTTTACATTTTAAAAAAATTGCTCTTGGGGTAGAAGAAAGAAAAGCAAGGAAGGAAAGAGAAAAAGAATGAGAAATACCTCTTTCCCTATCACATACACACACAGCAACCCTACCATCAACGTGGGCCCCCAAACAGCAGGCAACCTCTCCTTCTGCTATTCTCTTCAGCCAAAGCCTTCTTACTGTAAATGTTTACTCGGCCCTGACCCCTACTTGGGGCTTGTTTTGAAGTTGCTTAAATACAGTGCAGCTCTGTGGGGTCAATGTCCAAATCAGCAGCGTTTGGGAGTGGTTGTTAGCTTTGTGAGTGTTTTAAAGCTAGTGCTCCCCCAGAATTTGTATGAGTCAGCATCATGCCCTCGCCAAAGAAACCAAGCCATATATACACCGTTTTACGTTTTATTTCCAAGGTTTAAACACACAGTTATTGTAATTAATCATTATCTCCATCATCTGCGTGGAGTGAAACATTTTCACTGTCAAAAGACCAGCGTGCCTTTTTCTCGTAGCTATCTTAGTGCACGGCACAAGTTCCCGTATCTGCAGACCAAAAGGACTTGGCACTGTTGGGATGACTTGAAACGTCTGAGAGATTTTGGTAATTTCCTGTTCAACAATAAAATGGTAGAACTAAACAGATAAAGGAGAACGAAGAATCCGGGGTCTGCTGAGGTGTGAATTAAAGACACTGTGACAGTCATCGACTTTCTTCGCTTGATTCACGGAAATCAGGCGTTTTGTTTACAGGTTTTTGTGAGTTTGAGTTAAGGTAAAAGAAAAAGAAATCAAACACGTCTCCCTCTAAACCAGTTAGAGCTGGGGAATATCGGTTTGTCTTACTCTCTCCTTCAAAAGTCGTGTTTTGTTTGTTTCTCTAGGTTTCAAGAAGATCCCAGAAAATGAGCTGTCCTCCCGAGTCACCCTCTAGGCTTGCCCCAACTCGTCTCTTCGGGCTTGCCCCAGCTCTTAAACCTGCAACCCAGCTGCCACTCACTGTTGTTGTTCTTCTGGTCTGTGACAGCTCTTCCAAAAGCCGAGTTCTTTCCGCGGAGTTCTCGAAAGTCTGTCTTTCTCTCTGAAGTCAGGGAGATTTCCCTTTTCATTTATCTATATAAGCATTTAAGAAAGTGGTAAACCACCGCTGGCCCCAACCCCAGAAAGAAGGGGAGAAAGAGAGGGAGAAAGAGAGGGAGGGAGGGAGAGAGAGGGAGGAGGAGGAGGAGGAGGAGGAGAGAGAGAAAGAGAGAGAGAGAGAGAGAGAGAGAGAGAGAGAGAGAGAGAGAGAGAGGGTATCCCATTACTTCACCTTGGTCCAAAATATTCATCCACACTGTTATTTACTCATTCATGTTGGTCTTAAGGATGAAAAGAGAATAACAAAATGTCAGTACCAAATAATTCTGGAAAGAAAATATTTTCCATTTTGATTGTAAGAATTGTTACTATTTGTAAGAATTTTTATACACTGGATAACCAAATCCATTATTGTCTTGTCTTGTCTTCACCTCTCTTTTCTCTCCCTTTCTTCTTTCTTACCTTCTATCTCTTTTCTCTCTTGACTTCTCCCTGTTTTCCTTGCCTTTTCTCCTATTCTCTAATTTTTCTTTGATTTTTCTTTTCCTCATTACCATTCTCATACTAAGATCACCCTGCTGAATTCTGGCTCTGTGGCTTCAGGAGACTGCATTGGGGTAGTTTGTAGGGAATTCGTTAATTCCAGTCGGAGACCCCGCAGGCTGGACTCTCTTTGCTATTCTTTCAGGGCTCCAGTTCTACTCTCTCTGCAGGAAACAGAGGAGCTGATCCAAGTTCAAAGTCACGTCGCCGTCCCCTCTAAGAAGTGCTTTATTTCTCTACAAACCGCAAAACCTCTTTCCCTCCTGTCACTGGGTGAAAAAGGAAGGGAAGGGGAGAGAGAGAGAAAAAGAGCAAGATGGATCGAAAGGGAGTTGAGAAAGAGCAACTGCAAATGCTTTGAGAGCTATTGCTACAAATATAGACTTTAACTTGTTCTCCGAAGAAAGAAAGCCACCAAACTACGCTGTAAATTGTTGTACTGAAATAAGTTTTTCAACAGGTTTCTGGAAGTGTCCGTTTTGCAGCACAACAAACAACTGCCTCAACTGGGCAAACATTTCCCTCTTTGTAAGTTTTCCAAAATTGTTCTTTTTAAATCGCACTGGGGCTTGCTGCTGGCTCCTTGAGCATGGGGGTGGTGGGGTTGGTGAGGGCTGAAGAGTTTGCATTAGGCTGAATTGGGATTTTTGTTTTCCTCTTTTGAGTTCTTTCCTTTATGGAGGGGAATAATGTGTGTAGGGGGTGGGGCGGGCAGGAGAACAATGATAACCAGTGCTCAAGAAATATAAAGTATTACCCCAAAGACTCAATGCACTTTAAATGGTAGATCTGTTTCTCATTGTGACTTTCAGGGAGAAAAGTTTACATTGTCTTTCCTGTACAGAATAGATATATGCATATTCATATCTGGAAGGAAAGGAAAACAGAAAGGAAACCTGACTTGTTTAAATTGGAGATAAGATGCGTCTGTCACTATGCCCTTCAAACTTTTTTTTTCTTTTCCCCAGTAAGGAAAGGGAAGGGGGTGGCAGTGGGGGAGTTAAGGACTTGGGAATAGTGGAGAGATGATGCTGTCTATTTAACCTGAAAAGAACAGACCGATTTAACAGAATCACTTGCTCCGTTGTCTGTATCACAGACACTCATAAATTCAACGAGATCATCAACAGGATATTAAGTTGCAGGTTACCTTTGATTCTGCCGATCTTAGCCACTTCTAGGCCGTTCGACCTCTGACCCGTGAAAGACCACATGTGTGGCGATGTAGCCTCCCTCTGTAAAACACACTTCGGAACAAAAGTTCTTTGTCAGTTTAACAGAAGCGTAATGTAAAAGAAAAGGGAAATAATGAAAATCTCAGCCAAAGTAGTAACTTTTAAATGCCTTTTTTTTTTAAAAGAATGAGTAGCGTGGGCGGTTGTCCGCTATAATGTTTAAGAAATTTGCTAAATCCTTTACCTTTTCTCCTTCTCACCATTAACATTTATTGTTCTGTAACTGTGCTTATAAAAAAAAAAGTTGCTATATTAAAATGTGCTCGCCAGCGATTTGGGGATGCGGCAATCACTGTTCGTTTGTCTAGAAGAAGATTGGGAGAAATGCAAGCAGACCACTAGTCACTGTCTGATGGGACTGTGGAATTGGGATTGTGCTCTTACATAAGGAAGGAGGACTTTATTGTTTCACTGCGTCCCCTATTTCCTTAGGGGAGTATTTTTACTCCAACAAACAATAAAAACAAAGCCCGAGGCATTAGCTTACATGAGAATGTTTCATTATTCCAATATTTTCCTTTGGGGTCCTAGGTGAAATACAAACAGGGAGGTTGAATACTAGTGACAGCGGAGCAGCTTTCCAATAAACTGCAGCATTATAGCAATAGACTTTGTAATACAAGTTATGCTGTCATTCATAAATAACAATGCCATATGTTAACCATATTGCTTACACAAGTAAACCCGTCAATGTGTCACTATTTGATTTATCTCAACAGCTTCTTCAAATATTGAAGTATAGATCTGGGGAGGGGAGTGGGAGCAGGGGGTAACAATACAGCAAATTTGAGGGTTTTTTTTTTTAAATTACACAATTGCTGTCCAAATGGAAAAGAACTAGGGGGAAATAAAAAAAAAAGAGGAGCACATCTTGTAAGCATTACAAATATTATGTGATTGTAATAGCAGTGCTTATTAGGAAATACTTTGTTTTTAGTTTTTATATTTGTATTTTTCCAATCATGTTTATTTCTCAAGGTATTTCTAAGAAACTATACATCTCAGTGTTTAAAAGATTTATCAGTGTCCAGATCTCTACAAACTCCCAATAGTTAGTAGTGAAAATAGTCCAACTCAAAGTAGAAAAATCATTGGATAGCTATATTCATCTCCTGCCATCCTTTAAGCAAGGAAAAATGATGATAGAGGAAATGTGTTAACTGTTAACTGCTGATGTTGGAGCATCATTGTAGAAGAGATAAAATGTATGAATGTTAGCAGAAATATTAAGCAGAAAATCAACACTCTCCCCAACATGGTCATGATCCGGAACTGTCTGGTTTTTTTTCCACATCGATCCCCACAAACTTTGATTGAGAAGGTTGTTTTACATCCATCTCATTCACTTAATGTTAGCCTTAAACAATCACTCCTACATCTGTATATAAGGATTTTGTCTAAGGAACAAAAAAGATATTTCTTCCCTTCAGACACTTTAAAGACCCACTTTTTGGATTAAAAACAAAACTGAACAGTTTAGAGCAAATCAACCAGAATATTCACACCTTGATCAACCTGCAGAACTCATCCTACTAGGTCAAGAATGGAATATGTGTTTGTGTTGGGGCTTGGGGTGGGAGGGTGGGGGGAATAGAATAGCTTTATTCCAGCAGACAAAGAGGCAAACCTTTGCAGCCTAAAATGAGAACAGGATACTCAGGATGTGTCAGGGAGCCCAGAATAGTTGCCAAGGAACAGTGGAGCATCTCTCTCAGTCATAAGTGACTATACTTCATTTTAAATTTAACTTGTCATTTTAAAGAGAATTGTGGCAAACCCTTGAATCTAGAATTTCAGATTGCTTTAGTAAAACAACTAAATTATACTGCACCTTTCTTCATTCTCTGTTTCATCTTGCACTGTGTTTGGAAAGTAATGGGGATCTCAAGAAATTTCACATTGAAATTTCACATGAAAATATTCTGTCTAGGGTGTCCCACAGACAAGAATTTTGTGTCTATTGGTGTAATCAAAATGATATTCGAGGATTTCACTTTCCCATCCACACAAAGGAGAATAACAAATACTGCGCATTGGAACTGGAACTCAATTCTACTGGGTTTCTGATCCTATACACTCCAGAATACAACTATCTCAACTCATAAGAAAACAAACCTGGCAGAAAACATTCAGGACTGAGCACAAAGCAATTTAGAGCACAATAAAAGGTGGATTCTCCACTTATAGGTCTTCCTCCACTCCCTTTCTTTTCTCCCCCACTACCAAGGCTTCCTCACCATCTTTCTTCCCTTCTTTCCTCCCTCCCTCCCTTCCACCCCCCGGGGTCAAAACTATAGACAAAGGCTCAAAAGCAAGGAAATGTCCAATTCACTCCTCTTATAGTTTATTAATTACCCACCCCCATCGAAAAGAAACTTGTATCTGTTCAATAATTAAGCCAGGGAAATCAAGCGTGCGCTGGAGGCTGTGTGAATGTAGCCTTACAAGGCGTGAGGTAATGGAGTAGCGGATCTCTTCCAAGGGCCCAGCGAGCCAAGGTAGGCTGCGCTAGCGCAAATCCATGGTTTCCCCTTCAGAACCTGTGGAGATCTGCAGCACCTTGGAGGTTCGGTTGCCAAACAGTTATGTAGGGCACTGCACTTTCTTTTTCGTTCTCCTCTCCCCTCTCCCCACTCTTTCTTTTGTCTGATGCGGTTCTGGGTGAGGATAGCTTTGTGAATCAGAAAACCCTCAAAATGAATCTTTTCTGCCTCCCCAATATTTTATTTCTTTCCCAGAAACTCAGCTTAAAATTTTTTGGGGGGAGGGAATTATTATAGTAGTCAAACCCAATGTAATGCATTTCTGCCATTATCACTTTCTGGGGCACTACAGATAGTACCTATAGTCATATTTGGAAATGCAATAACTAGATCAAGGATTAATTGAATAGTTTTTAACTCTTAGCAATTATTTTATGCTTAGTTAATAATGCATGCTGCAATTGACTCTTTATAGGTCCCTTGGATTTTAGAGAATTTTTATTTAATTTCAGGTGAGGTTAAAAAAGACATTACTCTGGGGTCCAGGATGGTCATAATAATAGTATGAAGAAAGTAAACAAAATGAAAATGCATTTTTGAGCTGAATATTCCAGGAAGTTGATTATTAATCCTTTTGGCTAAAATCTAGACCTACTTTAAGAGTTATTTGGTCAGGGTTATCGACCTGTTATTAATGTTGATTGAGAGGTTTTTTTGGGGGGAAGGGTTTAAATAACCTCAGAAACTAGCATGCAAGTATACTTGCCTGAGTCAATAATCTTTCCACTATGTGTATTAAATCACAAATTGTGGAATATTCATAAACCAACATATAAATACTTCTCTTACCAATCAGAACGAATGGGCATATTACTTTCTCTGATAGTTTTTCTTTTTTCTTTTTCAGGGTTCCCATAAAGAAATTGATCAATGAGGTATGTTTGAATTAAGACATATTAAATCGATGACAGATACATATCATGCTGTGTTTAACAAGAGTTGTACAAGGAGGCGTGTACACGATTCCACACAGCACTACAGCACTATTACTCCCCATTTACAACTTTTCCTTCATGCATTTGCCCATTAACCATTAAATTTCAGTAATTCAATAAAACAGAGCAGTTATAATTTTGAGGAAAAGCTATTTTGAAGGGGAGAGGAAAGTCCTCATTTTATAGCACAATAAAAATACTCAACAGCCCATTTTAAAGGGCAGCATGTGTTTATTTTGGTTCTTTACCTATAACCTGTAGGACTGAATTCAAAGCTATGCTAGTACAAGCACTAAAGTTCATTGCTGAATAAATTCAAATGAAAGAATTTCTTTGGTAGAACTTCAAGACGAACCAAACAAATAATGAGGCCAATTAAGGCAGTATAGCTTTGAATTTAAGATTATTCCTATGTCATGTCTAAGTATACATAAAGAAATGTCAGAAAGATCTGTCATACTTGACTTTCTTTGTGAAGTCTGTGAAACTCAGACCTATATTTAGGCAATAAAGGCAAAAATCTCACCCTACTTCCCAGTGATATTTCCTAAGATAATTTTTGTTTGACCACCTCAAGCTTTCCTTATTTTTTCCTATTCAAACTTTTTCCAAGTTTTTTTTCTTAAGAAACTGACATTTGGTTGTATTATATTCCTTGTTTAGGCACCAGATTTAGAAGAGATATCTCATTTCTAAGGTCATAGTGGGGTAAGGGGTGGGTTTTCAAATTGCTGTAATTTGAAATCGCCCCTTTCAACGTCATCACCTCTTTTGCTCTTTATACAGTACTGTACAACAATTGCTTTGTCTAGGGAAGTTTCCTTGCTTCTTTCAGTAAGATGATCCATTTTGACTTTGCTGATGAACAGTTAAACTGGTGAGGCCTTGTCTATATTTTTTTAAACAGAAAACTGACTTTTAGCTTCGAGTTTCACCCTCTCTCACAACTGTTGGGAGGGAAATTGGCTAACCTGATTTAAAACAACATCCTCCCTCCCCCAAAATAGGTGAGCTTGACTTCTGAGCCTCCTTGTATATAATAGATAAATGGAAGGGGGAAGCCTTTTTGCCCAGAATTTGAAAGTCACATACCTCAAAAAAAAAAAAAAGTAATCTCACCCAATCTTACTTTGCTAAACAGAAAAACAAAACCTGATATACACCTGTTCTTCACCACCACTGAAGTGAGAGAAAATAATGGAAAATTTCCCTTTGAAAGCAGTTGAGGTACATTGCAGGTGCACGATCCTTATGGTTCTCAAGCAAGGCATCTATCTATCAGAGATGTTTGTAAGAAGGAAAAAAAACCCAAGGTAAAAGATGACATGTTAGATGCTAAATTGATCGATATTTTTTTCATGATGTGAGAACATTTCTAATATAGAGTAAATTTAAAGAACCATGTACAAATATGTTGGGTGATTTTGACCAGAAGGAGAAATTCTTCGAAAAATTATTCCAGCTATATTCATTAGCTCGGAGAGATGCCACACTGGCAGTTCTGAGATTTTATCTTCAAAAGGTAAGAGTAAGACTTTTTTTTAAGGATTTGTTTTTGCACATCTAATTCGAAGTGGCAGATTTGGCACTGCAAAACAGTAAAGATTACACTTGTCTTCTTAAAACCATCTTGAAAAGGAGTCCATGAACTAAAAAGCTGAGGTAAAATTTTTACTTGTCCTAAATGACCCTATTTGCAGTGTCAAATCACTCAGGTTATCCAGAAATCAAGTAATAGATGTTGTGACCTCCAAAAATACCCACTTCTACTGTCATTTAAGTGTAACCTCGGTCTTTCTACTGGGGCACATTCTGTTTCTTCCCTCCAATAAAAAGTGTCAAGAAGCATTCATTCAGGTGAGGTTAAGTGAATAAACGTATCCACCTCCCAAGGACAGCTCTTGGGGGTTGAAAAGAGTACCGAAGAGAAAGGAGGGCGGATGGGCGGAGGAGTTCAGGAGAGGGAGCTTTGCTTTGACCAATAGTGGAACAGTGATTGCGTTAGAAGTTGGGAAATCTTCCTAGTCTCGGTGGTGAACCTGTCTCTTCAATTCCCAGCAAAAGGGCCGGCTAGCTAAATTTCAGCCTGATAAGAGAGGGTGTCCTGGATCCCTAAGCTGGACGTGTGCAAGGTGCAAGGTGCATCCACATCACCGGTCCTCAGTGGCTGAGACTCTCAGTTCCGCGCTCGCGCGTCGCAAACTTTCTACAAGTATAACTTTCCGACAGCAAGGAAGGGGGGACTGGGGGCACGTAGGGAGGAGGGGGCGGGAGGCAAGTGGGGCTAGAAGCGAAACCAAAGATTGAGGCTAGCATGAGGGCGGATGCCCGCTGAGCCGCGGGCCTGAAAGGGAGCCAATCGGGCAGCCCCGACCGCTGCCAATCAGACGACTCCCTCCAATCCCACCCGTGCCATTTCCAAAATCTAGGTCCCACTGTGCAGCTCAAATGTGGTGTTCGTTCTGCCAATCGCTGGAGGACAGAGTGGGGAAAAGGAATAAGCGGAGTTAGGAGACAGGGACAAAAGAAGTTAAAGAGCGCTTAATATATACATGTTTTTGAAGGCAGGCAGAGGGGAAAAAATAACAACAGTGAGGGTATATGGTCCTGATTGTGTAGTGTTGATGGAGCCCCCTTTGAGCAAGAGGAATCCGCCGGCGCTGAGATTAGCAGATTTGGCAGCGGCTCAGCCCCATCCTCATCAGACTATGACAGGCTTCCCCGGACTGGGGAGTCCGCCCGCTCACTCCCACCACCACGCTGCTGTCGCCACAGCCGCCGCAGCTCACCTCCACCCCCGGGATCTGGGGAGTGACCCCGGAGCGGCCCTCCCTTCGTTCGGACCCGAGCACATGGCTCAGGCGAACGCGCTCAAACTCAGCCCTCCCTCCCAGCCGCTGCCGGCGCACCCCGAAGCCCAGGCGGTGGCCGCCGCCACGGCCGCGTTCTCCTTGAAGTCCGGCGCGGGCAACTACCCCGGCGGTGGGGGCAGTACAGCGCAGTCCGCACCTCCTCCCCCAGCCCCTCCCCTTGCCTCCTCCTCTTCCCCCTCTCCCCCTCCCCCTCCTCCTCCTCCTTCTGCCCTCGCGGGCTACACCGCCACCAACAGTGGTGGTGGCGGCGGCTGCGGCGGCAGCGGCAGCCTTGGCGGCCGCGGCAAGAGCAGCAGCAGGGACTTCATCCTCAGGAGGGACCTTTCCACCACGGCCCCCGCTGCTGCCATGCACGGGGCGCTTGGAGGGGAGCAGCACTCCCGGGCAGGCTCCCCCCAGCACGCACCCCCGCCTCCCCACTCGGGCAGCATGTTCATCTCGTCGACCGGAGCCTACGCGGCCCCGGACGGGTCCGGAGGCGGCGGCGGCGGCGGGCCCGCGCTGTTCCCTGGGCTGCATGAGCCGTCCGGGGGCCCCGGGAGCCACCCGCACCCGCTGAACGGCCAGATGCGCCTGGGTCTGGCGGCGGCGGCGGCGGCGGCCGCGGAACTCTACGGACGCGCCGAGCCGCCCTTCGGACCCCGCTCCGGAGACTCGCACTACGGGGCCGCGGCCGCCGCCGCCCGCCGCCGCCGCGGCCGCTTCCCTGCACAGCTACGGCTCCTTGAACTTAAACCTGAACCTGGCGGCGGCGGCGGCGGCGGCGGCGGCCGGGCACGGGCACCACCACCACCACCACCACCACCCTCCGCCTTCCGCGCCGCCGCCGCCTCCTCCTCCTCCGCCTCCTCCCGCTCACCACCCCCACCATCACCACCCCCACCACCCCGGGGCGGCGGCGGCGGCGGCGGCCGCGGCCGCGGGGGCCTTCCTCCGCTACATGCGGCAGCCAATCAAGCAGGAGCTGATCTGCAAGTGGATCGACCAGGAAGAGGGGCAGCCTCCGCAGCAGCAGCAGCCCCCGCCGCCGCCCCCCGCCTCCAAGCCCTGCTCCAAAACTTTCAGCACCATGCACGAGCTGGTGAACCATGTCACGGTGGAGCACGTGGGGGGCCCGGAGCAGAGCAGCCACGTCTGCTACTGGGAGGACTGTCCGCGGGAAGGCAAGCCCTTCAAGGCCAAGTACAAGCTCATCAACCACATCCGCGTGCACACCGGCGAGAAGCCGTTCCCCTGCCCCTTCCCGGGCTGCGGCAAGGTCTTCGCCCGCTCCGAGAACCTCAAGATTCACAAGCGCACTCATACAGGTGGGTATCTCCGCCGCCGCCGCCGCCGCCGTCTCCGCCGCAGCCTCCCGCCTCCCTCCTCCGCCACCGCCGCCGCTTCTGCCGCTGCTGCTTCTGTCCCGACCACCCCCCTCCTTGCTGTTTTTCTTCGCATACGTATAACCCGGACATGTGACTTCTTTTTTTTCTCTTTTTTCCCCTTTTTTTTCCATGAATAAGTAATTCGGTAGCACACTCAGGACTCACAGCGCTGTGTTTTCAACACGGCGAAAAGTCTGCAGCCCCACTGCCCGGGACAGGCACACAGCTCCACCACCACCACACCGTCACCACAGCACAAGCAGCGGCGGCCCAGGAAGGAGGAGGAGAAGTGGAAGGAGCTACGAGGACGGTCTGCAGCCCCCCACCCCACCCCACACCCCCCTCCTTCTCTTTTTTCTCTTGGAGTCGGCGGGAGGCGGGGGGGGGTTCTCAAAAGAGGGGGGAGAAGGTTAGTGAGGGGTGACTCACTGCCCCAACCTGAGTGTATCAGCACTCTGAAGCCTTCTTGTTGTTGGGGGAGGGGGATGTTTTCGTCTGAAACTCCAGACTGATATGGGGGAGGTGAGAGAACTTTAATGTGGGTAAAGTTCTTCTCTTACTGGTTTCTGGCCTCTTTTAGAGTGTTTCTAGAGTCTCCAAACTCCAGTCTGTATCTTGGTCGTTCGGATAGAACTTTAGGTAGGGAGAAAATTAAGAGGGGGCATGCTACAGGATTGATTCCACCCCTTAGACTGGAGTCTTGGGGGGCTTCTTTAAAGGCTGTTGCCCACTTGTGATGGTGGTATCGCAGGTCTGTCCCCTCGACCCCCTCCTTGGAGGGTAACAACTCTGATAAAATTGAACTGAGCTGGGATTTATAGTGACAGACAAATATTAGCCCTCGGAGGATACTTAAGGAACTGGAGTTTACATAATTACTTTCCTGATTTATCGGGTGTTTCTGGGAAGAGGAAGGCAGATTACGTAGGACTGTAGTCCCAATGTAAAGGCAAATGGCCCGTGGTGGAAGGGATTATAGATTTTATCTGCAGAATTTGTTTTAGGAGCCCCGCACTGTTTCTGGAAAGAAGTGAAGTAATCCAGCCCCTTTCAGCTCCGACTTTCAGAGCCAGCGGTCATTTCTCCCCTTAGCTGACACTTTTAAAGCCCCATTCTCCTTAGTGTTGTGGACACGGTTGGTCACTACTTGGGGAGAGAGAGGGGATTCTTGGAGAAGTCTGGTTTCCCAATTCTTTTCCAATCTAGATGCATCTGCCTTAAACAAAAATCCCTCCTTGTTCCTGCCTCACAATCAACCCACTCCCGAGTAGCAGATTCTAGGACGGAGAGAAGTACTTCCCCTGCAGCTACTTTAGCCTTCCTTTCTATCCATTTTCCTATCTCACGCCCTTAAAAAAAAAAAAAAAAAAAAAAAAAGATGGAATACTGTTTGAAGCTTGGAAGCTTTCTGCCTTTTGAGCCCTATGGAATGGGAGGTTAAGTTAACCCCTTCCCTGGGAAGACCCTAGGGACAGCAAAAGGCTAGTTTTCCAGCCAAGGGTCTAGATCAATTTCCACTCTTTGAAAAGGATGGAGACTTCTGATTTACAGCTCCTGAAATCTGACTCTTTCCAAGTCATGCTCCCAAACTTACTTCTTGACACTTTTTTGAACCTGAGGTCTTGGACATCTGTCCTTTCTTGCTGTTTGGCAGACCTTTGGGAGCTCCCACTTTCCAGGGCCTTCTCTTATACTTTGATTCCCAAGCTAGGCTTCAGGAGTACAATGTAGGGCTTCAGGGATACAATGTAGGGCGTGGAGCATTTTAAGATTTAATTTCCTTACTGGGGTGCTCTGATGCAGAGGCCCAAGCCCAGCTGCTCACTCCAGCAATTAGAAGAACATACCTAGGGCCTTACAAAAATTTTTTGAGGGGCTGTGGGACTATGATGGCCTCTTTTTGAAAGATATAAGCCCAGGTAAAGCAGAGTCCACCCAGGGTACATCGCAGACCAAGGTGAGGCCTTCTACTTACACAGAAGCCAAGAACCTCCAAGCACCAGGCCCAAAGATCAGATTTCTATGTTAATAAGAGTTCTGGATTTTTTTTTCTGTTCTTGCATAATTTATTTTATTTTTTTCCCATTCTCTTCTCTTCCCCCTCCCCCCTGCCCACAGTAACAGAGGGAACATCTTAAACATATGAAGTCCCGGAAGAGATAGCAGAGTATTTTTTATAATTCTGTCATCTTGGACATAAGAGAATATTATTTCCAAGAAAACCTACTGTGATGTCTGGTAATAGGAAGAAGGCAGCAAATTGCCATAGAATTGCTATGGCCTCCTTCCTCCCAAGCCAGAGAGGGCCTTGGAACTTTGGGAAGTATCCCAGAGTTCCCACAGAGATTCTACCCTACTGGCTGGAGTGAGAGGGGGAGTGGGCGGGAAAGCTGAGGGATGGGGGTGGAGGAAAGAAACTTATTTACAGTTAAAAAGAAACAAACCTTTGCATGTAAATACTTCTAATTGCCTGGACCTGTGGTTGTACTTCCCCCTGGGTAACTGAACCCTAGCACACAATGTGAGGGGGGGAACCAACTATTTCAAATTCAAACTCTCTTACTCAAGGCTTTTATTTGTCGTCTTTGGTACACTTAGCTGTGGCTTTGTGTGTTCTTTGCCTACAGCCGATTTCCCTAGGGAGCTACCTCTGTTTATCCCGGTTTTGCAGCATTTCACTTCCCAGCCCCACTTTTATTCCTCCCCCACTCCTCAACTAATTCCATTTTTTGGGCTGGTTTGGGCTCCTTGGAAGCAGGTCTTCTGTCTTTGACTTAGCATTTTTCTCCTTCCTTCTAAAGCAAGTAATTCACAGTTCCTCTCAAAAAGAACAATTTCAGAACTTGAATGGCTGGGGGAATTGTTTATAGCACGCTTCTGTTGAAAGATGGCTGGATTTGATATCCGCATCAGGGCAGCCGATACAGCTTCTGTTCCCTGTTGGACTTGGGGGCCCAGAGGAGAGGTGTGGTGCCTTCCTCAGAATCAGTGCCTCTTGGAAAATAGTTTAAGCAAATTAAATTATGACCCCAGTCCTCCCTCTAGAGTATAATATCTACACAAGCATTTTCAGTGTGTTTCTCTGGCCCCAGTAAGCAATCTGAAAGAAATAGCCAGTTTTCTGTCTCGGGTTTCTTAGGTAACTGTCCTTTTAATTTTTCTCCACTCTTACCCATAATCGATCCCATCTCACTTTTCCACTCTTCAACCTATCCTTTTCTCCTGGATCTTTCTTCCAGTACCAATTCCTGTTTCCCCATGTATTGCTAGGAACGAGTTTTCCTTCCCTGCTCACCTTACCTGTAGTTTGTGGGAAACTATATAAACTTAGCATTTGTGAAACCTGATATGGATATATCAGAATCCTGACAGAGGCTTTGAAAAAGAACTGGCAACTTTTTTTTTTTTAAGTATCTAATCTCTGAATAGTTTTCAAGGATGTAATTCTGGTTATGGATGCTGGTGGGGGTTTTTTTCTATGTATTTCTATATGTATAGGTACAGTATATTTTAAATGTCTACTTACATTTTCTTCATATTTTCAGGTAATTTATTTTCTGAATATATGAACACATTTATGTTTCCTTGAGCACTCAGGAATTTGGACATTTTTCAACCTTAAAAAGAACAACTAATCAAAACCTCATGAAAAATAGAAAACATCTTAACTCGATTAAGACAAGATACTCAGATATTTCAGCATTGAAAAGGGCCCACTGAAGAGGGGAGATTTCTTAAGAATGAAGTGGTACAAAAAAAAGGTTCAGACACAGCAGACAGACAGGCTTTCTGTCATGGGACCCTACCCCTACTTCAACTCTCACTTCCAATTCTCTTTAAATTTCTGAAACTTCTTGGACAGAGGGTGTTGGAAAATATATGTTTGATACCATGGAACACAATTTCTGATTTTTTAAAAGATCACCTTTCAAGCTATGGATTTAAATTTACCTAGGAAGTGTGGAGAAAAAGAAAAATCAAGTTATAGATTCTACCATCTTTTAACACAAGGGTGTGACTAGATCTCTCATTTTCTAGTATTAAGGAATATTTGCACTTGTAAAATAAATTTTTCTGGAGTGGAATTTTATGTACAATTCATATGTGATAAAGCCACAGAATTGTGTTACTGGAGCAGTGAGAAGAGTCAGAAGGAAATCTGTACCCTAAAACTTGGCAAACATTCTTCTGTCTCTTTTAACTTTGAAGCAGTGTGGAAAGCTATTAAATTAGACCTGCTTATATAGTTTAGAGTGGCACATCGCCTCAAGGTAAATGGATGAGGCTGAACACAGCTACTGCTTTCTTTATATTGGTGTTTGTTGCCTTCTGTTATGTCATGCTCTGTATCACACTGCAAGTTGTGAAGAAAGCTGGTAGATGGCAGAGACCAGCAGTGCAAGGATGGCCCAGTGAAGTTTGGAAAAACTCAGTGGTGCGATTGTATTTTACAGGTGCTATTTTTTTTTAAAGAAGACAGATTGTTTTATTTTCTTCTTTCCTCTCCCACTCAACATTCTCTATGATTTCCCTCCATCAGTGAAATTAGGGGACAGGAGAAGGGCACAATTTGGGACAAAAAAAAATACAACCATTTTCTTTATAATTCTTCTATATCTCTATTTGAATTTTAATGTGGTATATGTGTTTCTTTTCCCACTTGGACTTTGAAAGTATGGTGTCATTCATTAGTGTTCTTAGGGGAAGGGATCTCCAGCTTTCTGCAAATGTTTTTGTTTTCTGTTGTGTCTTGTCGATGTGTTGAAAGGGTGCAAGAATGTGAACAATGTACATTTCATGAATATGCCTCTTGGTTCACCTATAAGTGTATATATATACACATTACTGTGTATATATATATATACATAAAACATTTTAAAATATATGTACAATTCATATTTATATGAGGCTTTACAAGGTCTTATTGCTATGATGCTTCTGCTGCTACAGTTTGACTTTATTATCATGGACCCTACACCATAATTTCTATTTTCTTGTGCTCTGGAGAGAACTCTTATGCCAATAAACTCCATGCCCTCACCCTAGTTTGCAACCTGCACATAAAGATCAACCAATTTCTTGGGTTGGTTGTGAGTTGTAAAGGGAAATTAATCTTCATTTATTCTTCAGGATTTTACAATCAAGCTGGAGACTTCTGAAAAGCAATTGCTAACCTTGTCTCTTCTCTGTTTCAGGGGAGAAGCCCTTTAAATGTGAATTTGATGGATGTGACAGAAAGTTTGCCAATAGCAGTGACCGAAAGAAACATTCCCACGTCCATACCAGTGATAAGCCCTACTACTGTAAGATTCGAGGCTGTGACAAATCGTACACACACCCTAGCTCCTTGAGGAAGCATATGAAGATCCATTGCAAGTCTCCTCCACCTTCTCCAGGTGCCCTTGGTTACCCATCAATGGGGACCCCAATAGGAGCCCCCTTATCTCCTGTCCTGGACCCAGCCAGGAGCCGTTCTGCCACCCTTTCCCCTCAGGTCACCAATCTCAATGAGTGGTATGTTTGTCAGGCCAGTGGAGCCCCAAACCATCTCCATACACCTTCCAGCAATGGAACCACTTCAGAATCAGAAGATGAAGAAATGTATGGGAACTCTGATGCTGCAAGAACTATTCATTAGAAATAATAATACTAGTCAAAATAATAAAGGTTTTCAATATGGAAGTCTTTGGACTATTTCCTGAACTGAGACAATGTAGAGCCTGAAACAAACCGATGGTTCAGACATGCCACCTGGTTTAACTAGTCCTATTTATTCTGTATGAAACCCTATGGTGTTTGTATACTTAATTTAATTAAGATACTTGGAACTTTTTTTTCTTTAAAAAAAAATTTGCCAAGCTGGACTTACTCAGTGAACTAAGTCGTATGTTGCAGGGGGATAGGAGGTGGGGGCTATTATGCCCAGGGAAATGAATGGACAGACAGATCAGTTTGTGGAGATACATACTGCCAGTGTCAATGCACTAGTCCTTGTAAGGGAGGAAAAGAGTATTGAGGAAGGACTGAGACTACAAGCTAAGACGGCCCTCTGCATTTCCTGGAGTGCCTCTCAAAAACCTTTGACACCATTCTGTGGGCTGCTTTTTAGCCTAGTTGGGCCCTGATTCTGCAATGGCCTCTTGATTGTAAACTACCAACTGCTGCATTGCCAACAGAGCTTGGACTGCATACGAGTCCAAAAAAAAATTTGTAAAACCCTTCTTTCATTTCTGAGATTTTGTAATTTTTTACTTTCTACTCTTATGTCATTGGCCTCTCCATAACATGGTATTTTTATATGGGATTATTTCCTTGCTCCTTAAATTGTATGATTTTTTTAAAAAAAATGCAGCAATCTTAATCTGTCTCCATATTTTATACTACTGTGATCATTCAAGCAAATCTGGAGAGAAAGCTGCTGCTATTTGACAACTGTGATACTGTGATATTTTATAAAATTTAAGAAATTCAAGTGCTTTCTTTTCATTTTGCTAAGTCTTTTTTTTCAACCTGGAAAACCAGATGCTGCCTCTTTAATGTGTCCAAACCACTTGTGTAATAAATAGAATATGTTGTTATATCATCAGTTCTTGGAGATGCCAAGGTAACAGTCAAGTCTAACAAGCTGTGATGCTGGTGTTATGCCTTTTTTTTCTCCTGAAAGTTGTTTTTAAACAGACCAACCCCTCTTTCATACTGTTGTGAATCAATCTTTTAAAATGCTTTATTTTTTTCCAATGCCTAAATCCCTGTTTGTATTTTTTCCACCTGAACACTGAGCACACAAAACTCTTGCCATTTGAAAATGACAGTGTGTAGTGTGTGATTTACATTAGGAGGGGGGGAGGGTTGTTATAAATATTAAAAAATTTAAAAGGTTTATAGTTACAGCCAAACAGTGATGAATGTGTGGCCTTTGCCATAGCTGTCAAGCTAGGAAATAAAAAGGTCAAGGACCTAGGACAATAATTCTTAGTCAATTTATTTTCGGTTGGTACAACACATCTCATGTGCAAAATGTTAGCCCATCATAAACATCATACAGATACACTAAAGAGCACTAATTTATCCTCAGAGACCCTGAAGACACCCCCTCCCCAGGGTTTATAAAAATTTGTTTTGTGTGCTGTGAGTGGTTGATGTAGTCTTGTCGTTGTTAATAACGTGTATGTGAACACTATTATTTTGTACAGTTGAATTAATTTATTTTCAGACACCATTCCCCCCCATCCCTATTCCTACCCCCATCCTGGAAGAGTACAAAGCACACCAAAGAATTATATTATAAATTTTGGTGAAAGATTGTGATTTATGATTCCATGGTTTGTATTAAAAAAAAGAAAAGAAAGTGAAAATATATTTTTAAGCTTACTTGAATGAATAGCATAATGTGAAAAACAAGACTCTTCCTGCATGTCTCCTTTGCATTGTGTTGGTTATGAAATAATATATATAGTTATAGATATATTATATTACTAGTACAGTGCATGGTGCTGTTACTTTGGAAGCCTTTAAACATTGTCTTCAGATTGTTATGGTGAATATAAAAGCTATAATCCCTGGCTTTAGAAGAAAAAAGAAGACTTCACTACAAAATAATTTAACACTTGCAAAGTTTATTTGATTTGCATATTTTCACATCCCTTTCAAATAAAATAAGAGTAAGGTATGGATTTTTGGAGGCTAATTTATGTTTCATAAAACTTAATAGGATAAAAATATTTTGATTTATAATGTTTATAATTTTTTCAACAGTAGTTTGCACTATATTATTCTACAGAATTATTTATTATGAAATGAAGGACTGTGTTACTATTTTATGTACTTTTCCATACATAGGATTACTCATTTTCCCACAGATTTATCAGTCCATGAGACATCCTCAAATAAAAAATCTGTACCTCCAATAGAAATCAAGTGAAAGTGATTATAAGGTTTAAAAAAACCTAAATAAAAGTGTTATGTATTGCCTATGTTTTACATAGCTGCATATCTGTGTCTAGCAATAGTTATGTTACCCTAATACAGTTCTTTGGGCAGATTTCTGGCCCACAATACAATATAGGCTCACAATCAGGAAATATAATTCGGTTTTACTTAATTTGCTATTTATCTTAAGATACAGATATTGTAGAAATCCTGAAGGTTAAAGACGTTGAATTCATGGTGTGTATGTGTATATATTATGGTTAATCTTGCTTTTAAAAACAACTTGAAGATGAAAACTAAATGTATAGCACTTCTTTAGAGTTTAATCCTTTTTTTCTTTTTTTAGTATGAGAAATAAAGGAAAAGGTGAAAAAGAGAGGGAGCTTCCTGAAAGGGACAGAATATCCAGAGCAAAACCCAGAGTGATTGAGTTATGGATACTGAATTCAAGATAGCAGGAAAGTAACAAAATACCTAGCTTTAGATTTCCCTTCCAGCTGATCACTTGAGGAGGGTTGTGTGTGAGTGTCAGAGTAGATCAAAAGATGGCCATTTTAATTTGTAAATTCTAAGACTAAATTAGGTTTTTCTGTGATGGTGAAATATTAAATTGGGTCAAATTGCATTTAATAATTACAAAGTTGAAAATTCAACCAGTCACAAAATTTCAAATGGAAAAACGACAAATTTTTAAAACAACAGGCGATGTCAACTGTTTCTTCAAAAAGGTTATAGTGTTTTTTAAAGTCAGTTTTGCTAAATATAGTAAAGGTGAAACAGATTGTAAAGAGTTGTTGCTAGCAAAATGACAATAATCCACATAGGAAGGAGAAAAACACTCATAAATGAGGGCTCCAATCAATGGGAAAACTTATAGCTCTCTAATGAAGTTTCTTTTGAAAAGGAGGGCTACACAAAGCCACCAAGACATGAATCATTCATGGCAAATATAAAAGATATCTGACAATGAGCAGAACCTTGTATAGAGTGTATAAAACAAGTTTCCCCTTCTTATTTTCTGCTTTAAAACGCACAATCTCCCACTCCCAATGTTCTCTGTCCAGTCTATAGAGTTAAAATTGACCACTACACGTCCTGCGCCACTTCAAAGTAATTTAGTCCAGAACGGAAGGCTTGGCGCTCGGACAATCTTCATGGTGTGTTAAGATTTCTATGGCAATTGGCAACCAAGACGTTCCCATCTGAATATGTCTCAAAGAAAGCCACTTATTGACACTGCGTTGGCCATCATCAAAGACTTCATCTTTCCTAGGCAAACGTGCCCCTCACAAACACTGTTTAAATCATCTACCTTTGTACTCCATCTCGGCTAAGAGACATCTCAAAACATGATTATTTATAGTTTTTTAGCGCAAGGTGGTTAAAGCCAGTATTTCTAAACTTTAGCATACTTTCAAAAAGCTTGAGTGTGGGAATTGTATACTCTTAAGGAGAAAGGCTCCAAACACACTATAGTCTTACAGGCAGCAGGAAATGTTGACTCACATACAAGCACTTACCACACACTTCAGCAATATTCAGGCACATCTATTGGGAGTCATTATACTTACGTTGCAGACACATCTTTTGTATTCCATGCATATAGAAGCTAGGGGAGGGGAATTCTTTTTATTTCCTTAAAAAAATACAAACTGGGATATATAGCAGAAGAGGCTTTCTGTCCCAGTTTATGGTGTGGTTTTTCTTTCTTTCTTTCTTTTTTTTAAATGTTTCTTCCCTATGGGAAAGGTTAAAAAAATGCTTTTCTCAACTAAAGGTTGACTAGAGCAAAGACTGTTTCTTGGGGGTGAGTGGGGGGGAGAAAGAGATACACATAAATATAGATAAGATACCCCACACCCCTACACAGTTTCCCTATCCAGATAGATAAATAGATCTACATCTCATGACCCCCAAAACAACACACACTTCGCAGAAATCGTCCCAGCCCCACTTCCGAGGATCTATAAGAAAAGTCACCTCTTCACCCACCAGGGATCTAACACACACGTACCCCACTTACATAAACACACATACCCACATGCACACACATAGACACACAAAAACACTCCCATCCACACATTCACACACTATGCCAGTGCCTAATCAGGCAGGGAGAAGTTCAAAGGCACGTTCTTTGAAATTCAAACTACTGCTTTTATGGTACATCAACATGCAGCGTTAGGATTGCTATGGCAATGAGCACAGCAGAAGCAAGACGCATTCAAAACCGTCCACCTCGATTCGAGACACTCTATTAAGATACAGTTGCATTGACCTTTACTTTCATGCCATGTTAGTTCAGTCAATTTTCACCTCATCAGAACCTCTCATATTTTTTTCCCCCATTCCATCCCCTTCTTTTTTAATATTCTCAGAATCGGCGCCAACTTTAAAAGGAGTGGGGGTGCGGGGGGCAACACATAGATGAGAGAGACAGAATGAAGAAGGGAAAGGGAGAGGAAACGTACTGATGTGTGTACGTGTGTGTGCGTGCGTGCGTGTGTGCGGGGGAGGGGAGTGATGTTAGAAAGAGAGGGGGAAGAGAACCAGATCCCCAATCCTCTTCCTTCTCTCCCCACCTAAGTACTTTTATTTGCAGAGCGATTGTTCTTTGTTTATTTAATACAAGTACTGTGTGAATGGTGAAAAATAAACACGATGAAAAATAACCAAACAGATGATTCCTCCAAGTGAAAAAGCCCGGACTTAATAAAAGTGCGAAGCAGTCTCCGCTGAATGAGAAGCCCTTTGAAGTGGAACTTATTATCGCAGGAATACTTTAGGGTTGCCCTAACGACGCCGCTGAATTGAAGGCGCTCCCCTTTGTCAGCGATTTGTTCTCCTTTGCTGGGATGCCCGTAGAAATTACTTACATGGGCTGTCTTAACATGCAGCCTGCAAATCAGTAACTTTGCAGCTCAGACTTGCAGACGCCACTCTGCTAAAGACAAAAAGAAGTCAGGAGGAAAACACACGAACCTTTCACTCAGATTCCCTTGTGATAGGGCAGTGTTGTGGGGGTGTTGTGGGGGGAAGGAGAAGAAGTTGTATTACAACTCGCTCCCCCCTCTTTACCCAACCCCCATTCCCTAGCTCTCTCCCATAGACATTATAGGCATTATAACGCCTCATCTTTCTGACGCCTCCAGCCCCTCAATCTTTCCCGTCATAATTAAGGGAGAAGACTCCGGGGGCTACTCTCCACGTAACTCCCAGCTCAGGGCGCTATTTGGGCGAGTTGGCCAGTTGCAAGATTTTCCCAGCAGCCTGGGCCATATTTAATAAGGGTCGTTTATCACTGAGGCTCTCTGAAGGGTCGCCTCCAGCCCTGTGCCCATTAGAAAGGCGGAGGTGACATTTAAACTCCGTTTTCAAGGATCGCGGGGGTATTTCAATGAAAGGCAACTCGTTTGTCTTATGGGCCTGGAAACAACCTCCTTCTCTCTCCTTTTGACCACATGGCATAACTCTAAAACAATAGTTCAAAAGTGAAATGGCATCGTGGTGTTCACTCTGAGACAGGCCCCCATCTAGCACCAGAGAAAGGGAATGGTCCACAACACAATGTGCTTTTTGTGTCCGCCTCTGTCACAAGGATTTTGTTGTTTGCTTTGGGGGCTGCGCCTGTTATACTTTCCTGAAAGTGCTTGTGTTAAACAAGAGTTATAAGTCATCCAAAACAACAAACATTTTGATTTTCTTTGCCTAAAGGGCTTTCCCTGGCCATGGGCACCGTGAAAAATAATGTACTTGCTGAGAAAGGAACACCAGTAGTAGCATTACAAGCGCGGTGCATTAAATATTGAATGACACGAGGAAAAAGGAGCTTGTCGAAGGGGCACTCAGCCTTAAAGTCTTTCTTCAACTTTGTCGTCAGTGCCTGTTGGACTATTTAAGATGGTGTTAATTAAGGCTGCTTCTGATTCCGCTAGACTCCAGCTTTGTCTCTTGGCCGTGTTCTTGTCAATAGACCTCTGTACCCAAAGCTTTCCCCACACGTTGGTTTACTGAAGGGCATGTGTCACTTCTTATTTGGAAGCTGAAGAGAAGCCCCGATCTTATATTAAGGGCAGCGGGAATGTAGTAATCAGTAGGCATTAGGGGAATATGAAGGGGCTCGGGCTGAGGGGAGGGGAAGGGAAAGGAGAGGCAGGCATGCGGGAACAGCTGCAGATGGGCTGAGATGGAGGAGAAAATCCCGGTGCGCACCGCTGTTGGCACATTTTGGAGAGCGTTGTTTAGCAAACAAGGGACACGCGGGATTCACCGGGTTTGAACACCCTCATTTCTCCGCCCTCCCTTGCTTTTTGAAAATTTAAATCTTATCGCAGAAAAAAAAACAACAAAGCCATTAGCCACATGGTAGGGCGTTGTTTTATGGAGTCAATGCACCGATTATAAGACACTTTCATACAGGAGGGGATCCGAGAGGTGGAATCAGGCATCTTTTCTGGATTAAAATAAATAAAACAAAAGGATTTATTCAATGGCCCACTGGTGGCCAATGAAAGCTACTGGCAACTTCCTCTACTACATTTGCATTCTCCTTCTTCCAGCAAAATACTCATAAACAAACAATAAAGCCCCAAACTTGAAATCAACAACATATTTTTTAAAAAAATAGATGGTGAAATACATGGTTTTGTAGGATGTAGAAAAGATTTACATCAATTCCACACGCCCCAAACCCCCCATGAAACCAAAGACCATGACCCAGGTAAGAGCGCTGGTCTTCCTGTAATAAAGGGCTGCTAATTCCTCACATGAAAAATAAACTATGTGGTATTGCAACCTGTTTCACAGTAGGATTCTCTGTGCAGAATTTATGGAAGAAGATGCAGAAGAAGCACAAATTGGTTGCCATTTGTATGAGTGGATTAAGTGCCCAAGTGGATGAGGTTATTATGGGTCCACTGAAATATGCCAGCCTAGTATGAAGGCATCTTGCATTTATATATAGACTTCTATGTGCCAGTAACTGAGCTAAGAGCTGTACAAACATTAGTGCATTTGATCCTCAAAACAACCCTCTGAGGTAGGTACTGCTATTATTCCCATTTTACAGTTGGGAAAACTAACAAACAGAAGTTAAGTGACTTGTCCGAAGTTACACAGCCAGTAAGTATTTAAGGTCAGATTTGAACTCAGATCTTCCTAAATTCAGGCCCAAATCCACTGTGTCACCTAGCTGCTTACCACCACTGGATAGATCCCAAATGAATAAAATTCATTACAAACCTATCAAGTCAATCTTATCACGTATTGGAACAACCAAGAATTCTATGATTGGATATTGAGACAAAAAGCCTCTCTTCAGAGGCAGAATATATACATACTGTCTTAGAATGACCTCATGGACTTACAATTGATGGGAGACCCTAAGAAACAAATGGTTCAAATCTCATCATTTCACAGATGAAGAAATTAAGGATTAGGGCCTTGCCCAGGGTCATACATGGAGTTAGGAGCAAAGTCTAAACTTTGAACGATTCCTTATTCCCCATCTAAGACTCTTTCTAGCATTAGACAGAGCTGCTTCATACCCCAACTAGAGTTAAATGGTTTCCAATGAGAATTCCTGGGGACCTATGTGAAGTGAGACCTTAATTTCCTTTCAGATAGCTCCAATATGACACTATATACTCTTTTTCAAAGAGTTTGGCATAGGAAGGCAACTAGGTCCTGTCTGCAGGTGGCTTGAAGATGTGTCTCTGAAGCCGAGGAAGGGAGAAGAGGGTGTCATTTCATTCAGACCATACGGTTTTATGCTTTGAAAATGGCTTTTGACTGCAGCCCTCTAATTCTCCACCAGGGCTAGATCCTACCAAGTTGGACATCATCTTCACTCAGGTCCTCTTTGCCCCCATCACTCATTCTTACCCTTTGAGTTAGGCCAAGCCTTGTAAAGTCCTATTTTTTTTTTTTACAGGGGATCAGGGAAAAGGGAAAAACATTTGAATCTCCAAATGACTTAGGGCAAACTTTTCATATGATTACTGTCCAGTGAGTAGCTCAGTCTCTAAAGACTCAGAACCTCCACCTTTCCAGGACCAAGATTTTCCTTCACACCCCTCCCCCAAACTAAATGGAAACCTAGAGCTAGCCTGCTTAGGTCACCATTTACTATGTGTGACTTTGGGCAAGTCTTTTACCCACTCTAGACCTTGAGTTTCATCAGCAATCTATGATCAAATCCAACTGTACACAAATGCTATCTGTCTATTTAATTCCATTTAACCCAGAGTAGGGAGTGGGAGAGAGTGAGGGGGAGAAGTGAGGTTAGAGAAAAGTTTCATGTTATTTGAGGACATTGGTTTTCCATATGAGAGTGGGATATAAGATCATTTGATCTTGGATTTAGAGCTAGAACGGACCAGAGGGAACCTATGGACAGGTAGGTAGCAAAGCGGATAGTATGCTTGGAGTCAGGATGACATCAACCCAAATTAGGCCTTACACACTAGCTCTGTGATCTTGGGTGAATCACTTAACCCTGTTTGCCTCAGTTTCCTCATCTGTAGAATGTGCTGGAAAAGGAAATGATAAACCAGTCAACAGAGAGAGGGAGCATCTAAGGTAGAATTGCAGTAAGTAGCAGACCCAGGATTGATATATGTAGATTCTCTAACTCCAGATCCAGTGCTCATTTCATTCCACTACACTCCTGAAGATTTGTAGGAAGCAATCCAGCATCCTTGTTCAGACTCTCCCCAACTTTACTCTGTGGGTCCAGTAGACAACCCAAGAAAGCCAACTTGGCAAACTGATGGGTGGACAAGGAATTCAGCTTTTTCTCAATGAAACCACTGCCCCATTTTATCCTTTTCAATATTTCAGTATCCTCCTTCTTTGCCTTGCCAATCCTTTTCTTCTTTCCCTGTTTTTCCTTTCCTTTTTTCTCTTCTCTCTTCTTTGCAAGGACTGAATAGGCAGCCAGGCTAGTGTAGAAGCTGCAAGAAAAGATGGCTTTTCATAAAGGAACACACACACACACACACACACACACACACACACACAGACTCCACATAAGCCTCCAAAGCCCTAGGCTAAAAACTGGGCACACACTCAGGCTCCAGGCACCTTGCCAAAACCGCGCAAGCACCCTACCTGGCACACTGGCTTAAGTTTCTGCAAGAAATGCTGGGGGTAGGGAGGGGGGCAAAATAGGGAGAGGGTGGGTTGACGGGATGGGGGGGAGGGTGTACTGCAGCCGACTTGTAGTGGTAGAAACAAGTTCATTGCACTACTTTCCCCCTCTTTAACTAGATCTAGGATCCCTTGGCTGTCGCCCTCTGGAGAGCCGGCTGCGGGGTTGAAGGCTGCTGTGAGTAGCTGGCTCGCAAGGTCGGAGCTAGGACTAGGGGGACGGAACGGGGGCCCAGAGAATGTACAGATGTGGGAGGGAAGGGTGGGAGCGCGGCAGGGAGAAGGGGGGAAAGAGGGTGTCCCCTGTGGCCTGGACCGCTCAGGGAGGACTGGGGCGGTGGGGACGCTTTGAGAAGTCAGCCCTGGCGCAGCTGTGACTTCACCTATTAGCTTCGACGTCTTTCCGAGGAGATTGGTGGAGTTAAACATCCCACAATGGGCGCTCTGGGGCGCCTCCGGCCTGACCTCCACCCGGGTTTAATAGTTTCATAGGAACTTCATTAAATCAATTACTTAGTGAGCACATCATCATTTATTTGTAATTAGCACTGAGGAGCGGTTTTTTTTCTTCCAGCAGCCCGCAGCCCGGGTCCCAGCGGGGTTGGCGGTGTGTACCACTAGCACTTTTGTTTGCTCTGAGTGTTGACTCGGGGTATTATTCGGCCGCTACAATCAAAGCGTAATCTTTACATCTCAATCTAGTATTCAGGGGGCAAGAGGAAAACAAACAAGGAGAAAGCCACCCTTGTTTCCATACCATGATCCCCAACATATATTGCCCTCCCCTGCCCCCAGCATCCCTGCGCTCCGCATGGCCTCCCCAGTCTGCAGCCTGGTGGGGGCCGTAGGAGAGCTGGTCTGCTTTCGCCTCCCTCTGCCCTCTGGGCTGGGCTCCAGCCGCCGCTGCCCGGCGCCTCTTAGCGCAGAGAGAGTGGAGAAGGGTGGTGGGCATTGTGAGAGACAGAAGGGGGAAGGGATTCCGGAGAGCCGCAGAGGGGCCAGAGGAGCGAGAGGAAGGGGAGGAGAAGTGAGAAAAGAGGGAGGGAAGGAGGAGGAGAGTCCGGATAGGAAGGGGAGGAAAAGGAAATAAGAGAGGGAGAGAATGGAGGGCAGGGAGAAAGAGAAGGAAGAATGAGGAGGGAATAAAAAGGGGGGAAGGAGATCTGGAGACTAGGGGAAGCATGTTATTAAAGCCTGGCACAAAAGAAAAACGATTGGGTTGGGAGGGAGGGGGCGGAGAGCATGGTGCTTGTGTGTTGTGCTAGTGAGGGAGGGGAAGAACGTGTGAGTGAGTGCTTGGGGTGGGGGTGGGGGAAAAGCCTGTGCCCTAGGAAGGGAAAGAACGTATGTGGGGGCGGGGGAGAGGGGAGCTTAAGGTAACTATTAAAACTTCCAGGAAACCATTGAGAGAGCTGGGGTGGGGGGTGAGGAGAAACTAGGTATAGGGGAGACCTAAATTGAGTGGCATAAGTGTACTGAAGATTTTCTAGGTGAGCAAATTTTTTAAGAGCTTGAATTCCCGAGCTGGAGCCATTGGTTGAGAGATGATGAGACTCAAGATAATCTCTTATTGAAGAGAATAAAAGGGCTAGAGGGGAGCCAAAGGCCGGAGGAGGATGAAAACATCCCTAGAATCTGCTCATAAGGAGAGAAACCTAATGGATCTTTCAGGAATTAGGATTCCTTCCATGCGTAAACAGTCTTTCCTCACGTTAAAACTAGAAAACAGAGCATTTTTAAAGGAGATTTTGTCTCCCGTGTTAAAAATGGGCTGATCTCCTCCCAGAACCTCTTTTCTATCCAAACCCAGTATCTCCTCTAAAAGTTAGTAAAGTCACTCAGCTCAGGAAGACAGAACTTCCTAAATGAACCTGAGCTCTCAGGAAATGGCTCCAGGAGGAGAGGGAAAGGAACTCTGATGATGTTGCCCTACTGTTAAAAGATCTGCATGTTATCTGTCTGTACTCAAGTAAGGATAACAGTTTAATAGTTAGAAAAAAAGGGTAGCCATCCTATTGTCTACCAATGGTCCACTCCCGGCTACTGCTCACCACCCCCACTCCTACCCCAGGCTGTCCTTTTCTTAACAAAAGGAGGTAGGTGGTACTGAGAGTTGTAAAGGCCTATCTCTGTGAATTTAGTGAAACCTGGTATGAAATAGCCATGGATTGGGTACTGTTATAAGGACTGATTGGTTGGATTGTGGGTATATGTTAGAAGCCACAAAGATGTGTTTGTGCGTTAAGGCATTTGTACTGAGAGGATTCTTAGGAGGAAGATATAAATGTGTTTTGTATGCTTGTAACAGTTTATATGTCAGGTATGTATCTGGATTGAAAAGGGAAAGGGAAAAGAAAAGGGAAAGAAAGGGTTAAAGAATGTGGTAGGCTCATGTCAGAGGGCATATATGTGTCTTTAGAAGGAGTCTATAGCTGCAACTTTCACGATGGGTGTGTGGGCATGGGCAGGGGCAGAGGGGAATTCTTCCTGTTTTCTCCTTCCTTGTTAACTGGAACGGCTTTGCAGCCTCCTTATATCTGTGCTATGGACCTGGGCATGAAGTTGGTTTATTCCAACTTGTTCAATCTATGACAAAAGAAAGACACTTCAAACAGAGGGTCTCCAATGGACCAGATTCCTGATGGACCAGAATCCACTGGAAGTTATGTGAGTTCCAGAGGATGCACCACACTGTCTATTTCCTTTCTCCATCTTTTTTCTTCTATTTTTCAGTATAACTTGTCTTTTCTGTGTTTTCTTTCAAATTCTATTTCCCCAAAAAATGTTTATTTACTTACAGGTTCCCCTTCCTCTTATATTGTGATGGGGTTTTTTTTAAGTCTCTCAGTTCAATGCCTGGCACATGATAGATACTATATAAATTCTTATTCCTTCCTCCTTTCCTATTTCATCTCCCTTGTCCAATTTAACATTTAACAATTCTACATTTCAGCTTCTTCATCTGTAAAATGGGGTTAATAATACTCATAGTACCTACTGATTGTGAAGGTGAAATGAGACAAGATATATCAAACAGTTTGTAAAATGTGAGGTTTTATACAGTTGTCAGTTATTGCTAATGATAAAAAGAAAAGGGCCTTAAGACTGTCGCTTTCCTTCCCTTGCTTATCTTTCTTCTACCAATAATACTGGCTGGGTTGGTGTCTAAGTCTTGGGAGATCAAAGTTTGTTTGTTTTTTTAATTTTTGTTCAGCTGTTTTTCAGTCATGCCCAACTCTTTGTGATTGAATTTGGGGTTTTCTTGGCAAAAGATATTGGAGTGGTTTACCATTTCCTTTTCCAATTGATTTTACAGATGAGGAAACGAAGACAAACAGGGTTAAGTGACTTGCTAGGGTCACATAGGTAATTAGTATCTGAGGGCAGATTTGAACTCAGAATAATGAGTCTTCCTGATTCCAGGCCCAGCACTGGATCCAGTTGAACACCTAGGTCAAATCTACATTCAAAGATACCTCCGATCTCTTGGTCTAGATGGATCATACTTCTTTTTCTGACCCAATTTGCAAATCTGTTCAAGAAGAAATGCCTAATGGTTAGCTATATGAAATCATGAGATCTCATCAAGTCTTGACTTTCACTAAAAGTCAACAGCAAAAAAGGAATTTTTCTAACACCTTATTCCTTTACAAGAACACTCTAGGGAGCAGTGCAAGTATTATTCCTACTCTACAGATGAGGAAACAAGATCAGATGGGCTAAGTAGTTTGCTCAGGGCTTCTCACAGCTAGTAGGTCTCAGAATCACAGAAAGTGAGATTTGTAAGCACTTCAGTAGTCTTCTAGTCTAACACATATATGAAAGAAAAAAATCTTCATTTAAAAATTCAAAGGAAAGAAGAAATTCACATACTCAAACATGCAGTTTTCTAGTCTCTGCTTGAAAATGTCTAAGGAGGAAGAACCCACCATCTCTTAAAGAAGCCTATTCCATCTTTGGACAGCTTGAACTGTCAGAAAATTTTTCCTGACATCCAGTCTAAATTCACCTGAAAATTATTTTGAAAACTGTATCTTTTGGTCACCTATCCATGAAGGAATGACTATTGGTCAGTCATATGATTGTGTTAGTTCCCTGTGTATCTTCACTATCCTTATTAGAGATGTTTGGTGCAAATATTTTATTCTTTACCCTAGTTGCATTGATTTTGTTTGTGCAAAACCTTTTCATTTTTTTCTTTTCTTACAAGAAAAGGATGTCACAACCTATATTCAAACCCAATTCTTCAGGTTTTGGATTAATGATCTTTCTTGACCCTGAACAGCTAACCATATTATCTCTGTAGTTGTATGGCAGATACATTTGATTACTTTGCACTGTATATATCTGCACTGCTGAACAGAATGCATTCTGTAAACACATAGATTTTCAAGACTTTAGGAAAATAATTTAACCCTGATAAGCTTTAGTTTTCTCACCTTAAAGAAAAAGAAGTCTACTTGTACCACCTACTTCTGAAGGATTTTGTGAAGGAAATATACTATAAATCTTTAACACTACATTCTGCTTTTTTTCTGCTTCTAGCATATATATATATGAATATTATATATGTGTTTTGACATATGCTTTGAGTTTATAACTACACCCTAAATTCAGCCATACACATCAAATGCTCACAGATTTAAGATTAGACCAAAATTAGAGCAGGCACGAAAAACACAATTAAAATTATTTAAATGTAATCACTAGATAGTTTATAGGGCAGTGGAAAGGACACTTGAGTTATAGATTCAAATTCAGACTCTGATATCTTAATGACTGTGGGCCTCAGTTTCCTCATCTGTAAGAAGGAAATAAGAACACTAGAATAGTTTACCTCACAGGGTTGGGAGAAGAGTGCTTTAAAAACATTTAAGTGCTAGATTGGGTGAATACTATGGTTAATATTACTTCTCCTTTGCCTCCAAGGTTTTCATTATTACAATATTATCATCTGAGTATCTCTTCACCAGGTAGAGGTGTAAAGAGTGTGCGTATCACATATAAGAACCACCTCATTGTAATTTCTGACTCAGTAAATAAAAATTAGCTAGTCTTCCTTTTGGAAGGAATGGGTTCTGACTCAGTCTTTCTGGGTAAACTTTCCTGAGGTCAGTAGTCCTTTTGACCCTCTCCGACCTGTTCGCTTCCCTCCTCCCCTGCTTTCTCCTCCTCTATCCCTCCTTTCTCCCCCTTCTCTGGACCCTTTCCTTCTCCCCATCAGCCTGCCTCCAAGTGCTGGCCCAGGCTCCGCCCAGCTCTAGTCCTCCGAGACCAGACCCAGCCTTTCTGCACCTCCCCTGGCTTAGGGTCCTGGCTAAAGGGCCCTTGATCCTAAAGGTACAAATCAAAATGTCCTCAGAGGTCTGAATAGTCGGTTTCCTGTGACCCTCAGAGCCTATTGTGTCACTTCCCCATTCAGGAAACAAGAATAATATTTGGAATTGTGGCATGTTCTAGAATAGAAAGGTAGGCTCCCAGACCCTGGAGACTGTGGGGGAGAGAGAAAGGAAAAAAAAATGTGGGGGTGACTGGTGGAACTCAGGGATCCTTTGCTCCTGATTTGGGTTGCTGATGTGTCATGGAAATGATGAGTGGGTTTAGGAGACAGTTTAGGACTAGAGGGAATATTCCACATGGATTTTGGACTGCATCAGGAACACCCGTGAATCCAAAGCTATATTGCCAAATCCATACAGTAAAGGGGGAGGCGAGGAGATCCAGGATTTACTTACAACTGCACAGGCTCTCTGCCTTCCAAAAGCAGGCACGGGGGCTCCTCGAGTCTTGTGTCTGTCCGTGTGTGTCAGATCCAGAGTATATGAAAACACATCATGGTAATTTTTAGGAAAGGAGGGATTGAAGTTGGAGAGTCAGTTTTTCTAAAAACACTAGCTTTTGGACATTATTTATAGAAGCATGTTTATCTGGATATGTCTTGGTCCTGGTAAGAAGAAAGCCACACTACGACCTCTCCCTATCCCAAATCTACACTTTTTTCCCCTAGATTGCTGCCCTTTGGATCTCTCCAAATCTCTCCATCCCAAATCTTAACTCCGCCCCATGACTCAGAGAGCTGGGGGCCAGTCAAAGGCAGCGTAGCTTTTCTATAGGATTTTAGTCTCGGTGGCTGTTCAAGAGAAACGCTACCCCAGTCTGGGCTACTGGGAGGCTAGAAAAACGAAATCCGTACATTCAACCTTCTTCTCCTTGGGCCTCCCCACCATTCCCTCCTTCTTTCCTAACCCCGAGAAACTGTGAGCTCCAGATCTTTTCCTGTGAAGCTACTTGGAGTCTACTTTTGAGACGTGGGCTGTGTTTTGCTGGAAGGCTCTTCTCGGATCGCTGGCGTCTGGAATAAGTCAGAACGCCAAAGGGGGCTTGCAAACACAAAATCTCACTCCCCCTTTGAAGCAAGGCTTTACTGTCTTGAGAGAGCGGTCGGAGCTTAGAACTTGTACTACTTTCACCACTCTGGGAAGAACTTAGCTAAATTTGGAGCATTGATTTCTGCAAGACCAGTACTGAGGCCCGGGCCACAAGGAAAGATGGGCATAACTTTCTATCCCCTATTGGTGAGAATGACCTTTTCCATAAGTGGAAGGCGATAGAAACGCCCAGCGAGTTCCCACAGATTATCTGTGGACATGTGTATGAATACATGTCTAAGCAGACACAGATATGCACATAATTTGTACTTTTGTGATGACAGAACTTAAAGGATTTATTATTAGCAACCCAAAAATAGAAGCTTGGACTCCATCTAAGATTCAGGGTATCACATTTCTCGTGGGAAGCCAGCTACATCGTGGAGACAATGTGCAGCTGGACATTATAGGACCATGAACAACCTCTTTCCCTTCAGATCCAACCAAACCCCACCTTTGCCCGTCGGTTGGTCCTTCTCTGTGGGTGTGCCCAGCCTTACCAATGCCTACTCTTTCTGCGGAACTATTAACACATTAATATTATCAATAGCAGGCCGCGCATGTGCCATCGGGGATTTATTAAAACATCTGAAGCAAGTCGTTTCAAAGTACTGATTTGTTTTATAGTCAGTATTACATTTTATGACAGGCACATTTGCCAAGAAAGGGAGTGCACACGCACCGGCACTATTCCAGTTTATATGAACTTTTCCCCCCCCGCACTTGCTTTGCAAATTTATGAATTCCAAATTCGTTAGGGGAAAACTGAACTGACCTTTGCTGATTTGCCCATTTCGGGACACACAGTATTTGGTGCACCCCTTAAATTGCTAGAAGCAACCATAACAACCCTGCTGGTTTTGGAATCGTTCTTCCTCGAAGGCATGGCACTTACGTGTTAGAAAAGCAGAGCTGAATGCGGGACGTTTTCCTGCCTCTCAATCTGCACCAAGACACTAGGTATTGTTCTGGTACTCAGACATCCTGCCCTGAATTAGCATAGGAGCTGGCTTCCTGGTAGCCCTGGGGATTGTAATCGAAAACCCCGAGAAGATAGTGGTGTTGATGGAGGGAATGAAGCGCTCACGTTGAGGTGGCATTTGTTTCCTGGCAACATTACCATCCATTTCACCCCCTCTACTCAAAACAAAGCCAATCTCCCCCTCCCCTCCCAAAAAAAAGAATGGAAAGAATCCAAATTTCCGGGAGAATGGAAGAAACCACAACTCCCCGCACACCATCATCATCATTCTCATCTCCACCACCACCACCACCATCACGGTTTGTCTTCTAATCTAGGTTGTAATTTTTGTACTCTCTCCCAGGCTCTCAGAGATCTGGGAAGGGAGATAGCGCTTCAAAGTCCCTCCTGAATGTTCCCAGGGAGCGGGTTTGTAATATTTTACAGCAGCTGTTTAACATTTCCCTACCTAGTTATTAAACACGAAAGGGAGTAAATTAAAACGGCAAAGTAAAATGAAATAAAAGGCGTCTTTTCTTTCTGTAAAGAGACAACACCCAATTAAGGAATATTTGAATCCCACAAAAATGCAGACTCTCCGGGGTGACATAAAACTTCTCCTTTTAAATCAGGAACAAACCCCTGAAAATTAGGGGCAGACCCAAGAGGGTAGTTCTTTAAAACAAAAAACTACAGGCTCTTGAGATTCTTGATTTTTCCCCCCACTTCTCTCTCTTCTCCCTCCTCCCCCTCCACAGACCTGAGGGAGTATTAAAGTCAACCAAGTTTTTTCAGTAAAAGTTTTTTTGGGGTATAATCAGCCAAGCCCACCAGTCAGTCCCTTCGCCCACAGTACCTCAGAGTTCCAGCCCTGGAGGTCTGTTTTTCTTCTCTCCACCCCTAGTGTCACCTCTTTTTCTTACCCCACCTCATATTTCCAGTCTTTGCTTTCTTTTTTTGTCTCTCTCTCCTCCATTCCCCTTTCGGTCCCTAAATTCCTGACTCTCCCATCCCCAATCCCAGCTTCCCCCAGCTCCCTGGGCGTGGAGGTCGCTTCTTTCATCTTCCTAATGCACTCTAGGGTCATTGCTTGGATTCGTGGGAAATGAAGCATCCTCTCCGGACTCCCTTGCTTTGTTCCTCTTCCAGTCTTAAATCTCACAAGTTTTCCTTTACAAAATGAAGGGCTATCTTGCACTAAATTTTATCTGAAAAGTTTGGACATCTCTACAAGGATGTAACTAGACAGGTGTAAGGGATACACTCTACACCAAAGTCAGCTTCAGCTTGGGTATTTATCACATTTTCTTATTTGACATTTCTGGAAAAAACTGCCATCTCAAGCCCCTCAAATGCAGAATTTGTGTCCTTTAGTTACTTGCCTGATATGCACTTCGCACAGTAGGTGTTCAACTAATGGAAAGGTTACAAGTTGGGTTGTTTTTATTTCCTTATTCTCCATGGGGGTATCCTTCTCCCCTCCTTTGGTTCAATTCATTGGGGCAGGGAGAAAGGAGTAGAGCAGAGGAAGGATGAGGAAGAGGAAATGGGAGGGGATGAGGGGAATTTGCATTTCTTGAAACTTCCATTGGGCACAGAGATCTCTAATTAACACAACTACCCCTGGCTGCCTTTCCTGACTTTGATGCCCCGAAAATCCTACACCATTTCCCCAACATTGGAATATCTAGGATAGGAGTCAACGGTTTTAAGGTTAGTGCTCATTTTGCTACATGGTGAAAAGAAATTTATTTTGCTTTCTTTTAAAAAACAAGGAGAGGCCATTTTGTTGTTATTTGCCATTTGTGGGTCAATCTTGTTTATGGCTATGCCCTTAAAACTTTAAAAGAACTCAACAAGCATACATATTTCTGAACTTTAATGTACATTTATTGGTGCTGGGGAAGAAAGCAAGGGGGGAAGCGAAAGGAGAGGAGAAGGGAGGAAAGAGACAGAGAGACACTGAGGGGAGAGAGAGAGAGAGAGAGAGAGAGAGAGAGAGAGAGAGACAGAGACAGAGACAGAGAGAGAGACAGAGACAGAGAGAGAGAAAAAGAGAGAGAGAGAAAGAGAGAGAGAGAGAGAGAGAGAGAGAGAGAGAGAGAGAGAGAAAGTGACTCATAGAAAAGGTCTAGTTATAAGCATTTGATTTTATTAGCCCACTAGACCTGAGAGACCATTCTTAGGCCTTTTATACCCATACACACATGACCATCACAATCTTTTCTATCTTATTTAATAACTACATTCACGCTCTCTAATATGCTTGAGGACATTAATGGATAAAAATAGGGAAAACTACTAGCAGTCAGATAATCTTTGGACCAAACTACCTTTGTTGTAAAAAATACAAATGAACACTTGTAAATGGATTTATCTGTTCCTTTCTTTGGGGGGCAGAACTCCTTTTCTGCCACATGCACAGACAGAGTTTTCCTTTTCTTTTATCTTTGCTATCATTATTCTAATGGCCTTATAGAACTTTCCTTTCTTAATCATACCTTTCAACCTATACCAGTAATCTAAACCAGGTAATACTTAAGTGGGCATCTATACTGTGCTAGGCTTTGGGGATACAAAGATGAAATTATACCTTCCTGGTCTTAAGAAATTTACAGTCTAGTGAAAGGGAGGGGAAGAGAACACAACAGCCACACAAATAATTATGATGTTAAATGGAGTTGTAAAAGGGGATCTGGGAAAAGTACTATGAGTCGTTGAAAGAAGGAAGAAGAGATTTTCTTCAGCTAGGGGTTGAGGATTAAGGTAGATTTACTGAAAGAGTGGCACCAAAGTTAGGTCTTGAAAAAAGGGCAGAATTTTAATAGGGTAAGATGGGATGGGGCAGGAGTCCACCCAGACCTGTAGTCAAGGAAAAGTAAAGGCAATAGAAACAGAAAAGGTCAGGGGAGAAATGAGGGACAGTGACTACAATACATTGTGTCTGAAACACAAAATATGTGAAATGGAGTAAGTAGTATGAGGTTAGGGTGCAAAGATAGGGGTTTAAGCTAGGTTGTAGAGGGCCTTGAATGACAGGATATTTTCTTATCTATTTGATAGGCAAAATGGAGTTACTGATATTCCCCTCTTCCCAAATAACAAGCACCTAAAATAAAACCCCTATCTGTCAGTTTTTTATATAAAGGGGTAGCATTGGATCATAGATCAGCTGCAAAGGTCCCTAGGTGTCATCTGTTCACATGTTTCACATATGAGAAAACGGATAACTAGAGAATTTAAAAATGACTTACCCAAGATCATACAAATAGTAAATGGCAGAGTCAGAATTTGAACCTAGGTACTCTGATTTTGGAGTACTTCTAATGCAAATACAGATGCATAGCACTCTTCTGCATGGTTTGAAGTAACATCATTTGAGGATTTTATGAAATCTTACATTAGATCATCAGTAAGGAGACCAAGAAATTCCATTTTCCTTTCAAAGCTATAGTGGGATACACAAATTCTTCCTGATTCCTGCAGGTGATATCAGATAAGAAAAGAAATATTAATTTTTAAATGAATAATTATCCTTATTGCTCTTTACAGTGAAACAAAATCCTGCATTAACAAAAAAGACGTCTAATGACCGCTTGAGTTATCTACCATTACCTTCTTCGTTATTCTGCAAGTCTGAAAAAAATATTATGGGTCCCCAGAATTCATATACTCCACCTAATTAGGTAAGGAAAGAGGCATATGGTGTTTTATATGAGAAAAGAGGTACATTTTCTATGAATAGCATAGATATGTGAACAGACAGGCTGACAGATGATTTCAATTTATCGGATCACACAATATGGGCATCCACAGTGTGTGAAAACCCCCAAAGCTTTATAAACTTATGAACGTCCTGCCTGTTTTCTACATTTTCTTTCCTTGCTTTCCTTTCCAAAATTGTGGAGTGAAGGTGGGAAGGACCTTGCTCAAATGCTGTGGGATCCCTTTGCTGGAATTCCTCTTGGGTTTCCCTTTCTGTGATTTTCTAATGCTGTACTGTTTTTGCAATTTTGATCAAATCCTGTTTCACACAAATTCTGTTGTCTTTCCTGGGAGCTGTGCTTGTCTATTTCTCCTATGAAAGCCTGTTGTGTTCCTGCAGGATGCTCTAGGATTCTTCATCAGACTCTTACACAAATTTTATTCAAGACTCTATATATTTAAAGGCAACAGCATTTTTGTTTCTTTACTTGCAGTTTCCGTCACCATAAGGAAAGTAGAAACGTCTAAAGGCACACAGGCTTTCACTTTCTGGAACAGGAGAAGCCAAAGCCAATTGTATTTTGGACAGAAATGGTATTTATTTACTTACTAGTTTTATGTGCTTATTTTCAGACGGATTTATCTTGCCAACTCTTGGTTGACCTAATCCTTCATAGAATACCCAGGTTATCAAAGTAACAGCGTTTTAAGTGATTTGAAATAGAACAACCATGAATACTTTTTTTGGAAATTTGCATATAAATAGCTTGAAATAAAAATTTCCTATTGTGTTTAGCTTTCCCCCTCATAATAGCTTTTCTATAACATTTACATAATTATGTTATGTACCTTATATATACATATATATTATATCTTCATATACACATATAATATGTACATTATATATACTAGATTACATAATATATTCTATATAGCCTGCTTTTGAAGTGTGGACAAGTTACTCCTTACATTCTACAACCTGATTTTTGTTGGGGGAGTAAATGATCAGGAAAAATTGGGAAATTTAGAAAACTTTATTTTCCTCAACTGAAAAATGTTTTTAACTAATATAAGCTGTAAGAGAATGGTAAATAAGGACATATTTTTAAAAAATAGATACTTGATCTTACTGATACTCACTCTACGATTGCAGATCAGAAGACCCTCGTATCTGCCCATCCTAGGCCATGTCTTTCCATTAAATCCTTCAAAAATATCTACCCGATGGACTGGAATCTTTCCTGTTTCTTTTAACATTTCAGGGATACAGGGTTCAGGTTGCCCATCTTTTATTGTCTGACTGGTTCCATTTCCCTTTCTTGTTATTATGTTCCTGATAATGCTTCTTCCACCATTTCTAATGTCATTATGGGTATGTTTCAGCCTAAGCACTCACCGTAGAGAATTCCATTGTCGTTTGGGTAACTGTCTTCTGAGATGATGGTTTTCCGTGATTTTCAGCATGCTGTAGTAGAGAAAAGACCTCAGGACTAGGAAGACCAGAGTTCATATCCCACCTGACAAATATTGACTCTGTAATCCTTAACTTCCAAGTGCTGTAGAAAACTCATTAAGACTGTGAACTTCATAGAAGGTGTCACAACTCTTACTTGATCTAGCCCCCTGTTAACTCTTACTCCTCTATCTCTTGTGACTTATGAAGCTAAAAAGGTCATCTATATAACAGGTGCCCTCACTTTCTGTGGACTCTTTTCTTAGCCCCTTACAATCTGGCTTCCAAGCTTACGTTCCACCAAAGCTGCTCTCTCCAAAGTTACTGAAATGATCTATTATTGCCAAATTCTTTTCTCAATTCTCATTCTCTCAGACCTCCTCGAGTCCTTTGGCACTGTCCATCACTCTCTCCCCGCTTGATCCTCTTTTCTCTTCAGGTTTTAGAGACACCACTCTGTCTCAGTTCCTTCCTTACCTATCTGACTGCTTCTTCTCTTTCTCCTTTGCTGGGTCCCCATCCAAATCATGCCCTCTAATCATTGGTGTCCCTCATGGTTTTGTCCTGGGCCATCTTCCCTTCTCATTCTATATTAGTTCACTTGGTGATCTCAACAGTTCCAATGGATTTAATTACCATCTCTAGTTTGATTCTCAAATCTACCTTCCTGCCCCAATCTCTCTGCTGACCTCCTATCTCACATCTCTCCTATCTACCTTTCAAATATCCTGAACTGGAAGTCTAGTAGATTTGGGGTCATCCTGGATTCCCTCCTATCTCTCACCTCTCATATCCAATCTGTTGTGAAAGTCTTTAGATTTCACCTTTGCAACTTCTGTAATATGCCCCCTTCTCTCCTCTGACACTGCCGCCATTCAAGTATAGGTCCTTATCACCTCATGCCAAGATTATTGCAATAGCCTGTTGGTTGGTTGGCCAGCCTCAAGTTTCTCACTCCATATATCCTCCAATCAGCCACTAACATGATTTTCCTAAAGTACAGTTCTGATCATGTCATACCATATCCCTTTACCCATCCCTCCCCATTCTAGTAGCTTTCTATTAACTCCAGGATCAAATAAAAAAATGCTTTTTTGAAGCCCTTCATAATTTAGTCTTCCTCCTACTTTTCTGATCTCCTTATACCTTACTCTCCAGTACACACTCCTTTATCCAATTTCATTGGCTTCCTGGAGGCTGTTCCAAGAAAATGACACTTTGGGCATTTTCCTTGGGTTATCCATCATTCCTGGAATGCTCTCCCTTCTCCATTCTGACCACAGACATCCATGGCATCCAAAAGTCTCAATTAAAATCCCACTTTTTATAGGAAGACTTCCATGGTCCTTCTTAATCCCAGTGCCTTCTCTCTCATTATTTCCTATTTATCCCATATGTAGTTGCTTTGTATATATTTGTTTGCATGTTGTTTTCCCCATTAGATTGTAAGCTCTTTGAGAGTAGGCACTGTTTTTTGCCTCTTTTTGTATCTTCAGGTTTTGGGTGCCTGGCACATAATATGTGCTAGATAAATGTCTACTGATTATTGAACTTGCATTGGTAAGAGGGAGTTCCCTTGCTGTTTAGGGAATTTCCTCTACTGAATGAAATCACAAGTCTAGGATATATATATCTATCACTATGACTTCACCAGGAGAAGATTGACATTAAAATATGTTCTTTTGTGGCAACGAATAGCTTAGGATCATTAAAAGTTGTGTTCTATTTCCCAATATAATACAATCTACTTTATTTTTCAATATAATTCAGGCCCCAGCTCAGTACCTGTCCACATATGCTGACTGACAGACAAACCAGAACACCACTACCACAAAAACTACCCTATAATGAGAGAAATAAATGCATCTTAGTGGACAGAAATGGAAGGTAAGGGAACAAGGGTTTCAATAGGAGGGTAGTTTCAAATGGCTACCCACACAGATCACACACATGTAATTGGGAAAAAATAGTTATGGGCACAAGGACTCAGAAGACAGTAGAGTCCTCCCACATTGACAAGTTTATAATGACTCATCTGTCTCAATGGGCTGCCTAACCAATTCCATTTTGCATTCTACAGCATAAACAATCTGCATTTCTTTTTCCAGGATAGATTAGATTGATTTCTTTACATGTTTACATTTTTCATTAAGGAAGCATTGTAGTTTCTGGGGTTCACTCTATATAATTAGCAAAAGTCATCTGTGAATAGGAATACTAGGAGACTTCTCTGTCTATGACAAATCCTATTTGGACTGGGCACAGGCCATGCTCCATGACATTGGTGAATATTAGATGTATATATACTTCCCTGTTTTTTTTTCAATAAGGCAATATTAGTTTAAAAAAATATAGGGGTAAGGAAAGGAACATTTTCTCCATATTGTTTAGGAAAATATCTGTAAATGTCTAAACTAAGTATAGATTCTCACATGAAGTACAAAATCCTGGTTTGTAGAATGTAGAGCACACACTTACTCTTAAATTTTCTTGTCTTTCTGCTTAAATTATTTAGAAATTTGTCTACTTCTTTTGACCCCAATGTTGACCTCATTCCTTAAGGTGGTCTTTGGGACTAATGGATTGTCCTGAGGGAACTATAACTTTAAACTGCTGTTTAGTAAAATTAACAGATTTTTGGCAATTCTCTACACAGAGAAACTGAGAATTCGGCTGATGGCTGTGTTTAAAAAGGATATATTTGAGAAACTGAAACATTCATGAATTTTAGGCCTGGTTTACAGAGCTCAAAGGGAAGTAGAGAGCTGGCAATTGTCCAGTGAATTCAAGGAGTGTACACAACTAACTGGATTGTGAGAAGACCTTCTTTAGAACATGACACATCTAGATCAACGCTGATTTTAGAATTTCTAGGCAAAGCTGAGCACTTCAAAATAGAACTGGGGTGGGGTGGGTGCCTTAATTACCAAGTGAATGTGTGTAATTTATGTAAGCCATTGAATGTGTGCACATAGATAGAGCAACATATGAATATCTGGTTGTGAATGCACATATATCTAATGGGAATATTGATTTTTTCTAAAAATGGAAACTATATAAGATATAAAGGATCTAGGACTATAAGTTTAACACAAAAGCAACACTTTGGGGGCAGCTTTCTCCTTTGTTTCATAAAGCATCCAAGAGACTTAGAGATAAAGAGAGATAAGGGATGGAAGGCTACTAAACATGACTTGAAAGCAAATTTTTCTCCTTGGAGATTTTTAATACAGAATACTGAAGAACTGTCATGAAGATAACAGAAGTAAGAGACTTTTGATATTTAGCTTGAAACAAAGCACAGAGACATGAGAGTCAAACATAACTGAGAGAGGCATATCAAAAAGGAAAGTGGGCCATACTTATTGGTTTTCACTTTCACATGGTCTGCTCTTTAGAACAAAACCTCCATTAAATAATCACCACTGCTTTGCTGTTACAGTGGCAGGCAAGGGTAGGTGATCATTCCTCACTCACCTTTTGGTACTTTACTGGCAGAAGTTGAGCTCTGAAGTCATCAGCTCAGCTAAAGCCTCTGAGGCTGAAATCAATCCAGTCTAGTGCCTAGTGTTCTAAAGGCATTCTTCTCGCTGTACATGTGTATTCAAAAAGGAGGTGGTTTGACAGAAATACTGTGACAGTTAAATCTACCATGATTATAAATAAATGTGAACAAGAACAAGCTACTCTAGTCTGATTTGTTGAAATTTTCAAGTACAGCATCATTTTAGGATTCTGAGTTACCAGGCTCGGAAATTAAAATACCCTGTCCTCCTGGGCAATATAATAGATTTTAGAAGTGGAAAGGACATTAGAAGTTGTAAACAATCAGAAATAAATGCTCCTTCAGGACAGAGATTCTATTTTTTTTGCTCAAGCATGTTGGCAAAAACATAAATACACAGAGTGTGAGCCAGATGAGTCAGTGTAACGCAACATGTATTTTTGGTTTAAGCTCTGTACAAAGCTGCATGATAGATGCTACATGATAAATGTTTGATGGATGGTAAGATCCTGTTTTCTTATTTTGCTTATGGGGAAACTGATACCCATAGAGGGGAAAAGACCCACCCAAGATCATACAGCTAATACCTGCTAGAAGAACAAGATTCATATTAAGACACTTGGACTCCAAACCTAGTGTTCTTTCAACTGTTCCATAGCCTCTAGCTACTTAAAAACCCTCCATTCCCCAATGATTCAATGCAAAATACCTGCTTTTTGTTAAAGGAATAATATCGGTGAGCATATCTATAAGCACTTTTTTTGATAACCTTAATTTTTTGGCTTGTCACAGTTACCCTCTAAGGTAAGTTCTCTTATTATCATCTTCAAAGGTAAAAGTGATATTTTCTGGGTAGCACAAGTACCCTGAGGCAGGATTTGAATCCAGATTTCCCTGATTCCTAGTTCATTCAATTCACTGTATGGTGCTGCCTTTCTAAACAGGACTAGCATTTTGGGGCAGAGCCATCATAGAACAGGGCAGCTAGGTAGCAGTGGATAGAGTACCAGGCTTGGACACATCTTCAGACGAATTCAAATCTGAGTTCAAATTCAGCCCTAGATACCACTTGTGTAACTCTGGGCAAGTCACTTAATCCAGTTTGCCTCAGTCTTCTCATCTGCAAAATGAGCTGGAGAAGAAAATGATAAACCATTCTAGTATCTTTGCCAAGAAAACCCAAAATGGGGTCACAAAAAGTCAGACACAACCGAGCAACAATGCCACCATCTTAGATGAACTGGGTCAAGCCTGAGACCCAGTTTTGACCCCAATTCAAAGGGTTGTCTCCAAGACCAACAAATTGCTTAAGAGCCCTAAAGTTTAGAAATGCTGTGGGCAAAATTTACAGAGACCTTAGATGTCCAAAGGAGAAAGAATGGGTTTTGTGTCTGTCTGCATGTAGTGTTTGTTGTAATAAATTTAGACTAGAAAGGGGACCTTAGAAACTTATCAAGTCCAACCCCCTTATTTTTCTGAAGAGGAAACCAAAGTGTGAAATGAAGTGATTTTTTCCAAGGACTCTGGGAACTAGGTCTTCTGACTCCAAACTCTTTGATCTGTATCAAAGATCTCTTTGTTAATGAACAATGAAAAATATCCATTAACATTATTTTTCTGTTTTGTCACAGAATAACCTTGTTGTGCTTTTTTTCTAGTTATCTGAACAGGAGAATTTTAGAACTGGAAGCAACTTAAGAAATCATGAATTCAAATCCCTCCTTTTGCAGACAAAGGAAATGAGGCTGAAAAAAAATATCATGACTTGTTTCATATTTTAGGAAAGATACTTCTGATCAGTTTCACTGGCTGAATTGCACAAGCATTGGCTTTTTTTTTTTTTTGAAAAGTAGAATTAGGAAATCATGGTTTAGTAAAACCTTGATTAATTGGGATATTCAGGGAATGGTTTAGGTTTAGGTTTAGGTTAGCCAATTAATGAGAAAACCTTTTGTTGCTGTTTTAGTTCTTTTAAAGATTAAATAATGCTTTCAACAACTATAGTCTCCTTCAAAGAATACTCCATTTAAAAAATACTAGTATTCTCCTGGTAATGCTGTATGGCTATATGATTTGTGGAATACTATATTATAATTAGAGGAGAAGGAGACAATAAAGGGAGGTTCTGGGATCACACAGAGCCAATTTCAACCCTGAAGTCCTTGACCCAAAAAAGGGATCAGTTTTTCTCTCCCTAGCTCTACCCAATCCCCCAAAAAACTCTGGGGAAATCTCTAAAATGAGATTCAGATATGACTTTGGTTTAGGTTCTCCTCAGGTTGTGGTTATAAGAATCTCTTCTAGAAAAGATATTCTCTATAAATATTTTTTAATCACATGTAAAAAAGCTTTTAATTTCTTCCTTTATTTCTCTTATTATTTCTTTTCTTTCATATAGAGGGACAGCTAGGTGCCTGAAGTCAGGAAGTTCATTGTTTGTTTAGTCAGTTCAATCATGTCTGCCTCTTCACGACTCCATTTGGGGTTTTCTTGGCAAAGGTACTGGAGTGGTTTGCCATTTCCTTCTCCAGTTCACTTTACAGATGAGGAAGCTGAAGCAAAGAGGTTAAGTGACTTGCCCAGGGTCACAGCTGGTACATGTCTGAGGCTGAATTTGAACTCTGGTCTTCCTGACTATCCAGAGTCAATGTTTCATCAATTGTACCACTTATCTGCCTGAAGTCAGGAAGACCTGAAAGTCAAATCTGGCCTTAGATACTTCCTACCTGTATGACCCAGGGCAAGTCACTTAACCTTCTTTGCCTCAATTTCCTCATCTGTAAAATGAGCTAGAGAAGGAAATGGCAAATTATTCTAGCATCTTTGCCAAGAAAACCCTAAATGGGACAGGGAAGAATTGGACATTGTTGAAAAATTACTCAAGAACAACTTATTTCTTCCATGACAGAAACTTATGCAACAGTTGTATTGGCCTATAGGGCTATCTCAGGGAATATATGCCTAGAGATCCTCTGGGTACCTCCAGGGATTTCATGGTGATTCAGCAGTTGGGTAACTCAGAGTTGATGAGATCCGTGGATGTTTCTAGCCATGTGGTGACCCAATGCTAAAGGATTTGGCCTTTTGGTATGATGTGGCAAACCCTGAGTGTTCCTATGGTCCTCTCCTCAGCAGCAGAAAAAGAATGGAGGAAAAAAACTACTTTTTTTCCCTTTGACCCTCTGGGTAGCATCCTGTAATTCTAAAACTTCTAGTGAATGGTAGGCAAAGTCTGTCTCTTTTAAACCCCAGCATCTTGATGACCAAGTCCATACGTCAGCTAGAGTAGGGGACTCAACTGATTTAGCTTGTTTGTGGGCTCTGGATTCCTCTTTTCTTTCCTGATATTAGGTAAATGATATCCATGTCCAGGAATGCAGATGAAATGAATTGAGTTGTCTGGTGGCAAAGGAAGCTTTACATATTAGAGAAAATGCCCACTAAGAAAAAGATTGGCACAAGATGGGCTGTTTTAGCAGCAAATGTACCAAGAGTTGTTTGAGCAGTACAAAGCCAAGTATCCAATCAGCAAAGTATAGTATCCAATCAGCAAACCTACAGTAAAGTAGTATCCAATCAGGAAAGTATCCAATCAGCAAACCTACAAGCTGTCATTGTTAGATGGTTATAAGTATCAACCTTCCAGCCAAATATAGTAACTTGTTTAGTTTAAATCTTATTTCCAGTGTGTACTTCTGAATATCTTGAGTCTCTCCCCCGCCCTTGGGCATTTCTTTTGTGTGAATTAAATAAATACTGTGCCTGGACTATACCTGATCATATTTTTCAGAGTACCTTTTTAACTTCCCCTTTTGAGGAAACTTTAATTTGAGCTTTAAATAATTTGTCACTAGGGTGCTGGGATGCAGGTTTTATGAGCTGGAGTGAGAAAAAGAGGCCAGCCTTCTTCAGGAATGACCCCAGTTCAGAATGCTTGCAGAAGACCAAGAAGCAGGGGCCCCTTAGTGTAGAAAGGAGTGGGTGAAGTATCCATTCCTGGTGCACCAAGCAGCAGTTTCTTAATGTTATAAGACTGCATAAAATTATAAGAGCTCATAGGCAGACATTAACAAATACACAAAAAGTAAAACATCTCAAATGGTCCCTTATATTTCCTCAGAAGTAAAGACAACTTTGTTGGATTGTTGGAAAGATTGTTTCATTAACCTCAGACCTGCCTTATGTGAGCATGTCACAAGGTTTGATCTTCTGGTGAATCCAGTCTTGGCCTTATTATAAATGGTCATTTCCTTCTCCAAAAATCACACTGTTGCAGAAACCTTCCCCTTTACTCAGCTGATGCCCTAATGTGGAACTTGGGAATTTTTCACACATCAGGTTGCCATCAAGGTTTTAAAAAAAAATATCCATTTATCATGAAGGAAAAAAAAAACCATGTCTGCCTCTTCTTCCATTAACTAAAAAGCAGGTCCTTATTCAATAAACTCCTGTGGTTGCCTATTACCTCCAGGATCAAATGTAAATGTTAATGGTGACTACCCTGGCCTGCAAAGGCCAGCTATATTTTATTTCACGCCTTCTTCAGGGTCTTTCAGTATCCTTAAAGCGGCTGAGGGTTGTTCAATCTCTCTGTCACTGGCTCAAGCTGACTTCCCCTAATTTTAAGGATCTCCAATACCCAGTACAGTTCCATTGAACCACTTACCAGTCAGATTAGCTTTTACAGAAGAATATTGACTCCAAAGGTTTAGCAAAAATAAGTATACAAACACCTTTCCCAGTATATAAAGGTATTTTCCAGATATAAAGTCATAACTTACCTTTACATCACCTTAGTCCCTTGGGAGAGGAGGGGAATAAGGTTCACTGATTAACTAAATTCCTATTTAGCAAAGTGCTACTAAGTTTCAAATCCAAAATCTTTTGGGCTTGAGTCCCAGTACCCTGGCATCTCAGGGTTTCCCTGTTCAGCAGCCAGCAACATCTGTCCTATAGTATGGTCTCCAAGGTTGCCATGGCTCCAACTCCGGAGTACACAGATACTACTTCCTACACCTAAAAACTGAAAAGGATAAACAACTACACCTCAAACCCATTTCCTAGCGCCACAAGATCTAAAAGGGAGGTGGGGGGAAGACAGAGATAGCCCTTCTCTTCACTCAGTTCAAGGTGCTTATGCTGTTTTGTGAACAGGACATTCATTCCCTGGATGATGCTGCAAAGAGAGAGACTATTCCAGTCCGGTAGTTTTAAAGACACAGCCCTTCTGGCTACGCAGCCAATGAAAAGAGGCTGCTCCCACCCATGTGGTGGGAGAGCTCAAGAAGACTTAACTCAGAAGCAGATTTCTGCTATATCTTACATGGATGCTTCCATTTTATGGGATATGGAGACCACAAGTCAGGCACAATGTGCCTTGACTCCAACATAGCGATGTCGTTTGGGTCTTCTTTGAGAATAAGGGACAACAGCTGATCTAAGATGTATAACAAAACCTTATTCCTACCCCTAACCCCCAGACACTCTGCAATCCAGTGGTACTGCTGGTTTCTTGACTCTTTCTTGACTATGAGACTCCATCTGTTGACTCTGAGTGTTTTCACTGCTTGCCCCTCATTTCTGGGATGGTCTTCTTCCTCACTTTCACCTTCAGACTTTCCTGGCTACCTTTTGTTTAGTCATGTCCAACTCTTTGTGACCCCATTTGGGGTTTTCTTGGCTAGCATACTGGGATGGTTTGCCATTTTCTTCTCCAGCTCATTTTTGCAGATGAGGAACGGAGGCAAACAGGGTTAAGTGACTTGCCCAGGGTCACACAGCTAGAAAATGTCTGAGGGCAGATTTGAACTCAGGAAGACAAGTCTTCCTAGCTCTAGGCCTGGTGCTCTATCCACTGTACCACCTAGTGACCCACTTGGCACATAGTAGGTCCTTAATGACTGCATGTTGACGATTAAATTCCCAATATGTGAAACAAAAATGAGTTTGAAGGGGGGAAAAAAATTCTACTTCTCTTAGAGTTCTGGTAACTGTCCCCCTCCCAGACCTTTGATTATGGTTTATGGAGTTCTCCACATTGAATGGTTATGTGCTTGCCCAGAACCACACAGCCAGGGCATATTAGTGTCAAGACTAGAATCTAGACTCCAAGATCAAGTTTTCTATGCAATATTCCACATTGCATTTCCTTTGACAGCCAAGTTTTGGTTAACAGAGATCTGATTGTATAGAGGTCCATTTGGAACCTTTTAAATCTGATGCCTCATTGTCACGCTGGAGACATAGAGCATTTCTTCATGAAATGGTTTATCTCACATTCCCTGGGAATGAAAACCTTAGCTGTAGTTGTCTTAAGTTGTAACACTTTGTTGGCTTTTGACAGGCCAATGGTTCACCTGCTTCCCCCTGCAGACAACAAAACAGAAGGAAGGCTTTTTATTTCCATGCTGTTGAGTTCAACTCTTTGGAGCCATGTGGGCCATACTGTCCACAAAGTTTTCTTGGCAAAGATACTGGAATGACTGACCATTTCCTTCTCCAGTGGATTAAGGCAAAGAGAGGTTAAATGATTTGCCCAGGGTCACACAGCTAATCTGCATCTGAAGCCAGATCTGAACTAAAGATGTCTTAATATTCCAGACCTAACACTGTACACTGAGCCATCTAGCTTCCCCTGTTTATTTCCTACAGCACAGAAAATAAGTACATAGATCCATATAATGCTGAGGATGCATATGTATGTTATTCAATTGTTTATTTTTAGTAGCATTGCTAGGGATGGCAATTTTTGTATGAAGAATCACTGAAAGCTGCTTGGGCTCTTCTCAAGGAGATCCTTGAGGTGCTGCTAATAAAACCTTAGGTTCTTTATAACTCTCAACTTAGAGTTCAGTGAAGCAGCTTAGCTTTTTTCTGTATCTATTTTCACCCTGAGAAATATCATGATCCTTTGTATGGAGAGAGACTAGGAATCACTTTACCGGAACTTCAGAACAGAGATAGTAGGGTCTCTAGAGTCAGAGTCCAACCCTCCAATTATATAGATTAGCAAGCCAAGGCTGAGAAAAGCGAAGTGTGTCCCAGGATACACAAATGGTAGAGCCCTAGGTGCTCCGACTAAAAATGGGGTGCTCTTTCTATTGTATTATGCTCCAGATAGCAGGAAATATCCCCTCCTATGAGTGGAGCATGATAGCATGCTTTTTTTTTTTTTTGAGATTTTCTTTGGGAATTTAGTTGGGTTACTAAAGAAATTCTGTATTCAGTAATCATGAGAAAGATTCCATATTGTTTCATTTTAAAAACACCCAGAAGAAAGAAAAATCATCAACTTTAATAATTTTAAAACATAATCTCCCTACCCCACAAAAGTACCCCGCTTGTTAACTGATCAATGCCAGAAATGCTTCTTTTGAATATTCATAATGATGAAAGGGTCTCAAAGAACCAGAAAACTCAGTTGTTTTTTTTCACAAGCCTCCTGAACTGTAGATTAGTGGTGCTTATTATTTTATCACCATCACACAGATGGGGAGACTGAGAGTTTATGGTCCATAGAATGGGTCTGGCAGACCTAAGACAAGAAAAATTTTAAATACAAAATGTTGACTGTGTTCAGTCTCTGAGAAATAAAGTGTCCTTCGAGTATAAAATATAATGAAACTTCCTTCTATTTAACATAGTAGTCAAGTCCTTTGAGAGAAATGAGACTAGTAGCTCTTTTAGTAATTAATTAATCTTCATACATATGAAGGAGCCAAAAAGTCTAATCTAGAAAATATTTAATTAATATTCTTAGCTCACAGATAAGTAAATGAGTATTAGAGTTAAGGGGACTGTATTTCAGATTCTGCAAACCAGAAATCAGCTTGTCATCAGGTGAATGGTTCTATCCAATGCGTAAAATGTCCACAATGAAAGGCTACCTTTCCTAAATAGATTATGTGACAAAATAGAAATAAACCCACAAATGAATAGCCTGGAAAGAAGCCTAACATACCTTGTAATCTAGTGTTTTTTACAGCAATAGGCATTGTATATGCTTTACTTGTGAACTGTTAGACAGCAAGATGTCTTTTTTTATTTTCCCTCTTGCAATTTTTGGTAATGAGGTTTCTGCTGATTTCACATCCCTAAAATGTATTGTCTTCTTCCATGTATGACCTTTGGGGAGCTTTGTTGACCATAACAAACAGACTCAATGTTCTGGTTTCCCAATGTTCTTTTCACTAACAATACATCCTTGCCTTTGGCTTGCATCACTGGGCCAATATCCAAAAGATAAGAATCCACTTTTCTTTGTAGTATATCTCTCCTTATTTATTTGTTTTTTTGTGGGGGAAGGGAGATCTGAGAGTTGTATTTTTCTTACTGTTGGTGGGCTCTTATTCTTGTAGACTCATAAGATTTTTCTGGATCTCACCCTTTGGCTTCATTCCCAAGAAAACCTCCTTCTCCTTCTCTTTGCCAACTCTCTACTCCTTTTTTTTCCTTTACAAGACTTCCTAGAGTTTACTCTTGGCTCTATTGTGATTCCAATCTTGCATTTCTGCTATACCTTTCCTTTCTATTACGCGTATCCTCATACCTCATTGTTTTCCAATTCATTAGGCCTAAAATGAAAACATCTTTTGGTTTCTTCATTTCAGCAATAGTGGTGGTGCTAGAGAAGTGGATCTGGGCCGATACTAGAACCTGTTCATAAACTTTTTTCCTCCTATTTAATAATTAGGAGGCAACATGTAGTATCAGAAGAGTATTGGAAAAGACTACTACACTTAGGAGTTAGGAGACCTGAATGTGAGTATGGCTCTGTCATTTTCTAGTGAAGGGATGATGGTAGAGTGGGGAAGGGAAAGAAAGATTGAGGGAAAAGATGACTGATTACAGAATGTAAAAGTGTAAAGAAAAAAAGAACTACTTATTGGAAGAATGGTTAGAGTGCCTCCCAAATGTGCCCAATTCAACATTCATCAAGTGCCTACTGCATTCAAGGCATGGTATGAAGATAAAGACCCAGTGATGAAAGCCAAAGGCAAGGATGTATTGTTAGTGAAAAGAACATTGGGAAACCAGAACATTGAGTCTGTTTGTTATGGTCAACAAAGCTCCTCAACGGTCATACATGGAAGAATACAATACATTTTAGGGATGTGAAATCAGCAGAAACCTCATTACCAAAAATTGCAAGAGGGAAAATAAAAAAAGACATCTTGCTGTCTATCTTGCCCTCAGGGAGATGAAATTCTATTGCAGGGATATTACATATACACAAAGAAGTATACAGTGAAGTGGAAGAGGAAGGGGAGAGAGAGTTAAGATGGATCCAGAGAAGGGAAAATGGAGGAGAGAACAGCAGAGCTGAGCCTAGAAAGATATTCTGAGGGTGGAAAAGCAATCCAGATATGGGGCTTGTGAGAACAGAAGTAAAAGATGCAGTATTGAGTTTAAATAACAACTGGTGGTTCATTGCAGCTGGAATATAGAGTCTGTAAAGAAGAGTAATATGAAATAAAATTGGAAAGATTATTGTGATGTGTGCTCTGGAGAGCCTTGAATTCCAGGCTAAAGAGTTTGTATTTTATTCCAGAGGCAATTTGAATCTACCAATTTTTTTAAACTAGGGAGCAAAGTGAGTAAACCTAAGCCTTAGGAAGATATATTGGCAGCTTCTTGGAGAACAGATGAGAGAGAAGAAAGCTTTCTTCAGGCAAAATATGATGGGGACTTAGAATAGAGTGATGGTCATGTTAATGGAGAGAAGGGGACAGGTGGGAGAAAGGAGGTGGAATCAATTAAGTCTTGGCTATTGACTGTATATGGGAAGATGAAAGACTGGGGAAGAGTCAAGGATGATTCTGAAGCTATGAAACTGGATGACTGGGAAAATGGCAGTGTGATCAAAAAAGGGAGGGAAATTTGGAGGAAGGGCAGATTTAGGAAGAGAGAACATGAGCTTTGTTTTGGATGTGCTGAATTTGAGATGCAGATGTCCTGCAAGCATTGGCTATGTGACTAAAAATTTGGAAGAAAAATTAGGGGTGGCTATGGAGTCTCACCTGGATTATTGCAATAGCCCTAAATTGATTTTCCTGCTCGAATCCTGTATCCTCTCCAATCCATCTTTATAATGCTGCCAATGCAATATTTCTTTAAATTTTGATAAATTTTTAATTGATAGATTTTGGTTTGGTTTTATGTTGCCAAATTTCCTAGTACATCTCTCTTTCCTTTGGAGCCAGCTTTGTTCTTTGTAATTTAGAAGTGTTCTCTGCAATGATCATGTTCATCATTTCTTTTTTTTTTACTTGATTTTTTAATAAATTCATTTTTGTTGACATAGTCTGGTTTTATGTCACCTAAATTCCCCCCTCTCTCCTCCTCTCCCCACACCCAGAGGCTTATCCTATATGCTGAAGAATTTTTAAGAAAAAAGAGGGAAAAGGAGAGGAAAAATCAACATAACTAATTAATGTATAAGAAAAAAAATCTGACCGCATATGCAGTATTCTACATCTACAGCCTTTTTCACCTCTCCAAAAGAGTAGGAGGAAATGTCTTCTCATATTTCTTCTCAAGACCTATATTTGTTCTTTGCAATGGAGTGACGTTTATTTTCCACTTTTCCACTTTCTTGTGGTTGCAGTTCTTGCCATTGTTGCAGTAATTGTGTATATTATTTTCCTGGTTCTGTTTACCTCACTTGACAATCGGTTCATATAAACCTTTTCATGCTTCTTTACGTCCATCATATCAATTATTTCTTAGAGCATAGTAACATTCCATTAAATTCATTCACTACAGTTTGTTTAGCCATTCCTAAGTCAACGGGTATCTCGACTTTATTTTTAGTTTTTACTACTATAAAAAGTGTTGCTGTAAATGTTTTGGTGATTGTTGAGTCTTTGTTGTTGTCAATGATCTCTAGCCTAGCAATAGAATCTCTAGATGAAGGGTAGGGATATTTTGATAATTTCATCTACCTAATTACAAATTGCTTTCCAGAAAAGTTATACCAATTCATAGCTTCACCAATAATGCAGTACTGTATCTGTCTTCCAATAACTCCTCCAACAAAAAAACTAGTTTTTAACCTTGACTTGTCAACAACTGTTGATAACATTGATACTCAACTGACTTTTGTCACCTTTGCTCATTATCTTTTGGATGTAAGATGAAACTTCAGTTGTTTTAATTTACATTTCTTTTACTTCCTGTAATTCTGAACCGTACCATATGGCTGTTAATAGTTGGAACTCTTTTAAGAATTGTTTGTTTATATCCTTTGACCACTTATCTATCAGGAACAAAATGATATAACTGACCATGACTCCTTTGCTCAGTAAACTCCAGTGGCTCCCTATCACCTTTGACATCAAATACAAACTTTCCTGTTTGCCATTTAAAGCCCTTCTTGACTTAGCTCCAATCTGCCTTTCCAGTTTTATTTGACATTATTCCTTTTCATATTCTATCCACATATTCATATGTTCTATATTCTAGGCAAAGGGGCTTTCTTGCTATTTCTCACATGCAACATTCCACTTCCTGTCTCTTTGCCTTTATATACTTGAAATGTACTCCCCCTTCATCTCTATCTCTTAGAATCCAAGTTTCCTTCAAAACTCAGCTCAAATGACAGCTCTCTTGATCTTCCAAGAGCTACTCCTTCCTCTCCACCAAATTAAATTATATTTATTCCGTATACTCTTATATGGATTGATATCATATCCTTTCATAAAATAGAGACTTCCTGAAGGAAGGAAATGATTCATTTTTTTGTATCTCCAGTGCCTAACAGTATCTGGCATGGAGTAGGTTCTTAACAAATGTTTGTTGGATTTGGTTGATAGATTTAGGAGTCATTTGTATAGAGAATGTATTTGAAAAATGAGTAAAAGAGATCTCAATGAAGACAGTAGAGACAGAAGAGAAGTCTCCTGGGAAATACCTAAGATAAGGTAACAGGAGACAATCCAGCAAATGACCCTAAAAAGAAGCAGAAAAACAGGAAAACTAGGAGAATGTTGTCATGGAAGTCAAGGGAGGAGAGAATGGTGATGAGGAAGTGGTAGTCAGTTACAATATATCAAAAGTTATAATTTAAGGAGATTTTGAGAAGAATGAAGATAGAAAAGACCACCAGAATGAAAAGTTAAGAGATCATTGGTAACCTCAGAGGAAGCATTTACAGTCAAATTGTGGGACAGAAAGCCAGATTGTGAAAGTTTGAGAAGTTAGTAGGTGGTGAGCATAAAGTACAGAGGTTTATAGGTTTGGAACAACTGTGGAGGTGAATGGGGTAGACTTATCGGCCTCAGAAGAATACATGTTTTACACTTCGGTAGTGATAATGCATTAGAGATGAGATAACATAAATTGATAGTGAACTTGCTTGGTATGGTGGGATTACGTCCTCCAAGACTGTTCAGCAGCTCAACAACTCAAGAGGAGAAGGTGGATAGGACAAGAGAGATGTATAGACTATGTATAGTCAGCAATATAAGGAGAGGAAAGTGAGGTCAGAGCAGGAGTGATGGACTAGGAAAACAGGGATAAAAGTGAGTTAAGGATAAGAATAGGTTTAGAAGGACTGAGAAAGAGGGAGAAGTGGAAGAAGAGGGAATTATGACAAGAGAAGAGAATTTCTGAGTCCAAAGTCATGCAGGTGGCAGTTACGGATGATGATGACATTCTAAGTGATGATGACATTGCTTTGAGTGGCAGAGATAAACTAAAGTTGTAGGACATGGAAATTTAGTAGATACGTAATGGAACATCAACATATGTACTGACAAAATTGTGTTAGAGAGAAGGACTGGGAGTCATGAGGGAGAGAAAAGCCTGGAGGTCAGTAGATGATAGTAACAGATCCTTAGTGCTATGCCAGGAAAGAACCTCAAAAGAGGAGAGAGGTTGCTGAGTGACGGTGGCAGAGAAAAAATCTGGAAGTGGAAGTAGGGAGCAAGGAGTATGAAAACTCCTCTTAGTCCTTTGTGTTAGGGGACATGAAAAAGGGAGCAAGCAGCACTGGAAAACATGTCCAGGGGTATTTTGGCAATAGCCAGTTTTCCATAAGTATAAAAAAATGGAAAGTATGAAAAGATGAGCCTGAGAATGGCGTTTGTTAACAACTGAGGGAAGCTTTTAGAGGGCCCATTGCAAAGGGTCCGAGGAAGAAAGGGCCTGGGTATAGGTGAGATTGAGTTGGATAGGGGTGGGAGAATGGGAGGAGATAGGAGGAGAAAGGAGCTTTTTATTCCTGGATATAAAGCTTCTGAGTCATTAAAATTCAGGGAGTAAGAGATGAAAATTTGCTAGTCTTAAGAACCAACTACTTGTTTTCTCTACTTTTCCAAGTCCTTTGATGATGATGGGTGGTGATGGTGATAGTATACCGACCCCTTTCTAAGTGACTGGAGGTATGGATTGTGTATTCAATCATTAGCATATGTTGAATATTATTTTCTGACTTGCCCATACAGGCTTTAATCCTTAATTCAAGGGATCCATTGTCTTACTAGTACAGGCAAATACTCTTCCAACTCTCATTCCATGATCATCTCACTAAGACCACTTCAGTGAAACCAAGGGTTCTTAATCTCTTATGTGTTGTACACCGCTAGCAATCTGCTGAAGTTAATACTATTTTTAAACTTACATTCATAATTGAAGAAAGTGCTAAATTTCAGTTAGAGATTAGTGAAAATAAAGATGTAATTTTTTTCGCCATTGAAGTTCATGGATGACCCAAAATCTATGGACTCCAGGTTAAGAGCCCTTGATCTAAAGCAAACAGCGAGATGAAGGCTATTGTCAAAGTTGTTTTGCTTCTCCTCCAAAGGTAATTTAGTTGTTTCTACCCATGAAGCTCTTGAGAGTTTCCTCTTTTAGTATCATTTGTATGTTAGGATGTAAACAGACTTTCAAGAATTCTAGGGGCTGCAGAGATAAGAGCGCAAGATCTTCACATGGCTGGGGTGAAGGAGGCTCAGAAGAAAACCAGAAGATTATGGAATTATTTTCTGAGACAGGAGAAGAAACTTTCTACCCAGTGTTCCCAGGGGGTTTGCCTTGAAATCCAACCTCTCCATTATCATAGCCAGAGGGAGGGAGGTGAATATGGTTAAGCTTGCCTGTAGTAGCACATACATGGTGACAGTCAGAGCCTAAACAAATAGCCCATCTGAGGGATGAAGCTTTTCAACTTTCCGCACAGCCCATATGTATAACAGTGTTTGAAATAATGCTGGGCTATGAGCAAAAGAACCTATATTGGCACATCTACACTCATACAGCAGGTGGTTCACTTGCACCTATATAATTCAAGTCACAACAGCCTCCTCCAAGTTAAGAAGGTGAAGAGTGAGAGTGCTAGTGATGAGTCCAACATCCAGGAGGATTCTGTTTCCTAGAATTTCTGCCAGTGGTCATTGACAACTTTGTGGACAACACCTGTGGGAGATGGCAAATTTTAAGCAGCTATCAAATCTCAAATTAAACACCTATGGGCTGCCAATGTGCCAGGATGGCAGATGAGCCACCCTGATTTGTGTTTAGGAGAGACAAGGATTTGATTTTACACCATGTTCTTATTCCCAAACCCTCCCAAAAGGCTTTCCCTAAGGGTACAAATTAGATGGTAGGAGTTTTGAGGATTACAGGCCAGAGAAACAGTCATTCTAACACTAAACAATGATCCTGTTACACACCTGGCTATTTGTACAGTTAGCTTCAGGATTTCAGAGTGCATTTTAAAAGCTGGTTATTGAGGAGTATCTCATCTTATTTTCTTAAAGAGTATCAGGATCTCTTGATTCTATTTAGATTTGTGAGATCTCTCTTAGAGATAGGTAATTGCTTCCTTCTGAATAGTAACTACATCATTGTTGAGGGGGAAAACAGTCAAGGCAGTTAGATTCAGGATTTAACTCAATGGCAAAATAATTTGAGAAACATTTATTAAGCCCATAAAGGCAACTCACTCATTTAAAATGCTATCTGGAGACTATGCTGAAAGCCACCCCCCTCTCTCAAATAACTTCTTTTACAGCTCTTTATAGGCCTTTTAAAATAAAGTTGGATAGAAAGAGCAAGCCCTCATCCTTTAACATTATTCGAGTCATATATATATGTAAATATATATGTATAATATGTATGTATATGTAAGTATGTATATATATATATGAGTATATATGTATGTGGGTAATATGTGTGTATGTGTTTATGTGTGTGTGAAGGTCAAAACTAGCCTGTAATTTCATTTAGGTCCTAAAAATCTCCATGGCTGGACCTTGGCAGAAGTGCAGATAGTTATAGACTATGGAAGGGGTTCTTAACTTTAAAAAAAATATCATCAACTCTTTTGGCAGAAGCTTATGGACCCCTTCTCAGAATAATGTTTTTAAATAATTCAAGAAAATGCTAAATTTTAGTAGTTAGTGAAAATAAAGATGTAATTTTTTTCCCCATCCAAGTGCCTAGACCCACTGAGGTCTATCCACTAGACCCCTTGAGGGTTTGTGGAACTTAAATGAAACATATTTCTCTTTAAAGACTCAGTTGCTTGGGTAGTCAGTGTATATGTATCAAAAGTAGGATTTGAACTCATCTTCTCAACTCCTAGGTGAATTCTCTTTCCCACATGGTACATTGCCTCTCTTACTGAAAAATGATAGTAATTTTCCTTTGTACATTATTTTATGGTTCACAGAATGCTTTTATATACATTATCTCATTTAATTCTTAAAACCCTTTGAGGTAAGTAAAGGTATGCATTAATATTAGGTAATGCAAGGCAGCTCAGTGGCTAGAGTATTGGATCTGGAGGTGAGAAGTTATGAGATCAAATCTGTGTCCAGACACTTACCAGCTAGGTGACTTTGGGAAAGTCAACAAACATCTGCCTTAGCTTCCTCATCTGTAGAATGCAGATAATAACACCAATCTCCTAGGACTTGTGTGAGAGTCAAATGAAATAATATTTGCAAAGCTCTTTACAAACTTTACGATGCTATATAAAATATATTACTACCTATCACCATTACATAAATGAAGAGATTGAATCTTGGCGATACTAAGCAACTTGCCTGAAGTGACACAAAGAGTAAGTTGTGTTTGATCTTAGGCTGTATCATGAGAACTAGCAACTACATGAACAGAGACATGGTATCCAGTGTAATAGAAGTGACCATAACCCTGCCCTACCCTGCCCTGGAGCACTGCGTTAATTCTGTGCATCAGTGTTGGGAAGACAGTGACAAACTACAGGATAGTGAGGATACTGGTGAACATATCTTACAAAGATTGGTTAAAGGACCTGGATTTCTCAGCCTCGAAAAGTGAAGACATTGATGGGATATGATGGCTGTCTTACAGTATTTGAAAGGCTGTCATGTGGAAAGGGGATTCGATTTGTTCTGTTATGTCAGAATTGGGAACGACTGATGAAAGTTTCAGAGAGATACTTTTAAAAATTGAAAATGACATAATAAAACAATAGACTGTAACAGTCAGTTTCCATAATAGCTTTTCAGCATGAATCTGTGTGTAGATGTATATGATACACACTATAAAAAACACAGTGCAAAAGGAATTGTTCCTTATTTTGACTCAGTAAAAAGTTTTCTATATAAAGTTATTCTGCTTTCTTTATGTGGTCTGCTTAAACGGTGGTATTAGCCAGTCAGTTAGCATTTATTAAGTGTCTACTGTGTGTGCATTTAAGCACTGAGGATACAAAGAAAGGTTAATGACTTCCTGCTCTGAAGGAGCTTACAGTCTAATGGACACTGGTATCATTCTTTAGTTTTCTATTCACGTTCAGCTATTTTAGTAGCGTTTTTCTAAATTGTTTTCAAATGAACAAAATACAATTTTTTTCCCTCCCACAATTCCCACACACATTGAAAAAAACAAAACCCTTGTAACAAATGTGCTCAGTCAAGCAAAACCAACTCCTAAATGGGCCATGTCCAAATAACCTATGTCTCATTTGCCACCTTGAATAAAGCAAAGTTTTATAACAACTAAAGTTGTCCCAAAGAGGAATGTGCTACCTCTGGGTGTAATTAGCTTCTCCTCTTCCACACTGGAAGTGGATGTTGAGAGACTATGTCACCACTTTTCAAGGAGGCAATTTCTATTAAGGACAGTTTAGACTGTGTCTGTGGAGGTCTCTTCCAGCTCTGATGGCCTGTGATATCTCCCCATTCTAATCTCAAGATGATTTTTTAAAAAGCTTAGATTTGACTATTTCACACATGCGCACGTGCATACACGCATACACACATATATACACCCTCAATTCAATAAACTCCTGTAACTCCTTGTTACAATCAGGATTTTTTTTTCAATATAGAAAATGAAAATAGTTTTAATGCAATGCATCGGAAAATAGGACATGCTATTTGCAGACACTAGGGCCAAAAAAAAAAAAAAAAATGTGGTGAAAGGGATAAAGCATCAGGCCTGGAGTCTGGAAGACTCATCTTCCTGAGTTCAGATCTGACCTCAGACCCATACTAGCTATATGACTCTAGGCAAGTTGCTTAACCCTGTTTGCCTCAGTTTCCTTGTCTGAGAAAAATGAGCTGGAGAAGGACTAAAAGGACTGAACGGCAACAGAATATGCACACTGTTTTATTTGGGACATGTCAGTATAAGTAACAGATAGATTTTTAAAATAAAGTCATTCTAAAGATTAAAAAAAAGACCTTCAGGAGCTTTTGAATACACATGGCATGTTCTTATATGAGAGTTAGTTGGCACAATGGATAGAGCATTTCCCCCTGGAGTCAGGAAGACGTCATCCTGAGTTCAAATCTGCACTTAGACAATAGCTGTGTGACCCTAGGCAAGTCACAAAATGCCTTTGACCTCAGTTTCCTCATCTGTAAAATGAACTGGAGGAGGAATTGCCCCAGTATTTTGCTAAGAAAACCCCAAATGGGATGACAGAGTCAGACATGACTGAAATGACTAAACAAAAACAAACCAAAAAAAAGCAGTTTCCTATCCATCAGAAATAAAAGGAAAATACTTTTTATTGAAAACAAAATTAGGTCCAAGTGCTTTTGACATTTCTCATGACTAAATACCACCTAGTACATACAGCATCCCCTCCATAATAAATCCAGTACTTAAAACTCTTCAATACTTAGACCCTCCCTACCTTTGAAATCTTCTTACACGTTACTCCCCTATGATCCTCCTTGCTCACAGAACTCCATCTCCCATCTCTGTGCCTTTGGGCTGGCTGTTTTCCATATTTGGACTCTTCTCTTTCATTTCTGCCTGTCAGATTTCTTGACTTCCTTCAAATCTCACCTTCTAACAGATGCTTTTTTCTGTACTGCCTGCTGCTGATTCCTTCCTGTTTCAGATCACCTCTATCTCCATCTGGAAAGGAAAGGAAAACAAGGAAAGGAAAGGAAAGGAAAGGGAAGGAAAGGAAAGGAAAGGAAAGGGAAGGGAAGGGAAGGGAAGGGAAGGGAAGGGAAGGAAAGGAAAGGAAAGGAAAGGAAAGGAAAGGAAAGGAAAGGAAAGGAAAGGAAAGGAAAGGAAAGGAAAGGAAAGGAAAGGAAAGGAAAGGAAAGGAAAGGAAAGGAAAGGAAAGGAAAGGAAAGGAAAGGAAAGGAAAGGAAAAAAGAATGTGATAACCTGAAAGGACCAAGGTTTCCCAGTGTATCCTGGGCCATCTCTAGTCATCCTGATGAATACTGGTCACTGGACCCAGAAGACTCAGAAGGAGAAAGTGAGGTTGGTGACCTTGCACAACCCTCCCTCACTCGTCATTTCTCTGATGTCATGGTCTTCTTTGAAAACAAAGGATGAACACACACAGCTTCATTATTTACTCTGAGTAGGTCTATCCTATTGAACGTTCTAATAGCTTTTCCAGTGTGACTAGGTCTTGGGGCAGAGCAGTAAGAGTGATGGATCTGGATCCAGAAGTTGTGGGTTCAAATACTGGCTTTGCTACTTACTACCTTGGAGTAAGGAAAAAAACCCTAGGTTTGATGATAGAGGCCAGGGGTGGGAATCCCAGCTAGGCAAGTAAGGACAATAGATAGAATGCTAATTCTGGAATTAGGAAGGCCAAGTTTCAATTCAGTTCTAGATAATAACTATGTGACCCTAGGCAAATCACAACCTTTGACTGCTTCAGTTTCTTCTAATGTAAAATGGGGATAATAACAGCACCTTACTTCCCAGGGTTGTTGTGAGGATGAAATGAGATAATATTTTTAAAACACTTAACACTGCATCTGGCACATAGTAGGCTACATATAAATTCGTGCCCCTTCCCTTTCACCAGCTCCTTAACTTAATATCTTTGTTTCTCAGAGTGATTCATTAACCTCCCTGTACCTCAGTTTTTTCTCTGTGAAATGAAGTGGTTGGACTACTAGGTTAGAGATGTCCAACTCTGGGTTGTTCACAAAACTTTGGAGTTTGGTGGAAACTACATTAAAATGTAAATGGGAAATGTTTAACAAAATAAATGAGAAAAACAGTAAAAACATAAATGACCAGCCTCAGAGGTCTTTTCCAGCTCTGAGTCCATGACCCAGAGTTTTCTTGAATATAATAATACTTTGGGGCAGTTCTTCTTTTCCTCTCCTTCCCTCTCTTCTCTTTCCCTTTCTCCTATTCCTTTCTTCCATAGTCGCCTGAAATTGGACAGTAAGGCACATTTTTACACTCATTATTCTTTGCATTCTTTTTTGGGTCATTTTTAAAAGTAAATATCCTAAAAGGTTTCACAGAATTCAGATCTAGAAAAGCCCTTAGAGTTTGTCTAGTTTCACTCCCTCTTTTCATGCCTGAGGATGACTTCCAAAATATATGTTATAACTGGAGAGTAACTTGGGGTTTATGGTATTTAGGGAACCTGAGCTTCCTGTACCGGGGACTCTCCTCTGGGCTGAGTCCCTGCAAATAACTGTCCCTTTTTTTTTCTCTTACCCTGGAGCTTACCTCCAGTGCTATCTTCAGCATGCAGACTGAGAGTTTCATGTTTTAGGTGAAACATTGTTACAGGGATGTCTTTGCTTTACTACTTAGTATCTATGTGGCTAAATTAACCCAAACCCACTAGCTGTGCTCCTGGACAGGTCTGCATTATGCTAAACTCTTGGATTATTTGAGTCTGAAGGTATCTTTCTTAACTGCTCACTCACAAAGCTGTCAGAGTAAACAGTACATTCAGATTTTAGGGAGCAATGAGATCCCTGTGTGGGAAATTTGCCACTAATACCAGGTACACAACAACTTTCATTTACATTATCAGGAAAAAGAGGAATTTGGCATTTTAAAAAAAGTTTAATTGATCTTTTATAGATACCACAAAAAATAAAAAGCAAGTAACTAGCAAACTTTGTTTAAACATCAACAAACCAAATGTCTGCTGAGCTTTTAAAGACGAAGGAACAAATATATCTGCTGTGATGAGGATTTTGTCACTCCTCGCATCAAAATAAGTAACTGTCAATATCTCATGCATGGCCCAAAAGAACTGGATATGCAAATGAAGTTGAATCTCATGATATTTCTCCTATAAAACAGTGAAAGTTTTATCCTATGGCATATATCTTTGTATAGCCACAGCCTATATTGGTTTGTGTTTTTTTGGGGGGAGGTTGTAATTTCTTTGTTATGGGGATCTCCAAGTGTGGGAAACCCCTCTACTGATGCAAATATACAGCTCCTAGTAGTCTTACAGAGTCACCCCAGGAAAGCGAGAATTAAGCAACTTTTCTCTGTAGATTGTATCAGAAGCTGGCCATTGTTCCCTAGATTTACTTTCCTTGGCACCAAGGCTGGGGTATCAACTGTGCCTGTCGATGAATGTATTTCTCCCTGTTTTCCTTATATGCTGTAGATAATTCATATCCCAGAATCTGTCTGGACACTATATATGATAAGGTTATGATAAGGTACTAAAACCCAAGAAATCTCTTCCTCTGGAATGGGGGGGCTATCCTCATTCCATTTCTATAGGAAATTCCTTGATGAGAGAACTCCCTTTACCAATGCTGTTGGAATTTCTCTACAATCTACAATCTTAGAGTTGCCCAGAGCACTGAGAGGTTAGGTAATTTGCATAGGGTCACACAGCCAATAGCTGAGGAAGGATTTGAATATCAGGTTTTCCTATTCAATAACTTCCCCAAGCTTGTCTCTCTCTCTCTTGAATAAAAAAAAACACAAATTAAAAACTCAGGTTTTCATTTTAGCAAAATGTACTTTCCTAGTTTAAAATATACCTTTATAAAATATATTTTTTCCCAATGCGAGACATGCTTTAATGAGGTTTTAAATTGTTGCCACATTAGACAAAACAAATTTTTACATAAGTTATGTTTATGTTCTAAAAATAAAGAAAGGCATGATAATGTTTTCATATTTTTCATTCTTGAGGGCTCATAATACAGTTTTTGTAAATCTAGGATTTTGTCTGTGGGAAGGGCAAAAAAAGGGCTTAAGATGACATCAGTATTTGGCCAAATACTTTCACTTTCACCCAATATGAAGATTCATAAAACTAAGGAGAGCAATTTTACCACTTTCTTATAGGATCAACCAGAAATTATCCTCTTCATATAAAGTATTCCTGAATTTGGTCTACTTCTCTTTTGGTTGGAAGGAAGTGACAGACCTCAGTAGAAATATTCCTAAAACAACATACCATATTACATAAAGTGGTGCTTGTGGAGAGACTCTAGAGAGAGGCAGGGGGGTGGAGGGGAGAGAGAGGGTTCTAACTGAAATTGGAAATATTTTAAGAATAACTAATTGGTTGGCTTAGAGTTAATGGGAGAAGGTATTACTGAAAAGACTTCTTTATGGGATTGTGGTTTCGCTTCGGGTGGTTGAGCGAAGTCTGTAAACCCCAGGAGCTCTGTGATTTTGACAGGCTTGGCAGACATTCTCATTGCTCATGGAACATGAGGTCAATACACGTATTCATGTGTCCTTTATTAGATTTAGTCCAGTTCAGTCACTAATAGTGTACAAATAAGTGCACGTTTAAAAACATAGTTTGTATTTCCAGTTCATTGCAAATTGGGGGCAGTTTTCCCTTAGAGAGAAGGATTGTTTTTTTGCAATTGTGAGCTTGTTGGAAAGGCTTTGGTCAAAGTATTCATGTAAGCCTCTGGAGGTTCATAGATGACCTTAAAATAGAGTGTCTTGATGATGACAGAAAATCTTTGGGTGATGTAGTACTAGAGAATTATATCAGTATGTATGTATGCTTTCTAATAAAAATGCAGATAATATACTTTATTTTATAAAAGAAATAATATATATTTTTTACAGGAAATACGTAGTGCCAAATCAAATAATGTGACTATGTCACAGAATTGAATCATTTGCACTAATATTTTAATTTTTAAGTGAATAGGTAAAGGTGTGGAACCTTCAAAATGAAAAGTAATAGAAAAACAGTAACACTATTATCTGCAGTGATATTAGCCTACTACTTTGGCCTGGCATTGTGGGAATTTATCTACTGTACTTTACTTGAACATGTTTGAGGCATTATTTCGCTTGCAGTACATGAATATAGTAAACAGACGAAGCACTGTATTGTGGTAAAAGATTTGAAATTATCTTCATTTATTTACTTGTAAAAAGAATTGCATTTTATCTTCCATTGGCAAATACAAGAGCTTCAGCATAAAAACAAAAACAAAAGAAAAATATAAAAATAAACAAGGCCAGAAAAGACAATAAATGATAGTACATATTGTGACATTTAAAAGTTTGAGACATAATTTCTTGGTAACTAGTCATTTTTGTTTCTTTAATATTTATTTATTTAACTTTTTACATTCATTTTCACAAAATTTTGGGTTCCAAATTTTCTCCCCTTTTATCCCCTCCCCTCACCCCAATACTCCAAGCAATCTAATTTTCCCTATCTCCAATCTGCCCTCTCTTCTGTCATCCCTCCATTCTCTTGTCCCCATCTTCTCTTTTCTCCTGTAGGGCCAGATGACTTTCTATTCCTCATTAACTGTATGTCTTCTTTCCTAGTAGCAACAACAATACTAAACAGTTGTTCCTAAAACTTTGAGTTCCAAATTCTCCCCATCCCTCCCTCCCCACCCATTCCCTTTGGGACAGCAGGCAATTCAATAGAGGCCATATCTGTGTAGTTTTGCAAATGACTTCCATGATAGTCGTGTTGTGTAAGACTAACTGAATTACCCTCCATCCTATCCTGCCCCTCATTGTTTCTCTTCTGTCTTTTGATCCTGTCCCTCCCCGAGTGTTGACTTCAAATTGCTCCCTCCTCCCTTTGCCCTCCCTTCCATCCTCACCCCCTTGCTTATCTCCTTCTCCCCCACTTTCCTATACTGTAAGATAGGTTTTCCTACCAAAATGAGTGTGCATTTTATTCCCTCCTCTAGTCAAATGTGACGAGGGCAAACTTCTTGTTTTTTTTCTCAGCTCTCCTCTTCCTCCCTCCATTAAAAAGTCTCCTGCTTGCCTCTTAAATGACATATAATTACCCCATTCCATTTCACCCTCTCTCCTCTCACCACATTTCTCTCTCACCATTCACCTTAATTTCTTTTAAGATATGGTCCCATCCTCTTCAATTCATTCTGTGCTCTCTGTCTCTGCATGTGCGTGCATGTGTGTGTGCGTGCATGCGTGTACATGTGTGTGTGGTCCCACCAACTACCCAGATACTGAAAAGTTTTAAGAGATACAAATATTGTCTTTCCCTGTATGAATGTAAACAGTTCACATTTGGTAAGTCCCTTAAGACTTCTCTTTGCTGTTTCCTTTTTCATGCTTCTTCTCATTCTTGTGTTTGAAAGTCAAATTTTCTTTTCAGCTCTGGTCTTTTCATCAAGAATGCTTGAAAGTCCTCTGTTTCATTGAAAGATCATATTTTCCCCTGAAGTATTATACTCAGTTTTGCTGGGTAGGTGATTCTTGGTTTGAGTCCTAGTTCCTTTGACTTCTGGAATATCCTATTCCATGCCCTTCGATCCCTTAATGTAGAAGCTGCTAGATCTTGAGTTATCCTGACTGTATTTCCACAATACTGGAATTGTTTCTTTCTAGCTGCTTGCAAGATTTTCTCCTTGACCTGGGAGTTCTGGAATTTGGCCACAATGTTCCTAGGAGTTTCTCTTTTTGGATCTCTTTCAGGTGGTGATCGATGGATTCTTTCAATACTTATTTTGCCCTCTGGTTGTAGAATGTCAGGACAGTTTTCCTCAATAATTTCATGGAAGATGATATCTAGGCTCTTTTTTTGATCATGAGTTTCAGGTAGTCCCATAATTTTTAAATTGTCTCTCCTGGATCTATTTTCCAGGTCAATTGTTTTTCCCATGAGATATTTCACATTCTCTTCCATTTTTTCATTCTTTTGGTTTTGTTTGGTGATTTCTTGGTTTCTCATAAAGTCATTAGACTTCATCTGTTCCATTCTAATTTTGAGAGAACTATTAAATTCAGTGAACCTCTTTTTCCATTTGGCTCATTCTGCTTTTGAAAGCATTCTTCTCCTCATTGGCTTTTTGAACCTCTTTTCCCAATTGAGTGAGCCTATTTTTCAAGGTGTTATTTTCTTCAGCATATTTTTGGGTCTCCTTTACCAAGGTATTGACCCGTTTTTCATGCTTTTCTTGCATCTCTCTCATTTCTCTTCCCAGTTTTTCCTCCACCTGTCTAACTTGCTTTTCAAAATCCTTTTTGAGCTCTTCCAAGGCATGAGCCCACCCAACATCCCCCTGGGATGTCTGGGATACAGAGGCCCCGCCCTCCACGCCTTTCCCTGATGGCAAGAATATTTCCTCGTCATTAGATCCGAAAATCGGGATCATTTGCATTTGTTGGAAAAAACTCTCTATAGTCTTATTTTTCTTCCCTTTTCTAGGCATTTTTCCAGCCAGTTACTTGACTTCTGAGATTCCTGTCCAACCCCGCCTAGATCCGCCCAGCTAGTGCTTGGGGTCTGAGATTCAAATAGGCTTTCCACAGCAGGCGCAGCTGCTATTCAATGTGAGCTTAAGTTCTGGTGCTGGGGTGGGGCAGGGCCGTCTCCCAGGCTCAGCACCTTCAGGTGGTTTATGCAGAGACTTTCAGTAATGAAGATCCTGCGTGCTGCTGGGGGAGTCCCAGGCCGTCGCCACCGCTGCCTCTGCCTCTGCCGCTTCCGGCCCCTGCCTCTGCCTCCCCCGCTTTCTGCCCCCACCTGTGCCTCTGCCGCTTCCTCCCGAGGGGGCCCGAGTCACGGAGACACTCCGCTCCCCCTCTTGGCCAGGCCAGCCATCTCTCTCACTGACCTGTAGCTTCTGTGGGCGGAGGGACCTTCCAGGCCGCCGGAGGTTCCGTCCCTGAAGCCTGCTCAGGTCAGCTTCTCTGGGGCCGCAGCCAGGGCAGCGCTGGGGTCCGCTTTCTGGGGTGCGACAGACCCTGGGGACGGCTCTCTGGAACGGAAATCTCTTCCACTATGTTTCTGCACACCCTGCAGTAATCCAGAACTTCTGGGGAGGTCTTCTTACATTAAATCTATGGGCTGTGGGTTCGGAGCTCCAAACATGTGTCCTTCTACTCCGCCATCTTGACTCAGCCCCCCCCCCCCCCGTAACTAGTCATTTTATTAATAAGGATGGCATGCTGATTAATAAAATAGGGGTCTGTGGGCTTCTTGAATGCCAAAGACCCCTCATGGCTGTGGGCTTACAGTTTATAGGCTTTTAGAAGAGTGGATATTCCTGAGTATGGCAATCAACTCCAATTGGTTAATAATTAATGAGAAATGAATATTATAATGAGAGGCAGATTATATTATAATAAGGGTCATCCAAAGGATTTGGATCATCCAAGTCTTTCAAAGACACTTGTCAATTTCCATATCACCTGTCTGACAAAAGGGAAGAGTTCCGTTTTCCTGGATCCATCTGAGTTTACTCAATGAGCAGGAGTCCTGCCATTAGCCTAAACTCAGAATTTCTTTTACTGTCTGATTAGATCTTGGCCTGGTTAAATCTTTGTTTAAAGATTTCCCACACTGGTTGATTTCTGGATGAGGAAGTAGTAAGGGGAAAAAACCTTGGTCCCAATACAATAATTAGTTATTAATCCAAGAGAGAAATCATTGTTTCTTTCATTATGTCCATAAATGTCTTTTTTTAAACTGACTATTGAAGTACGTATATATGCATTTACAAAGAATAGTAGCCAACTCATTTTCTTTGTTTCTGCAGGCTGATTACCATGAACACACATGTCCACACACCCCACCTCCACTCTCACGTATTTAACATATATTTGCTTCTTGCATTGTTGAAGTTATCTTTAGGTGAAGTTTACATAGTTTTACCCAATATGTCTGGCAAATTCTACTTCAAAATTTTTAGCCTGGCATTCAAGGCTCTAATGAGCCTACATTTCTAGCCTTTCTGGGTTCAACTCTTCTACACATACACATATTGCAACTAAATTAGTCTATCAGTGTTGTCTACAGATGCCCCAGCTAAACTGTTCTGTTCTTTTGCTTTTTTTCATACCCTTTCTTATGTTTCAAATGCTCTTGTCTTCCCCCTCATTTTTTTTTATTGAAATTCTATCTAGTCTTTAAGGTCCAGGTCAAATTCCATCCCTTTCATGAATTCCCTAATCCCGCCTCCTCACCACCTTATCCCTTCCCTCCTCAGATCACACAGAACAATTAGTTTATGTCTCTCCTGTGCATTGATCATGTGTAATTTTGTATTATACGTGTTTATGTCTACATTATAATTCCCTGTAAGATGGTAAGATCCATGAAAACAAATATCCATATGAATGATTTAATCCTTATATTTCCCCAAATGTCTAACACAGGGTTCTGATTATTATTGGCACTTAGGGTGTAGTCAGGAACCGAGCTTGTGATTTCATTGGAATTGGAAACTCCCAGATGAAGAAACTCTCTGTGCCAGGGAAGGTTGGCACCTTCTCTGAAAATTATAATCTTCAAGAGTTGCTTAGGGCACTGAGAGGCTCAGAGACTCACCCCAGTCACACAGCTCTCTATTACACTACTCTGTACTTAATAAGTCATCATCTTATTTGAAATTTATATGATGCTTTATAGTTTGCAAAGTGTTTTACACATATTATTTTCTTTGTTTCTCTAAACAACCTAGTGAGGCAAAAGCTATGTCTATTATTATCTTCATTTTACCTATGAGGAAAGTGAGACTCAGAGGTGTAAAGTAATGTGTCCAGGGTCACCCAGCAGAGTGCCTGAGGTGGGCTTTACAATCTGGTCTCCTGGGCTACAAATTTATTTCTATCTCTACCACACCATGCATCTGCCTCTTTTAGCTGAAGTTGAAGTTAAAGGTACTTGATATGTGAAGGATTGCCACAGAGTTGGCATCTGTGGCACAGTGCTGTCCAGTCAATAGGCTTATTATGGCTGCATTGTTTGGATCATGGCCATTAATGAAACAAAAACTGGGCTGAAGTCGAGAGACTGGTGAATAAGAGGCAGGAAGCTGTCCTAAACATGTAGAAGAAAAAAAATCCCCACTCTTGAGGGGGATAATGGGAGAGAAGGCAGCATAAGTTGTAGTGAAAGAGTAGGATAACATGATGAACTAAATCAGATGACTGACAAAATCTCCTAGGGAAATATCCCATGGTGGCAGGCCGCTAGTCAGAGCTTTTCAGGAATAGAATGCCATTATAGCTCTCCATCTCCCCTCTTACAGCTAGATAGCCAGGCCAGTAATGCTCAGCTTGGGTTAATTAAGAGCATAACAATGAAAGAAATGAAATTAGTGGAGGGAGAAGCATTACTGTACTTTGAGGAGTATGGGGGGATGAGGTAAAGTTGAGGGTACTACACGGTCACAAGGATAAGAAGAGGAAAAGACAGAGACTAGGCTATGAGGGGAGGGGGCAATGAAGTGGCTCAGTGGATAGAGTGCCAGCCCTGGAGTAAGGAGGACCTGAGTTCAAATCCAGCCTCAGCTACTTCCTAGTTGTGTGCCCCTTGGGCAAGTCATTTGCCTCAATTTCCTCGAACTGGAGAAGGAAATAGCAAACCATTCTGGTATTAAGAAAACTCCAAAAAGTGTCCCAAAGAGTTGGACTTACTAAATAACAGCAAAGTCATGAGTATCATTATGTTGCCTTGTAAGAATAAAATAAGATAATATATGTAAAGTACTTAGCAAAAATATAAGGCACTATACAAATGCTAGTTATTATCATTATTTTGCTTCTATATGCCCATTTTACGGGTACACTTTTAGAAGACTTCTTTGTCCTAATGTTGTCTTTGTCCTAATGTTGTAACCAAACAGAAGAGATTCAAACCAAGTCTATGTGAGAGATTACTTCTAAGTAACTGAACAGATTTAAAATGAATAATCTAGTTTCACCATCTTTACTTTTTGTATTTGTATCCCCAAAACTTAGCACCATGCTTGGTTCACATTAATAATTTAATAAATACTTAAAAAAACTCATTCATTATTTTTTTGAGTTTTTAAAAAATTATACTTGATTTCAGTCATCAACAAGACATGATTAGAATACATACTTGACAAATAAGCATTCAGTAGCATAAATTTAAATTTAGATTCCCAAGAAATATACTTTTCTTATTTGATATTTTATTTTCCCCTAATTACAAGTAAAAACAAATTCTTAACATTCATTTTTAAAATTTTGAGTTACAAATTCCTTCCCTCCCTTTCTCCTCCCCCCTCATTGAGAAGGCAAAGCAATTTGATATAGGTTATATATGTTTAGTCATGTAAAACATATTTCCATACTAGTCATGTTGTAAAAAAAAGCTCAAGAAAAATAAAAAAGTAAAAAAAATGTTCTTTGATATGTATTTGGTATGTATTCTATCAGTTCTTTTTCTGGGGACGGATAGCATTTTTCATCATAAGCCCTTCAGGATTGTCTTGGATCATTGCATTGCTGAGAATAGCTAAGCCATTCACAGCTGATCATCTGATAATGTTGTAGTTACTATGTACAATGTTCTCCTGCCTCTGCTCATTTCACTTTGCATCAGTTCATGTAAGTCTTTCCAGGCTTAAGAAACATGCTTTAAAGATGCTCGCCAATGATTCTCAGAATCAGAAACATACTTAACATATATCTTTAGGGGCTCCTTTTCTCATGAGTTTCCAGACTTGTCCAGGGCTACTTTATTCCTATGATTGTATTGTTTGGGTCATGTCTGATTGAAATGAACATTACATCAATTGCTTGGATTCCCTTAGTTTCACATACCCAAACATGCTCTTATTAAAATAACTCTGTTGGTGAAATGACATAAACCAAGAAGTAAAAAACAGTGTGGTATAAGGGAATGTCATTGGCTTTGGAATTGAAACAGGGCTAGGCTCAAATCCTGCCTATGAATTCTTACTTGCTGTGCACTCTGTCACCTTCAGCAAGCCAGTTCTCTTTCCTAGTTGTGTCTCAGTTTACTCATCTGTAAAATGAGGAGGTTGGATGAGGTGCTCTCTAGGTCCTTCTAGCTTTCCTTTAGATCTATGGTCCATTGATCATTGGTCACATTCCCATTAAGATGAAAATCTGAAAGGAGCCATGATACGCCTTACCTTAGAATTGTATGATTTTTGTCTGTCTATCTGAGGTCCTATATCAGGGGAAAGCTCTGTTTTTGTGATACATACAGCCAGAAGGAAATTTTTGCCAGTGTTGCAGTCTAGTGAGTTAATATTCATTTAAACAGTTTCATAACAGATTATTTACCAACTGGAACAGAACACTTTGGCACGGAATGCTTTGGAGAGGGCTGTTCTATGATGGCTAATTCCCCAATTAAAAAATTATTGTTTGATGAGAATGTCCTCTTAAACCCTTCCCTCTACTGGTGTAGTAAGGGAACTGGCAAGTATCTGAAATTACTTTGCGCTCTAGTGGTTGCAGAACAAAAAATTGACCCAGAATTGAGAAAGCTGGTAATGAGGAGGTGAAGTTAAGGCGGACAAAAACGGGGCTGAAAAATAAAATGAATGGCATACATCAAGAGAAAGAGGGAGAGGAGAAGGCAAGGGAAAAGAAAGGAAGAAGATGAAAGTTGCCTGACACCTATACTCACTTGGTACGAGGGTTTTCTACTGCCTAGGCATATTGGAAGAGTCTTGGTTATGGTCCTTCGTTCTCGAAGAGGACCAAAATGACATCGCTGTGAAAAAGTCAAGTTTCAGTGTGTCTGACTGTAGCTGATCAGACCAATACGAGCTTGGAATGATCTACCACAGGTTCGGCACAGATAATCCGAGTGAATATTTGGGGTGGATACTCTAAATTTGTGCATCCTACTTTTCCTTTGAGCTGTTTCAATTCTGCTTTGTTCACAAAGCACAGCTCCTTCTCTGATGTGGGCATGCCATGCGGGCTGTCTTGGGCCAATGTCTCCCATGTCACACAATCAGTTAGAAAGTTCTTGAGAGCGTCCTTTTATAGCTTCTTCTGACCATCTTGTGGTCGTTTGCCCCATGCGGGTTCTCCATAAAATAGGCTTTTTGGCAAGCACATGTTTTGTGTTTGAACAACATGGCCTGCCCATTGGAGTTGGACTCTCTGAAGCATAGTTTGAATCCTAGGCAGTTTAGTTCGATTAAGGACTTCAGTGTCTGGCACCTTAGCGTGCCAAGGAATCTTCAGAATTTTACTAAGACAATTCAAATGGAAGCAATTCAGTTTCCTGGCATGGAGCTGGTAGACTGACCATGTTTCACAGCCATACGACAGTGAGGTCAGCATAACAGCTCTGTAGACCTTCAGTTTGGTGATCAGTCTAACACCTCTTCTCTCCCATACTTTCCATCAGAGCCTCCCAAACACTGAGGTATATTGGAAGAGTATTAATTATAGCTCCAATATTATTTTCCCCGCTCAATTAGGTGTATGCTTTGTGTAAATGGAATCTACGTAAAATACAACTAATAGACTATGATGATAATTGTGGTGATGACAAATAACTTACATTTTTATTCTGTTTTATGGTTTACATTGGCAGCTAGGTGATACAGTGAACAGAGCATTGGGTTGGAATCAGGAAGATTCATCTTAATGAGTTCAAATCCAGCCTCAGACACTTTCTGGTTGTTTGGCCATGGGCAATTTGTTTAACTTTGTTTGTCTCAGTTTCCTTACCTGTAAAATGAGATAGAGAAGGAAGTGGCAAACTATTCCAATATTTTTGCCAAGAGAATCCCAAAAAAGGGACATTAAGAGTTAAACATGGCTGAAACAACACAAATGACTTACACATCACTGCCGTGAGCAGCTGGTAGCTTTGCTCTAGCTTATCCTTCCCTAGGAAGAAGCCAATTCGCAGACTTTATTCACCAGCATGCATGAGGTAGATAGATGGTATACATAGTCCTGTAACCCAGAAATATATTCAGGCAAAGCCAAGTGATACAGCAACAGTTTGGGATGCTGTAGGCCTCATTCCACGTGCATGGTCCTTACTTATTAGAAAGAAAGTGTATTTCTTTACTGATTTTTCAGGACTGAAATTGTTTTTTATAACCATTATTTTGACTATTTTGTACTATGATTTACATTACCGAAATCATCACATATATTATTTCTGTTGGTTTTCTTTGTCATTCTGCATAAATTTATTGAAATATCCTATGTTTCTCCAATTCCCCATATTTGCTTTTTCTTGTAAAATAAAATTCTATTATGTTTATATGCTAAAATTTGTTTAATAGTCAATAGCATTTTGTTTCCAATTCTTTTGTTATCTACATGAATGCTATTCAGAATATTCATATATATTGTCCTTTATATATAAATTATATGCTACATACGTGTTATCATACTATGTAAATATATTATTAAATTACATTATATTATATAAAATATATTATCATATATTAATTATATATGTGTGTGTATGTATATAATACCTTTCATTCTGCCTCTGATTTCTTTGTTATATGAACCCAGTAGTGGGAGCACTAGGTCAAAAGACAGTTTAGTAACTTTTACAGGACAATTCCAAATTGCTTTCCAGAATGTTGGAGCAATTCATGATTCCACCAACAGTTAATGTGTCTCTCAATAACTCTGCAAGGTAAAGATTAGATCTTTTTTCAGAAAAGAAAACAAGACATCAAAAAATTTAAGCCCAGTCAAAAGACATCAGGAAGAAACACAACAAACGTAGGACACAGCTAGAGGTTGAAGCCCAGTTTTCTTGATTCTGAATTTTAAATACTTAAAATAATAACTTAAAAATGTCCATTTCCCACCTTCTCTATCCAGTAAGACATTCCTTTTAACATAATAAAAGAGAAAGAGAGAAAAAGTGGTTTAGAAAAACTAATAGATCCATCAGTCAAATCTGGCTAGTGTACAGTCCTAGTTCCCAAACTCTGTAAAGTAGGAAGGGAAGTACACTGTCTTATCTCTGCAGGGACAAACTTGGCCATTATAATTGCACAGGATTTGGCTTCTTTACTTCTATTTCTTTTAAAATTTTTTCCCCATTTACATTGTTGTAGTTATGGTGCATATTATTTTAATGATTCTGTTTACTCTGTATCAGTTTATACAAGTCTTCCCATACTTCTCTGAATTCCTTGTATTGATCATTTCTCATGGTACAATAATACTCCATTGCGTTAGTTATCACAGTTTGTTCAAAAATTGTTCAGAAATCAATGAGCATTTACTTTATTCCAGTTCTTTGCTACTATAGAAGAGCTGCCATGAATATTTGTGTGTGTATGATATATATAGATATGTATATCTTTATATAACTATATAACTGTCTCTCTCTTTTTCAAACTTTAAAAAAAAATTTTCCTTAGGGGTATGTTTAGCAATGGAGTCCCTGGGTTTAATGATAAAGATAGAGACTGCTAAAGCTTGCTATGTGCCAAGCATTGTGCTAATCTTTGGAGATTCAAATACAAGTAAGCAAGAGTATATAATAAGTAAGCCTGCCCTGAAAGAACTAACATTTCACTGGGAAAAGAAAACAACATATATGAACTGGAAGGTGGAGTAGTGGCACAATGGTCAGGGTAGCATGAATTGGAATATGTTTGGAAAGTGTGTGTGTGTGTGTGTGTGTGTGTGTGTGTGTGTGTGTGTGTGTGACCTGGATCTGGGCAAGATAAGGTTAAAGTTCATCTTGGAGATGCAGGGTGGAACTGGGATTAGAGAAAGCAGAAAGTATGTTTTGGAGATGTTTGGGAACAATTTTTTTTTTAAGGCACCTTTTAGATGCAGGTTCTCAAAGTGTGGTTCAGGAAATTGAAATCTTCTTCAAGAATTGTAGAATAATACACTTTTTTCATGAAACCACCAAGGAAAGGATATGTAGTTTGTACTATGTTAATTTAATTATATTGCCCTTTGCAAAGTGTTTTCCTAGCTTCCCACGTGTTGCGACTGTTTCTCTTATCCTATTTAGATTGTCAGTTCCTCAAAGGAAAGGGTTTCTTCTTCCACCTATAATGAAAACTCAGTGAACACTGCTGGCTGCCTGTTTTCCTAATTCAGCCTCCAATTAATGAATAGCTACTTAGAGGAAGTAATACCAACTTGGGATAGATAGCTATGTGTACATATACATACAGATATATCTTAGAGATACTGAGGGTTCCTTCTGGACCGCCATAATAAAGTGAACATTTCAATAAAGCCAGTCACATGAACTTTCTGGTTTCCTAGTGTGTATAAAAATGATGTTTACACTATAACTGTAGTCTGTTTAAGTGAGCAATAGTGATTATGTCTAAAAAACCCCCCCGATAAATATATATACCATAATTAAAAAATGCTTTATTGCTAAAAAAAAATGCTAATCATCATCTGAGCCTTCAGCACGTCATAATTTCTTTCCTCGTGGAGGGTCTTGCCTCGGTGTTGATAGCTGCTGACTAATGGGGGTGGTGAAGCTTGGAATGGCTGTGGCAATTTCTTAAAATATGACAGTTATGAAATTTGCCACATGATTTGACTCATCTTTTTCCTTGAACACTTAAGAGGCCATTGTAGGGTTATTAATGGGTCTAATTTCAATATTGCTGTGTTTCAGGGAATAGGGAGGCCAGAGGAGAGCAAGAGAGAAAGGGGAAGGGACCACGGAACAGTCAGAACACACACATAATTATAGATTAAGTTATTTTGTCTTATATAGGCTTAGTTCATGGAACCCTAAAACAATTATATCACATTAATATTATTAGCAATATTAAAATCAATTAACATATCAATCTTAACATCAAAGATTACGGCCATAGATCACCATAGCAGATATAATAATAAGGAAAAAGTTTGAAAAGTGAGAATTACCAGATGTGTCACAGAGTCACAGTGTGAGCACATGCTCTTGGAAAAATGGCACCAATAGACTTTGAAGCAAAGTTGCCACAAACCTTCAATTTGTGAAAAACACAAAATCAGCCTAGTGAAATAAAGCAAAGTGCAATGAAACAAGGTATTCCTGTACATTGCTTCTTAGTTGGAGGCGAGTTTTGGAATGTGATCTGTTGGTATGTTTTTAGTAATGGGATTCCTGGGTTCAACACAGATAGAGACTGGTAAAAATGACTCCAGACCATCACTGTGTTACTCTCTGGGGTTGGTTACAAATATAAGCGAGCAAGACAGAGCTTGCCCTGAGGGTCAGAAAGACACATTGGGAAAAAAAAAAAAACAAAAGATTTTTTTTTGAGGCGGAGAGGTGGTGGGAGTGATAGAAAGAAAGGGAAGTGGACTGGCAAAAGAAAAGTCAGAACTGAGTTTCTTTTCCATTGTCTCCATGTTACACCCCTCCCCCCACATCCCCCAGCCCCCATCTAGTGGTATATGCTCATCTTCAGGTTAAAAGCTCCCAGAAGTTTGGCAAGCAAAGTCTCTGGTTGAGAAAGGAAGGTTATGTAGGGAGAGTTGGAAAATTGACTCTCATTTAGTTTGGCGTTTGTTTCAGGCTGAGAAGATACGTGGGAAGTAAAGTGTGAGATGGAACATACATGAATAGGACCTATCTTTTATTCCTCTGCTTTTCTTTCCTGGGAGTGTGTGGGAGTAGTGAATGTAAGGAAAGACTGGTTGGGGGCTAGGGTTGCAGAGATGAGAAAAAGGGTACAGGAAAGCGTATGTGCCAGAAATGCATAAAGGGGAATATATAATGTTAAAAGGACAACTTTAAAAGATAGCTAAATCACAGATTTGCATAAGTTATTTAGATTTATTCAAATCATTATGCAATTGAAACTGAAAGGAATAGGATATTGGTGCTACCCCCCGACTCTCATTCTTGGCAGCAGTAGAGCTGTTGCTTGGGGGGAAGGGGAAGGAAGGAGAGAAAGAGAAAAAGGGTTTGGGCTTTCCATGGGCCAACCGAACAATATATAACTGCCACCTCCGAAGATTTTTATACAGGTAAAAATAAATATCACCGTCACCTGAAGAGGAAGGAAAACACAAAAGGCCAATCTGTGGGGTACATTGAAGCTTGGACAGGGCAGTCTTATATAATTTGGTTGGTGATAGAATTACAGGCAGATTATGTATTTATGAGCCCTAGGTTTGTTTGGGGTTTTTTTATTTTAAAATTTTAGTGCCAGAAGACTGAGCAACCTCTTTTTTCTTTGGCTTCCCCAAAGCAGCAGCCTAGGAACTTATTTGCCATATTCAAGGAATGACCCAACTCATCACTTTTGGGTTATCTTTAGAAAAAGATGGAGATCTGGATTTGGGGTCACAAGCCTGTAATATTGTAAAAACTGAGGTTGGTAGATCACTGGAGTTCAGGAATTCTAAAGACGAAGAAGGACTCATTCCAGTGGCAAAATGATGATTTCCCCCCAACAAGGGCTACCAGGCTACCTAGGTAGGGTCAAACTGGCCCAAGTCTGAAATAGAGCAGGTTAAAGCTTCTAGGTTGATAAGTTTCAGGTTTGGGTCCACAAATGTCCACTATACTTCTAGCCTGAGTGAAATAGGGAGACAGTTAAAAAAAAAAAAGAAAAGAAAAAAGAAAAAGATTGAGATGTGCTGCCTGCTTTAGATTGCTCTAGAAATTGACTACATTTTGCTTAATTTTGTATTTTAAAATACAAATATGAAACAGCATGCCCTGAAACTGAGATTTCTATTTCTTTCTCTCATTTACTATTTCTCTCCTTTTTTTGAAAGTTGAAACTATTTGTATTATCAGGCAACAAAATGGTCTACAGAGTGACAGGAGGCAATCTATCCTAATGGTTTGGAGGCAATAAAAACTAGATTTATGTGCTGTTGTCTGAAGGAGGATTTTGGAAAGAGAAAACCTGTGAACTGAAAGCTGTGAAAAATGAAAAGATGAAAAGCTGGTCCTCTTTGGATTCCAACTCTGAGTGAATACTTTCTTGGAAAAATCATCCCTCTTTGCTCTCAGTTTCTGACTTTGAAAAATGAAGTTAATGAACTAGCACTACCTGGCAGCAATGCTATAAAGTTGATGTGAGTTTTTTGGGTTTTTTTTTTACCAACCTGTTTCTCTGATCTGGGATTGGAAGTTGATGGGTAGGAGAAGTGGGGAGAGGAAAGAGAAGGTTGGACATAGGGCTCATAAATGCATTCAAAGAAGTCTTGGTATGGGTTTATATTGGGGTAGGAGAATTTGAACTCTTCTTTTGCTGTTCATCTACCTCCTCCAAATATCAAGAATAGTCCCAGAAGGAGAAATTCCTATCATCCTCTGTGAACTGTCAACATTTCTCTTTTTAAAAACAATAGAAAGTTACATTTATTTTTCCTTATCTCCCGCTGGTGTTGCCTACCTTGCTGAAACATGACCACACAGCAGTGGTTGGTAGCAGTGATATGGGGGATGTTGTTAGTGTCAGATTGTAAACCTCCTTCCACCCTGCTTTATGAGTCAGTATTGGAGCTTTGCTGGTAATATTTGTGTAGAATATGCAATGTTTGCAAAATAAAGCTCTCCATATTTTTAAGCAGTAGGAGTGGAGCCAGCTCACAATCCATGATAACAGGTTTCCTTCGCTGCCATTCCCACAAATAGTATCTTATTTCAGCAAAATGGTGGCAGCCAGCAGGAGGGCCAACAATGGAGATTTTAATCAGAAAATTTAATTTTATATACAATTCACAGTTTGTGCATGGTGAGAAATGTTTCTCACTGCATGAACTTTCAGGACACTGCTCTGAGCAAAAGGAGTTTCAATTTATATAACGCCTTTCTCAGCAAACAATGCCCCAGAGCACCTCGCAGTAATATGGAACGTGCATTTCTTCAGATGATACTGCGTAACTACACACGAAAAGTCTGTCTTCAAACCACCCAAGATATTTATTGGTAGTAATTAGAACAAGAGGCTGCATTTCAAACAAATTAGTTTTTAATGTAGACATTTAATTGGCCAGGATTTTAAAGGTTCTAGTCTCTCCCTCTTCTCTTGCCTTGCCCGCCCCCCAACAAAAAAGGAGCCCCACAGCTGCACAGTGGTTTCCTCACGTACGTTTGCTATCATACTTAGACCTTGCAAAGCAAGTTTCTGCCTGGAATGATTTTCCACCATCCCCCTACCTCTATGAGTCATAAATTCTCAGAATAGAAGCATAAAATGTACATGTTGACAGAGTCTTTTACACTAATGTTACTGTATTCAGTGCCGTATAGACTTGTAGCTGAATCACAGATTTTACTCAGGAACAGTGGCATGGTGTGATTTTTTTTTTACAGTGGTGTCACTTTAACCGTAGATAAAAGTCAATTCTACATCTCCTAATGTCAGGTAGAGTGGAGATTCATGCTACTTTCCTATAAATGACAGCTAAAATCCAGCCGTTTATTAATTTGCCTCACTCTCGCATGAGTAGGAGCGGAGGAGCACAGGTCTGTTTCCTCTTGAAGTGTGGGTATATACTCCTGTTAATATGGGCAGGCACTCCTGTTAGCACTGGTCTGAACCTCATTTATCTATTCCTAGCAGGAAAGGCTTGGGTTCAAGAGAAGTAGCGATGGGAGCAAGCAGCAGCCACGGTAGGGTTCTCTAGGGAACAATTGTCCTAGTTAAAGAGGTGACAGGAACTCATAATTTAGAAGCACACATCCTGATGTCCAGTTCGATAGAGGGTAATGAGGGTAACTCTAAGAGCAGGAAGTCCCCTGTTAAATCAGCACTGACAGGAGAACAGCTCAAGATCACAGACCTGATGGGCAAAGCCTGCCTTGTTTTGTCACCAGTCGATGCCAGGATGAGACAGAAGAGCCTTTGTTGTCTGTCCTTCATAACAGAATGTGCCGCACCTCCTCCTTTCCCAGTTATTCTCACAGCTTCTGAGTTTGACCTAAAGTGGATTAAGTGACTTCTGCTCGGGTTCCCTGACTGCTGATTACCATAGATCCCAGACCTCCGACTCAGGCAAGGACTGAGAAGGATGAGTTCTCTTGTTTTATTTTGTTACATTATCTTTGTTTTTCAAGCAAAAATTTGCTTCTTCTCCTTCCCACCTCCCCAGCTCTACCACCCCCCTCCACCAACAAAGGAAGAAAAATAAAATCTCTTATTACAGACATGTATAGTCAACCAAAACTAATTGTTATATACCCACATTTAAAACAATCTGAATTCTCAGTCCATTACTTTTCTCTCAGAGTGGGCAGCTTATTTCATCATATAACGATATAATTATTGTTGTCTTTGTATCGATCAAAGTTCCTAAGATTTCCAGATTGGATTATCTTTACAACATTGTTTTATTGTAGATACTGTTCTCCTGGTTCTGCTTCTTTCATTATGCTTCAGTTTGTATTCATCTTCTCAGAATTCTCTGAAACCTTTGCCTTTATCATTCTTATAGCACGGTATTATTCTATCAGGTTGATATATCATAACTCGTTCAGTCATTTACACACAACAATGTTCAATTCTTTGCCACTGTAAAAAATAGAGCTGCTACATAATTATGGGTCCTTTTCCTCTTCTTTTGATCTCTTTGGCATCTAGTGATCCAGAGAACAGTGAAAGTGACCAGAGTCCACATGAAGTCTGGAAAGATTGGTTCCCTAAGCCTACTGGCTTGGTTTCCTTTTTTTTCCAACACCAACAGCTCTTTGGATCCAGGCAAGTTGAATGCCCAGCATATATATGGCACTGGGCTATAGGAATCTACAGAGATTATTGACATAAAAGGTCTAATAGGGGGAAGAATTATAAGTAGGCATCAATGGATTGTACAATAAGAGTAGAAAAGAGTCTAATTTGCTCTGGGTCTGTATATTCCAGGAGTGGTGGAATGAAATGAGGTTGCAAAATTGAACATCAGAAAGATGAGATAAATAGTATCGTATTTGACCTCAGTGTCCTCAACAGTTACTCAGAATGCACAAAAAATAAAATATATCTCAGAAGAAAAGGGGTAGCAGATCATCCCACTTTCTTTAGATCATTTCAGGGGAAGAGATTCCTCTGACCACTTCAAGGTCAGTCAGTCAATCAAGAAGCATTTATTTAAATGCCGACTATGTGGCAGACGTTGTATTAAGTGCCGTGGGGACAGAAAGAAAGGAAATAAACAGTCCATGCTCTCACAGAGCTCACAGTGTAATGGGGAAACAACATGTGAACAATTATGTACAAACAAAATATGTAGGAAAAATTGGAGATAATCTACAGAAAAAAGGCACTAACGTTGAGGGGGACTTAGAAGAGCTTCCTAAAGTAGGTGGAATTTTAGCTAGGACTTAAAGGGAGTCAAGGAAGCTAGGGGGCAGAAATGAGGGGAGAGAGATTTTCTGGCATTGAGTCAGCCAGCAAAAGTGCATAGAATCAGGAGATGGTAGACTTGTCCAAGAAACGACAAGGAGGCTGGTGCTGCTGGTTCACAGAATATGTGTGGATGATTCAAGTGTTAAGAAAACTGGAAAGTGGTGTGTGTGTGTGTGTGTGTGTGTGTGTGTGTGTGCGTGTGCGTGTGCGCATGTGTGTGTGTGTGTGTGTGTGTGTGTGTGTGTGAAGGGTTTTGAATGCCAGAGGACTCATATTAGATCCTGGAGGTGATAGGAAGCAATTGGCATTTATTGAACAAGGGAGTGATGTGAACAGACTTGTATTTTAGGAAGATCATTTTGACAGTTAAATGGAGGATAGAGTAGGGTGGGGAAAGACTTGAGGTGAGGAGACTGACCAAAGCGCTACTACAATTCTCTAGGCATGAGGTAATCAGTGCCTGTACCAGAGTGATGATGGGGTCAGAGGAGAGAAGGAGTTTTATAGGAGAGATATTACAAAGATAAAATCAATAAAATTTGGCAACAAATTAGACATGGATGATATTTTTTAAAAAAAGATTAACTGTGGGAGAAATAAAAATGTTTCCAAAGGCCCAGGACTTTTCATGTTAGTTATACATATGTTATACACACACACACACATATATATATATATGTATATATCAATCTATGGATGGCACAATGGATAGAGTACTGGGCCCGGAGTCAGGAAGACTCATCTTCCTGCGTTCAAATCTGACCTCAGACAATTAATGACTGTGTGACCCTGGGCAAATCATTTAACCCTGTTTGCCTCAGGTTCCTTATCTACAAAAGGAGCTAGAAAAAGAAATGAAAAACCACTCCAGTATCTTTGCTGAGAAAATTCCAAATGGGGTCATGAAGAGTCAGACACAACTAAAATGAGTGAGCAACGTGTGTGTGTGTGTGTGTGTGTGTGTTCCAAATACTCTAACAGCTGGATCTGAAGCTCTCAGTTCACAACGCCATTTGACAAGCCTTTAAGAGAAGTTTAATTAACAGCATAAAAAATTTAGTTAATTTAGTTCCCAAGTATCCATATGATGTCAGTATGTGTTTAGGTGTCTAAACAGCTGTGGTTGAAAATACAGAACTGGGACAAAACATTCTCACACTCCAGGTGAGGTTGCCCAGTTTTAGCCTCCCCTTCCAATGGAAAACTTCTCTGTGTCAGTGTCAACAGAAACTTTGAGCTTTTACTTTTACATATGTAACTTGACTAACCACACAACAAACACTCTGTGCCATAGAAAATTTACCTGGCATTCGAAATGTGTGCATTTACAAAAAGTTATATGAAGAATGTCCCTCACTGCACCTCACTGTGTGTTATGTCTTGAATAGCTGACTACCTTGCCTAGTGCTGTTACTGGCTCAGTTGAAAACTGGCACAAGAGAAGCCGCCTTGTGTGTATCACTCAAGAGTTCCTGAAGAGAATGTAGAATTCTTGGCAGAAAAAGTGAAGCGATTGATTCCAGGGTTATAGAGGCAGTAGCTAAAAACAGAGACAGAAGGAAGAGTTTCTACCTTGTAGAGTAAGATTTCTGTAGGAAAGTTTAGGCTGTATTTCTTCATTATTCATGTTTTAAACTAAATAGGATGCTTCATTTTGGTTCAAAAGTCTAGAGAGCGAGGGCAGTGTTATGAAATAAATACTAGACTCCAAATCAAAGGAACTTGGTTCAAAGTCCTGGTTCTATTTTTTACAGGTTGTATAAATATGGGTAATTTTATTTCTCTGATTTTCAGTTTTCTCATCTGTAAAAATGGAATAACAAGGTATAATTCTTGTATCAGGCTCCCTCTTGACACCAAGAGTTTAGATATACATATATAGATATATGCATACATCTGTGTATATACAGGAGGGAGAACTCCTACAGATCTGTATTATTTGCCTACACCTAAGGGAAGCCTGGAAATCTCCTGGAAATATATATATATGTGTGTGTGTGTGTGTGTGTGTGTGTGTGTGTGTGTGTGTATAACATATGTATAACTAACATGAAAAGTCCTGGGCCTTTGGAAACATTTTTATTTCTCCCACAGTTAATCTTTTTTTTAAAAATATCATCCATGTCTAATTTGTTGCCAAATTTTATTGATTTTATCTTTGTAATATCTCTCCTATAAAACTCCTTCTCTCCTCTGGGTCATTTGTTCTCATTGAAACAATCATTAGCTCTTCATATAAGCTCACAGATTCACAAGGCATCAGATTTAGGACAGGTTTTATTGATGTAGTGAAGAACACAGAAGATACTTGCAAGGCTGGATAGAGTTAAAGGATCTCTGTCACCTTTTCGGGGGCTGTCCTCAAAGATACTTATTCATTCCAGTGAGTTATAGGACCTACCTAGGTGGGACCTCCAACAACGGAAGTGAAATCAGGGCTCGTTCTGCAACAGCAGGGCGCATGTTCTGTAGCTCTTTCGTAGACTTCTCCTGTGGCCACTAAAATCTATTGTGATTCTCCCTTTAATAGCTCTTCTTAAGGTGGCTGTGGAATCCTACTTGAGTGTTCTTATATCTTCTTCTCTTTCTGGTGTTCCATAAATCTTCTGCTGCTGTCACATGTTATGCTACTGTTCAATTCCTCTACCAAAGACATTCTGCTATCCTACTTCCTCTATCCTCTGTTCCTGGTATCTTGGATCCAGCCAACTGTAGTTGCTGTCCTTGGCTCCTGATCAGAAAACTACAGTCAGTTGGACCCAATGTTGTGCCGTCTTCCTTGATGATGCTGCACATCTTGGTATGGTTTCCCTGTTGCTCTGCCTCACTGATTTGCCTCTCCACCCCCTATAATCATGGTGCCAGCTCTTGAGTTTTATAGCTTTTTCATATTCAGGGTCAGAATGATCCTAGATTATTGAAAACTTTCTGCTTTCCATACCCAGGTACTTTAGTCTGGCCCTGCTGCACAAAGAAAAAAAATGCTTGAAAACTATCAGAGACACTTGTGTCTCAGAGTAGGTGAAAACATCTCCTTGGTCAAAACATTTGTAATACATACCTCAAAAATATATTATGAGGTAGGTCTTTTATAAACAATGGTGTGATATATAAATGTGAGCTGGGACAGTGAAGTGTAGTAAATGTGTATGTATTTAACAAACTGATCACTTTGAGAGGTGATATAAAGTTAAAATAAGCTATAATCTCTGCCTTCATGAAGCTTAGACATTACTAGAGAAAGGAAGACTATAATCCATGACATTAAGCAATACACATTCATTAAGCATTTACTATGTGCAAACATTGCCCATACATACATACAAATATGTGTATATACATACTTACATATGCATTTGTGTATTGTTGTGGTGTTTGCCCTTCCTTCTCGAAGAGGACCATGACATCAAGATGATGACATGACCTGTCGTTGACTTTGATTTGAGTGAGGGAGGGCCATGCAAGGTCAGCAACCTCATCTACTTCTTCTGAACCATCTGGGTCCAGTGGCCTGATATTCATCGAGATGACTGGAGATGGCCCAGGCTGCAATGTGAGACCCTGGCTCTTTCAGGTTAAGGTCTTATAAGCATTTTCACTTCGAGTGAGATACACCCATAGGCAGGGGGAACTCATATAGAACTGGTTCAAGTACTGAGGATATAAAGACAAAACCAAACCAGTTTCAGTGCCCAGGGAGCTTACATTCAAATCGGGGAGATAATATGGATAAATCACAACATAGAAGACACCTACAGAGTACTTAGAAGGTAGCCTTAGAGGGAAGCCTAAGTGGTAGTGGCGGTAGATTGATTGGAAAAGGCCATCTGGATGGGGTGGCCTTTTAGCTGTTGTCATTTGTCTTTCATTCTCAAGAGGACTAGTGACATCTGAGGCTTAAAGGAAGCCAGAGATTCTAAGAGTGGAGATGCTATAAGCAGTACATTAGTGAGTTGTCAGACAAAGGTCCTTATATTGACTGGTAAGACTTACCTATGGGGGCAGGACATGAAAACAGGTACAATCCCATCAATTTGGGCAGACAGAAACCCTCCAGCACATTTTTATTTACTTCAATGAAGAACTGAAAACCCTTTTTGGAAGGTTAACATGAAGAACATGTTAAAACTTGAGTCCTAAGGCTGTCAATTTCCCCTAGTATCAGACTGGAAATCAGTGTTACAAGTTTTTTCTCCTCCTCTAGTCTTCAAGGGTTATCTCAAATGCCTTTTCTTTTTCTAATTTATTTATTCTTTTTTCAATTTTAAGTGTTCTACAATCACTATCATATATATCATAGATTTTTTCCCCTTCCTCCCTCTCTCCTTCATCCCTCTCTTCCCCTTCCCTCCCCAAGATGGCATACAACTGTATATAGGTTCTACACATACATTCCTATTAAATACATTTTCACCATAGTTATGTTGTATAGAAAAATTAAAATGAATAGGAGAAATCATACAACAAACCAAAACGTAATACAAAAAAAGATGATCTGCTATATTCTGTGATTGAAGTCCATAGTTCCTTCTCTGGATGTGGAAGGCATTTTGCCTTAAAAGACCATTGAGGTTTTTTTAGGTCCTTACATTGCAATGAAGTTCTAAGTCCACCAGAAAAAAAAATCCTTGCACACTGTGGTTGTTGCTGTGTACAACTTTCTCCTGGTTCTGCTCCTTTAGCTCAGCATCAGATCATATAAGTCTTTCCAGTCCTCTCTGAAGTGATCCTGTTCATCATTTCTTATAGCACTCAAATGCCTTTTCTTGAAAGAAGCTGTCTCCAAAGTTTAAAAGACATAATGGCGTCCTTTAGGATAATACTTTGTATCATTCTGCTTGTGATTTTACATTTTACCATGTATTATAATTATTTGTGTATGTGTGGATTTTTAGTTTAGTTTTATCCAGACTTGTATGTTTATCTCTGTCTGAAAGATAAGGAATATTGCAAATGACCACACAGTCAATACACATCTGAGCTGGGACTTCTTTCCAGTTCCCCGAATCCAGATAAAAATCAAAACCCTCTTTTTAGTATATCAAAACTTCATGATTCTCTTCCACCATCCCCCAGCATTAAATACAATGCTTATTATACATCGCAGTTGCTCACTAACTATTTGGTGAATGAATGAAGCAGGTGCTAGTCCTCATAAATAAGCCTCACAAATCAGACTTTTCTAAGCACAGACTCATAATACTGAAATGAAGCCTGCCGGATAGGCTCTTCATCAGCTTTAACTTCCTGTTAGTTTTATGGTGAATTCACATTAGATCATTGTGATAATCAATAGCCTAAGGAAGAAAGTGTTTATGGTTTGAGAATTCTATTTTAACTAAAATGCTCATTTTCTCCCCAGATTTTTTTTTTAAAAAGGCTTATTTTTAGATTTCCCTCTTTTTCTATCCACTTTTGTGTACACTGTCCTAGGACTCCTAATCTATGATGCTGTGCATTCTGAAGTAGGAGTGGGGAATCTGCAGCCTTGAGACCACATGGGACCTTCTAGGTCCTTGGGTGTGGCTTTTTGACTGAGTCCAAGTTTTACAGAACAAATCCTTTTATTAAGGGGCCTGCATGGAGCCTCAAGGTTGTAGGTTCCCCACCCCTGCTCTAAAGCAGGTCTGCACAACATATAGCCCATGATCCACTTGCAGCCCGTCAAACGATTTCTGGTAACCCAAGAAAAGGGTAGAATAAGCAAAGATGTAATGAGTGCTTTGTCTATGCCCTACTTAACCCACCTTCCACTAGTCACTACTGTGCCTGTCATGTAATTTGGTGAGTGGGTTGCCACTGTGCACACTCTCCTACTTTTCACGTGCCCCATGGCAAACAGTCATCATCAGTCTGTCTCTAAAAAACCCACAGCCCTAAGAAGTTTAAGCTCTTTTAAGTTTGGCCTCTACCTACTGCCAAGTTGTGTGGGTCCGTTCTAAAGGATAATAGAAAGAGAATGGAGATTTATGTCTCCATATCCTCATGTCAGTCATTAGACTGTAATCTCCTTGTGGAATGTGTTCAATATTTTTCTAATCTTCTGAAACACACAGCTTTGCCCTTAGTAGGTTCTCCAAAGTATTTGTTGAATTAATGAATATGCCCTATGTAATCTACTAGACTACTGGTTATGTTTCCCAAACTACCCCATCTCTTCATAATAGTTCCATATTTTTTTAAGAACTGAGATTGACTTGTATGTGATCATATGTGTCATGTGATCTCAGGTCTTCTCATTATTCTGGTAAAATAGTTAATCAGAGGGAAGCCATGTAGCCCAAGGCAAAAGTCAAAGGTCATAAATACAGAACTTAAGAGGACCCTCTAGGACATCTAGTCCAATGCTAAATTTTACAAATGAGAAAACTGAGGCTAAAGAGGTTAAATGACTTGTTCAAGGTCACAGGGTAGTAACTAACAGACCCAGGATTCCAACTCAAAGGCTGTAATTCCAAGTTCAGTGCCCTTTCCACTAAGCATACTGCATCCGGCTTTGGCTTGCTTCACTATGAGGTTCTGCCTCTAGGATCTTGGTCCCAAGAGATACCAAGGAAATGGCCTATGATTTATCATTTGTGAGTAGAAATTCATTTTAGAGACAAATTCTGCTGGAATACAGTTATTGGAAAAACAAGATATGCCACAAATGCCCAGTAAAACCTAGGCAATGAATGACCTAATTCTTATGAATTAGTCTTTTGTTAGGGATTTGTGATCATGTCTATCCATCTCACATTAAAATGTTACTAAATAGAGTTTGAGTGAATTTGAAAGTGAAATAATTTGGTGCTTCTAATTGTTAAGATGCATTAAACATTGATTTATATAACCATCAAGCAAAAAAACCTGCTGTAGTGATACGTAACCAGGAGGCTGTGTCGGCTTTTACTTTGGAGCCTCTGGTTACTTCTTCTCAGGTTCAGTTTGCTCATTTTGGGTTATTGTTTTTTTGTGGTATTGGCCAGGGATTAGATGTTATGTGTGTGTGGCTAGTCGGCAGGGGAATTCGTCTAAGAAGTAAGTCTGTTAAGATAAATCCTGGGTTATGGTCTCAGTACCAAGCTGTGGGAAAGTTAACGGAGTCAGAAATGATAAGCACATGGTCAGAATGAATAAATCAGTGGGTTAAGCCAAGAGACCACACTTAGAGGTCAAAAACATCAGGTTGAGAACCTGAGAACTAGGAAATAATATCACAAAGATGTAGCTTTGGCACAGAAACTCTTTGAGTCAAAGAGTTCTGGGTTTGGGGAAATTGAAAAACAAAGTGAGAAGGCCCCTTCTACCCATACAGGTTTGTAATCATACAATTCATTATCTTAGAGAGTTAACCTTTTAGGTTTAATGACTCAAGCAGAGGCAATGATTTTGTTTATTTAATGTTTAGTGAAATAATTTGTGATTTGCATAGTGTTTGCCACATAGTAGGCATTTGACAAATGCTTTTCTCCTCCCTTCCCTAGTTCATGTGGGGGTGAGTGATATCCTACCAACACAGCCATTTAAGTGAAGGTGATGCAGCTGAGGGTTTAAACATGGTTTCAGAAAATATTTATGTATAGCAAATTTAATCACAAGGGTTTTTAAACTGAAAAGAAGTGATGATAGAAAAAAAATTTCCTGTGTATGTCTACCAAGCTAGATGCCATATACCATACAAAGCAGCTATGTTATATGAAGGAAATGCAGTAGAAATATGTAGAAATTCATAAGAGACTAAAATCCTAGAAAGGATTCTATAACTAGAATTGAAAAGGACTTCAGAGTTCATCTTCTCCAACCTTTTCATTTTACAGATGAGGAAACTGAGGCTTAGGAAAGTTAAGGGACTTGATCAACATCACACAGATAAAAAATGACAGAATTGGAGTTTGAACCAAGGTCTTTTGGTTCCAGATATAGAGTTTTTCTGCTGTACCATTTTTACATTTTCCATTCAGGTAATGGGAGAGTGTAGAAAGGAAAAACCCCCCAGCAGGCCTCAAATCTGTTGGTGAGTTGAAGGGTGACTACCCCAAGTGTGTGAAAACTTTCCTTGGGTGGCAGGGGCAGATGAGAGAGATTTGTTCAAACTTCCATGAAGGTGGCTGAAATAGGCGTTGTGGAGTGCTTAGAGCCTGGTCAGATATTGAAGATGCCCAGGTCATACCAGGTCATCCCCAGTCATCTTGACTTTTGTCCTGTCACTAGCCTTTGATGACTCAGGAAGAGAGAGTGACACTTTGCACAGCTCTGTCTCACTCAAATCCAATTCATGAGCAATCGACATGACACCCTGTGATGTCATAGGTCCTCTCTGGGTGGCTTACTCCTTCCCCTCTGGTATCGTTTGGCCATGTTGTAATCTCCGTTACACCAACAGTAATGGTATACGTGGAAAATATCGAGGTACAGACTACAGCTGCTGGGCCAGCCAGTTAGGCAAAGCTCTTCAAGCTAGAGAAGATACCACATTGCAATGCCCATTTTGGAAAGCAGTTCATCCTAGATTAAAACGTATATTTTAATTTAAATTACATTAAAATGCACATTTTTATCTTAATTAAATTAAAATTTTAGATCTCCTTCTAAAGGCAGAGACCTTCCAGACCAGTTGATCATGCTGTCATATATATGTAGTCCCAGCCGAAATATACATATATACATGTATATAAAATATGTGTATATATGTACATACATATATTTATCCACGCACATATACATATGTATATGAATGTATATAAATTGTGTGTATATATACATGTACATACCTATATAAAATATATATACACATATGTAGTCCCATCTTTTACTAGAAGCCTTCCCCAACCCGTCTTAATTCTAGTGCCGTTCTTCTGTTACTTCCTATTTTTCCTGTATATAGTTTGTTTTGTATGTATTTATTTGTACGTGCCTTCTCCATTAGCTGGAAAGCTCCTTGAAGGTAGGTGCTTCTTTTTGTGTCTCTAGTGCTTAGCCCAGTCCTGGCACATAGTAGGTGCTTAATAAATGTTCAGTAATTGATTGATCCTAGGATCCTAGCCCTAGAGCTGGAAGGTGACTTATTCATCACCTGGTCCAGCTTCCTCCCTTTAGAGGCCAATAAACTGAAGCTCAGGGACTCTTGGGACTGAAGTCACACAATCTAAGTAAGCATTAAGAATGGGGTCTGAGGTCTTACCCAGAACTGATGCCTAATCTTGTAAAAGTAAAGAAATAGAACATTGAATGTTTAGTTGGCTGCATTAACTCATCCCTATCACCTGTATTTAAAGGTTTGTCTTTTTCAGTTGGATGAAAAAAGCATAATTAGTCATATGATTAAACAAGTTAAGGGACGTTATAATGAAAAATTTATTTCTGAAATTCTAGATGTATTTAAGTTACTTAAATATATTCATAATTTTAGACTTCTAAGACCAGGTACCAAACACTATAATTAAATTAAATCCAGCCGTTTAAATTCCCCGTAAAAAAGAGAAGTCAGAGTACTGCCCAATGGGGAATGTTAGCTTTAAGAGAAAGGTTTTATATCATGTCCTAAGGGTCAGCAAATCAGAATGCTATGGAGATTACATAAAAATCCTTAAAGGGATTTTTCTTTCTTTGTTTCATGGAAAGAAAAGAATGAAGAAAGGTAAAGTTTTAAAATGAAGGTACTAGCCTCCAAATCATCACTGACCTTATTAATGTTGCAGTGGGGCCTGTGTGAAAGACTTTTCTAAAGACTGATCTAATGCCCATGTACTTTGAGGAGTGAGGAAAAAAGACCATTTGGTGCCTTTTGAACTACCTACCTTTTAAATGTGTCTATTTCCAGCTAAGTGCATGTATAATTAGTGACTGGCTCACTTGGTACCCATTTTGAAAGTATTTTATCTTGAATATCTTCAGGAATAGTTTTCATTTTCAAATTTCACATAGTTAAAATGTTTATAACAAATTATATTTCATCACATTTCTAAAATGACCAAATAAAGGCTTATTAAACTTTTTAAAATAAAATTTTTATTTTTTTTTGGATGCATGGAGAGTTTTCTGAAAAACAGCAATATGGAAAGCGTAAGACTAAAAATAAATTAGAAAGAAAAGTTCTTAACCCTAAAGTCTATTTATTATCACTACATGTTGGTTTTTCAGTCAATTGGCATTTAGTAATAGATCATCCATCCTATCCTAGGTATTATATTAAGCATTGGATTTATTAAGCATATTTCCACAGATATCTTACATTCTCTCAAATAATCTAGCTTCTCTACATTAAATTATCCATCACCAGGATAGAAATGAAATTTTAAAAAATTCATCACCCATATCTCATCCTGTATAGTCCTATGGAAAAAAAAATTCCTACTTGATAGAACTAAAATATTAATTGCCTTTACATCAAGGCATCACAGCCAAATGTGTACCAATTAGGAAAAGCAAAAGTTATTTTTGTAATATTTTACTTATTGAATAATTAGCAGTGTAATTGACATTTTGATGCACAAGTATTATATTAGATGTGTAAAGCATCCTGTCTCTTCATCTTATAAAGGGCTTAATAAATTCCTAATGTCATATCTACAATAAATTAGGTGTTATGAAGTAGCCTCAGGCTGATTACAACCTAATAATAGTAACTAATTTATATAGCACTGTAAGACTTTGAGGTCCCTTTTCTCACAACAACCCTGTAGACTAAGCAGTGTAGCATTAACCCCATTTTACAGGAACCTCTGAACAACAAGAACACATGAGAAAACTTAAGCATGGAGAGTTTAATGTGATTTGCCCAAGGTTATACAACAAGTATGTGTTGGACCTGAGACACCTGGTCTTCTGATTACAGGGTCAGTGGATTTTACACTATCCCATGAACTTGCACAATCTGGACACACAAAGGGAAGGTGATTCATGTTTTTTTAAAAAAAAATTTTTTATTTATTCATTCATTCATTTATTTATTCACTTCTATAAGATTTTGAGTTTTGAATTTTCTTCCCCTTCCTCTTCCCCTCCCAAAGAAGGCATAAAATTTGATGCAGGCTCTACATACATATACAATCATATTAAACATATTTTCACATTAGTCTTGTTGTAAAGAAGAATTAGAACCAACAGGAGAAACCACAAGGAAGAGAGCAAATAGTGTGCTTTGCTCTGCATTCAGACTCCATAGTTCGGGATATGGATAGCATTTTCTATCGTGAGTTTTTAGTTGTCTTTGATCCTTGCATTGCTGATAAGAATTAAGTCTATTAAATTTAGTCACTTAACAATGTTGCTGTTACTTTGTACAGTGTTCTCCTGGTTCTACTCACCTCACTTAGCATCAGTTCATGTAAGTCTTTCCAGGTTTTTCTGAAATCTTCCTGCTCATCATTTCTTATGGAACAATTGTATTCCATTACATTCACATACCAATGGCTGAACAAGGTGATTTAGTTTTGATAGTGAAAAGTTTTACGCAATTTTCCTATCTGTTGTCTTTGTTACTTTTATTTGTTATTTTTTTAAAAATCTATTTTCCCTTCTCCTACCTCATACATCACCCTTTAGAGGGAAAAAAGCCAAATTTTTGAAACAAATATGCAAAATCAAGCAAAACAAAATCTTGAATTGGCAATGTCTAAAAATGTCTATATTTATCATCCTGTGCCCTGAGTATTGTATCACCTCTCTGTCAGGAGGTGGATAGCATGCTTTTTTATAAGTCCCCCTGAATGATGTTTAGGGATTGCATTGATCAAAATTCTAAAGTTTTTAACAATTGCTTTTATTTTAATTTTTATTTTAAGTTCCAAATTTTCTCACTTCCTTCAGCCCCTTCACCCATTGAGAAGACAAAAAAAATGATACCCATTATACATATGAAAAACTGCAAGAAATATTTCCACATTATCCATGTTGTAAAAAAGCAAGAATAATAAAGAAAATGAAAAAATATATTTCAATATTCATTCAGAGTTTATCTGAATCTCTCTCTGGAGCTGTAGAGCATTTTTCATTATGAGAAGTTTGAAATTGCCACGGCTCATTGCATTGCTCAGAGTAGCTAAGTTGATTATCAGTATGTTGTTGCTGTTAAGGTGTACAATATTTTCCTGGTTCTTCTCACTTCGCTTTGCATCTGTTCATACAACTCTTCCCAGGTTTTTCTGAAACCATCCCCTTTGTCATCTCTTACAGTTCCCTCACAATCATAAACCACAACTAGTTCAACCATTGACCAATTGATGGGCATTCCCTCCATTTCTAATTTTTTGTCACCATAAAAAGAGCTGCTATAAATATTTTTTGCACATATGGGTTATTTTTTTCTTTGATCTTTTTGGGATCAATGGGTATGCATAATTTTATAGCCCTTTGGGCATAGTTCCAAATTGTTCTCTAGAATGGCTGAATCTATACCTATTTTTCAATATCCCCTCTAACAGGTCATTTTACTTTTCTGTCACTTTAACCATTCTGATGTGTATGAAATGGTACCTCAAAATTGTTTTTATTTGAATTTTTCTTTGATTACTCTGATTTCTTCTTCTGAAAACTGTCTATTCTTTTCCTTTGACCATTTATCAATTAAGGAATGACTTTTTTAAAAAATAAATTTAGCTTAGTTCCCTACATATTTATGAATTGAGATTTTCAACAGAAAAACTTGCTGTGAAATACTTCCTCCCTGTTTCCTGCTTTTCTTCTAATTTTGGTTGCATTGTTTTTGCTTGTGGTGGCAGGATCCCCATGCCAAGACCACTCTCTCTTTTAATACTATTAGGAGAAACCATGTTTCCCAGAGCTAAGATCCAGCAAGCAAGCTGTGTCCTGAGTTTGGCATAAAAACAATCCTTTGCAGCTCACTCTCTGGTTGGTCTCAGCCATACCAAAATCCCAGAATTGCTTCATACCAGCATCAGGTAGTCTCTGAGCTTGGACAAACACCTGCATTATTCATGTTCTAGTCATGAAGTCCTGCTATGAATAAAACTTGTCCAATTGTTGCTGTTATCCCTTCATTATCACTGCATATCCATTGGTGTAAGTACTGAGATTTTTCCTCACTGCCTTGAGTTTCCTACTAGAGGGGACCCCAGCACGTGTCTAGTTTCCCTCCTCCAATGGAATACAGAAAATTTTTTGCTCATAACCACTATTACCTATTTGTCTTTGTTTATTTTTGAAGTTAACTGTGGGTCTGATAATCTTTGTGAGCTCTCTGGGATTTTTTTTAGAGTCAACAGCAGTTGCAGAGCTGCATTGGTTCTTTGGTCATTTGTTATCAGGGTTGAGAGTGGAAAACCCTTTTTAATTTAATGAAACCAAAATTATCCATTTTGTCTCCCAAGTTTGATCATGGGCTTTTCTTTTATACACAGATCTCATAGGAAATTTTTTCCATGTTCTCTTAATTTGCTTACGATCTTACCTTTTATTTACTCATATACCCATTTTGAACTTATCTATTGTATATGGTGTGAGATACTGGTCTAAGTTTAGTTTCTGCCAGACTGCTTTCAAAGTTGTTGTTGCTGTTGTTTTAACAAAGTTGTCAAAATACATCTTGTTTTACTGATTCTGCTCACTTCCCTCTGCATGAGCTCATACCATTCACTCCAAGTTTCTCTGAAACTGTCCTTTTCATCATTTCTTTTAGCACAATAATATTCCATTATATTAATATACCATAATTTGTTCAGCCATTCCCTAATTACTTACCCATGTAGTTTCCAGTTCTTTGCCACAACAAAAAAGCATAGTGACAAATATTTTTATATATGTGACTCCTTTTCCTTTCAGTTTGATTTCTTTTGGGCATATATCTAGTAATGACACTGTTGGATCAAAGAGTATGCAAAGTTTAGTAACTTTTTGGGCATTTGCTTTCCAGAATTGCTGGATCAATTTATAGCTTTACCAGAAGTGTATTAATCTATCTGTTTTCCTGCAGCCCTTCCAACATTTGTCACTTTCTTTTTTGTCAACTTTGCCACTCTGATGAGTGTGAGAGAACCTCAGAGCTGCTGTAGTTTTCATTTCTCTAATTATCAGTGATTTTGGAGCATTTTTATATAACTATAGATAGCTTAGATTCCTTCCCTCGAGAAAACCTTATTCATATCTTTTGGCCATTTATTTATTGGGGAATGCCTCTTATTCTTGTAAATTTGAGTGAATTTCTCATATATCTTAGCAATGGAACTGTTATCACAGAAACTTGCTATAAAGATTTCCCTCCCCCCACCTCAGTTAAATATTTCCCTTCTAATCTTGGCTTCATTGGACTTGTTTGTGCAATACTTTGTAAATTTTATATAATCAAATTGCCCATATAATTTTCTGTGATTCTCTCTATCTTTTACATGGTCATAAACTCTTTTCTTATTTGTAGTTTTGAAAGGAATTTCTTTCTTCTTGTGATTTGTCTTTCATATCTATGTCATATATCCCTTTGGCCTTCATCATGGTATATGGTGTGAAGTGATGGTCTAAATCTAATTTCTTTCAGTTTTCCCAGCAGTTTTTGTCAGATAGCTAGTTGTTACCACAGTAGCTAGTGTTTAGGTTTATGCAGCAACAAGATTGTAATTTCATTTGCTTCTGAATTTTGTGTATTTAATCTGTTCCAACCAATTTCAACTGATCCAAGTAATACCAAATCATTTAGGTGATTAGTGTTTTATATAGTATAGTCTGAGATTTGTACTTCTATATCTCTTATTTTCCCCTCTCTCATTATTTCCTTTGAGATTATTGATCTTTTCTTCCTTTAACATTCCTCTCTTTTCCACTCTACATTCCACATACCTTCCCAAAGGCTATTCAGTTAGCACAGGTCTGCACCTGTCACTCCACAACTAGCAAGGCCTCAGTGACTTCCTATTACTTCTAGCATCAAATACAAATTCCTCTGCTTGGCAATTAAACTCTTTACAACCTACTTCTAGGCTGCCTTTCAAGACTTACAAAACATGTCCCCTTTTCAGGAACTCTATGATGCAGTAAAATGGGTCTTTCTGGATGTTTCTCATACACAACATTCTGTCTCCTGATCTAAGCTTTTGCACAGGTTGTCCACCTTATCTCTCATGAGATGAAAAGGAGGAGAAGGAGGAGAAGGAGGATAAGGGTCCTTCCCTTCTCCCTTTTAAATTTTATAAACCCTGGCTTCCTTCAAGGTCTGTTCAATATCACTTCCTACAAGAAGTCTTTCCTGATCTCCCCAGCTCTCTCTTTTGCCCCCCAAAAAAACTTTTTCTTTACTTTGAATATATATATGTATATATAAACACATTTACATATATATATATTTATATATATAATTTATTTTTAGTTTACAACATTCAGTTCCAGAAGCTTTTGGGTTTTAAATTTTCTCCCCTTCTCCTCCTTCCCCTCTTCCCAAGACAGTGTGCAATCTGACATAGGCTTCACATATACATTCCTATTAAATATATTTTCATATTAGTCATGTAAAGAATTTGAATATATATACACATGTATGTATGTATATACACACATATACATACACATGTTGTTTTCCCCATTAGAATGTAGGCTTCTTGGTGGCAATGACCATTTTGTCTCTGTCTTTGTATCCTAGCATCTTGAATCTGGCTCATAGTATATTCTTAACAAATGCTGGTTGATTATTGATTCATTGTTTTATAAGTCTGTAGGTGGCACAGTGGATAGAGTGGAGTGAGACATCTTTCTGACTTCAAATCTGGTCTCAGACACTTACTGGCTGTGGGACCCTGGGCAAGTCACTTAATCCCCCTTGCCTCAGTTTCCTCATCTGTAAAATTAGTTGGAGAAGAAAATGGCCAACCACTCCAGTATCTTTGCCAAGAAAACCTCAAATGGGGTCATGAAGAGTTGGACGTGACTGAAACAACTAAAAAACAGCAACAACCTGTGAGAGGCAAGAAGGTTAAGTGGATAGAAAGATGGCTCTGGAATCAAGAAAACCAGAGTTCAAGTCTTATCTCTGATTCCCACCGTGTGACTGGGCAAGTCTCTTAAAGTTTAGAGTCAACTCTCCAAGACTATGAGTTGCAAAGCAGGTACCCATGGGCACCGATTGAGGGATTTTCCTTATTGAGAATAGTTTCCTTAATTTCCCAAGATTCCAACTTATTTTCCAACAAGAAAACTTATTGAAAGTTTCCTATACCAATAACTCACAGGTCTAGTCTAAAAAGTATATATTCATGTATACAAATAGGAATGCATACAAATACATATATAAATGCAGAATCTTTAGGGTAGATTATGTTTATTTACTTTTTATTATAATGTTAATTCAACAAACATACTACTCTGAGCACATCATAAATACTATCCAAGCATTACACTGTAGCCCATGTTTCTTAATTAGGAGATTCCTCAAGCATGTGAGAAACTTGGATAAGGAGAACCTGTAGTCAAGAAAAACATACTAAAAAATACTCAGTATGTATAGGGATATTGGTGCCAATATCTAAAATAATTTATTCCTTATCAAAAGTTTCCAAAAGCCTGTTGGGGGGTGGAATTTACTTTTTAACCCATAAAAACAGACCTCTGATTTAATAGTTTTAAGGATAGGGGGTGGGAATTGTGTCTTTTTTATCCTTGTGTCTCCCCTAGTATCTATTCAGAATATCGCACACAGCAGGCGATTAATAATTGTTGGCAGTCCTTGGCTTTCAAAAAGGATCAATGACGTCAATGGTGATGTCTTGACTTGCTCATGAATTGGATTTCAGTGAGGCAAAGCTGCATGAAGCTGTCAGCCTCATTTTCTTTCTGAGACATTGAAGTCTAGTAGCAAAAGTCAAGAAAAAGGCTTGGCTTCTTTGAAGTCTGACCAAGTTCAAAGAGTTCCACTGGCAATTAATAAATGGTTGTTGAATACTGAATAATGGAAGACAATAAGAAAATTGTAGTCATTTTTTGGAATGCGTCTGTCATACTGTCTGCCAAATGATGCCTATATCTTAAATGGATTGAAGGTGAATTTTGACTGACTTTGGTTTTCTGGATGGAGGAGTATTTGGGGAGAATTTTTTTCAGTTGCTATGTGAGACTAATGTGGAGCATTAGCACTGGAAGGGACTTTCATGAGATCATCTAGGTAAGGATAACCCCCTCCTTTTACAACCGAGGAAAACAAAGTCCAGGGAGGCTATGCAATTTTCCCAAAGCTACCTAGCAAGTCAGGAGAAATCCTGGGGCTTGAACTCAGGTCTTCTGATTCTAAGTCCAGGGCGTGTTTCACAACACCATGCAGTTCAGAAAGGGGACTAGATCAAGGCATCTCTGGCAATTCCACATGAATACCAATCCTGCCACTGGCATACAGGCTATTGGTATATTGCTTGGCAGGAGGTTTGTTATGCCAACTTTGAAGAAGTGTTGTAAAGCTCCTTTGGAGGGAGCTAAATAGACTTCTGGTAGCTGGGGATAATTCAAGAGAGAAGGAAGGTTTTCTCTTTTTTGTGCCAGAGAGGGTGGCATGTTTCTCCCCAAACATGTGAAGGAAAGCATCCAGCCACATCATTAACTTTGTTTTACTTTCTTCCATTAAGCTCAAAGGAGCTGAGTTCATTTTAAACTAATATAATTCTCTAAATTTTATTAAGTGTAACCTTATTAAGGAGTTTCCACCTATAACACTTTTCCAAACACTACGTTCACTTTTCTTTTGGTTTTGTTTATATCACTGAGTTTACATGACATTGAATTCAATTGAATGGGAAAAAAAATCTTGTTATGTGACATTATGTGGATGAAATGTGTCAAACATTCGACCCACTTTTGCATGCAGCCCACAGCACTCCAAGTGACCTGAACCAGATTAAAATGTAATTGGAAAATATATAACAAAATAAATAAAAATACAATAAAACCTAGATAATATTGCATTTTAAAATTAAGTCAATATGTGGCCAGCAGAGGTGTTTATGTATGGATTGGTGGCTTCTGTTTTTATTTGAGTTTGACACCACTGGTGCAGACCAATGGAACTTATATTTAATAATGTCATTGGTCAACAAGCATTTATTAAGTACATACTGTGTGCTAGGCACTTTGCTAGTGCTGGAGATAGAAAGAAAGGCAAAAATTTGTTACAGAAAATGACAGTTTCACTGTGTGTTAATGTGCATACAGTGAATGGTAAAGTGTCATATTGTTAGAATATTTATGTACTTAGCCTTATGGTAAAGATGCATATGTTTTTTATAGAAAGGATGTAGAAAAAAAAACAACATCTAATATATAATAGTACTTCACTTAAACCAAGCTAGAAGTCAGAGGTGGAACTGGAGAACAAGACTTTGTACCTATTTTGAGGGCCCCAAGGGACCCACAAAATTAATTGATGACAAGAGGGCATCACTAAACTACTGCTCATTCAGTCCTCCCTGTGGATGGACTGGTTTCTTTTTTTTTTTCTCTTTTTTGTTTTATTTTTATTTTTTTTTTTAATATAAATTTATTTATTTAACTTTTTACATTCATTTTCACAAAATTTTGGGTTCCAAATTTTCTCCCCATTTATCCCCTCCCCCACCCCAATATACCCAGCATTCTAATTTCCCCTATCACCAATCTGCCCTCTCTTCTATCATCCCTCCCTTCCCTTGTTCCCATCTTCTCTTTTGTCCTGTAGGGCCAGATGACTTTCTATTCCCCATTACCTGTGTTTCTTATTTCCTAGAAGCAAGAACAATACTCAACAGTTGTTCCTAAAACTTTGAGTTCCAACCTCTCCCCATCCCTCCCTCCCCACCCATTCCCTTTGGGAAGGCAGGCAATTCAATATAGGCCCTATCTGTGTAGTTTTGCAAATGACTTCAATAACAGTCGTGTTGTGTAAGACTAACTGTATTTCCCTCCATCCTATCCTGCCCCCCATTGTTTTTATTCTGTCTTTTGATCCTGTCCCTCCCCGAGTGTTGACTTCAAATTGCTCCCTCCTCCCATTGCCCTCCCTTCCATCATCCCCCCCACCTGCTGGACTGGTTTCTTGAGCAAGGTTTCATTTGAGGGTGTAAGGGTTAGCCTTCATCCCCAGAAGCTTTTCATTCACTGAGTACTTGTTAAAAGCGATTGGAGTTGGCCACCATATTCTGTTCTGAACTCTGGGAATGTAATTCCAATCCTATAGGCATGCTAGGAGGAAAAGTGAGGTCCAGAATTGAGTGTTTTGTCATCAGATCTGAAAATCTGCTTGCAAACACAAAGACCAGAATGAATCTAACACTCCTCAGACCTCTGGACAACCCTATTCAGTTTCCTAAAGCATGGCAAAATTGGGCCCTTAGATATTCTTTTACTAACTTAAACAAAAGAAGTATGTGGGAAGTGGCTGAAGAACCTGAGTAGCATTCAGAATATTAAAAACAGTGAAAATGGTGTCTAATTCTGATGGAGGACCTAGTAGAATCCTCATTGTCATTTTTCTCCATGGGGGTTTGTATTTTACTTGGAATCCAACTAAAATTTTTGTTTTAACATTTGAATTTTTTTTTTTTTACTCTTTTTAATCTTTCCCTGATTTTTGGCTTGAGATCTTGATGGGGTTCAGACTCGCTCCCAGAGTCTGAACCCCATCAATCTCACACCAGCATAATTTAAATTTTGAAAGAATGAACCAGAACAAAACAATTCTTTTTGCAAAGTTTGTGGGGGGGGGGGGGGGAGAAGAGGGCCACGGAAATAACTGAAATCTTCATTTGGTGAAAAACATCCTTCCTACTACTTTTCTTCTGCTTACTTCAAACAAGGAAATAGGTGTGGTAAAAAAAAAAAAAAATACCGTTCCAATAAATGTGGGTTTGCAAGAGAAACACTAGATCGTGAAAAGAAGGCAAGGAGGTATGGCTCAAAAATTTTTAGAAAAAGAGGACTCCAGTGGAAGTGACACAGAAATGCTTGGAAAAGGTGTCAGTCTGGCTTAGGACTCAGTCATCCGAGGTACGTTTAGAGTTAAGGTGATACAGAATGAGAAAAATACTTAGGGGTATATTAGAGAAGGCGCAATGTGGGCACCCGTCGGCATGAGTGGTGAGGAGGATGTCAGCTGTAGTCAAGTAAAAGCAGCTCGCTGCGGTGTTTTGCAAACAGGGGCATCCAGGGTTCCCCCGCGCAGGTGTCCGGACACTCCATGTGTGCGGGGTGTGTTGAAGGGTGATTGGGAGCCTGGGAGATCGGAGAGAGACGTTATTGTTACACTGTAACGAGTCTGATTAACATGCTCCTGACACTTTCTTTTAGTTTCCTGGGCTCCTAGCAACAGCGCACAAAGGCGCGGGATTGTCCCGGGCTCCGCGGGGACACGGGACAGCCTTTGATCTGCCACCATTACAGTCAGACAGCGCGACAGACACACAGACACAGGGCAGCCAACCAGGGAACCGGCAGCGGTCGCGGTAGCCACGATATCTCTCTATTTCGTGGCCGCTTCCCTCCTGAACCCAATTCCTGAGGCAGGGTGGAGCGAAGCAGGTGTTTCCCCTCTTCCCCTCAAAAAAAGGCACCCCTTTCCCCCAGCAGAAGGAAAAACAATACAAACCAAAAAACTAATGTCTGTCGGGACCCAGAAGCTCAAAGGAGGGTGCGCATGGCCTCACACATGTGTCCCGGTGGGTCCCCAGGCCTGTGATGTTTGGGGTCCCAGGAGGGAGGGAGTGCTTGTTGCTTGCACGGCTTTCAAGGGTCACATCGAGCCTCCAGAGGAACAGCTGTGCGCATGCCTGGGTTTGGGAGACCCTGAACCCAAGCATCCCTGGAGGGGTTCGGGGCTCCGGCGAGGGTCACACAAAGAAGGCCCTTACGCCTGTTCTGTCTGTCAACGGGGGGACCTCGGCCCTGCTCCTCTGGAGCTGTCCAACCTACCTTCTCCTCCCCTTCCCCATATTCCGCCCGGGGAGCTGTTAAATAAATCCAGGAGGAGAATTCTACTCTACACCTCTAGCACACGGGGGAGGACGGCTTGGGACCCGACGTGGGCAACGCCGAGAGGCGCTCCTGTCCCCGTCTGACGAGCGCCCACAGGCGCACACACGTTGAACCCAGACCCGGTGTGGCGGATGTGCTTTCCTTTTCTCCCCCAGGTCTCTCCTTAAAAACCCCCAGGAGGCAGTCAGACTCCTAGGACTTAGTGGGCCGGGGGAGCCGGGCTAGCGGAGGCGTGGAAACTATTCCCTGGACTAGGGAAGGGGTGACCCAGGGCCCTGAAGGGTTCCTCCTCCGAGAAGACGGAGGGACGAGAGATTTCGCTGCTTTGGCGAGAAGAGGCTGCTAGCTCTGGGTATAACGGGGCACGCACAGGGGCATTCCGGACCCACCCGCGAGTTTCCTCAGACGGGGTCACGCTCGCGCTTCCCGGGCCTAAGCAGGCAAGCTTCTAAGCAGTTCCCCCCCACACTGGTCTTCCCTCCACCGCAGCGCTCCGCGGAGGGACGGCTGGGCGATCCAGACGGGCGACCTGGACGGACCAGCGCAACCATCAGGGATCCCACGAGCCCAACGCAGGCCTTGCGGTGAACCCCCCCGCCCCAGTCGCGGGGATCACCCCAGCCGCGTAGAGCGCACTCGACTAGGCACGTCGGGGACTCCAGGTACGCTGTACTGGACAAAGTTTTGCGCGCTCTCTCTACTTTTTAGAGAAAGAAATCGACAAACTGGTATATCATAGTATCTGGGGAAGAGCCCAAACCTCCAAAAGATATCGCGAAGTATTGCAGCAGACTACAGGCTTGCGTATTCAATATATGTATGCATACATACATACATATATGTATATAAATTAAAAAACAGACAATTCAGGTTTGAATGATTCCGGTCCCTTCTCACTGATCGATCACTTTAATTTCATCACCAATCAGTGTAGGTGATTCGTTAGAAAATGCCTTGCCAGATACTGAGTAGTATTAAAGGAAGAACAAGCGAGGAAAAAGCCCCACAAAAACACATAAGGGACCTAACCACACCACCCCTGCATTCAGGTGCTAACCTACTTATTTGAAAGTAATTTATTTTCCATTTTTCCCCATTCTTCCCTCTATTCCTCCCCCCTCCTCCAATTGAATGCTGAAAGAAAGAATAAGGGCTTTAACATTTAAATGTTGTGGTCTGGTAATTACTTTTTTTCCCCTCACTTTTCCCCTAAGTTCCAATGTGAAAACCTCACAGGGGGGTCTTTGCTGTGGAAGGACTATAGTCCCCAATCCAGAGCACAAGATCTGCAATTACAAACCCATTAGGTGCCCCTTGCTAGCATTAATATGCACAAAATCCTGCTGTTAATCTTATAATCTGTTTTGTTTCATCAATTGCCTTCCTAACACTAGGGGGAAAAGGAATAAAAAAATGGAAAACATTTCAAGCATCCTAAGGTAAACTGAGCCTATAAAAGCAGATTTTCCTTAATATGAAAAGAACATGAAACTCATTTTTCCCTCTTATGGAAACGTAAAAAACAAAACAAAACAAAAAAAACAACCCAACAACAATCCAATATCCAAAACATCAAAGGTCAATTACCCCAACAAAATTAATAAGAATCCATAGGGTGTTAATAATAATACCGTACATACACATTTTAAAGTGTCAATCTGTTCTCTTTACCAAGCAAAATATATCATGAAACAATGTCACTGTCAAATGCAAATCAGAGCCAGAAATGAGGACACTTAGTACCCTAGAGAAAGAGAATCTTAATACTTTTTATTTAGAAGGAACACCTTTTTTTTCCTTTTTTTCCAGAGTCTGCCAGAAACTCCCAAGGAGGGGCCAGACAACGTTTCCTGGTCCCTTAAATTTAACATTTGAGAATATGAAATGCGTTTGACTTGAGTGCTTTCAATTTCCTGGGAACTTTGTAACTTTTGAGTCTGGAGTGGACATGCTAGAGTACCCTTCCTCACACCATTTCAATAATACATGATTGTATTGATATAATCCTCCATACAATAAAATGAGGTTGTCACAGATTGTCATTAAGACCTCAGTAAAACAATGAAGACATTATTGGGAACCCCCCCTCAGGCGAGGTATTAGGGGAATAAAACAATCTACACCACACGGGTCCTATTGAGATTAATGAAAAAATTATGCAAAAAAAAATCTCATTTTCATTTTCCTGTGACAGGGCTTTGAATATATACGTCCGCCTTGCACCGCACCTGATGATTTATTAAACTAATCTATGGTGATCACCACCAACGTCCTCAACTCAATCTTGTCCCAGCTCATTTTCTAAGTAATTGTTTCTCATTAGTTCTGATAATGTTTTAATAGTGTTACCCATAATTTAGTCACCCAAGAATTAATAACAGGGGGGTAATATGCAAAGGAGGGTTATGATGAGCTACAGAAAATATAAACAGGTATAGTCTTTAATTAATCAGATTAGCCTCAAGGTCCTACTCTTAGAATACATTACTTAGCTCTGAGGAGTTGGGTAAAGACTTTATTTTCACATTGAACGTATTAATTTCTGTCAGGCACATTAGAGATGCATTTTTTTCCTGTTTTTTTCCCCTTCTATTTCTGGATGCCCCCTTATACCCAGGAAGGCATCAAAATGTCAAGGCTGAAAAGATGGCAGAGAACCCCATGAGTGTCTTTTGTCTTCCCATGACCCCAGATACTGGAAATTGATGCATCAAGGTGGGAAGGACACAATATTTTTTCCCGTTAAGGGTGAAAGTTCTCTTCCTGGAATACAAGGAAAGGCTTTGTCTTAGCTTTGGTACTTTTATCCAGATTTTGGGCATTTTGTTAAATCTTTTGGTCATAGTCCCAAAAGGCTCTGATGGCATCCATTCTCATGCCCTGGTACAGAAAATGACTGCTGAATTATGAGTGAGATGTGTATTCGCACCTTTTTTGGAGATTTCATTGCCACAGCAACATAGGTTTTAGAGCTAGAAGGGACCTTAGAGAACATTTGCCAACACCTATCATCTTCCAGATGAGGGAAATGGGTCCCAAAGAGATAAAGAGGACTTGCATAAGGTCACACAGGTATTAATTAGTAGAGAAAAGATTCAAACCAAGGTCCCTTCACTCCAAATTGAATGCCCTTTCCACCCTATCACCTTAATGTCTTGTTGACTCGTTTTGAAGAAAGTATAACTCAAAATAAAAGGAGGTGATTATTCCTAGACTGTGAACCTGTGTTCTTCTCTTTTGCTGGGTATACTTGCACTCTCATGGGTTTTCTAGAAGTTCAGGAGAAAAGTTTGTCTATTCAGAGGTCCATATACTTATGACCCTTAAGAAAGAGAGGCTCTAGTATTATCATTGGAAACCATAGAGTAGTTGAGATTGGCAGTGATCAGTTGAAAGTTCAAGTCAAGATGCCTTTGTACCTCAGCAAAAGTTCAGTCTCTTGGATAGTTGGGTGCTACCCATCCATAGGGCATCCCATTCCTTTGGGCCATCACTGCTTAAAGGAGAGATTGTGATCAACTCCTCAAGGGCAGACCAGGTAGTGGTGGTAGCTGTTAGAAGCTACTGGCTTTCTTTACTTTAGTGTAACCAGAGCGTATCCTGACATCATAGGGAGCATCTTTGTAGGATGTAAAGAAGGAAGGGACCGTAGAAATGATTTACTTAAATCTCCTGGCAGCTAGCTGGGGCAGTGGATAGGGCACTGGATGTGGAAGAACTGAGTGTAAATTCAATCTCAGTGTGTGATTCTGCAAATCACTTAATCCGTCTTCCTGGGTTTCTTCTTCTGGAAATGGGGATAACAATAGCATTTCCCTTCCACAACTGTTGTGAAGAGCAAAGGAGATACTTGTAAAGTGCTTTGTAAATCTTAAAGCAATATATAAATGCTCCCTGCTATTATTTATTCTTATTATTATTAGTTGAGGAGGATGTGGCTCATGGAAGTGATATGACTTGCCCAAGGTCACACTGCTAGTAAGCAGCCAAAAAAAAAATCCAATTCAGATCTTCAAATTCAATTCAATCTCATACCAGGTAACCTCTAAAGTTTTGTTAAGAGCCAGGGCCATATTTTTCTTTTTAGATATTTTAAGCATCAAACCTGGGACACTTTTGTGAGACTTCATTAGATCATATATTTAGAACTGAAAGGGAACCTTAGAAAACATCATATCCAGTTCCTTCATTTTATAAGATGAAAAACAGAGTTCAAGAGAGCTTAAGTGACTTTCCCAAAGCCACTCAGTTAATACTTGTCCAAAGCAGCTCTTCTGACCCCAAGTTCACCACTCTACCCCCTATACTATGTTGTCTCGTGGGTGAGTGTGTCTTCTGAGTTTGTAAGACAGAAAGGGTTTTGGGGCCAGGTTCCTATTCCCTCTCCACTTTCTCTTTCTCCCCTCCCCCAATTCAAACACCTTTGGTTACCTCTTGGGTTTTGCTTTGGGCCTTTCCAGAGGGGAATCTCAGTAGGTATCTGGGTCCTTGCTTCCTATTCTTGACCCTCCCAAGCCCTACAAATGGGAATTCCTGATCCACCTGAGTTAGGGAAATCATTTCCTCAGTTTGGGAAGATTCTGATTCATAGCCTTAATTTAAGGTGGCGTAGGGGCATCATTGACCCCCTTCAAGGCTGACTAGTGGGTGAAATGAGGCAGTCTGGTCCTGCTCCTTGGCAAGGTCAGGACCAAGAGCTTCTTAATGAGCTGGATCATTTCCATGCGCTAAGTTTTCTCTCTCTAACCCAGCTTCAGGAACCGGAGCTGGTTGCTAGGAACTAAGCTCCCGGTGGAGCTCTGTTTGCTACAGCCCTGTCCTTTCCGGTTGCACCTTTCTTGGCTTGGGGTGGGGGTTCCGGTGTGTAGTTTTAGTCTGCGATGCTTTACTTTCTGCTCATTTTGTAACTTTCATTTACATCGTCTGTTTTCATCAGAAACCTCTGAGGGGAAAACTATTAAAACTCGCCATTCAGCAGGGAGAACCAGGGAAGAAAGCTCAGCCCCTGGTTGGGAGATGCTGTCGGGGCCATATAGGACCATGCAGAAGGGACATGGGGGAGAAGAAGGGGTGGTCCGGGGAAAAATGAAACTAAAAAACAACTGTTTTCTATTTACAAATTTAAATAAACAGAACAGCCTTCCCCGTGGTGTTTGTCTAAGTGCAGCAGCATTGCTGCTGTGTAGGTCATGAAAAGGTTGGTGCAGAGTTTAAAACTTCCCATTCTGTTAATTTCTTAAAGAACAGTCGTTCAGAGTCTGGACACAAAAGCTCATGATTTAATGAGGAACAAGAAACAAAATCTGTGATTGTCGGTGTCTCAAACTTCATTGGCGTCCTCTGGCAACCACAAGTTGATCCTTGGCGGTTTCAATACCCTTTAGCCTTCAATATAAGAGTACATGCTGAATAGAGAACAATGGCCGGTTGTTATGTTTATTTACCCTTACTACAAGCTGGGTTAACCTCTTCAAAACAGCTTTACTAAGCCCGTTAACCACACCGCCCATATGACCTGTAGCTGGATCTCTAATGTGATGCAAATCTGACTGGAGACCATATGCACCAGTTCAGCTGTATTGTGTCTTCTCAGAGTACAAGTTTATTGCAGACGGAGTCTTGTCCCCACCATACATTTACAGGAGGGGAAATAGCCTGAATGGCAAACAGTTAAACAGGGAAATAAAAGGGGGGGGGGGGCGGAGAGAGTGACATCAGAGAGTCTGGAGATTTCTTGAGTTTATTTTTTCATTATCTGTAACTAGGGACCCAAAACATTCACACAGGATAGTCTCTTTCATGTATACATATACTTCTTAAAAAACTTTTTTTATTAAATCTAGAACCCAACCTGGAAGATTTGTTTTTAAAAGGATATTTTTATAAGCAAATAAAACTGATGTACTCATTCCCGTATTCTTTTCCTCCATATTTTTGAAGCAGACGTCATTCTTTTTGTCTAACATTTTATAAAAGGATACATTCGAGGCCCAGAATAGCTTGTGATTTCATTATAACAACTGAACATCTATTGCTGACAGAGTGAGAGTAATTGGGAAGCATCTTATTGAAAAAAGGTTCAGTATCCTCTCAAGCTCTGCTTTTTCCCCCATCGGTTGGACATCATAGTTTGTACATCATGGTAGGAAAAAACTGTACGATCCTAAGTTTGGGGCCAAAGGGGAGAAAGCCCATCTTTCCGATAAGGTGTAGCTGGGAGAAGTGCTCCAGTATATTAACTAAAATAAAAACTAACATGAGCTCTAAATGGAATTATATTCCAATCTGGCATACTAACAAGTCCCCAGTGTGACAGTCCCTCTTTAAGAAACCCACTGTATATGTTCCGCCCACCTGGGGAGAGTTTCTTTTAGCAGATCATTTTTTCTTGATGGCTGTGGCAAGCGTAACAATGTTCTGTGCCTGCTTCAGTAATGGCATGTCTATCATACTCCCATGGAAAGTAAAGGCTCCCTGGAAAACAGAGAATACAAACTTCCTGAAAGAATGCTTGGAAATTATAGGCTTCCTTTCCGCGCACACTTGTGAAACAAGAACATTAGATCCCACCTGAATTATACTGACTTTTCTTACATAGACTTTTGAGACGGCCAAAGTAAGTAACAAAGACAACATTGATTTCCCCTCCTCCCAAAAGGATTGGGAAGGGGGGAAAAAGGAGGAGGGAAGTGCAGGGTTTTAAAGAAAATGGAAAAACCCCAATCAATGTGTGGGAAGGCATGCACGAAGTTTAACTCTGGATAGTAAGAAGAAATCAAAAGTAGATTGATCCTCAAAGTCAGTTGCCAGGTAGATGAATATTTTATTATACTATACTCTGTCTCGTGTTTTTCCTATACATAATATTTGGAAAAAGTCTTTGCCTAAAAACTGGAAAACAGTGATATCCTGTGATAACTGATTAACTTTTAAAACTTTCATTTTAAAAATGCTGTTAGAGGAGAATGGACTTATTTTGAGCCCTAACAGAATACAGTGTTAGTGCACACTTAAGTGATATAGTAAGGATTGCAGTATGGAAAGGAGTACAGAACTTGGAGTCATTAGATATCAGGATTCAGAATTTTCCCTCTTCTGTTCATACTAGCTGTGGGTTATAATGAAGTCTTTAAGCTTTAGTTTCCTCATCTTTAAACTGGAGAAAATAGGTGGTTGAGGATTGCAAGAGATGATATATGTACAAGCACTTTGTAAGCCTTAACAGGCTACATATATGAATGTCCTTTATTATGAATACTGAAACACTATATAGAGAAAGCTTGAAGCGTGAAATAAACAGAAAGGATTCAGGTTGCTGACATACCACTTAAGATAAATGAAACAACACGGACCATGATGTTGCTCCTAAAGATATTTAGATATTGGCAAGAGTTTGTTAGAAGAAAATATTAAGTGTATTTTTGCATTGTACCAGGTTAGATGACTAGAATCGGAAACGAATAGCTTCTTTTTCTCATCTCTGTCTTTTCAGATACCTCACTTTCAGGATTCAAAGTGGCAGTGAGCACTGGCAATGATTTTAATGGACTGGGGATGTGGTTTCTCCATGCTGTTAGCAGTGATAATGTACATACATATATTAAAGTTGTTTCCATGTGCTCCATCAGGGATCATGGCATTGATTACTATTAGGGACACTTTTGTCAGGATTCACCTTCCTACTTTCCTTCTCCCCCTCACCTGCTTGCTTCCCAGTTTGTGAGGTCATTAGATTAGTGTTATACAACATGAGGAAGCTCTCAAAAATTATAGTACTAAGTCCTTGAGACTTGTGCCTGAATTTATAATAAAGTTAGGTCTCTTTTTGAATAAAGCCAATTTTAACTACCCTTTTGATCACTGGGATAGGGAACTCATAGGGAAAGAGAGGTTCTTCTACCAACCAACTTACATTGGCATCTTCTCTGAAACTTATCTTCTTAGAGAGAAGATAATACTCTCTTACATAACTTGCTAAAGATCCCATAGCCAGCTGTAGCAGTGGTTGGCTTTGAAATTATATCTTCCGAGTTCCAAGATCAGTTCTTTATCTACTATTGAAAGGCAGCCAATGCTGCCTAGAGAAAGATTGAACGCTAAAAACAAAACACACAAACCAACAATCCATAAATAATGGATCGTATTTATATAGCTTATATTTGTATTAATTCTATACAAAGCACTTTCTCTTACTTCTTTCCCCCTTTCCTTCCTTCCTTCCTTCCTTCCTTCCTTCCTTCCTTCCTTCCTTCCTTCCTTCCTTCCTTCCTTCCTTCCTTCCTTCCTTCCTTCCTTCCTTCTTCTCCTTCATTGCTTCTAAACTATACAGAATGAAAAGCTTGACACAGATAAGATCATAGGATTTCACATATTTCTTTATCAGTGATCAATGGTATCTTTCTGCTTCCATTATCATGACTTTTAAATAATATTTACTTATTAAAATTTATCACAAATAACTGATGTTCATAAGATAAGAAGTTGCTAGGGAGGAAAACATTTAGTAAAGGGCCGAGGCAAACATTCCCTGTAGGCAGAGTGGTCACTCATCCTTGGTGGGTCAAGAATTTCCCTGCTTAGTAGCTTGCAGTTTTCTTTGCAAGGCACTTCATCACAACTCTCTGAGGTAGGGTAGTGCTGGCAAGCTGGCAGTCCCCATTCTACAGATGAAGAAACTAAGCCTCAGAGAATATAGAACTCGAATTCGAATGCAGGTCTTCTGACTCTTCGTCTGGTGCTTTTTCCCTCACACTACCCTGCCTCTCCATAAAACCATAAAACCCAGTTCATGACATTTTCCCCAGCTGTGCTTATATACTTCCCAGCCCTAGTAATGATACAGCCAATGAGATAGTTCATCAGCAGCCTAAAGTACTGGATTGGGGGTCACTTTTTCATCTTGATGAGTTTTGTGTTTTTTTAAAAAAAAAAAATTCCCTGCCTGATTTCTTTCAGGCCTGGGCTGAATTTTGGTCAGGCCCTATGGCTGTGACTAATTTACATTTTAAAATTGCATCATTGATTTTAACTATGATTAAAAATTTTTCCCCCCTAGATGCATTCGTGCTGCTCTTTATCCTCCTAAACATTTATATATTTGGCTGGCAGTCCAGAGGATGTTCCATAGGTTAGGTTACATGTGAAATCAGGGCATGGAACACATGCTGTTTTACAAGGCAATAGTCTAGTTTTCTTATTGAAGTAAATGATGAAGACCAAAGGCCTCCTGGTTATCCACCCACCAAGTGGATTATTGCCCTGTAAAACAGCACATCTGTCCTGCTAAGGCCTAAATAATAGGCTGGAGAAAGGAAATTAGCATAGATGCACATGAAATCAAAATGATGCACATGGAATGGAAATGACAGCTTTGGGCATATGCCATGTTCCCTGAATCTGCAACATGAGTCAGAGTTCCATATGCACATCAAAAAGGGAATATTCCTTATAGTTTTTCAACATAGGGAGGCAATTTCCTAGTTTGTTCCTTGAATGAGTTTTACTTGGTTTGCATTATTGGCCTCAATCTGGAGCATTCAATTCTTCTATTTTTTTTATCTTACGTCGCCCACATTCTTACCACTTTTAAGGTTCCAGATTTATAAGATTGAGAAGTGTGCCCTTTTTTATCTTACTTACAGTTTCTCTAGCTGGGATTCCCAGTTACTTTCTGATGCGTTTCATAGATTCTTTCATGTGCAGCTCTAGAATATATTTTTGTGATGCCCAAATCTAAGGCTCTATCAGCAAGAATAATGCATTTAGCAAGAAGCTACATAGATTTTTGGTGAGAATTTGAAATTTCCCTTTGTGAATTATAGATTGGGTATCAGTTTCATAGTATAGCACTTGCCATTTCATTTAGATGATGAAATTTCCTTCATTTTTGATGTATTTAGGTAAGAAAAATACAATCAAAATGACATGTATGAAAAGGTTAGGTTGGGGTAGCATTGGGAAAATCTTAATAAACCCCAAGATTCAAAGTAAATATTTGTTCAGATTTTCTTTATTGGTTTCAATAGCAACTAAGTGCCAATGGGATAAATGTGGTGAAAAAAATTCATTTTTCGTCTCCTTGTCTTTTCTTTCTACAGTCTTTCCTTTAGTAATCTCACTCATTCTCATAAATCCAACTACCACTTCTATATAAAGAGATTGGTGACTGGTAGGTTGCTATTGGCACCACTGGAGGGATTATCCAGTGATGAGAAAATGGATCCATGAAAGTACTGAAGCTTTGAAGTATAATTTCACTTTGATGAGTACTATGTATACATAACAGTTCATATTTATATAGCATTTTATGGAGGGAACTTAGTAAATATTGGACTTTATTTTCCCTAATGTCTCAGTAATTCTCTAGCAATAACTTACTTTAACTCTTTCCCACCCTGAAAAGTTACTTATTTCTTGGAGAGAATCTGGCTTATCATCTGATGGCTAAATCTTTAATGATGATAATGATGATGATAAGCATGTTTATAAGAAGATACTCAAATTATTCTAGCATTTCTGAAGCTCAGTCCTTGAGAAATTAGTTTTCAAATAACTTGAGTTTTAGCATCAAAGGATGTTTCTATAGTATATCCCGATAACAGTTGTTGCTGTGATCGCTAAGATGGGATCTTCCTATCAGAGTTAATAATAAAACGTAAGCACAGTCATCGCACTGTTTCCTTTAGGACTAAAATAGCCCTGTAGCTCCCTACACCAGTCAGTTTCTCAGTTGATGACTCAACCCAGCTAATCTCCGAAATCTCCACTTCATAATCCTTAGAAATTTCTTTTTGAGGTTTGGAATCTACTTTCTTCTTAAAACCTCCCTGTTCAATTCCGTAGGCCCAGCTTCTATAATGATGCAATCATTCCTTACTGGTTAATGACTGACAGGCCATCACCTTCTCCTTCAATATTCCATGGCCCGCCGCAAACCATGCTAATTCTAGCTTCATCGTGCCTCTTTCTTGAGACCCTTTGATAGCCAATACCTCTTTCTTAACTTGTGACCTAACTATCCATCAGGACCCTTGGAAAAACAATAATCAATTCTTTTTGATCTGGCTTCCTCAGAATTCATATATGATATTCCACAGAATGGGCTGAAGATGGACAGCTAATACTCAGTAGAGTAAATGTCAGAACTCCTAGGTCCTATAATAAGGGTCTATAAATTTACCCCACAGGACTGGGGTAAATTATTCCACAGCATCTCATGGGATAAGATAAATAAACTAAGATAATCATAAGATAAGATAATAAACTGCCTTTATTGGGGCTGTCGGTTTGCTTAGAGCTCTAGGAAATCAGGAAAATGCCCCCCAAAAAAGACCCAGGGGAAAGGAATTTAGATTTGGTTAAAGCATATAAGAAAGGAAAATGATTTCTTTGCAATCCTTAGTTATGCTTTTTTTCTGATCCTGGCTAACTAGGAAGGATTTGGACTGTTATGGGCAAAACTATATTATGACTTCTGGGAAAATACTGAGACTGCGAAAATCCCATTTATTATAGTGAGAATGCAGATTTACTAAAAATTCAATTATCCAGTACATCCCAGTCATTCTTCAGAAAAATCCTGTATGTGTGTATATTTTAATATACATGTGTATACCTATAGATATAACTATATACACACATATGTATGTATATTTTTTTTCAGAAGGCTGCTCTAAATTTATTAGTTTCTGTTGAATACAAAGTAAACAGAATCATTGAGGCTGCTGGAAATCACTTACATGATTTGAATAGGAAAAAGAAAAAAAAAACAATTTTCTTGTCTTCATTTTTGATGTTTTGCTTTTGTTTTCCTTAAAACACACACCCACACAAACAAAAACCAAACTTCTACATTTGAACAGCTTGCTTCATTTAAGGAGCCAGATGGAAATGGGAAGGGATAAGACAGGGAAAAGGGGAAGTAGAGAATAGGTTTTTGACCCCCCAGTGTATTTCAGAACACAGGAGCAGCCAGGAGAATGTTACCACTCATGCAGGAAGTTTAGCTCTGGGTTTGCAGGGCTTATGGACGTGCTACTTCTTCATGGCCTCCTGAACCAAGTCACTGGGATCATGCCAAGAACAACCTGGAAAGTTCCAGAGTGCTCTGAGGATTCTGGGACAGGTGATGCATGGATGACTTGACTTCCACCAATGGTGAAGACCATGCCAGTCTTCCCCAGTGTACTCAGAATTTCCCAGGGAGCTATTACTGAAAGTGGAATGGAGATGGCTACCATCAAAATCATGAGCTGCTCCAAGTGAACCATTGTGGTAGACCCTCATGGATGACTTGGTTCAGGGGAAGGAGATCCTGGGAGTATACTCAACAGTCGTAGAAAATGGGAGTTCCTTGGGGCTTGAATCCTTGTTTAAAAAAAAAAACAAAACCAAAAAACTTTCTCATCTTATTTTTTAGTACTTGACAGATAGCATTTGTTATTTTCCACATTTCCAAAGTTTGTAAACTTGATAAGCTTTATTTATCCCATGATTCCTTATAAGTTCCAAGATTCTTATTAGGCTTTTTAGAAGTCTTAAATTATTTAGAAATTTATCATTTGATCCGGGCTCTTCATTTTTTTCATTGCTGCCCAGGGCTATACTTCTATAGGTATGGGATAGCAAACTGGAAATCAGCATTTTCCTCTTCCTTGTGCTTCCTATTTCCAAACAGCCATACAGACATGCTGACTGTATTGACCCCATCTGTGTTGGGAGGGGGGAGGGTGAGTCATATTCCAGTTGAAGAAGCTTATTAAATATCTGAGCACCTACCATATGCCCTGCATGAGTCTTGCCCCCAAGATACACACCCACATGCAAAACATCTAAATGACAACATATGACAGCAACGGATTCAGTATGTAAATGGATCGTACAAATAATAGATGTTTTAGCATTCTGAGAAGGAAGAAATAAATCATTTTTAGTCATCTCTTTTCCTAACATCTTCTAGTAGAGAGCAGGTTATACTTAATTTGTTCAATGGAGAACTTTAGGTGAAAACTTGGTATAATTACTGTTGCTCTAAATGCCTCCACCTCTATTGCATTATTGTTTTCTGATATATGCATAATATATAATAAAGATGTATGCACATATATATATACGTAAATAAACACAAATATATGGCTTTATAGACGTAAATGTCTCGCTCCCTGTGTGTGTATATATGTGTGTACGTATACACGCACAAGGAGCCAGATATATTAAGGAGTGCTACAGAGGCAATGCTCGCTTCATTTGGATGCTGGTCCTCCAGTGCTAAGATTCTTTGACTCCCCATTTATCTTGTCTCATTATCAAACTTCCTCTCTCACCTAGATCCTTCCTATGTTTTCAAGCACATAGTATTCCTGTGGCTCTATATTTTGCTCTTTGGGGCACAGAGGAAAGGTGGGGCCACCTTGAGACCTTTTACCCTCTAGGGATCACAGAACTAAAATTAGGCCATCCTAGATGACCTTTAGAGATGGTGGTTTCTAGCCCCTTTGTTTTAACATGTGGGGAAATTAGAGGGAAAGTGGTTTGTATGATGCCATACAGCTAGTCAGTGGTGGATTCTGGGACTCAAACTTGACCCTCCTCCCCAAATATGCTACAGAGGCCATGTACCTCTTGGTACCGAGGCAAACAGAGTTAAGTGACTTACCCGGGGTCATGCAGCTAGTAAGTGTCTGAGGCCAGATTTGGACTCAAGCTGTATCTGCTGTACTCTATCCACTATACCACCTACTTGTCCATTAGGTGGTTTAGAAAAATACTGTGATAATGGTGCTGTTGACTGCTGCCAACGTATATTTATATTTTTCTTTAGAATGGTTTAGTGGAAAAGTTCTGGGATGGAAACCTGGGTTCAAATTCTGCCTTTGCCACTTGCTACTTGCCTTCTCATCTTGCAAAATAAAGGGGTGAGTGACTCTTAAGTCTCTTCCAGCTTTAGTCTATGATCCTAATATAGACACTGCTCTCAAGGAGTTCACAATCTACCTGGGAGATGTAAAATATATGCCCAAAAAATATTTTAAAATTCACATTGATTCAGTAAACATTTACTAAATTCTACTATGTACCAACTGCTGTGCTAGGTACCACTGGTAATACAAAGACAGTGTGAATCAGTGTCTTCTCTCAAGGAGCTTATGTTCTGCTGGGGAACAATTTCTGTAGAGATTAGTAAATGTGAAGTGTATACAAAATCAGGATAAAATAATTTTGTTAGGGAGTGGGCGTGGGGAGTACTAGTAACCTTGGGGGTCACCAAGGCCTAAACGCACAAGCAGAGACTTAAGTTATGTGTAACTCTTGGGGTTTGAGACCATTCTGAGGAAAGATGCTATAGAAAAGCAGTGTGAGCTAAGGTAAAGCACCTTGGTCTGTGGGGAATCAGGAGAGACTTTTTTTCTAGTTGTCACTTAATAACCCCATTAATCAGTCAGTTAAGAGGCATTCACCATTACTAGCATTTTACTGTGTGTGTGCCAGCACTGGGATACAAAGAAAGGCAAAAACAGCCCTTGTCCCCAGAGAACTTCCAGTCTGTGGAGGATCTAAAATCTCCTGAGGATCTTGGACAAGTCACAAAAATGGTATAAAACATTAAAAAAAAAATTCTGACCATTGGAGTCTATTCAGGGTCTCTATTTTGACCAGCTGAACTGAGACCCAGAAATAACCTTTTGGGCATAAGATGGCATAACATTCATTCTTTCTTTGGCACTGCACATATACATTGCCTCCTGATTTTGCTCTGGCATAGTCTGGGACATGGTTACTTATGCAGCTATAGTTGCTGCAAGAGGGAAAGCCAAGACATAGTTCGTCAGTGTAGAACTTGCGTCAATCTGAAGTGGCCAGGTGAGATACCTTCCTGTTCTACTGAAAGTTGAGAATTCTGTCTAAGCTAGTGACACAGCGTTCCCTAGCCATGATGCATGGGTGGATGGGTTGGGTTCTCTTCTCTCATCATTTATAGAACTTATTTTTGGTCTAGACCTGTGAGTTCATCAGTGGGAACTCCTAATGTGGAAACTAACAATGTGAACAGGAAATTTGTCTGTAGCTTATATGGTTCTAGAGGCTGCCTGGGAATCCTCAGAGTATAAGTGATTTGTTCAGATTCACGGGGTAAGTAGAAGGACTTGAGTTCAAGTCTTCCTGACTCTACAGCAAATTCCCTTTTCTTTATGACATGCTGTCTTTTTTTCTTACATCATACGATAGGATATGAGAGTTCCTCTGACCTCTTACTAATGCTATCCCTCTTTCTCATCATCTTTTCACCTCACATACTCAGTAGCTCAAAAGAATATTGAGCTGGGTTATTTTTTCTCTCTCTTACAGGCAGGTAGGTGGCACAGTGGCCCCTAGAGCATGGGGTCTAGAGTTAGGACCTGAGTTCAAATCCAGCTGAGATACCTAACCAGCTGTGTGACCTTGGGCAAGTCACTTAACCCTCTTTGCCATAATTCTTCATCTGTAAAATGAGTTGGAGGAAGAAATAGTAAACTGCTCTTTGCCAAGAAAACCCCAAATGAAGCCCTGAAGCATAGGACATGACTGAATGACAATACTTTCTTTTTCTAAACCTGGATTTAGTTATTTTTCAAAAAGATGGAGAGATGGAACAATTTTAGAAAGAGAAATCACAAAAGAAAGCAAATTTATTATAGTTGCTTTTGGGAGTTCGATTAAAGGATTAGTGTAACTTCTAAGCTTATTAATAAAAATATTATTATATCAAAAGGCAAAATAATCTTTTTAATGAATAAATAGTTACATTGAGACATATGAATGGTATCTCAGCCTTGCAAAATATAAAGGCTTCACTGAGAATGACAGGATGACATTAGAGTCTTGCTTTGGATTTTGAAGGCAAAGTAATCACTTTTTGGTGTATATGTAGACTTTAAACTTTTAGTACTTATTGCTCTCTAGGTGGTTTAAAGTTTTGTCTCTTTTAAAATTACAAACCTGACAAACATCAACATTTCCACATTCAAGAAACAGAAAAAAGAGGAGTGTTATCAAACTGAATCTCTATTACACATAGCCTGTTTTTTTTAGAAGTATATTAAATTTAACATATCCAGACTGCCTTGCTTGTTTGTGTTGCCTAAACTTTAGTATTTAAATATGTATACCTGAAAAAATATTCTCATTAACAGACTGTGAATTTAACTTCAGCCCGTAGTTCCTTTTGTTCCTGAGTAACAAACTGTATATTTAGTTTAAAAAGTAAATCTGCTACTGAAATCATTGCATCTTTTATTAACCTTTGTCATTATCAGTATTCTTTTATAAATTAAATTTTACTTTTTCAATGTATAGAAAGCTATTTTCTCTCTTCCCTCTGCCCCTTACCTCTCTTTCCCTTGGGAAGAAAAGAAGAAAAGCCAAACCCTTGTAGCAAATACAAATGATCAAACAAATTCCTGCGTTGGCCATGTTTTGTCCAAAAATTCTGTGTCTCCTTCTGTGACCTGAGTCAGGAGGTGGGCAGCAACAGAAATGGGCTGGAGTCTGCTCCTACTGGCTTGAGTAGATCATTAAATTTTCAGGGTAAGCATTAATACCCTGAAAATCGGTAAGTTACAGATCAAGGCTCTTTTTGATTGTTTATACTTAAGGAACTGATGCCAATATTATTGAAGGTTGAACTTAAAAATTTATCTTGTGAAAATTTATTTTAAGTTGCATGTTTAATCATGGAATCTCTGCTAGTAATATTTTAATTTATATGGACAGGCAGTTTTTTGGTGAGCAGTGACAGTCTATGGGGAAGTCTAAGCTCTAACATTTACCCCCTTTCTAAGTTTAAAGGCATCAGGAATTCCATTAAGGACCTCCAATTCCTCCTGAGTATATGAAGGATGTGAACAAATCTGTTACCTCGTTGGAAAGGTCTATAAAAATCTTGACTCATGAAGATTATCTTGAAATGCTAGAACAGACCTTACATTTTGGAGCATCAGGGGAAAGTGCTGAGGAGGGGCACTTGCTTTTGGTGTTGGCATATTATTAAACTGGTGTAGCATAAATATACCAGGGCAGCAATATGTTGTCTTTGAGCTTTGAAATTAAGAAAAACCTTGAGGGAAACACTTTCTTTTCCACTCCTTATTCTAGAACACTGGCATACCAGCTCAGGACATCTGATGCTGAACCTCAGGAAATTACAGTATATACTTGATGCAACATCTGGGAAGGCAGAAAAATGGAGGTCATGTATACTTGAAAGCCTCATTCCTGCCTGCCAGGTCAATGACAGTCCTCACAAAATTCCAGGGATCCATCCTATGACTTTCCAACTAACAGAAATTGGAAAAGTTGACGTGACTGAGATGCTTCTCAGTAACCTTAGGGCAAAAACAAAAGAGGATTTGGAAAAAGATTTACATGACAACAGGGCCATCTTTTCTCCTTCCTGGTCCCTCCTGCAGGAGGAGATTATGTATTGATGGTCTCCTGCTTTCAGGCTAGACCAGGGGTAGGGAACCCCTGCATCCTCCAGGGCACATGTGGCCCTCAAGGTCCTCAAGTGCGGCTCTTTGACTAAATCCAAACTTCACAGAACAAATCTTCTTAATAAAAGTCATATTCTAAATTGTCTTAAAGAAACTACATGTGAGGTGGACAGGAGAAGAATAAATGCTGTTTCAATGAATGTGTTTTATAATTTTAGAAGATAAAATAAAAAGAAGTAATTTAGAAGAGACAGTAATCAGATTCCCAGATCACTGGAAATTGGAAGAATAGTCAGACTCAGTGGTTCCAACACCCAACACTTAAATCTATCATCCTATGGCTCAATTGGCTAGAATCAGGAAGATCTGAATTTGAACCAGGTTATGTGGCACTGGACAAGTAACACTTATTCTCTGTCAGTTTTTTCATCTGTAAAATGAAACCAATAATAGCACCTACCTCCTAGGGTTATTGGGAGGATAAAATGAGACAGATTTGTCTTAAAGTGAGCATAAATGCTGTCATATCATCATCATCTCTGAACCTTTTTCAGCCTCAGTTTTTTCTTTTGTAAAATGGGATCAAAAAGCACTTACCTTACAGGTTACTGTGAGGATAAAATGAAATAAAATTCATTTTAAATGAATTTTAAAATGACATAAAATTCAGTCAGCCTTATTCCTCTCTTTCCCTCAGTTCTCCTATTCAGTAAGGCCTGTGAAATGATCTCTGCAATGTCTTTTCCATCCTTGTTTCCCTTCCTACACTCAGAATTGTTTGTTGGGTGAATGAAAGCCTGAGAAATGTGATAAATAGGAGAAAATGTCTCTCACAAACAAAATACTGGGGAACCTCTGAATGTTTTGTAGAAGCAGGTAAGCTTTTGTTTTTAATGTAAGCCCCTGCAGGGAAGGAGCTGTCTTCCTTCTAATTTTGGTATATCTTGCATATAGTAGGTATATCATGATGTTTGCTGAATCAAATTTAAGACTTTTTAAGGGGGAAATCCTGAACATTATGTAAAAGACAGTCAATTAAATAATGTCACAGTAAATGATGAAAATCCCATATGTTAAAATCTAAAGGTGACATACACTGGCAGAGATGTTGTGCTTACTTCCCTCAAGTCTTTACAACTTAGAAACCTGTTTTATAAATCTTGTAAAACTTGGGTAGAACTGTGATTTCTCTGGTGCAAGTGCTCCGTCCTTCAATGTCAATCTCATGATATTTTGTGAAAATTATGTAATTATTGCAACAAGTCCCTGAACCTTTATTATATATTGACATGTTTGGCTCTGTGAGTTATATAGTTGTTTATATGTAAGATATTGGGACTGTAATTGGATAGAAATTCCTTTGAACTCAGTAATATTTCCTCAGTTTACTGATGCTTACATTTCCCACTTAAAACTGATCAGAAATGTCACATGTCTTCTTTAGTTTCAGGAGAAGATGGCAAAAGGTCAGGTTAGGTAATAACATGTCCTGATGAAAACATCATTCTTCAAAGAGGGCACCTAATCACTTCAAAATTTTCAGCCTGTCAGGACTTTATGAGTCAGTAAAACAATAATTGTTCGATACATACTTTTAAAAATGTTAATATACTAGATGCCAAAGGTAGATACAAAGGGAATGAGAATATTTTATGTTCTGTCTAGGTAAGAAACTTTTTTTTTTCTTTTGAGAACTAAGGTGAGGAAAGGAGATGTCCATTTAGAGTACACAAGTAAAAAGCAATTTAATTTTAAAAAATTTAATTAAATTCCATATTAGACACAATAAATACTTGGGTTGAGTTGGATAAAATGATTAGAGAGATGGAGAAAATAGATGAAGATATACTCAGATAAAACCAGAAAAGGATGAACAAACAGGAGAAGATAGAGACAGTAAGAGAGACAGGCATAGTGACAAAGGTATAAAAATGAACTCATCTGGAAAAAAGGAAAAATACAGAAAGATAGAGGTCTATTTCAGTGGAATAATATTCTCATCTCAGGCCTTCTAGGGAAGTAGCATCAAATTGAAATAGAGATGGAGGCCACTAAACCATACATAAAGATTACTCCCTCATATTTGTGATGTATATTGATTTAGAAAACCACATGTTAATGTTATCTATGTTTTATTATATTTTAATTTATTTTGTTATTACTTCTCAATTATATTTTCATCTGGTTTGGACCACACTTCTGGGGCACTGTGGTTAAGGACTTTTAAGACCACAAAGTCATTTTGCAGCTACAGACATAATTCAAAATAGCTCCTCTTCGTGGTTTGTCCTTGTATGTTAGATTAAATGAATAATGATGACTATGTTTGTTTAGCACTTTAAGATTTCCAGAGTAAGTTTAATCACAACAGCCTGATGAAGTGTCTTCTTTTAAAATGACATGTATTTCTATCCATAGATATATATGTTACTATTTTGATATATTTAATACAGAGGAAGAAGTTACATGATGTCACAAATTAATGTGTGTGGATACAGATATAGACCTCAATGAAGAGTCTACTTTTAAAGTTGTCTAGAGAGGTTGGCACAGATGGAGCTATGTCCTTCCACACCATGACTTTTCTCATTGCAGTTTCGATATATCTTGGGTTGGTATAAGAAATTAAATGGGAATTTTGGGGGAATTTTGCAGAAATCACAGATGACATGGGGGGAGGCTAGCAGATGACACAGAAAAACTTTAGAAACTCAGAAATACATAAAATATATTGTATAATACCAACATATTTCATCTTTTAATTCCATAATAATTCAAACTTCTTCTCTGATATGAAGAGAGGGCCAAAACATTTTATGTGGATTTTCCAGATTGCAGGAGCACTGTGCCCCTAACCTTGTTGACGTGGAAGGAATAACTGTATATAGATACAGATGAACAGATATAGAGGAAATGAATAATACCTCATTTGCCTTTAAGGTTTCCAAAGGAACTTTATCACAAGCCTTGTGAGGCCCCTTCTTTTAAAATTACATACCAGTATTAATTACTGACATTTATATACAGATAGCTTAGAGATACAGGTCCAAATATAGATGTCACTGTATCTGGTACCAATGGCAATAATGGCATTTTATAGCACTTTAAGGTTTTACAAACCATTTCACAAATATTGTCACATTTTATTCTCATAACAACCCTAGGAGGTAGGTGCTAGTATTATTTTCATTTTACAAATGAGGGAATTGAGGAGGATGTAGGTTAAGGTTAGGAGGATGTAGCTAGTAAGTGTCTAAGGCTGGATTTGAACTCAAGGGTTTCTGACTTCAGACCCAATTTTCTATCTACTGTCCCACCTAGCTGCCTAAATAGTAAATACATATGTTGCTTTAATGTATATCTATAATTCTATCTCTAGAGATGTCTACATCTATAATTTTAAAAGAAGCTACTATACAATACTGTTGTGATCAAGGTGCTTTGAAAACCTTGAAGTTATTATTCATTTATTCATTTCCGCTATATCTGTCCTTACTGTATGTCTGTATTTACTGCTACCTCTATGTCTATAGCTATGTAGATAGAAACAAATCTTTATAGTTATCTACATAATTTTAAAAGTAGGTAACATTTAGGTATCTATATCTATATAATAATAACAGTTTGCAAGGGTCATTACATATCATTGATACAACAACCCAGTGAAGGTACTATGGTTATTTCCATTTTATAGATGAGGCTGGGAGAGGTTACAGAGGTTACCCAGGATCAACCAGCATTGAGGCTGTATTCAAATTCAGGTCTTCCTGAATCCAAGGCTAGCTCTGTATCCACTTTGCCACTTAGCTGCTGAGTTATAGCTATATCTCTCTATATCTCTTTCTGTACCTGCCTTCATTTATTGATTCCATCAGGTTCCTAATGGCATTTTCCCCTTTTCTATCAATAACTTGGAAAAACCATTTAGTTTGGAACACTCCAGTTTTAAGAAGATATAAATATGAACTTTAGAGCTTGTGAAAGTCATACACTGGAGAGTTGGTGACTGCGGCATTATACACTCACCTAACAAGTGCTTATAATGCAATTCAAACATGAAAATCCTAAGAACCAACTGTATACGCATAGGAATGTCACAAAGTGAAGTCAGATTTTTCTCCCCAGAAACAAAACATGTTACTGGTCAGCTCCATCTGCCAGAGGAGACAGAGAGAGATGAAAGACCTGTCTCCTGAAGGCTGGAAGCCTTACAGTATTATCACCTTTTATACTTCCAGAAAAGGAAACATTCCCTAATGGAGAAAGTGCTATATATTATTAGGTGAGGGAATACAGGGGTTGAATGACTTGTCAAGAGTTCCAGAGGTAGTAAGTATCAGAGTTGCATTTCAAATCCAGATTTAATAACTCTGGGATCAGCTTTCTTTCCAATATTCTAATGTTCCTTAATCGGAGGGTCAAATATGGACTCTGAGGAAGAGAAGAGAGAACTACTTTGATAGAGTTGGAGGATGTGTGTGTGTATGTGTGTGTGTAAATGAAAACTACAAAGGCATATGTTCCCTTTCCTTTATCCTTGTAGGAAACTTATGTTTTTGTTTAGTCATTTCTGTCCTGTCACACTCTTCATGACCCCATTTGGGATTTTCTTGGCAAAAATACTGCAGTGGTTTGCCATTTTCTTCTCCAGCTCATTTTACAGATGAGGAAACAGGCAAAGTGACATGCTCAGGGTCACAAAAATACTAAGTGTCTGAGGTTGAATTTGAACTCATGTCTATCTACTGTGCCCCCTAGCTGCTAGGCACCTCTTAGATGGTATATATTTCAAAGAAAAAATAACCTGGCATTCCCAGCCTTCTTTAATCCTTGTTTATAACTGCTGTGTTTTGTAGCTTTGTGGTTGTAGGTTTTGCAGATTTTAGGAATATTTTGAACTCTCACCTGGGAGTGAGTGGATCCGTTTTGTTCAACTCAGAACATACAAAAATGGTTAAGAATCCCTGTAAGAGATGATCTCTAAGGTGTCTTAAAACTCTAACATTCTAAGGTTTCTTCAAAATGGGGGGGGGGCACCTAAAAAGGTATTCCTTATCTGCTATTATCAATCCTACCACATGTCATCAGAAATCAAGATGAAGTTGAATACAAATAGCCTTTCAAGATTTTATTTTTCACAAAAAATTATAATTGGTCATTGAAAAACCAATTTAGAAGTAAACATCATCACAATTAGAATTGGGGAATTCAAATTGTGTCATAATTCCAAAAAAAAATAAAGATAAAAAAAGGAAAGGATGGAGAGGAACTAACTGAAGTTAGTAAAAACAATCCAAAAGTAGATTTATTTCCCTCCATCTTTCACTTTTGCTAAGACATGCCAGTTTCTGATTTCATTATCCAGACTCTCAACCAAAGGTGACTGAGTCTTGGGGGATGGGGAAGGATGGGTGCTGTGTAGCAGTGCTATGGTCTCTAAGTGGAAACAGTTCTTTTCAGTTGACAAAAACGATACCAATCGTTAGTTCTTCTCTTTGATCTGAGTTGAAGAGAGGTAGTGGGATTGCTGGCTTGGGAATGCACGGAAACAATATTTTTGGCTGGATGGACATTCTGAGTTCTCTCAGTGAGCCTGCTACAAGGCCATCTGGATAACACATTATTTCTTCAGTTAAGCTCTGCTTTTGAGAATGCAAATAAAAGGTGTATGATATTAAGTCAGATACCTATATAAATCATTTGCTTCCAATATTTAGAGCAGGGTGAGATCTTATTTTTTTGTATTTTCTATCTGAGAAGCGCTACTTCACAAGAGGAAATGCCCCTCGCTTGAACCATCACTCTTTGCTAACATTTGTTTATAATTATATGCCTATAAAGATTTCGTGCATTTACACGAGCTCTATTATTTTGTGAAAGCTCACCGATCCCACTTCACTCCTATGAGTGAAATTAGAATAGCTCAATGATGAGGAAGTCTGTGTGAGGACACGTTAAGTTAGGTTAGGCAGTGCCTTGATTTGCTGGTATTTATCTGTGTTGAAAGTACTTGGCCTGTCCTATGATTAATACCTTCTCTTCCTCTCGTCTCACCCCCCAAATACTATGATCAGTAATTGCAAAGGGCAAAAAAACCCTTTAAATACAACTGTAAGAAGCAATATAAGTAATGAAAAAATAATAAAATATGAAGGGCAATCAAAGGTGAGAAGTGTTAAAAGCAGAGTCATATAATAGAGCAGTAGAGATACTAAAAGAGTAGAGAAGGATACTCTAGAAGAGTTTCCAAATGACCGTATCTTAGCTAGTGGAATATGGATGCCTTACCAAATCACTTAAAATTTTGTCCCCGGCAATAATCGTAATTATGTTGTATCTTGCTGTATGTATGTACACATATGCATATTTAAACCATATACTGCATAATATATACAGTTTTATTATTTTTATTCTTTGATATTTTCCCCTTCAATCTCTCTGTTCCAAAAGTAACCACAGAGTTTTGTGCTGTGATGTTCTCTTTGCATAAAAGGGGAGAAGAGTCATTTTAAAATGATAATCTTTCTACTTAGTTGTTATATTTGCTTTGGAAATGATGAAAAACAGGAGGAGAAATAATCTGGTTTGTACCAGACTTTTGAGATATATCTACATATATATTCATGTAATATAAATATGTATATATGTATGCATAAAATCTTATAAGATATACATACATCTGATAGGATTTTGAAAAATGGATGATATACACATTCTTATAGGATTTTATACATTTTATTTTACATTTATATACCTTTTAAAACTTACTAATCTTTGGCTTTTTCATATTGAATATTTTTTATATCCATTAAAATGCTTAATGGATAAAAAGAACTTTTAGAAAAATTCCATTTATTCAGTAAGCAGAATTAAGGTTAAAATACAGAATTTTCTAGCATAATTAGCATTGCATTATTTTGGATAAAATCTACAGCAGCATATTTACTTTTGATAAAAATCTTCATATGAAATATGTTCCCCTCTCCCTTTCCCCAAACTATTTTGAAAATGTATGGTGCAGTTCAGTAATAGATAGTAAGATGCCAAAATGGACTCAAATTATTGGGAAATGTTTTGGTTTTTTTTTTGTAAATTTAATATAAATCACATGGGATGAGCAAAAGCCATTAGCAGTGGAGAGATTTTCATTTTATGGATTAACTAATTTTCCAAAAGAATTAGGAATGGAAAAAGAAGTCAAATGGTATCTTTACTTTAAACTGAACCCCCATCTCTGACTCTTTGAAAGAAGCAAGCAAGAAAGAATGGGATTTAGGGACAGATAGCACACAACTGATAACAAATGCAATACAAATATTTTAGTTTGTGAAACTTAAAATATCAGCATCACTGTGATAGAATATTGAATTTTCTACCTTCCCTAGCAGATAACGAGAAACAAAGATGAACTTTAAAATTCTCTAATGCCAGCTGAGGTCCTTAATTCTTAGTGGTGGGTACAACTGTGCTGAGGATTTTATTCTGTAAATAGCCTGAAGTAGCCTAGGTTCAGACCTCGTCCAGACAAAGACCATCATAACTACCTGCCAAATTGTTATAAATTATATGAGCTAAATATATTTTTAAATTCAAAATGTTGCTCACTAGGGATTGAGCTGAGGACATCAAGCTTTATTACCTTAGAACTTAAATTAAAAAGTAAAACAAAACAAAAAGCTTAACAAAAACCTTGTGATCATACCAGCTGAAATAAAATAATTTATCTGTCCATCATCTACTAATTCAAATTCCCAAGATTTTATTATTTTTTTTGATGGTGGGGAGGGAACTTTCAGTTTTACTTAATAACACGTGAAAGAAAACACAAAAGACATATCACCATCAACAAAGTGATTTTCGTAGATAATTCTGATCTTTGAGCAGAATATAATTTGAGATGGGAGCAAAAAGATGAATAGAAGAGGAAATCAAATTATTTTGCTTTACCAGGATGATTCCACTTCAGAGCATCGCCAGAAAAAATAAATTCATTGGCAGAGGAAGAAAAGGTGGTTTTTTTATATTGAACTTTTTAGGGGTGGGTGGGGGAAGATGTCACTAGGACACAGCTCCCCAGTTTTCCTTTCTTTGAGAGTTACCTATGTTCCAGACCAACTCAGTAAAACAGATTTCCTATTCTTTCTTAAGCAATTCACCTTTGAAATGAAACAGATTAGCTGTTGGCCAGGAGTAATATTTGCTATAGAACAACCTATTTATACCAAGCCTTTGTAAACTGAACCCACACTATTTAAACCCTAAGATCCCCTCAAGACTGTGAGTCACCTACCTGCAGACCCAATTTTTGTGATCAAACAATATGTAGGCAAAATGAAAAAAATATTCTAACTGGATAAAATAGCCATATACCCCAACTGGAAGCCCCATTACTTGAGTCATTCAAACCTGGACTGGACAAAGAACCAGAGAATGTGCAGCAAGGAATAAGCCTACACTTTGGGAGCAGGGTAAAGATGACCTAATTGTTTCTCCTCTCTACCCTACTCTAATTTCTATGATTTCTTCCTAAGAAAATAGATCCTGCCACACTGTTATGAAAGCTTATGCCCCAACGAGATAGAGCTTCTGATTAAAAACATTTTATAATCTCTCCCATTCAAGCATTGCCATCATCAAAAGGCTTGAACAGGTTGGGACAATTTTCCCCAGGAGTAGCACTTTACAAACACAAAGGAAAAGTGTTGTTTTCATCATTCAAGTTGCTTAAATGCCAGTTCAATAGTATGTTTCTAGTTTGTATTCTATTTCCTAAAACTGAAATTTAGGTTGACCTCTCCCACTACCCAGTCTTTCCTTCACATGCCTGGTGGCCTCATTCCTTGGCATCCAGCACCACATAAACACAGACTGTTGATGCACTTATTTGTGGAAGCCCAGATTGGGGATCTGCTGGTTTTGTCATTTTTAAGGTCAACAGTTTACCCTAGCTTATTATTTCAGGAGAAAGTATTTATCCCTTTGAGTACTTCTGCACTGGCATGAGGTATGCACCAGTGATACTAAAACCCATTTTGCAAGTGTGTGTGTCCACAGGCAGGCATATATGAGCAAGAGAAGGGAGAATGATAAAATTATTTTGTATGCATGAGTTTTACAGGATGTGTTCAAGTCTATATTGGATTCTCATGGGAACTGAGAACAGTTGGGGGACTGAGAGGCAGAAATAAAACAAAATACGTACCAAAATAAAAATAGGAAGCACAAGCAGGTAACCAGAAATGGATGTCCCTCCATCTCAAAATAAATTTCCACCACCTATCACAGAATCAGGAGGTGGGAGGCAGACTGAAGCTAGTTTTTCCAATTTTTAGCATAGTTCAACATCTGGCATTTTAAAAAGTGTACGTGTGTGTGCGCGTGTGTGTGTGCATGCATGTGTGTGGTGTGTTTGTGTGCGTTGCTGAATCCCCAGGTTGGCATTGGAGGAATAAGGCCAAAAAACGAAAGATTTCATGTTGTCACCCACTTCCCTAAATCTCTCAGATTTTAAAGTCTTATGTTCTGGTAGGATAAAATGCAAAAAGAGATACTTGTCAAATTCAGGCTACAGTTTCACCACAGAAGAAAAAAGGTTACAGAGTATTTTCTGCTTGTTTAAAAATCAGTCCCTTAATAAATTTTCAGTGGTCTTTCTCTTGCTAAGCAACCTTCTATTGCCAACACCATAACTTCATCCCTCATCAAAGTACCAGGGTCAGCTTTAGCTATTAACTAGTAGAAACAGATTTACAGATGCAACTTTTTTCTTTCCTCTGAAAAAGAGGCAAACTGGATTATAGCAAATAACCTTTAAGATAATTAACTGACAATGCTGCGACTGGTATAAAATCTTCCTTCCGGCAACACCTAATTTAAGTATTACTGGCACAAAGTGGAGACAGATTGTGCATCACCACTGCAATATTTACATAGCAGAAACCCACAGAGCAGGAAACGTGAGACTCAATGATGCACTAAATTAGGAACAACCAGATTCCAGTGTTAATTTGCTTTCCACTCTATCCAAATCTCAGGTCCAGAAATTGGTACAAATGCACATAAAACCGCCCACTTTTAAATGACTAATTCTGAAGAGATGCTTTTCACATTAAAAAAGTTGGAATTTATTTATTCTCCCACAAGAAACATTTAGTCAAACGGTGTTCATTTCATTCCAATTTGTTCTTGCTTCAATTTCAAATTATTTTCATACCCATGCTTCACTCATATCTGTACATTAAAACTAAGAGCCTTTTTCTATTCCCCCAGTGCTGGGAATCTTTCTTATGCAATGTGGAAAAATGGATTCAATGGACTTTAAAATTCTACTTAGGAAACTAAGGAGAATGAAAAAAAATATTGATCACATGACTTCTTTTCACTTATGGATACTGTCTTGGAAAATCATTAACTGATATAGTATATTTTTTAAAAACCCAGTTAAATAGCTATTTTTCTTTCCTTCCTATACTTTAATACTATCTTCAATACTTCTAAAATACCCTTTTGAATATTATATGTAAGGCATTAATTAAGCAAGATCATTACCTTTCCTAATTGTTGGTGTTCCTTAAAGGCCGAAATCAGTTCTTTGGCCCACTTAATTTTTTCACTCGTTGGAGAAAACTGCTCTTGGACCACTGCGATTTGGTTTGGGTGGATCACCTGCTTACCTACAAGAAGATGAATAACACTGGGAACAGGAAACAACAAACAGATGTTCAAACAAAATGTTTCAACCACTCGAGGATCCCAAATGCCTTATAGACTGTAGGTTAAATAACTTTTTATTTTAGGACTTGAAAAAAAAAGACCAGCAAGTAGGCAGACTTTCTCTAGAATTCAGAATAATAACAAACAAAACAGGGAATAATTACATTTGTTTCCATATAGACATACAATTCTACTCAATAAGCAAGGTTAATTTACTGTTTCTAGTTACAGGTGTATAGCCAGGGCAAAGGCAAAGTCAGGGTTTTGACTGGAATTGAAATCTATCTCTTCCTTTATATAATGATTTTTGAAAATTTCTTTGAGTTAAAATACAAATGAAACCTAATTAAATGATGAGTATTGAATTTTATGAATAATTCTTTTCATCTATTGCAGAATGCTCCCAAGTTAAGCCCAAGGAAATAAAATGACCAACAGTATATCTTAGGTGCTGTCAGTAGTTAAATCTATAATTTATTTTCATTTACTATATATAGTTTTGCAACAAGAAATAGAAAACCAGTTTTTCAATGAAGTATTTTAATCACTTTTATAAAAGAAAAATTAAATTTGAGAAGTGTTGAAAAGATTGTGCAGTTTTAGAAAAAAGACTTAGAATTTAGAATTACCAAGATTATTCTGACAACAGAAACGAATAAAACACCCAGATTCTCCTTTTGGACTGTAAAAATTAAGGAATTTGATTTGTTTCTCAGGTAAGCATATATCATACTTCAGAATGAACTTTTTTTTCCTTTATGATGAAAACACTGACATCATATCATGTTTACTATAATTGTTCATGGATAGAAATAAAATCCTGACTTTACATAAAAATCAAAACTGTCAAAGAAAATGATGGAAATGATAGAGGCATTTTTAAAAACAGTTTCCAAAGGATACAGGGATTACAATCAGAGCATATTAATAAAATGTATCATAATTTAGTGGTACAGGAATGATGCTATTATATTTCATTACATGACAAAATTATTTGTCATGTTTATGGATTGAAAATGAATATATGATTAATAACAACTCACACTGGTGAGTATATTTTGGCACATTTCTTTCATTTGTATTTTTAGCCACTAATTTTTTTTTAGCATTTAGGAAATATAATTTTTATCCTTTATGTTTTGTAAAATATGAGCTTCACTAATGTCATCATTATATTTGAGTCAAAATAAGAATGACATTTGTATTAAAATGTTTATTTCAACATTTCACGTGAAAGAAGTATGATTTTTTTGAGATAATATAATTAAGACAGCCTTAAATAGCCTTTTCTTGCTCATTTCTGACTTAGACTTTTAATAAAAGAAGATCTGGGCAAAAAAATTGCTGTACAAAGTAAATATACATTAAATCATTTGGATAATTTCTGAAAATAAATAAAGTTTTTGACATCAGATTTCTTCAACATTAGATGCTGAAAATTTCATTTTGAAAATCGAATTGTGACATTATTACTAGGAGCAGGAGCCAGTTGCATATTGGCATTCATCTCCCACTCAGAGCTGATACTGAATTTTAAACCTATATACATAATTCACATTGATATCCAAAGATCCGGATTTCATGGAAACAATTTGTTTTAGATTTGAACAAGTATAGTCTGCATAAAACATTCTAAGACTAACGTACAATAAATAGTTTCCAGACTTGTCCCTGGATTTTGGAAATGAAAATGATATTTCAAATATATGGAAACAAACAAACCCTATCAACAGTGATACTAGAAGGTAAATTTCAGAAAATCTCATACATGAATTTTATAGTGTTGGTTTCCCTTTGGTTATATCTTATGTATCCCAACAACTGTATAATAGCCTTTAATGCCATGCAGGAATGAGGCAAATATTTTATACTCAAGTGTTGTTATTGACAAGTTACTGAGAGGGTGCAAAATTGGAAGACATTAAAATTTATGACCATGAAATCCTTTTTACAGTACCACTTGATATATCATGCTTTAAATCAATACCTGTCAAGTCTTTTAGGTAACTGTATGATGGTGTCATTTTTGTCTTGTACAAAAGACTTAGAAAATGGAGAAAACCTATAGTGCTTCATATTTATATCTTTCTTCCCAGCATGTAGTAGTGGAAAAACTGTAATGATGAAGTCAGCTGTTCAAGCTTTATTCTAAGGTTTACTTTTGTGTGGTGCAATTTTTTTTACACCTTTTGGATAGAAAATATTCTAAGTTTAATGACCACTGATATAGCTAAGGTATTGACTTAAAAATCAACCCCTACGGATTCTTACTCTGTAAAACAATTTAGGGTATAAAAATAAGTGCCAATCCAGTGCTGAGACATCACCCAGGCTATGTCCAGGATAAAAATCTTAAAGAGATAACTCACTTAAAACATATCATTTTAAAAGTGAGAGCCTTGACTCTCTGGATCCTGCCTAGTAAGAGCTCTCCCTCCCCAGTTCCTGCAGTGGACACTTTCCTTCTGTCAAAAAGTGGATTTTTAAAACTTGCACTGCTTGTTTTGGATATTTTATTTCTTTGTGATGACAACTTATAGCAACTAAACCTAGGATAAACAGGCCCTCAGTGGTATAAAAAAAATGTCATTATCAAATCCTTAACTGATGTGCTGAAAGCTAGCAGGGATATGCAAGGTTTTTTTTTCCATTAAAAAAGTGCTTTTTGTAACATCGCCTCTAGACTCAGAAGTTACTGATTTTTACTCCCTACTGGCCTATCTGTGTGAGTATGGGTAGACTTGGTTCTTCCCTCACTCTCCTAACCTCACCCCCCACGCCTCTCCCCCCCAATTTCCTCCCATGTCTCCCTACACACATACACACCACACTTTCTTTTTGTGTGTATGTGATTTTCAAGGTCCTGAAGTCTAAAAACAGCATTGTGCAGCTGCAAATATATACTAATGAGTCCTATGCCCCCTGTAGGTCTCTAAACCTGATCTGAAATAATTTGTTCTCTATGATTGAATTTAGAATCTAACTTCTCTTGACACTGTAACTTTTTTTGACTGAATAATCCATCCGCTCTCTTACTTGCTTCTGAAGGCAACAAAGATGCCTCTCTGAAGTAAGCCTAGGTCATAATGAGTGGTAGTGATACGGGGCCACTGTAGACTTCATGTTTGTTTTCTGTTTTTATTGAATTAGTTTTTCCATTTCAAAGCAACATCTGGCTGTTTGGCAGCCAACCCTACACATCTTAGGTTTACAACCTCGATGTCTGTTGGGCAGACTGCGTGAAATCTTTCCCAAAGTTGTCAGTTTGGGGCCTCATCTTAACTAGCCCTCAGGAAGAGACAGGTGTAATAGGGCCACCCACAAAACAGTGACATTACTGATATGGTAGAATGACTGTTTTCCTTCTCAATTTGCATTCAATTTAGAGAAAATGAATGAAAGTACTTGAAATTTGACCATATTTGGTGACATCATGAAAGGCCCATATCTATTAAATATTTGTGAAGAAAAAGACCACAAACTAAAATCTGGGCTTACTTAAGTTTGAAAGAGAAAAAATGCTCTAAATATGAAATAATACTTTCAATTTTTTTCTTGTTTAAAGTTATCAGCCACTAAGGTATCTTTTTTAATCTAGTGTCATTTTTCAAAAGGTTCTTTCAATATTATTTACCTAGTAACCTTTAAACTGAAATTTTCATCAGAAATAATTTAGATTTTGATTTCTTCTTTGTGGTTTGAGGATATTTTAATTTTTAATACAAATACAAGAAAACCATATATTAATTTTTCCTTCCTTCCTTCCTTCCTTCCTTCCTTCCTTCCTTCCTTCCTTCCTTCCTTCCTTCCTTCTCTCTTTTTCCCTTTCTCTCTCTCTCTTTCCTTCCTTCTTTCTTTCTTTCTTTCTTTCTTTTTCTTTCTTTCTTTCTTTCTTTCTTTCTTTCTTTCTTTCTTTCTTTCTTTCTTTCTTTCTTTCTTTCTTTCTTTCTTTCTTTCTTTCTTTCTTTCTTTCTTTCTTCCTTTCTCTCTCCCCTTTTTACTTATAAAATCCCATTGTGTATATGTCAAACAATAGATTTCTATTGCAAAAACACAATCTTTGGTTGCTACCCTGGCTCATAGGGGTGTCTCAGTGATCTGGTACACCAATCACTGGATAGCAGCCTGCATTACAGGGCTTAGTTGCAAGGAGCCTGCTGGTCTCGCTGCCTGCCAGTACCCGTAGGTGTCGCCAGGTGCACAGACACTTACTGAGAGGTAGGGGGATGAGAAGAAGGGGGGGTGGGGGGGGAGAGAAAAAAAAATAAGCCACAGGGAAAAACAAATCTCAGAAAATGTCAGCAAAATTACTTTAAAAAATGAATTAGTCCTTTTTTTCTTAGAAACTTCCCTGTATCTTGTGTATACCCGCAGTCTAATAATAATTTACTCAAACACAATTTCCCCAAATCCAATAAAAACAGCAAAAAAGAGTCGAGGACAGCGGGGAGGGGGGAAGGCCCATAACTAATATAAAGGAAAAAAATGAGACAGGTGATGACTTTTTTTAAAGTTCCCAAATAACAAATAATGTTACTTCTTTCCTGACACATAGGAGATCAATGCTTTTCACCCAATGTGGCTTTTCCATGTTTAAAATCATGGAAAAAGTACAATTGTTTGGGTATTTATTTATATTAGAAGGCTGTATTTTGAGTATTTCATTTCTAGAGTTTATACCATATTAAACTAGACTTGGCTTTAAAAACATGACTAGGAAAGAAAAAAAAAAAACCATCATCAGAAAACCATACCAGTAAAGCCCATGATGGCTCCCTCTCTTGACTGCCTGCGTAACCCATCTTGGTCTCGAAAGTCGATGTATACCAGATCTATGGCTTGTAGACCAAAGGCTTTTGCCACAACGATAATCTTTTGCCGGGCATAGAGAATATCTTGAGTTTCCTTACTACTTGTTGCACCTGAGGTTATTATAGACAAAGGAGAATGTTTGATTTTGGCAGACGAATACGCATCTTTTACTATTAAATCATAGTTTTTCTTTATAGAATTACAACTACCCAAATGATTATCTAAAGATAGATGAAAGGGGGCTGGCTTAAACCAAAGTTTAATCATGAGGAATATTTCATTCTTTCTCTTTTTCTTTATTTTTCTTTCTTCCTTTTTTGTCTATGTCCCAAAAATCTTAGTGCAATTTAAAGCTATTTTTCTCTTAAAGCTTAAAACTGTACTAAGATTTTTGTCATATACATAATATATGTATTGTTATCCCCATATTTATCTTGAGGTATTTTTTATTATAGACATAAAAAGTTACATTTTCCTCTCAGATGATAACATCAGGGTAATCTACATCAATAATGACTTTTGATAAATTTTTCTTTCCTGCTATTGATTATGTGCTTCTGAAAACTATCGAATCAAATCAAAGTGGTATTACGCAGGTGGTCTTGTACCATCTAAGGAAATAGTTAAAAACTCCCTCTGATAATAGAATGACAGGCTTCTCTTTGCAAATTCTATCATAAATGATGTCCTGTATCAAATCCTTAAACTTATTTAGATAGAAGATTTGGGAAAAGTGAATGCCACACTGGCTGCTGACATGCTCCTAAATTCACAGAAATTTCTGACAATATAATCTGCTCATACAGATACCGGTATTAAATAAAACTGTTTCATTCCTCTCCAGGCTCACTATTTTGATATGGCCTATGAAATTGCCTGGGAGAGTACAATCACTTCTGTCTACTCTAATTGTAGGTCTGAAAACAATGGGTTTTTTTTGTGATATTGTATTTTCTAAATATACATCTTTATCCAGTAATGTTTACATATAATTCACAATTACAGTTTATAAGAGACTGTAAAACAATAGTGAAGGATGTTGCAGGAAGTGGGGGACTATGGGTGTGGAATATTGAATATATTGTTAGATATGGCTGATATGTCAGTTATTTTGGTTGAACTGTCTTCCCCCACCCCCACTTTCTTTTAAAATCTTTGTACAGTGAATGGTTCATTGGATAGGGGAGAGGACCTGGATATACTTGGAAATGAATATGATGTACAAATAATATATATATCAACATTTTTAAAAATTCAAGGACAGAGTAGCATCTTAATATATATTTAAAATGTAAAGGGTTACACAGTATATTTTAGGGGAAATTTGAGATTTTAAAATTATTTTAATTCACTATTTTTCATATAGAAAACACCAAACAGATCAAGCCAAAATTTCATGGAAAATTGAAATCACCACAAATTATCCACGTTTGAAAAGAACCTAATAATTGAAAGCTCATAGTTCAGATTTCCTTTGAATAGATAGGAAAACAAATTGCTTTTAAATTATGTAGTTATAGAGTTAATTCAGATACTTAAAATATGAATTAATCTGTATAACATTACATATAATATCTTGATGAGATAACAGGTTATTTTACATCAGTTATTTTATTCTTGAGTTATAATAATTGTACCTCAGTGATCTACAAACAGGTTTAAGATGCATGGCCAAAAATTTGGGAGAAAGATTTTGAATGTTAGAATGTACCTGAAAACTACTTCATCAAAGACCACAACCAGAGCAGGTTAACGAATATCAATACTTTTATGAACCATGGCTTTGAAAAATACAAATTAATATGCATTTGAATATTTAGAACCTATGCTAGCTCGGAAATCCTCTCCTCCAAAAACGACTGCATCTAGATGAAGACCAGCTCGAGATCCAGTTTTCAGTGTTTCTTCACAGACAGCCTTTAAAAGAGTACAGCAAAAGTGATTTTCACAGAAATGTCGGTACCAGAGAAAAGAGTGAGATAGAACGGTAATATGTCACTATCTGAACCTTGACACCTTTTGGTTGTAATCAGCCCAAAACACAGCCTCACCTCTCCCTGTGTGAAAAGTATTCAACGCTACCAATAACATCCAAGACAATTAGTGTGGATGTAAGACCTATATTTGATGCTACTGCTTTTACAGAGTCCACATGCTTCAGCTTATGCCACTTGGGCAAAATTCAGTTTGATTATGCTAGAAGCTGACTGTATTCTTTCCTCGAATCCTCCTGCTTGAAGAGACTGATTGTCTCTCAATATTTTAAGGAGCCAGCTTGGAAATTTAAGAACAATCTAAAGCGTTGGTCACCAGTAGGACATCAGTAGTAGATTTCTTAGTGCTTGTTTTTTGGGAGACAATAGAATTCATAAAGCTGCAAACACAGACCAGGAAATTAGAAAAGTGCAACAAGTTGTGTTTGATGTATGAACAAGGAACATACTTTAACACCTATCTATTAAACCCAGGTTCTGATAATGTTTGTTGTGAGGCTAATGGTGATGTAAGTGTACATGAATAAACAGATCACATATCATTTATTTCCTGATATATTCCATTTTATCTTCTGCATTTGTTAGGCAGGATGCCAGTCCACTTGAGGTAAATGCTAAAACAGATTATAATTGTATCTGTCGATGTATGATGATATTCAAGACGACCGTGTCTTTTGGGTAATGCTTTTAATTATATTCAGGGGGATCTAGAACAGGTTATAAGAATTTGTGGTCTAGCTATGTAAACACACTGACCACCAGGCAGGGGCCTTACACTAGTTCTGGAAATCCTTGCAACATATCCCTCCTACATACACAGTCTAGTAAGTCTCAACTTCCCTTTTGGAGTATTTTCTCAAGTACATGGTCACTCCGGAACAGGCATTCGGTTTTCTTTCTCCTTTGTCACCAGTGATTTCTGCTCTACCCCCATCCAAACTCCCCCACCTCCCCCACCTCTTTCCATGGAAACCTAGGCTAGAAACTCAGAGAAAGGGGTGCTGTGTTAAAAGTATATAGGTCCATTAGATTGATGAAGCATTTTTAGGCAAGTTTATAAAAGACAACATCTAGTATCGCTGATGTCCTTGGAATTTTTTTTGGATTTCTTTGAATTACTATTACATGCCCAAACAGATTAAGCAAAACTGGAAAATATGTTACCCATTTAACTTTTAAAATTCTCTAAAAAAAAAAAAAATCACATTTTAGCTGCGACATCTTGCAACATGCAGGGATATAATATGTTGGGGCATATTTACCTGTTCTAATATAGCATATACCATGTAAGGCACTCTAGACCACATGGCAACACTCACTCATAAACATTAACCTTGTCTAATTTCCATCATGTTATCACAAATACTATAGGTCATGTTCAGCAAAAGCATGCTGGAGGATGTCACAGTCAAAATGGGGTTTTTAAAAAAGAAGAATTTAAAAAGTTACGTGGGTAATGGCATTTTCCAGTTTTGCTTAACCAGTTTAGGCATGTGATAGTAATTCAAAGTTTGCATTTTATTTACAAGATAAATAGATGACAAAAGTTATTACTGGAAAGACATGGTATCTGCAGGAGACATTTTCTTGAAATATTAAGAATTTTACTAAGGAAATTTTTTTCTTTACACTTAATGAGTCTCTTGGTTATTTTCTAAGATGCTCTTAACCAGTTTTGTCAGTTCTAATTAACAGATGGTGATTAATGTTTACTTAGCTTGTGACTCTGTATAGGAAAATATTTTTTTTAAGATAATAAAACAGATTAGTGAAAGGAAAGCTCTCTCTGTAGTGACTTATAAAATTTTTACTCTTCAATTGCATCATTATTTTCTTACCTTAAAATTGAGCAAACCCATGGCAGTTTCCACAAAAGGGATTAAATTCATTGGTTCTACAAGTGTTCGGCCTTTTAAGTGGAATAAAAATTTGTCTGAAAACTAAAAATCAGAAGAAATGTCATAAAAAATGTCATAAAAATCAATTTATCAGTTGTTGAAATTTAGACACACAAATAGTACTGTCATTTTTCACCTGAAGAAGCAATCCCCCCTCCCCCCAAACACTTCCAGGCTTATTTGATTCTCTTCCTAACCGCAACCCCCCCACCCCAACCCAAACAAACATGAAACAGAAAAAAGAAAAAGTGCCTACTCCAAGCCCTAGTGATAAAATCCCAAGTATCAAGTTTGAGGCCTAGGATCTGCAACCACAGCACACTCGGATTCTGAAGTTTTCCTAGTTTCCTTGCAAAAAAGATTTACTTAACACCTATTCCCTTGCTTGGTTAAATGCAAATCATTAGGCCCTTAAAACAATGAACAGTTGCTATACCTGCTACTGTTTTTGTTTCATGCCCAACACTGACATCACTGTAACTGTTCAGCAGCCTTCTAAGTGGCATCCATATTATTCATTACAGCACCATTACCCTTTGTTCAGAGGCTTTTCTTCATAATTTTTTAGCTTACCTAGGAAGACCTTAAAAAGGAAGTTTAATTCTTTGAAGACCAAAGCTTTCCAATTTTTTCCATGAGACCAGTTCACAGCTAGCTCTGAGCTGCCAGTGGGGTAGCCCAAATTCCAAAATCTATCATCTGGAAACATACAAAAGCTCTTGCACAGATTTTTTTTTTAACCCCCCTTTCAAAAGGGGAAAAAAATACTCCTAAATTATAAATCTATTATGTTCATCTAGATCGTATAATTTGTGGGGAGATGAAAAAAAAATATCACAGGTATGATAAAGATATTTTTGTAAATAAAGACAAAAATAGCATATATATCCGTTTTAAATTTAAGGAATATTCAACCATTAATGGATATCAAAGGAAAAGGGAATTTTAATCATCTCTCCATTCAGTCTCAGTTGGGTAAATCATATCTAAGAGATTTGCATAAATATAAACCATCAAAGACTTTTCATCTTCAAAGGGGGTTGCAAGACCCTATAAGCTTTGTACAGTAATCATCACAGGTCACAACCCTGCAGGAAAAAGGCTGCTATGGCAACATAAAAAACTAATGCTTAAGGCTTAGCATAATATTCTGACTAATAGAAAGGAAACTCATTTTAAAAGCTGGCAGCCTATTTACCAGAAGCGGGATTAGAGGTGTTATTTCCCCTTTTAGCTTCCCCCCTCCTTTCCCTAACCCCCCCTGCCTAAAAAAAAAAAAATCTAATCACTGAGATCTTTAAAAAGCTTTTGAGCAATTTGCAGTAACTTTACAATTAGGCTAAAATAAATCACAGCTTTCAGTAATGAAGAATTATTCCCAGTCTCCTTCAGGGTCCTCCCTCTCCCCTGTCACTAACCACCCCCCCCTTCATTTTCTTCAGGCATCATCATCTTTTCGTAACTTTTCCAGTGAAAGGGATAACTCAGTGAAAACAGAAAGAATGAACAGGGTATGCTTCAATTCAAATAGATAAAAAAATGCAGGCTTTAATCTAAGTTAAGAGAAAATACATTTAAAATCGCACGTCTAATACTGGAAATTTGGTACTAGAATATTTGAGATGTTAGTGTTAACTATGTCTGAGTATTTAAAAAAAATTTTTTTTGTTTAAAAAATGAGAAATACAACATGTCCCATTATCTGGGCAGAAGTTTTAATCACAGAAATTACCTAGTTTAGAAATAAGCAAAAATTCATTTCTCTGTTCTTAAAAACAACAAAAAAACCCTTATACCATTTTTTTAAAGCTAAAAAGGATATTTCAAATTAAATATTCTAGCCCATCATCCTCTTCCTCCTCCTTCTCTTTCTTAAAAAATTGCTCTAAGTACTAACACAAAAGGTAACTAGTGGAGAAGTTTCAATTAATTTTTTCAAAAGGAGACGATTAAATGTTTCCGGCCTGGTAAAGTGTTCATTTCAGTGAGGTGGAGGGGACAGGGTGGGGGGAGGAGAAAAAGGGGGGAAAAATCACAAAGAGATTGGGGAGGAGAAGGAGTAGCAGGCCTCAGCAATTCTTTCAATTCCAGTGCACACCCAATAGTGTGTTGAGAAGAATGCACACTGTTCAGGATTTGTGGGAGAATTGTCCCATTACAAAGGAGGGAGAGCTACGCTTGTTATAGTCCAATAAGCCTTGCCAGTCAAACAAGTACCCACACTAGGGACAAAAGGAAAGCAAGAGATTCTCAGACAAAAGAAAACAAGTAAGCCCATCTTTTAGTTGTGCATCAGCCTTGAGGTTTTATACTGCACATAAATAAAAAAAAGAGAAGAAAAAAATCAACAGTAAAAGTGTTTCTGTTAACTAGGGAATCTTATTAAAAAAATACAAACTAGATGATCTAAATTTCAGCTTAGTTTATTAAGTCAAGGATTAGGCCAGTGGAAAAGGAGAAATATTGAATAAGGCATAGGTTAAAATGAAAACTGGTGTGTGTGTGTGTGTTTAATAAATGAAATTGATGTTAAGCGTGGAGCCAAACAGGAAGCCTGCCTTCAGATTGCATTCCAATTTAGAACATGCTTTGGTTGCAAGAAGGCCCTTCCTACATCCGTAAACCACAACCTGTGTCTCCTAGTTTCTTCATTGCAACCCCCTTGAGAAGTCAACTCCAGTTGATTTTAATAGTTGATTTTAATTAATTTTTGGTCTCTAAATAAGGGTCTTCAGAAAGAATGTGACATTTTGGGATGTATTATGAAACGGGAGGGGGAGTTCTGCTGTGTAGTATAACTATGAAATGTGTATTGCTGCAGTCCCATGTGCTTCCACCTCACAGATGTGATGTGAAGGATGGAAATACCCAGCAAGTTTGCCTCCTGCCTTTCTACCCCTTCTCTGCAAGGAGAGAGCTGCACAATGATGTGTGATTTCCTTGTACAATACAGAATTAGGGCAACCTCCTAAATAAAATCGACTCCCTTTTAACAATTAAAACAATTATAGTATAATTAGACCTATTTCAAAGTTTTCTTAAGTAATTTGAAATGCCAGCCATTTTACATTTCAAGTTTTTATTGGCTGAAAAAGTCAGTCATGAAACACAAACACACCTGTCAGCAATTAAAAAGGGAAGAACTAGAGAGCTGTTCAGGAAATAATATCTGTGCTAATTAAAAACACTAGTTAAAAGCTTCCTGTTTATTCCTCCAGTTGCCCTAAGGGATGACCTTTTCCTCCCCTTCTTTATGTTCATTTTTTCATATGTGGCTTGGGTGCTTGCTGTCTGTGATTCCCAGTGCATCTTTGTAAAGCCTGTTTCCATAGCTGGGCCTTTCAGGTGGCAGCAGTGGCTTTAGGGTCCGGCAGGGTGCAAGAAAGGATCAAATTCTTAGGCAAGTCAGCTTCCGGGACTGCCCTGCTGCCACTGTGAAACACAAATCTGATTATAAAGCAGAAAGGTTATTATTATTTTTTTAATGCTTCTTTCTTAGGGCCACTGAAGCCGCTCTGCAAAGAACTTTGAAAAAAAAAAAAGAGCTTGGATTGGGAGGCTATCAATGGACGCCTTCGTAGTCCCATTGGTTTTTAACTGTGTCCCTTTCCTTCTTGCTACACTGCATGTGTGCCTTTTAATAATCTATGGCATAAAAGTCGTCACGTTACTCCTGATCAATAGTTCTTATTAGGTCTTGGGCCTTTCATTAAAGCAACAATAGTGGCAGATCCTTGGCTACTCACCCATCGTATTTCTTCTGGATTTTCAACTTTTGGCAGCATCAGGCTGGAAGGCAGGACCTGGGATTGCAGCAGGGCCTCCAAGTCTTTCTCAGCAAGACCGCTTGAGACCGCGTTGATCCTCACACACTTTTCAGTAGGGCCCAAATCAAACTCCTCCAGTGTCTTCACTATTCTCAGTCTTGCTTCTGCCTATAATAATGAACGGAAGGCATTTCTTAAATTTATTTTTCCATCAAGTGGTTTACACGGGCCTGTAAATATAACATATCTGTTTCCAAACCAGAATGCCACTCAAATATTTTTCCTACAAATATCTTTCAGTAATGTTTGAGGGCTACTGACCATGGCTACCATAGCACACACAGTAAGCACACTTTAAAACAGCTGCATCTTTCTTTAAGAATTTTTCCCAGCACCTAATACACAGTAACAGGTTCACAGAAGACATAGATGCTTTAACAAATAGTTATTGAATGAATGAGTAAACATGGGGCATTTCCATTTAAAGTCTAGCAGCAGTAACAGCATTTTGGCTGTTTGTTCATCCAAGAAGAGATAAAGTTTCTTTTTCCACATCCATCTTCCTGCCTTTATTTTTTTACTCACTCTTTTTAACTGAGTTGAATTTTGCCACTCAATTTAAAGAAGCTTGTGTGAGCCTGACACCACGTACTATAGGGTGAGCTCCAAACCATTCAACTGGAAAGCAATCCTATCACAAAGAGGCAAAGATACTTCTCCCTTGAAATTGACAGAGAGACTTTGCTCACTGGTCAAAAAGGCCTGCTTCATGATATGAATTTTATTTTGGGAGGAAAAACATCTGAAATGAAACTTTAAGAAAAAAAAATTTGCCTGAGATGGGGTGGCAGTGGGAGAGAAGGAGAAAGGATGAAGTTGGAGGGGGTGGGGGAGCCTGTGGGGAGAAACGGAAGCTTCATGGAGAAAGAAGGCTTTGGGTTTGTTACTTCCTGCCAATTTCAGTTTCAAAAACAAATTCCTCCAACTTGCCAACAGCCTTCAACAAATTCTCATTGTTGGAATGAACACTTATCAAAAGTAGTTTCATTTGGGAAGGATTTTTTTATGATACTAATAAAACTTTAAAGCCTCCCCTACCACTGATGAATGTTTTTTGTGTTTTTTTCTTTAAACAATATGCAGTTATCTGGACGGCACGACTTCTCTGGGAAATAGGCAAACCAAAGGCAAGAAGAATTATCCAAGGCCATATTCAGGCTAATACTAATCAGTGAGACAACACATGACAGTAGATTTAAACCAGACGGATGTAGGTCTCTGGCTGTGAGTGGAAGTAGAGAAGCTTTCCAAATGTGGCCTGAGTTAAACAGTGTGAGGAAACAGTAGCTTACAGTTGTCAGGTCAGATCAGAATAAGGGCTCTAAGACCACTTTAAGACAGCTTGTGGTGTCCTGATTTACAGGGCTGGGGCTGCCAATAATTAGGCTAAGTTCAGACAGTACTGAAGGATGGCTCCTACCAACTAAAAGGGAGGTATAATGAAGCGAAAGGTTAACAAACTTGAATCAAACGGGCCTGTGGCTCGGCCCTGCCCCATCCTTTGGGCCTTTCGAAAGCTATAAGACATGAATGCACTCCCTCCTCACCTCTGCTTTTAGAATTCCCAGCTTCCTTCAAAGCTCAGCTCAAATGCTACCTCCTACATGAGGCCTTTCCTGATCCACTCCCCCCCCCCAGCTGCCAGTCCTACCTCCCCCCCCCAACCCCATTACCTTGTATGTATTCTGTCTCTCTTTTCAATCAACTTATCTGTGTATGTGTTATGTCTTCTGATAGAATACAGTCTCCTTGAGGGCAGGGGCTGATTCATGTTTGCTTTTGTAGCCCCAGCACCTAACCTGACACAGAGGAAGCACGGAAATGCTCGATGATTTATTGATGTCTATCCATCAAAATTCCATATACTAAATACAGGGTTGCATGCCTGTGATAAAACTGCAAGTTCAGAGGTTAACTCAACAAAATCTACTAAAGCAGCAGGGCCATAGAGAAAAATTCCACAAATCCTCTTGTCCTGAGTTGGTTCCCTTCTGTCCATGGCTTAAACCTGTGCAGTATACTGTATTGAACTGGCTCAGTGCTCTGTCGCAAATATTTCCTCTTAGTGGTCTAATTTTCACTACAGCAAGTCAAACTCAAGCTGTGTCTATACGGAGAGAAATGGAGGGTTGGGGCAATTATCTGGACTATAGAGGGGAACATAGTTTTTTTTTTTTTTTAAACTCAAATCGTCTAAATAATTGTCTCACTTCTCTACTTTACTTTGCATGTGTAGACGCAACCTCAGTGATGTGGGATTCCTGGCAATGTCAACTTGCTAAATTGTTACTGTGGGATGAGAGCAAAAGCTGCTCTCTGAGCTGTGTTGAGGTTCCACTTGGATTTGAAGTGGACGATTAGTTCAAAGCTCATGCTCTAAACCCATTTGTGATTTTAACTAACGTCCGATTGCCATGGTTTCGGCACACTCTGCTCTACTTAGGAAAATTCAGACCTTGTGAAATTGGCTGCAAATGAAGGACCCAATTCCAATTTCGGGCATAATCTGATTAGTATTTTTCATGTTACAACAATGCACAGTGAACACTCAGTATTTTATTAGACTCCCCCCCACCCCACTTTGGCCCAGAATTAAAATCAAGCCATCTCTCCACACCACCATCCTGGGCCTTTCAAAAAAAGAAATTCTGTCGTTTTAGGTATATTTCCACACAACACCCTTAATAACAGGCTGTTGCTTGTTGCAATTTACATAAACTAAGTGTGCATCCCTCTGGTATGTATCCCAAAATATCCAACAACCTCACTGAATTTACACCAACCAACAAGCATGTTGGGTTTTTTTCTTTTGGTATTTTAATGGTGAAATATGTTACTGTGCTAGCAAACACACCCATGCCATCTGTTGGGTTGAAAAGAGAGTCAGTTTCTGAGAACAATTAAGTTTTAGTTCTGGGTGTTTCAGCCAGAGAGCCACATTCCGCTTGATAATGAAAAAAAAATTATATTTTTTCTCATCTCTTTTTCTCAATCTCTCTTTCTACCTCTCTCTCTCTCTCTCTCTCTCTCTCTCTCTCTCTCTCTCTCTCTCTCTCTCTCTCTCTCTCTCTCTCATAAATACACACAGACATCTCCATCTTTTCCCCTCTTCCCTGTCCCCACACAAATAAATACAACCAAACACACATCTATCTCACTATCACATTTTTTTCTCTTTCTCTTCTCATGGCTGGCCTTATGGCCCCACAACCATGATCTTGTTAGGTGTATTACTAACTACGGAGCAGACTGATAGACACCAGCTTCTCAGAATGGCTGTTAGACTCATGCAGATGGAATTACTGCAAGGTAAGTGCTTCCTGGGGAAAGTAAGAAAAGGAAATGAAAGCACAAATCAGGTCCCTAAAAAATAAAGGAAATGGTTGTGTGTGTGTTTTTTAAAGACAATCAATCATTCAAAAACATAAACTCCTTGTTTTATATTCTAGAGGCAAAAACAGAATAGTAAAATGAGTTTAAAAGAACTATACTATTTTGACATTATGCGGAAGACTGCTTGGGTAAACAGTATTAAATGCAGAAAAAGCCTGTTTCCGTAAGATCCAACCAAGCTACAGTATTGGCAGAGATGGAAAAATAGAATTAAATAGCTAGATTAGATCCTTTCTAATAATACCTCATTAAACAAACAGCACACTCTGTTCCATAATAAATCAGTATTACTGTATAATGAGAATTTCTCTTCAAGGACCGTAGGATAAAGGAGTGGAATGGAGCATGCAATAGATTATTCCCAGACATACATTCTAAAAACTGGTGCGTGTTAAAGTTTCAACTTGTATTGATTCTTCGTGCTATGGCTGGCTACATGGTGGACCAGTGGCTAATGAACACATCCTTAGACATAACTCACGGTAATATTTGACTCTGTCTGAGTGAGGAACCAAGGCGTATTGTGATTTCAGTGACTCTGTATTCCCATCACCTGGAGAAGAGAAGGCCTCCATGACGTAGCAGAGCAGAGAAATCAACCATCACCATGACATACAGACATTGAAATTAAAGAAGAAAATATGCATGCAGTTGGTTCAATTGGCACCCATTAAAGCTAATAACTAATCATCCTTGCAAGTTTCTATCTCTGAATTATCAAATCTGCAAAGAAAACAACATCCGTCCACTTTTACACTCCAGTGGAAGAGGTGGTCCCTCGCGGCAGGGCGGCACAGTCTCGCCATCTGGAGAATAAATCGAGTGTGAAGTACAGTATAGTTTGGGACCAAGCTCCGTGGCGGCAGCTCAGCAGTCAGTTCATTAGTTCCAAACTTCCAGGGATTAGAGAAGCATCAATTCTACTGTCGGATAGGATGAGACAGACAGAATACCAGCGTCCAGGAGGAATGTGACAACTAAGAAAGAGCCCCTTGGGCTTATTTATAAAACTACAAAGTATAAACACACCTAAATAAATGCCTTAAATAATAACATTATCACAGTTTCATAACATCTGAATTAGCACCCTTCCCTACCCCTCCATCCCAAAGCTCTATGTTAATGTATAGCAATTTCAGTGACAATGGCCGGAGGAAGATTTTAGAAAGCACCAGGCTCAGGAAGACTAGTAAGTTGATATTAAAAAAATGTACATATGTGACCTAACTGAAATTTGGTAATTAAGATAAGAAATGAAATAAAACTAAAATGAGATAAAACTACAATGTCTGAAAGGCCAGAAAATGGTATATATGTATGGATATGTGTGTATACACACACACATATGGATAATACATACACATCTATGTATATGGACATACCCAATTTTCACCCCAACCACTGCTTGACTGCCTCATCTTAGAAAACTACTTACTCATAAATTCTGTCTCTTATTTACTTGCTCTCCTCCTAAATATTTTTTTCTCGTAGGTTTATGAAAAGCTATAGTTAGTTCACCTTTCTTAGCCTCAGTTTCCTTATTTGTGAAGTGGAGATAATAATGCTTGCACCACTTAACTCATTGTGTGTATGTATGTGTGTGTGTGTGTGTGTGCGCGCGCGCGTGAAAGGCACCACTTACTGAACCTTAGACACTGAACAAATGGGAGTTATTGCTTTGATCACATATCGCTTTTCACTACCAGGTTAAAGAGGAATCAGATGACCTACAAGTAATAAAAAATTATAAAAATATTTAAAGAAAAGTTCAAAGTCATGTTAGGTTTCCAAAAATAATAAAAATAATTGCATGAGTTATTTGGTTACAATGCCTCATCTTACATGTTACTTCTTTTGGTTACGTCTTTTGTTTTTATTACCAGGCATTTCCCAACAACAGCTTCTCCTAGTGAGCCTCCCTTGCTTTGTTTTTTAAATATTTATATGAAAAATTGAAAAACTTTTGACACACAATAGTTTATCAATATTATAGTTTATTTGCTCTTTTTTATACATGTATAGAAAAATTAATTATGGTCGGCAACATTGAGCTTCTGGTTAGAGAGTCCTAATGAAGAAGAAAGAAACTGTTATACAGGGATGCTATAGCCTGGCCATGGTGTAGTTAAAGGACAAGATACGACTGAGCTTTGTAGGACTTCGTTTTGTTAATATGCATGGAAAAAAAAATCTTTGAGGAAAACAGAAAACTACAGTACTGGGCAATAATACCTTTGTAGAAATAAAGTGAATGTTACTCTGAAGAAGTATGTATTTGGCTAAACAAATTTAAGTTTCTGGATATGTTAATCACGTTTACTGACATGGCACAGTGGAGGTTCGTGATGAAACTTATGATCTGGTTTCTTTCATTACAAATAGTCAGATAGCAATATTCTTCATATTGATTTAAAATCTTAATTTAAAATAAAACAGATCTCCTAAGTCAAAGTGAAACCAAAAACCTAGGAGAGTATGGGAAAATACCCAGACATTACAAAAAAAATTTTAAAAGAATATATCTTGATAAATGACTAAAACATTGTTACTTCATCCATTTTTTAGGAGGGGAATTAATATTTTTCATGCATATTTTGATTTGCATTTGAGGACATGTTTTGCAACAATAGCAACCACAATATGCAGAAATACAAAATTGGAATAGAAAGACTTTCACTTGCCTTCTGACTCTGCTTTTCTCCAAAAAACAATAATCTTTTAGAACTAATGATAATGATGATGATGGTAGCTAACAGTGCTTACAGTACTTACTATGTGCCAGGCACTGGGCTAAGTGCTTTACAATGCTTTTCTCATTTGATCCTTACAACAACTCTGGGAGATGCATGAATTCCAGAGGAAGCCTCTGAAGCTGACTGCGTAGGGCAGTCACAGAGTAAGATTTGTGCTTATGGAAAATTACTGTGGTCACTCTTTGAAGGATGAACTGGAGCGGGGAGAGGTTTACGGCAGGGAGATCAGTTAAGAAGTTGTTGCAATAATCTAAGCAAGAGATGATGAAGGCTTGAACTAAAGTGATAGCTATGTGAGTGGAGAGGAGATTGGATGTGAGAGATGTGAAAATATCAACAGTAGGATTTGTCTGATCGGTTCAGTGAGGAGTCCAGAATAATATTGAGATGGCGGTGCCTTTGAGGGAAATAGGAAAGTTCAAAAGAGGGGAGGGTTTGGGGGAAATTTTAATGAGTTTAGTTTTAGACAAGCTAAGTTTATATGTCACTGAGACATCCAATCTAAAGTGTGTAATAGGCGCTGCAGGACTGAAGCCCTGGGGACAGAGTAGGACTAGATGTCTAGATCTGGTAGTCACCTGCACAGAGATCATAGTTCAACCTATAGGCTTCTGAGGTTACCAAAATAGGGAGTGTAGCTGAAGAGTTAAAGAACGTAGGAGAGAATCTTGAGGAGTTATCCGTATTTAGGGGACGTGATATGTATGTGCCAGCAAAGATGCCTGAGAATGAGTGGCCAGACTCATAGAAGTAAAACCAGAAGAGGCTTGGTCATGAAAATAGAGAAGAGGGAATATATGGGTGGTCAAAATGTCAAATACAGCAGATAGGTTGCAAGAAATAGGACTGAGAAAAGTTCTCAGATTTCTCAAGTGAGGCATCAGCAAAGGTAGAAAGTAAGAGAAGGGAATACAGCCTAGACCTTATTTACAATTACTCCAACAAAACTTAGAAAGAGTACAAGACTGGATTGTGATTCAGAAATCCAAGGCAAAAAATCACAGTGAGTTATGTTTTATAGCTCAGGTCAACAGAGAGGAATCATGTGATGTCTAGGAGCCAGGTCTAGCCAGGAAGACTCCATGCAAAGCCTTCTAAGATGGGAAGCCTTCTAAAAACCAGAGCCTGAGGCTTTGAACTGGGACAAAAAGAGGGCTCAGAGAGAAATAGGCAATGTAGGGAGTAGGTGAAGAAACCAACCAGGAGCTGTGTGGCTTTTTTGCTCTACAGCTGGGTCTCAAATTGAGTGTGGAATAAGAAAGGGACCTAACTTTTTTTTTTTTTTGGCAAATGGAATTTTTTTTCCCAATTACATGCAAAGATAGTTTTCAACATTCATTTTTTTAAAAATTTTTTTCTCCCTCCTTTCCTCCCACTTTCCCTTTGCCAAGATGGCAAGTAATCCAATATAGATGGATTTAATATGTTTAACATGTTCAATCATGTTAAACATATTCCACATTAATTGTATTATAAAAGAAGAAACAGAACAAAAAGTCCAATAAACAAAAAAAAGTATGGTTAATTGCCATTCAGACTGCGTAGTTCTTTCTCTAGATGTGGATGGCATTTTCCATCATGAGTCTTTTGGAATTGTCTTGGATGACTGTATTGCTGGGAAGGACTAAGTCAGTCAAAGTTGATCATTGTATGATGTTGCTGTTACCATGTTCTCCTGGTTCTGCTCACTTCACTCAGCAACAGTTCATGTAAGTCTTCCATATTTTTCTTAAATCTGCTTGCTCATCATTTCTTATAGCACAATAATGTTCCATTACATTCATATACCACAACTTGTTCAGCCATTCCCCAATTGATAGGCATTTCCTTAATTTCCAATTTCTCACCACCACAAAAAGAACTGCTATAAATATTTTTTATACATGTAGGTCACTGAGGGACCTATTTTTAGGAGTGGTAGACCAGGGTAATAGAGTAGTCTCAGTCCAAGACTGTGTTCTGGTTAAGAAGCAAAAAAAGAAGCCACACTATATGGCTCTGACCTTGGAGCAGGATCTCAGATTCAGGCCTCAACCTATTCTGAGGGCTGCAGCTAAGTAATCAGACCAGTAAGTTCAGATTTAGGGAGAATGTGTTACTTTGAATCTGCTGAACCTTTCAGTTAGCTGATAGTGGTCAGGTTGAGCCATTAGAGTCTATTAGAGCTCCAACCAGGAGCAAGTCTATAGTTGTATTACCCAGACCCAAACCAAGGTCAGCAGTTAGCAAAGCTAAGAGTAGGAGGATATCACTCTAGATCAGACCACCTTGAGCACACTGAAAACTTTCAGGTCCCTAGCCTGAGTCATCTTCAAAGAATATAGTGCTCAGTCTGAGAAAACAGCAGCAAGACCCAAGATAATACAAAACAAGATGCAGCAAGGCTCAGTGGCTGAGGCCTTTTGAAAGTGCATAAAGCCTGGCCCTGATCCAAAGTTCTAATTTGTGAAGTAAAGCTGAAATAATGAGGAAACTAAAAAAGAATCCTATCACAAAGAGCTGTTATGATGACAGGATGTTCAAGACACAAGCCCAGTTGAAAAAAAATGACTCTAAAACATTCTCAAAGAAAAGCACAGCTTGGATACAAGTTCAATTAGAATTTATGGAAGAAATGATACAAGACATTTAAAAACGTTAGAATGATTTCATAAATGAAATCAGATTGCTAAAGGAAAGAATTAGAAAATAATTGAGAGATATGAAGACTTGAAAGGAGACTTAATAGCTTAGGATAAGAGGTATAAAATCTTACCAAAGAAACAGATTCTGTGAAAATTAGAATTGACAAAGCAGAAGTTAATGACTCCATGGGATAACAAAAACTACCAAGACAAAGTAAAAAAACTGAAAAAAACATAAGGTTTATGATATTTCATGATAAAAAATTAGCAAGAAAATAGGTTTCTAGAATGAGTCAACATGTGTAAAGTGCTTTGCAAACCTTAAAGCACCATATAAATGCTAATTATCATTATCACCATTGTTACTCATGGTATAGGTGGGTCAAAAGATATTTATTAACCTTGAGGGCATAGTTCCAAATTGCTTTCCAGAATGGTTAAGCCAATTCAAAGCCCTACCAAGAGTGCATTAAAGTACCTGTTTTCCCATAATATTTATAATTTTCTGTTTTTATCAACTTTGCAACTATTGCCTGGAAAACAGAAAATAGGTAATTTAAGAATGAGCATACTACCTGAAAATTATGACCAAAGAAAGAACCTGGTTATCATATTTTAAGAAATCATGAAAGAAAACTGCCCAGATCTACTTGAATCAGAGGGTAAAAACCAAAATAGAAAGAATACATCGGTCACCTCCTGAAACTCCAAAATGGAAATTCCCAGCAACATCACATGCCAAACTACAGAGCATTTGGGTTAAGAAAAAAAAATACTGCAAGCAACAATAATGAAAGGGTTTAACTACTAAGGAACTATAGTCAGGATCACACAAGACTTAGCAGCAAACCACTCTAAAAAATTATAAGAAACTAATTTTGATCAATAATATGGTAATGAAATTGCCAATCTAAATAAAATAGAGGAATATTTACAAAAATGGAAAATGCCCAGATAAATAGAAAAGGAGAATTTAAATTTAACCCAATGTCAAAAATAGAAACTTAACAAGCTTATAAATGAGCTCTCAAAGAAAGTAACCTTGTGACCAAATGGATTTATAAGCAAATTTTATCAGATCAACTACTTCAAAGGTTGCATAAACTATTTGGAAAAAAATAGGAAAAGAAAGGATCTGACCAAACTCCCTTATGATATAGCTATATCTTGATACCTAAACCAGGGAGAGTCAAAACAGAAAGAAAGCTATAGACCAATATCTGCAGTGAACATTGATACAGAAATATTAAATAACATATTAGTAAAGAGGTTATGGTAATATCACAAAGATCATACAATATAATCATGTTGGATTTATAAGAGAAATATAGGGTTGGCTCAATAGTAGGAAAATAGTCAACATAATAGACCACATTATTAACAAGAACAAAAAATCATGATTATATTAATTGATGCTTTTAACAAGATAGAATACATATTCTTATTAAAAAATGCTAAGTGAAACAGAATAAATGGATCTGTCCTTAATATAAATAATATCTATCTAAAAATCAAATTCCAGTGCTATATATAATGGGGATAAACTAGAGGCGAAGTCAGTGAGATCAGGGATAAAGCAAGGATGTTAATAGACACTACCATTTGATATAGTGCTGGAAGTGCTAGCTGTGGTAATAAGAAAAGAAAAATAAAATGAAAGAAATAAAGAGGTAGCAAAGTTAGAACTTTGTGTAGAGGATATGATTGTTTACTTAATGAGTACTAGAGAGTCAAATAAAATTAATTGAAACAACAACTTCATTAAAGTTATAGGATATAAAATAAATCTACATAAATTATCAGCATTTCTGTATATTACTAACAAAACGCAGTAGGAACAGATTAAAAGAGAAATTCCACTTAAAATAACTATAGAAAATATAAAATACTAGGGAGTCTGTCTATTAAGACACACACAGAAATGATATGAATACAACTACAAATCACTCTTAACAGAAATATAGATCTAACTGGAGAAATATTAATTGCTCATAGATAAGCCATAACATAACAAAAATAACAATGCTATGTAATCTAATATATTTATGTAGTATCATTACTAAACCACCAAGGGATTAATTTATTGAGCTAAGAAAAATGACAACAAAATTCATCTGGAGGAAAAGGCCAGGAATATTAAGGGAAATTTTTAAAAAGTGAGGTCTAGCAATTCTAGGTCTTAAACTGTAACAAAAAGCAGTAATCATAAAAACAATTTGACACTCGTTAAGAGAGTGATTGATCGGTAGAAGAGATTAGGTATACAATATAGAGAAAACTGCAAGTACAATAGCCTCATTTTGTTGAACCCAACGGTGCTAGCTCCTAGAGTTGGAACTTATTTTGTGCTAGCTACTGGAGTTAGAACTTATTTTTGACAAAAACTGCTAACAAAGTTGGAAAGCAGTCTGAGAGAAACTAGGTATAGCCCAACATCTCATGCACTATAGAAAAATAAACTTCAAATTTGTACATGACTTAGACACAATGGGTGACATTATAAACAAATTAGAGGAGAAAGAAAGAAATTACCTTTCAGATCTTTGGAGAGGGGAACCAAATAAAATAAAGGTTCAGAGATGAAAATGGACAATTTTGATTCTATAAAATTTAAAAGTTTGTGTACTAACAAATCCAATGCAGCTGAAATTAGAAGAAAAGCAGACTACTGGGAAAAATAATCTTTGTGGCAAATTTTTTTATGAAGGTTTTATTTCCAAGTTATGTAAAGAATTAATTCAAATTTATAAGGACACAAACTATTCCCTGGTTGATAAATAGTCAAAGGATATGAACAAGTAGTTTTCCAGGAAAATATTCAAGCTATTAATAGTCACCTGTATAAATGCTCCAAAAACCACTATTCATTAGAGAAATGCAAATCAATTGTAATTCTGAGGTTCCACTTTATATCTATCAGATTGGCAAAGTTGACAGAAGCAGAAAAATTATAAAAACTGTAGGAGTTATAGGTAAATAAGTACTTTAATAAACTATTGGTGGGGCTTTGAACTGGTTGAGCCACATTGGGAAGCAATTTGGAACTAAGCCCCCAGTGTTAATAAACTGCCCTTGATGATGATGATGATTAGCATTTATATGATATTTTAAGGTTTGCAGAACACTTTACATATGTTGACTCATTCTAGACCTATATCCCTAAAAAGCAAAGGAAGAGAAAAAAATCCACATCTACAAAAATAATTATAGCAAGGCTTTCTGTTGGTGGCAAAGAGCTGGAAAGTTAAGAGGTGCCCATCAATTGGGGAGCTGGAAAGTTAAGAGGTGCCCATCAATTGGGGAACTGCTAAACAAATTATGGTATATGAATGTACGGATTGATATTATGTTTTAAGATGTCAAGTGACATTGGGGTCCAAGCCAAAGTGGTAGATGTGAGCATGGAAAGAAGAGACTGGACTTAGTTTCTTCTTTATATTCTGAATACGTTTGGGTTGAATGGAGGTAACTATCCTATCCTATCCTCCACACGCAAAACCTCTACATTTTTCACCCAGACTCTATTTCTTTGCTCCAGTTTCTGAGGATGAGTTGATCTTCCTTTTTGGAAGACTTCCCCTTCCACACGTGCCCTTGATCTCATTCCCTCTTGTCTCCTTTCAGAGCTTTCTCTATTGATTTTTCTCTCTCATTTTCAAGTTGTCCTTCTCTACTAGCTCCTTCCCTGTTTCCTTCCAACATGTTCAGGATCCACTCATCTCCCAGAATGCTTCTCTTGACCCTGCTATACCTTCCTATTTCCATACTTCTAGAAAGAGAAATCTACACTCTACTTCTTTACCATTCACTGTTTCTTTAACTCCTTGCAAATCTGGCTTTGCAACCAAACCACACTATCACTCTCCTGAAAATGTCACATCAATCTTATCAGTGACCCCTTAATTGCAAAGTCCGATAACTTTTTTTCTCAGGTCTCATTTTCCTTGACTTTTATATGTTTGTCTCTGTGGAACACATACTGAATGCTGCTCTCCTCCCTGGACTCCCATGACTGTTAGTCATCAAGCGTTTATCAAGCAGCGACTATGGGCCAGGCACAGTACAAAAAAAGGCAAAAGTTCTCAAGGAACTCATATTTCACTGAGGGAGCCAACATACAAAGAGCCATGTGCATATAGGCTATCTGCAGGATAGATGGAAGGTAACTTCAGAAGGAAGACATCAATATTAAGGGTGAATAAGAAAGCAACTTTGCAGAAGTCAGAATTTTAGCTGAGACGTAAAGGTAGCTAGGGAAGCCAGGAGGTAGAGGTGAGAACAGAGAGTATTACAGGCATGGGGTTGGGGCAGGAGTGGTGGCGGGAAGCAGTCAGTGAAAATGCGTGAAGCTGGGAGGCACTGCAAATACATAATCAAGGTGAAGACCTGTCCAGTGTACAGAAAAGCCAAAAGGCCAATGTCACTGCACCATGGTATTCTTGTTAATTATTTCAGTTGTGTCTGACTCTTCATGAGCCCATTTGGGATTGTCTTGGCAAAGATACTGGAGTGGTTTGCCATTTCCTTCTCCAGCCCATCTTACAGATGAGGAAACTGAGGCAAACAGGGTTAAATGACTTGCCCAGGGTCACATACCTAGTCTGAGGCTGGATTTGAACTCAGGAAGATTCCAAACCCAGTGTTCTATCCACTATGCCATATAGAAATGTGAACAGACTGGAAAGGTAGGAAGGGGGTAGGTCATAAAGGAACCAAACAGAAGTCTTTATAGTTGCTCCTGGAATTTATTGAATAGGGAGTTGACATTGTCAGACCTGCCCTTTAGGAAGATCAATTTGACAGCTGAATGGAAGGTGATCTAGAGAAGGGAGGGACTTGAGATGGGAAGAGCAACCAGAAGACTACTGCAGTAGAGCAGGCATGAGGGGATGAAGGCCTCATTCTCCTTCTATCTGTATGAACATTTCTTTGTGACAGTTAGGAAATGACACAAATATAAATAACTATAACCCAAGTTAAGAAGTCATAAGGGTGAAGAGAGGCCTTCCAAACATACAATAATAGTGATGATGAGGATGATGATGCTAGCTTCATGATAATATTGTAGGCTTTAGAAAGAATTGTCCTTACAACAACCCTAAGAGGTAGTTAGTGGATAATCCCTCCCATTTTACAGATGAGGAAACAAAGGCTCAGAGAGAATGAATAATTTGCCCGGAGTCACATAATGGGTAAATGTCAGAGCCAAGACTTGAACTCTGAGACTGGTGCTCATTCTGAGGAGCACTTGGTACTCTGGTTTCATTCAAGGACAAGAACTTTAACTATGCTGGACTGACAGCTACTTGTTGAAATTTTTAATAGTATCGGTAATAATTAGTAACAATAAAAATAGTTCTGCATTATCCTTCCATCCACTTGACTATCTTACTTGTCCTTATCATCTTACTTTCATAGATATTATAACTTTTGTTTTGCAAACAGGAAAACGGAGGCTTAGAAAAATGAAATAATTGGTTCAAGATTATATACGAAGTCTCATAGATTTAGAACCAAAGCATCATTGTGCTGATTTCTAGGTCTTTTTAGGAGACCACAGTGGTTCAGTAAGGATCTTTCCATTGGTTTCAACAGTAGCCATGATCCATCATAGCATGTATCCAGATGAGAAATAAAATATGTTGTCCATCATCTAGAACAGGGGTGGGGAAAACCTGTGGCTTTGAGACCACATGTGGCCCTCTCGGTGCTCACATGCAGCCCAGAACAAATCCTCTTAATAAATGGATTTTTCTATAAAACTTAGAGTCAATCAAAAGGCTGCATGTGAGGACCTAGAGGGTCACATGTGACCTCAAGGCTGCATGTTTCCCACCCCTGATCTAGAAAGTTTATTTATGTAGTATCAAGCACCACTGATTTGACTGGATCACATGAGGACTGAATTTTTCAGTTTCTATAGTGATGCCTGTCATTCCAAAGAATGGAATTTATATTCCTCATAGAGGAAGATGTTCCTCATAGAGTCTGCCTGCCATCCCTGGTGTAGTATAACTTTTACTCATAACCAGCAGGAAAAGATCAGTTATAAGAGTCATTGATTATAGCTGAAATGGCCCCCAGAGATGACCTAGTCCAACCCTCTTATTTAACTGATGAAGAATCTCAGGTGCAGAAAGGAATGCCATCTCGTAGGGATGAGGGCACAGAGAGCAATGTCAAGCAAAATAAGAATTATATTGGGGGAGAGGGGAATGGTTATTGGCCACCCAGTCTCAGTCTCCTCATCTGTAAAATAGGGATTATACCTGTACTATTCATCTCACATGAATTTTCTAAGGAAAATGCTCTATAAAGATTAAAATGCCATAGACAATTACAGTATTACCATTGCTATCTTCATTAAGGGGATAAAGTGATTATAATGGGGAGATGGGTGAGTTTTCCTATCTCTGGGCTCTCAAAAGAATTTAAGTGGAATGAATAATCTGAAATGAGGATGCTTTGAGAGATCTAGGATCCTCTTCAATAATACCAGTCATACACCATCCATATCTGTGAAACTCTCTTCTGTGTGTTCTTCTATAAATCCTTCTAAGGGGGTTCTATGGTAGTACCCTTGGCATCCCATGGATACAATGGAGAATATGTGCTGGGAACCATCTGCATAGAGATGGCTGTTGAACCCAGATTGATGTTGAATCTATTTATCCATCCTTTATTTCTCTCCTCAACTCCAGTCCCCCACCACCAATTGCCTAGAGTGGGACTTCATCAAATCAGATGTCCCACAGACATCTCAAACTCAACATGCTTAAATAAGAACTCACGATCTTATCCTCCCAAACTATCCCTTCTTCTGAACTTCCCAATTACTGTCAAGGGCACTGGCATCTTTCCAGATACTAGATTCATGACCTCCTTGTCATCTTCCACTCACCCCAATTAAGTATCAAGAAAACATTTGTTAAAATGTAAAGAAAACAAAAAGTACTGAAGGAGACATAAATAGGGCCATTTTGTTATCATCTTGTTAAACTTTATTATATTCCTTTAAGAAACAGAAACTTATGTTTACTTACTCAATTCTCTTTCTTTTCTTTTTCATATCTTAAAATATTTGTTGATTGTTAAGCTCATGAATAAAAAAAGGACATGTTTTTCAGGGAAAAAATTAAGGTTATTAAAAAAACCATTTGTAATCTCTGAAAAGCAATTCAGTCTGTTCTTCCCCTATTTGCTCATTTTTCATTTGAGTGTTTGTCCAAGACATAAGTACTAAGGAATCTCTGTGAGTGATCCCTTCAACTTTAGAATCACACATTTTACGATTTAGCTAGTAGTACTCCTTGTAGAAATCAATAAGTGGCCATACTATGTAAGGTATTACATTTATTTTTGTCTCTATTACTATAACTTCAGTTATGGATTTCATGTGTGACATGCCCTTAGAAATATGTCACTTTGTTTTTGCTTAATACCAGGTACATACAATAGGTTTGTAATCAACTAGGTTTTTGATGCTAAAATGAATGTCTCCTAACCAGAGAGACTAAATTTCCAGTCTCAACTGTTATACTGGTGCATTTTTAAGTGGTTTTGTGACAAAAGCTGTAAAGATCCTTTGGGTGGCTGATTTCTTAGGGGAATTAACATATATCATTTTCTAGGATAGATCAGATGAATATCCTAGGACCATTTGAATTTTAGGGACCTTAGAGGTCTCCTAGTCCAATCTCCTCATTTTAAAGTTGAAGAAATTAGGTCCAGAAAGAACAAGCTGCCCAACAGACAAGACTCAAAGTAGACTCTTCTGATTCCAAATCATAAGTCCTGATTAATGATTTCTTGAAGAGAAAACTGGAGACCTTAGTGCATTAATGTGTTTAAAATAACAATGCAGAATGTAAAATATGAAGTGAAGACAACTATAGGCACAGCCAAGTGCTGTCCAAAAGCTGCTTTAGTAGGTAATTGGTTTCCTTTCATGGGGAGTCTTCAATTGGAGACATTATTGAGAACACTGTCAAGGGAATTCTTGCTCTACTAAGAGCTGGACAAATTAACTTCTTAGGTTCTATTTCACTCCAGGATTCTACGACTGTATGCTTTGCCTCAGATGTCATTGACTGTATATGAAGTGTAGATTGCATAGATTACATCTGTTTTAAAAAGATTTTTCCATCTTTTTTAAAGAAAATGAAGATATATACCCATTTGAGAAGGTGTCATTGGCATTTGCAGAATTTTAAAAGAACTGTCAGTTTACAAATGTTTCAAGAGTCTTGCCCTAAGTCAGGGAGGGATAACCTGTCACCTCAAGGCCACATGTCACCCTCTAGGTCCTTAAGTGTGGCCCTTCAACTGAATACAAGTTTTACAGAACAAATCATTTTATTAAGGGGATTTGTTCTCTGAAGTTTGGATTCAGTCAAAAGACTGCAATTAAGGACTTAGAGGATCACATGTGGCCTTGAGGCTGAAGGTTCCTCACCTCTGCCCTAAGTAAACTGTGCAAGTAAGTCTAAGTCATTCTTTAAGTAATAACCTTTTCTGCTTCTTAGACACATACTTGGCATCCTGTGATATTCCTCTGAAAAGTCATAGGATCATGAAATATAGGACTGCAAAGATCATCTAGTCTAACTCTTACGCCAGTTTTTTTGAGGCAGTTGGAGCTAGGTGACTTGTCCAGGGTCATACAGCTAGTAAGTGTCTGAAGTTGATTTTGAACTCCAGGGCTGGCACTCTACCCACTGTACCACCTCACTGCTCTCCCTCTCCAGTTTACAGATGGGGAAATGAGGGCCAGGAGTGAGGTAACTTATCAAAAGTTACACCAGTAGTAAATGGTAGAATTGGGATTTGAACCTCAGGCTGGACACTTCTCATTCTAGAATCAGTGCTTTTTCCAATATAAGATATTATTCCTTTAAGGTACTTCCTTTCATGTAGAACAGAAAAATATTTTTGCATAAAGAAAAAATGTTCAGTAAATTGATAGAGATGGGATAGACGGAGCTAAGATGGCAGAGTAAAAGCAGGGACTTGAGCTCTCCACCAAACGCCCCCAAATACCTGTAAAAAATAACTCTAAACAATTTCTAGAGCTAGAGAACTCACAAAATGATGGAGTGAAACAAATCTCCAGCCCAAGAGAGCCTGGAAGGGTCGATAGGAAAAGTCTATTGTACAGGACTGGGAGTGGAGCACGGTCCAGTGTGGGCCACACTGGCATAGACAGAGCCGAGCAGGCCTCAGGGGACTGAATCACTAGCAGCTATGGCAGTTTCCACACTTTTTGGCCCATCAACACCAAAGGCAGCATAGAAGATCAGTGGAAAAACTCAGTGGGAGCTGGCCAAGAGAGGAGTGTGATCCAGCCCCAGCCACAGGTGGGGTGGTAGCAACAGCAGTAGCAGTAGTAGCAGCTGCTTCTAGAGCTCCTGGACCACAGGTGGTGTAGGGATTGAGGGACTGATCACAGGGGGATTACAGGGATCTCTTTGCTGGTGCTGAGGCAGTATTCTCTTACTTTGCCAGTGCTTGGATTTGGGTCACAGTCCTATGTGGTGGTCATGGGGTGAGGAGAGCTGGTGTGGTGGAGCTTGTGGTGCAGTGGAGAGGGAATCCTCCTCGTAGTTCCAAGGCAGAAAAGAGTGCTTGTGGTCACTCAGCCCAGAGCACAGGCCAGAAAAGGAGTAAACACCTCTTCTTTGATCATATCACCTTGGAAGGGCTGAAAATTTGCAGGTTCCTAGAAGTATCTCTGAAAACAGCTGCACAAAACCCTTGAAGCTTAGGACAGGACACTTACCCTCACCTGCACTGGAAGTAGAGTCTTATCTTGACAAAGAGTTAAAAAATCAAGTATTTGGTTGGAAAAATGAGCAAACAGTATAAAAAAAATCCAGATTGTAGAATCTTACTTTGGACAAAAAAGATCAAAACATACAACCAGAAGACAACGAAGTCAAAGCTTCTCCATTCAAAGCCTCCAAGAAAAGTATGTATTGCTGTCAGGTCAGGGAAGAGCTCAGAAAGGATTTTGAAAATCAAGTGAGAGAAGTAGAGGAAAAATTGGGAAATTTTGAGAAATGAGAGAGATGCAAGCGTATCATGAAAAATGACTCACCAGCTTGCTAAAGGAGATCCCAAAAAATATTGAAGAAAATAACCTCTTAAAAATAGATGAACCCAAATGGCAAAATGTAATGCATTTTGTAATGTAAGGCATGTAACGCATAATGCATATTTGTTTATTGTTAATATAATTTTGCTTCTCAATGGGAAGATATTTCCCATCCATTAATAGGCCCATGTGACCTGCTTAAGTCACATGGAAGCCTGAGTCACATGAATCAAGTTATATGGAACAGGAAGGAGTGGGGCAGAAAGGGTGGAACAGGAAGAGGTGGAGCTAGAGCAGAGCTGAAAGGAAGTTGGGCAGAGAAGAGTCAGAGCTGGGAAGGATGCAGGCAAGCAGCTTAGTGTGAATGAGAGAATTTGTTTGTGATTTTGTTTAAGGGAGATGGTTTGTGGGAAGCCTAGCAGAGGGAAGGTATGGGGATGGTGTTGTTCTCTGCATTGTTATTATGTATAGATTTCTTTGTTACTATGATAGATTTGGCTTTTTGGTGTCTGAATAAATGTTTTGGTTCTGTCTTCCATATGGAGAACCGGTGGTATTTCATGACTCAGAACTGCACCGAGATATTCATGGCTGTCATAGGTCCTGTGAATATCATGTTGGCACCACACTAAAGAGGTCCAAAAAGCCAATGAGGAGAAAAATGCCTTAAAGAGCAGAACTGGTCAAATGGAAAAGGAGGTCCAAAAAGATCACTGAAGAAAATAGCTCCTTAAAAATTAGAATGGAGCAAATGGAAGCTAATGACTTTATAAGAAATTGTATCAAGAAATTATAAAACAATCAAAAGAATGAAAAAATGGAAGACAATGTGAAATATCTCATTGGAAAAAACCACTGACCTGGAAAATAGATCCAGGAAAGATAATTTAAAAATTATTGGACTACCTAGAAACCACGATCACAAAAAGAGCCTAGACATTGTCTTTCAAGAAATTATCAAGGCAAACTGCCCTGATATTTGTAAAATAGAAATTGAAAGAATCCACCAATTGCCCCTTGCAAGAGATACAAAAAGAAAAACTCCTAGGAATATTGTAGCCAAATTCCCAGAGTTCCCAGGTCAAGAAGCAATTTTAATATTGTGGAAACACAATCAGGATAACACAAGATCTAGCCGCTCCTACATTAAGGGATCAGAGGGCTTGGAATATGATATTCTAGAAGTCAAAGGAGCTAGGATTAAAACTAAGAATCACCTACTCAGAAAAACTGAGTATAATACTCCAGGGGAAAAAATGGACATCCAATGAAATAAGAGGTCTTTCAAGCACTCTTGCTGAAAAGACCAGAGTTGAATAGAAAATCTGACTTTCAAGTACAAGAATCAAGAGAAGCATGAAAAGGTAAACAGGAAAGAGAAATCATAAGGGACTTATTAAAGTTGAACTGTTTACATCTCTACACAGAAAGATGATATTTGTAACTCATGAGACCTTTCTCAGTACTAGGTAGTTGGGGGGAATATATATGTATATATATATACACACACACACATACATACATACATACATGTGTGTATGTTTAGACAGAGAGCACAGGGTAAATTGAATATGAAAGGATGATATATAAAAATTAAAATTAAGGAGTGAGAGAAGAATACATTGGGAGAAGGAAGAAGGGAGAGATAGAATGGGGTAAATTATCTCACATAAAAGAGGAAATAAAAAGTTTTTACAATGGAGGGGAAGAGGAGGAGGTGAGAGGGAATGAGTGAAACTTACTCTCATTGGATTTGGCTTAAGGAGGGAATAACATACACACTCAACTGGGTATCTTATCCTACAGAAAAGTAGGAGGAAGGGAGGGCAGATTAGGGGAGAGGTATTCAGAAGCAAACACTTTTGGAAAGGGACAGGGTCAAAGGAGAGAACAGAATAAATGGGGGGTGGAATAGGATGGAGGGAAATATAGTTAGTCTTTCACAACATGACTATTATGAAAGTGTTTTGCATAACTACACATGTATAACCTACATTGAACTGCTAGCCTTCCCAATGAGGGTGGATGCGGAGGAAAGAAAGAAGAGAATTTGGAATTCAAAACTTTAAAAACAAATGTTAAAAATAGTTTTTACATGAAGCTGGGAAATAAGATGTATAGGCAATCGGGTATAGAAATCTATCTTGCCCTACAAGAAACTGAGGAGGAGGGGGATAGAAGGGGGTAGGGTGAGGGAGGGAAGAGCAGACTGAGGGGACAGGGGGCATGCCATCTTGGGATGGGGGGAGGGGAGAGATGGGAGAAAATTTGGAACTCAAAATCTTGTAGAAATGAATGTTGAAGACTAAAATAAATAAATCAATTCAAAATGAACAAACAAAAAAGTTTCCTTACCACTACGACACACCGAAAATGGTTTAAATAAAAATGTCAAATTGGAAAAAAATTGATAGAGAATGGAAGATATTTCTTCTTTCATGGATGAACAGTTTGATGCCTAAAAGATGAGTAATGTAATTAGTTTAATAAAAACCAATAAAAGTTGTCAAATGAGATTTTAGCAGTTTGGAACAGAAAGTAAAGTGTATAGTAAACATCATGATATAAATCACATTGTAAAGTGTGACTGACGCTTCATTTAAACTAAACTGTTTGATGAGTTAAAGCATGCATTCTTAAATAAATAATACATAAATAGATAAAATATTTATTAAGCACTTACTATGTCCCAGGAAGTGTGTTACATGTTGGGGATACAAAAATAAGAAAACAAGTCACTGTGTAGTCTTAAGAAGCTTACATTTTAATGGGGGAACACAGCACATAAAAAAGAGGTATAAAGTGGAGAGGGAGATTGTATTCACGTAGGGGCAAGGCAGCAGGCATGAAAGTGAAGGAGACTAGAGAGCAATTGGTAAGGGAAGTGAGCAGAGCGGCTGGGGCTGGATCTTAACCTTTTTGTGTCATATACCCTTTGGTAGTTTGGTGAAGCTTATGAATCCCTTCTCAGAATGTTTTTAAATGCTTAAGACAAAATGCATAAGATTATAAAAGAAATAAAGTATATTGAAGCATGGTTGCCAATTCTTTTAAGTTTATGGACCCCAGGTAAAGATCTTTGGTTTAAGGAACCAGAGAAAGAACTTTTATTTATTAAAAACTGAAAAGCAAAAATATGGAGAAACAGTTTTCGAGGCATAGCATATGACAGAATAACATTTTGAGAATTTACTGATGGTTGCATACAGTGCATTATGGTACCCTAGCTCATTTGCATGTAACTGTTTTAAGACCCAAGAAGGTAAAACACAACGAAGAGTCATACAACTGGAGAATAAAGGATGACATTAAGGACTGTTGCTTCATTGGTGAGAGAAGAAAAAAGAGGATTCCCCCCGGACAGTGGTAAAGATCAGCAGACACGCAGTTAGGAAAAAATGGTGACTGCGTATGGTGCGCATGTCCCTGAATGGAATAACCCCAAAGCCTGAAGTCCTGAGCTCTGAGTTATCTCAAATATATGGATTTTTCTTTTACATGTGTTTCCCTGATAGGTTTCTGCAAAGGGAAGGTTTACTCTTTTCCACAGATACCAAGTTCACAGGACATGGTTATGCAGGTTTATGTGTAGATCTTAATGTATTTGTTATTCTTGTCTTTGATTTAATATGAATACAAGTGCTATCTTTATTTCTGTTGTCTTACTGCTAATACAGCTATGTTTAAGATGTAGAAGTGTTACCATTGTAAGAAACTGGTTTGTGTAAATGGAAGCACATTAGTAGGGACTCAAGAGTTAAACTGGTGAGTAGGGGTGCATTTTCCTCATATAACAGCTTGGTGTTGCTCCTTTTTCTAGGAACCTAGACCACCCACATTACACTGATATATTATGTTACTTCTAATTTTAGATGTGCTCCAACTCCTATGAACTCTTCCTTGTAATAAAAAAAAATCCTACAAAATAGAAATAGGGAAATATTTAAGCAAAACCAACCAATATAGTGACAGTCAGATTCTGTATACAGTATTCTTTAACCATAATCCCCCACCTTTCTACCAAAAGGAGAGATTTAGTTCTTCTTCTCTTCCCATCAGTCCATTTACTCAGCACTTTGCTCTTTTTCAGTGTTTTTTTTTTCCATTTGTATTATTGTAATCATTGTATATATTGTTTTCTTGGTTCTGCTTATTTTATCATACATCATTTTATACAGGTCTTCCCCTGTTCCTAGGAATTCCTCATAGTCTTTATTTTTCACAGCACAATAATATATTCTATTTTATTTACCACATTTTTTCAGTTGTTCCCCAGTCAATGGGCATTACTTCTTAATGAGGCTGTATAGATTTTGATTGAAATATGCCTGTCTGGGTGCCAAGTGCTTCAACAGCACTTTCAGTAAACTGCTGACACAAAGACTCTTCTCTCCACAAGTATGAGATTATAAAAGTTTACAGATAGAAATATAAACATCTAGGATGAAGGCACAGTCTTTCAATTAAAACAAATCAAACCAACACTAATTTAAACTGGCTGCAAGGTGCAGTCTTTGACTTTTTTCGTCTTCCTGAGGAGGCTTTATGCTGGGTGACAGATTAACACCACAAACCAGGATTCATTAGTGCTAATTAATTATCATGGATGCTATGAATGAACTAGTGCACTGGAAGAATGGAGCAACAAGATATTTAGCTTTATCTAATATAAAGCAAAGAAATATTTCTTGCAGGGACATAGAATAATTTTCACAAACTATTTTAATGCATCTATTTTGGAAATTAAGAGGCGGACATTCATTCTCTCTCCCCCACCCTATGTTTTCTATAGATGTCCTTCTTGTTTTCTCTAGTTGCTCAAAATTACATCTTAGATTTCTTAATTACTGACCTTTCGGTTTTCATGGTATTTTAGTCTGGCTTTCTACCAAACCCCAGAGAAACTTGGAGGCAGGAGAAAAAAATATCCAATTGCTTCAGTGTTACGTGGTTAGTTATTATACCTAACTACATTAAATTTAATTAGTTATTAATCTAACGGATTTAGGTGCTTACTTATTACATATACCTACTTTAAAGAGGAAATCTTTTCTATGTCGTTCATTTGCATTATCTTTTATTAAAACCAACAAAAAAGCAAGAGAAGGAAAGAGTTGTGGAAAAAAAAGAATAGGGGGTAAGAGACAAAGGACTGATTGCAGGAGGTGCATTTTATTTTTTCATAAACTCTATTAAATTGCTGAAGGTATGGTAGGGAGGCGGAGAGACCTTCCTTCCAAAGACCAAGTCATGTTGTGTAAAGTTGTCTCTTTTGTTTCCAATAACAAAAAATACCTGGCATCCTACAGTTTATAGAAACGATGTGCAACTTGGAGAAAGCAGTGAAGACCCCTGGAACAAAAGTCACGTGATGGGCTTAGCTTGCTGACACCAGGGATGTCAATCATATTTTATAATTAAGTAATTTCCCTGGGAAGATGCTAACAAAATAGGAGGCAATGGCTGGCACTGAGGCTGGATTTTCATTCTATTTTGCACCTTTTTCTCCTTGAAGTGCTTCCCATTTACACTTTCTGAGCATTATTATTTGTGGTGTGGTGGATGCTGAGCTATTTAGGGATTCCTTCCCCTTTTGCTTCCAGTAAGATCTTCATGAAGCATTTAACATGAGAACAAGCAGGTTCATTTACTGCACTGGTGAGACAGGCTATTTGAAGCATCTTTGCAACACTGCCATGTTTTCAGCTTGAAATTCTCAGGCCTCTATCCCAGAGGTAGGAATCCTTGCCAAAGCCTTGTTTATGTAGACACCAGGTGTGATCCAGCATAACAGATGCACGCACGCTAAACAGTTTCTATAAACCAGGCACCCAAATTAAATCTGTATCCTCCCATGCAAGATGCAGGTAAAAGCCTCACAGGGCTGAGTTTGGCTAAGGAAAGCCACTGAACATATGGTGGTGGAATGACATCCCACCCACCATCTACCCCCCTCTTTGAGGCTGCTGAGTTCTAAAAAGTTATCAGTCATCAATTATCAAAGTTAAATAGGATTACCAGATCATCTATTTAGAGGTGGAAAAGTCACCTGAGGTCATCTAAACCCTCGTCTTATAGATGAGGAAAGTAAACCCAAGAGAGGTTAATTAAGTAGCTTGAGGTAAGAAATAGTTGAAACAGAATTTGAACCCAAGTTCTACACCTCTAAACTCTTTCCACTACACCATATTGTCATGGAAACTTCCATATGATTATGGTCACAGATATAAGATTATGAGTTCCAGGAATTATTTTTTGGTTAAAAAATAGAAAGCACCGAAAAATGGATCCTTGAGAAACTTGGAGGGATCATGTAGGCCAGCCTCTTGCCCTTAAAAAGATGACTGCCTACGTCATCAACAACAGAGGGCTAGTTACAATCTTCTTGTACATAAAAAAGGTAACAATACAAGATACTGTAGACCAATATGACTAAATGCCAATAGGTATTATAGAAAATAAGAGCAAAGAATTCAAGGAACTGGTTCCCAGAGTCAAGAAAGTCAAAGCTCCAAACCTAGCCCAGGTACTTATTAGATGTGACTCAGTTTTCTTATCTGTAAAATAAGGAAATTGAATATAATGGCCTCTAAAGTTTGTTTCAGCCATATATTTTTGATCTTAGGGAAACTCTGCCAATAATAGGGGTAAGTGAATGTTGTCTTCTAGTAAATTGGCAGCTCCTATATCTATTATGGACTCACAAAACACCCATTAATCCTAACCCCTACCTGAAAGAAACCAGCATACCCCATAAATGGTCCAGCGTTTTTGAAAATTCTTGCATCATAAAGTCATAGATTTAGTGTGCAGACAGCTAATTTTTAAAGAATGGGAATAAAATGTACTTAACATATATAATAAGTATAATATATAGTAATATGGTATATAATATATAATAAATAATAACATGTATAGTAGTTTAAGGTTTGTAAAGCACTTTACAAATATCTCATTCTGGGAGGCAGATGCTGTTTTTATTCCTATTTTACAGATTAGGAAGCTGAGGCAGGCAATGGTTAAGTAACTTGCCCAGCATCACAGAGCTAATAAGTGTCTGAGGCAGGATTTGAACTCAGATCTTCCTGATTCTAAGTCCTATGATTTAGCTGCACAATCTAACTCCCCTTCCCCATCTTTTTGTGAACAGAAGCAGCTTATTATTTCCCTAAGACGTTTGGATTACCCCGAGTGTAAAGAAAATGATAGTAAAATTCCAGTGTGGGATAGATCCTTGAGTGGAGCAGGTGAGGGTATACTGATACTGGCTATACTCTATTTTCTGCTGTAAATCTTGGCAAATGGTAGAATGGGAGCCATGTAGGTATGGTGATAGAAATCAGCTTGGAAATCTACCAGGCAAGGTTGCTGGGAATCTCTGTCTTATATGAAATCTCTAGTTTAATCTTGACTTGATTCATATCTTGTAGTAACACAATTATCATTGCAAATATCTCATAATAATACTGTAGGGTATGGGCCTTGGATTGCCAGTTAATATAGCATTTGGGTAACCATACTGCCAGGCAAAAATTACCAACCCAACAACCTAGCTTTCAATGCACATAAACTTCCCTCTCCAAACAAAGTCTTATTTCAATATTTAACTGTTGTATGGAGATGACTCTGAGTTCTCAAAGGTTATGCCAACACAATGCAAGCTCTAGCAGGCCCCACCAAGTGGGAAAGTCTTCAGATATGGACTGGAAATGGCCTGTACATTTGTTTGAGGACTAACCTCGCTAAGCAATCAGTCAGCATCTATTAAGTGCTTGCCAGGTACCGTGCTAAGTGCGGAAGATGAATGAGATCCCTGCCCTCTAGAAGAGCTAACAATTCTGTAGGGGAATTCAGAGAGACTCCTCCATTCGTTAAGAAGGCTGTCTGCAGGTGTTGAAGTTTTTGAACCATAGCAGTTCATGTAGACCATCTACTGAAGTGTGAAGTGTTGAACTGGGAGAAGAAATACCTTCACTAATGCAATTGACAATCTTTAAAGCACTGATGAAAACAGAAGTTCATAAACATAAACTATTATTATTGTCAGACAAAAAGTAAATTTACAGGTTAATTTTGTTGCATATTTGAAAGAAATGGCAAGTTGTGCATGGTAGGTTTGTGCAGTCATCTTATTTATTGTACTGTGTTGTGGAAATGTTTGGTTTATTCCATAAATTAAAAATAAAATAACTTTTTAACAAAGATAAATGTTAACTTATGTATCCATACCAGAATCAACCGGTAAGAAATCTAGAGGGCAATTACATATAGAGGCAGAATGACTAGTGTCCTTCCCTTTAAGGCTGGTGCTTGCCCTTGCTTGAGTATGTCCAATTTAAACAATATATATACATGCATGTATGGATATACACACATACACACACACATATATACATATATATGCACACACATACACATAGATACATTCACACATATACAACGCACACATGAAATCCACATGTATACATGTGTACACACATGTACATGCATGCACATGTATTCTCATACATGCACTCACATATATACACACATATACATATATGCATACATACATAGTTTGTTTTAGCAAAGTTGTTTTCATTTTGTTTCTGCCATTTGTATATACGCTCCTTTAAGGCAGGGATTATCATTTGCCTTCTTCATATCCCCACAGTTTAGCACACTGCTTGGCATATAGTAAGTGCTTAATAAATGCTCATTGAGTGAATGATTTACTTTTTTTTTATTAGTTCAATAGATTTCTCACTTTTAAGTTTATTAATCATGTCTTTGATTTTCAGAATTTCTAATTTGGTATTTAGTTGGGGATTTTTAATTTGTTCTTTTTCTAGTTTTTTAAAAAAATTATTTTGTTTTCAGTGTTCTACAATCACTTCCATATATCTTAGATTTTTTTCTCCTACTTCCCCCTCTTTCCCCTCTACTTCTCCACTCCCTTCCCAAGATGACAGGCTATCTTATATAAGTTCTACATGTACGTTCCTATTAAATACATTTTCACCTTAGTCATGTTGAATGGAAGAATTAAAATGAATGAGAGAAACCATAAAACAAAACAAAACATAACACAAAAGTAAACGGTCTGCTTCATTCTGTGATCCAATTCCTTGGTTGCCTCAAAATTCCATTGGGAATTTTTAGGTTCTTGCTTTGCTATGAAGGACCAAGTCTACCAGAAAAATTCCTTGCACACTGTGGTTGTTGTTGTGTACAAAGTTCTCCTGGTTCTGCTCCTTTCACTCAGCATCAGGTCATATAAGTCTTTTCAGGCTTCTCTGAAGTCTTCCTGTTCATCATTTCTTATAGCACAATAGTATTCCATTACATTCCCATACCACAACTTGTTCAGTCATTCCCCATGATTTCCAGTCTCTGGTCACCACAAAGAGAACTGCTATAAATATTTTTGTACATGTGGGACCCTTTCTCATTTTTATGATCTCTTTGGGATACAGTATACAGAAGCGGTACTGCTGAGTCAAAGGGTATGCACATTTTTGTAGCCCTTTGGGCATAATTCCAAATTGCTCTCCAGAATGGTTGGATCAGCTCACAGCTCCACCAACAATGAAACAGTTTCCAACTCTCCCACATCTTCTCCAACATTTGTCATCATCCTGTTTTGTCATGTTAGTCAATCTGGTAGGTGTGATATGGTATCTCAGAGTTGTTTTGATTTGCATCTCTCTAATCAATAGTGATTTAGAGCATTTTTTCCTATGACCATAGATAACTTGAATTTCTTCCTCTGAAAATTGCCTGTTCATATTCTTTGACCATTTATCAATTGGGGAAAGACTTGTATTCTTATATATTTGACTCAGTTCTCTGTATATTTTAGAAATGAGGCCTTTATCACAGACACTAGTTGCAAAAATTCTTTCCCAGTTTTCTGTTTCCCTCCTAACCTTGGTTGCACTGGGTTGAATGACTTACTTTTCAACTTGATGAGGAGAGTGTTGTGTCATTCCTCACGACAGTGTTTTCGAGCAAGAACAGGACAGGTTAACTAGGAACCTGAGGAGAGCAGAGGCTGCTTTTGGAGGATGAGTAGAAAGCTGTTCATACGTTGTTTAACTTGTTCTGAATCATCTCAGAGCCAAGCTTAGAAAGCCTACTTGTGTGTTTGAAAAGGGATAGAGAGGGATTCAGGAACTCCTCTTTAGTTGGCTTCTGGTACTCATACAATTTCTTCTCAGAAGGTCAGAAGTTGGCACAATGTCTGTTGTGGCTTTCCTGTTGATGTGAGGCTTATGGCTGTATTCTCCAATTCAAATTAAGTGAAATGAGTCCAAGTGAATGTATTTTAAAAATAATATTGTAAATTATCTCCCATTGTCTTCTCCTCCTTATCCCCAGCCTCATATTTTGCATCCTAAGTTGCTGCTTACCTTACCTACCCATTGTGTCAGCTCTACTATCTTTCCTCAAGTCCAATTTTAGAAGAAAAAAGAAAAAAGAAGGAGTGGTCTTTAATGGGCTTTTGAGGCTACACAGGAACAAAGGAACAACATAGGATCTTTAAGTTTCTAGAATTCCTTTAACTTCAATTTGTCTCTAGAATAGATTTAGACAAATCAATCCATTCTTTATCAAGGCAGAACCTGAGTAACTGGGATAATCTCATGGGAGCATGACAACCTTCATCCCAAAGTCCTTTATTTTGTATAGGTAGATGGAAAAAGTGATGGATATGGCATCAGGAGACCTGGGCTCAAATTCCAGCTATGGTACTTTTTAGTTCTATGAATCTGTACAAACCAACCTCTCAGTGCCTCAGTCTTCCCACCTGTAACATGGGGATAAAAATACTTGTGCTACACTGTGTTGGAGAGTTTTTGTGAGTCAAGTGAATGGTCAACCTTGACAAATTAAGTAAATGTGAATTATCATTTCTTTTCATGATAAGAGAAGGAAATCAATAGTGAGAGAACCATGTATACTTCTGCTTTGATAAGGAATAGATCAATTTACCCAAATCTGTTCTAGAGGCAGATAGAAGTTAGAGAATTCTAGAAACAGGTAAAGATCCTGTGTTACTCCGTTGTTACTGTGTAGCTTTAAAGGTCAATTTAAGATTACCTCTTCTTTTTTCCTTTTCCCTTCCTTCCTTTTTTCTTTCTTTTTCCTTCCTTCCTTTTTTTCCTTTTCTTCCTTCCTTTTTTAAAAATTAGATTTGAGGAGAGATAGTAGTGCTGGCAGTATGGGCAGGAAGGACAAGCAGCAGCCCAGGACGCAATATTACGAGGTTGGAGGTAGGGGTAGGGGAAGAAGGGACAACGGGGGATACTTTTTAATATTATTTTTAAAAATTCACATATTTGTGATGTCTTAGTTGTGCAGAATCCCAAGAACATATGAAGATACTATTAAGATCAATCATGAACCCTGATCAAAGTTTTCCAAAAAAACCCTTGAAAGACAGTATGCATTGCACAAAACAAATGGAATAATGAAGTATTCATACAGGCTTCACTGGCTCAGGAAGGATGCCTTTCATTTATTACACATATTTTTGATGCCAAAAAATACCCCTCTCCATGGCATGTAGTTATTCCTTTTGTGACAGGTTGCAGGTGTTATAGTAAAATCTCTGTTGGACAGTAGCCAGTAAAATACAGAAGGCAAAATTTTCAAGTAGGGCATGGATAGTTTCCAGCCTTGCTTAGAAACTCTTTGTGTGAGCTCCAGTAGCCAGCTCTGTGGGTCTCTTCCCATCTCCTTCCTTCTTAGGCCTCAGAGAGGAATGTTTGGAGGCTGGATAGGTGTCAAAAGATTATGTGTTTGGATGACTGAATAAAGCCACTGGAGAGTTTCAGCAGCTTTCTGGAGCTATGGGTTTACTGTGCCTTTGGGAAGGAACTTAAACCTGAAATTCTGCTAAACCAGGAACTCTATTTTGAGTGTAGAGTCATCAACTCTCTTACAGAAGGCAATCCTGCGACAGGTAGGTGATGCAGTGGATACAGCACCAGTCTCAGAGTTAGGAGGACCTGCGATCAATCTGGTCACATACATTTAACTAGCTGTGTGATCCTGGACAAGTCACTTAACCCCAATTGCCTTTTAAAAGAAGGCGGTCTTTTGAAGATCCTCTCCATCTGAAGTAGGAAGTCTACTTAGGGAAACAAGGAAAGTTTATCTGGGGGCTTTTAGACTTCTACATGTGCCATATACTATACATTGATGCTTTCTATTGTCTGTTGAAAAATCCAAGGAAATAGAAAACCTGGATTGTCCTGTCATGAGGGAGTCCAACCATTCTTACTTCATTTAATCGACTTCTCCAGCAATTTTAGGCAGCGGCCTTGACCCCTCCCCTTCCAGTTCTCACATTAGAATGAAAGGTTCTTGAGGGCAGGGACCATGTTTGCTTGTATTTGTATCCTTGGGATTTGGTATAATTTACAGCATGTAATAAGTGCTTAATAAGTGACTTATCTGTCTAGAAATAAAATTCTTATTTTATTATATATAAATGAAATAAAGCAAAATGGCTCAAATATAAAAAAAGAAATATCCCAATAGAACAAAAAGTTCTCTGAGGACTCAACAAAGTCCATGTTCTGCTAGATAGACCAATAACCAGCTATTGCTTAGGGGCAGAAAACCCTTAGCCTTTTTCAATGGAGTTCCATAGAATTTTATACATGGGAAATAGACAAGTTTAAATGACAGAGGAGATCCAGCTGTAGCCACAATGCAAATAATAAGCAAATAGTAAAACAAACAGATCAGGACCCCACTTTTGGTCTGATTTGTGGTGGGCCTATTAGGAGCCCTGGTTAGCCATGTCCCTTGTTGATTCCAGTGAGGAAACACTGCAAGATGCTCAGCTGACTGTAACCCCCTTCTTGCTCTCTTTAGTAGTCAAATTGACTGATCAGTTCTGCTCCCAATATTGCTGGATGCATTGCCCAGAACTATGGAATGCTATATTCAGTCATGTTCTCAGGTTAGATCCTAAGCCAGCTTTCCTTCTCCAGACTCAGAACTTATAGGAAAGTGCTTCCTTCAGTTGATAAAGAGAAGCATCTAGACTGATTGTGTGATAAATCTAATTCCATGGGCTCCAATCCTGGTCTGTAACATCTACTCAATGATCTGGCCAGAGATAATGAGGTCAAAGAATTTTTTGGAAAAAAACTAAAAGTTCCATCCCTCCAACTCCTCTACTCTTGCTCAATGGTCACTTGGTAAAAATGATGGAGAATTATGAGTCTGCAATGACAAGAGAACTTTGAATGCCCCAGTACTACCTAACCTCAGTCTCCAGTGGAATAGTTTAGTTGGTAGGGGTGATGTTGAATTTCTGGGAGCTATTCACAGGTCTGGAGATGGAAGAATCACAAATGGAAGGCAGCCTTTTAGAGTCTATTAACACCAATTGCCTCCAAAAAATCAAACCCAAACTGAGTTACTTCATTTAGCTAATGGCCCACATTTGTGTATGTGTATGTTAATCTTTTGTTTTTATTTCACAAAGTTTTCTTACAGTGTCCTTGCCCCCCTTAGTCTCCCAGAGAGCTATCCCATGTAACAAAGAAAGAAAAAGAGGAAAAAAAACAAGTAAAACCAATCAATACATCAAAAAAGTCTTAAAATATATATAATATTCCATACCTGTGAACCTCTGCAAAGGAGTAAATTGGTCACCATTGTCTTTCAAAGGGTCATGAATTCAGGGTCTTAAGGGTCTATTGTATCAGAGTGGGTGACTTATCTTGATGATAGCCCCTTTTCTTCAGATTCTGTCCATCTTAATGCATTTTCCTGAATTGCCCATGCCAAGCACCACTTAATTGTCAAACTGGAGAAATGTCGTTTTAAGGAGAGGAATGGGTTTGTAGGACACATAATAAGCCATGAAGGAGTCTGTATGGATTCATACAAGATGGGTATCTTACTATCAAGGGGGATCTCAGTCCTCATGAAAGACCTGCAGTCCTTGCTTTACATCATGGATTCATCTATTGTTTTATAACCCAAATTCACCCTGAAACACTTCACATTAATCTTCTAAAATACTCTAAGGCTTTCTAATATACAGCAGAGAAAGAAAGCAAGGTTACTAACCTAAAGATTAGTTTACTTTTCTATTATCTTGATATGTAGAGTAATGGCTCACACAGAAATTGATATATCCAGGGTTTCCAAGGCTACACTATAGAAAAAGAAAAGCAACCTAACAGCAACTATATAATCTGGAAGAAGGAGTTGCTTGCAGCTAAAATTACCGTAGAGACATGGAGATACCATCCCAAGGGAGCACAGTGCCCTGTTATAATTCACACTAACTGTAACAAACTAGAGCACATTTTCTCTGCCAAGTAGTTGAACTGATAAGAGATTCTGAGGGGGCAATATTTTTCAGAAGTCTCAATTTCATAATCACCTACACACTACAATAGGTAGGCCATTGGGTTGTTATGAAAACCTGAAGCTGAGCATTCACTGGATCAGGCACACTGACAGATCCTTGTACAACCAATAAATTATGACCACTAAATGTACATGAGTTAATCTATAGCAGCAGGTATGGGACACTTATCCTCAGGCTTAGCTGTCTACCCTCCACATAATCATAGTGCCTTCATCCAAAAGGAGAGGAAGCAAGGAGATCAAAGAAAAAGGAAAAGGGCCCACATGTACAAAAATATTTATAACAGGAGGCTCTTGTTGTGATGGTAAAGAATTAGAAATGGTGGGGATGCCCATCAATTAAGGAATGGTTAAATGAGTTATAGTATATGAATGCTATGGAATACTACTGAGTTGTAACAAATGATGGAGGGGACAGTTTCAGAAAAGCCTGGAAGACTTATATGACCTGATGCAAATTGGAGTGAGGAGAATGTTGTACACGGTAACAGCCAATAATTGTGAAAGACTTCGCTACTCTTCACCACAACTTTAAAGGACTCATGATATAAGATGCTATCTATCTCCAGACAGTAAAGTGATGGACTCAAGAGTGCATAATGAAGCATATTTTTTCCTTTCTTTATTTTTCTTGCCTTTCCTCTACTCTCAAATATGACTAATATGGAAATAAGCAAGAAATAAAATACCTATAATACAAACTTATATACAATATAATATATACAAATATAATAGTTATTTTATTTCTTGCTTTCTTAATGAATAGGGGACATTATGGAGGGAAGCAATTAAATTAAATTTAAATTTAATTAAAATAAAATTTAAATTAAAAAGAAAATGAATTACAAATAATAGGAGGGGAATTTAAATTTAAAATTTAAAAAATGAACACGCATTTATTTTTCTTCATGTCTTCCTCTACTCCATTAGGGGAAAAAAAGAAAAGAAAAACAAAAACATTGTAGCAAAACAAATTTCCTCAGGGTCATGTTCAAAAATATATGTCTCATTCTCCCCCTTGAGTTCACTACTTCTCGGTCGTAGGTAGAATCTTTCCTCATCAGTCCTCGGAATCCTGATTAGTCACTGCCCTGATCAGATTTCTTAAGTCTTTCAATGTTGCTTGTCTATGCAATGTTGCTCTTACAAAATTTATATTTCTTGTACAGCTCACTTCACTCTGAATCCGTTTACGCATTATATATACCCACATTTCTCTGAAACCATTGCTTTCATCATTTATTATAGCACAGTTGTATTCCATTACATCCATACGCTTTAGTTTGTTTAATCATTCCCCAAGGGATGGGTGGACACTCATTATTTTCCAGCCTTTGCCACTATAAAAATATGTTATAAATATCTTTTGTACATCTGGGTCCTTTTCGTCTTTCTTTGGTATCTCTGGGGTACAGGTCTAGTAGTGGCATTGTTCGGAATGTTTTCATTTCAGTTCCAAACTGCTTTTCAGAATGGATAGACCATTTTGCAGCTCCACCAACAGTGCATGAGCGTGCCTATTTTCTCAGAACTAGAAAGATGGCTTCAGATGAACTTTTCCTTTGCTCCCTCCTCCCTCACGCCTGTATTCTTTGTGGCAAGGATTGATAGGCAGTGCTCTGCTTTGGCTATGATGGTCTGGTGGTGGGTCACATGAGTCTGCTTAAAAACTTTACATCCAATCAGCTGAGATATTTGGAACTTAGAACTTTAACTTAAGTTCTTCCAGTACGTCCAGCTGTGGCAATTATATTAATGAGCTACAGATTCAGAAAGGTCTAATGACTGGACTTTTTTTCCAGCATTGTTGACTTGCCACTGTCATGTTAGATTTCCTTACGGATCTGCAACATGGTGGTATTAGATACTTTCACCAGGATGACTTACATTCATTCTTGCATTTGCCTTCCCTAACTTGACCTGTAGGAAATCATTCAGTTTCACATTCTTTCACTCTCAGTCAGAATCCCAAGTTCATCTCACATTTAGGGGCCACTATTCATGGCCTGCCAGATAAAGATTCATTTTTATATATCACTCTCATTCTAATGGGTAGACAACACATGAACTTGGCAATAAAAATGATTTTTAAAAATGCTTTTGACCTGAAGAAACTTACCTGAACTGATACTAAGTGAAGTAAGCAAAACCAGGAGAACACTGTATACAGCAATAGCAACATTGCGCGGTGGTCAACTATCATAGACTTAGCTCTTCTCAACAATGCAATGATACAAGACAACTCCAAAAGACTCATGACAGAAAATGCTATCCACATTTAGAGAAAGAACTGATGTAGTGTGGGTGCAGATCAAAGCATGCTACTTTCACTTTCTGGGGTTTTATCAAGTTTTTTTTCCTTTTGATCTGTTTCTTCTTTCACAACAAGACTAATGTGGAAATACATTTAACATGATTATACATATATAACCTATATCAGATTACTTGCTGTCTTGGGCAAGGGAGGAGAAGGAGGGAGGGGGAAAAATTTGGAATTCAGAATGTTATAAAAAATGAATGCTGAGGACTGTCTTCACATCTAATTGGGAAAAATACTTTTTGCATAAAAATGTTTTTGGAGTAAGAGGAAGATCAAAGTAGGGACATGGCAGATAACAGAACAGAGAGGATAATTTATTTTGCTTCCATTTTCTCTTCTAAGGAAAATGATATTTGGACCTGGAATTAAAATGGCTAGTGGTGCACAGGAACCAAGATAAGTAGAAGAAGGTCTGATTGCATCTAGCTACCTTCAGTTGAGAGTTCAAGTTTCCAAGTCTATACAAACTAAATCCTGGAGTAGGGGGGTGGGGTGGAAGGGAGGTGTGGGGGGAATGGGTAGAAAGCTAAACCTCAAAACTGTAAGATATGATTACTGAACTGCTGGTGGTTATCTTTGAAAGATCTTGGAGAACAAAAGAGGTCTGAAAAGACTGGAAAAGAGCAATTGTTCTATACGTTTTTGGACATGGCCAATGTAGGAATCTGTTTTCGTTTGACTGGACATATTTATTACAAAGGATTTGGGTTTTTTTCTTTCTTTTTTCTTAGCAGGGATAGAGGGTGAGGAATAGGGTTGTCAAGAAAAGTGTATCATTTAAGTATTTTTTAAAATTTCATTTGATTTTCAGTTTCAAATTCTCTCACTTTCCCTTCCTTTCCTCGTTGAGAAGGCAAAAAAACCAAAACAAAACAAAGCCACAACCCATTACAAACATATATAGTCATGCAAAATGTATTCTCTCGTTAACTATATCCAAAAAAGAGAAAGAAAACAAAGAGAAGAAAATAGGCTGCTTCAGTCCACATTTCGAGTTCATCAGCTATCTGTCAGAAGGCAGATATGTTTCATCATTATCCTTTGGAATTTTGGTTGGTAGTTGAATTGATCAGAGTGCTTAAGTCATTCAAAACTGTCTTTTCAATATTGTTGTTACTATATAAAATGATCTCATTCTGTTTACTTTCCTCAGTTCACACAAATCTTCCAGGTTTTTCTTAAACCAACTCCTTCATCATTTCTTATAGCACAACAATATTCCATCACGTTCATATGCCATAATTTGATCTGCCATTTCCCAATTAGTGGGCGTTCCCTCAGTTTCCAATTCTTTGCCACTACAAAAAAAAACTACAACATATATATACATATGGATCCTTTCCCTCTTCTTTGAGGTATAGCTCTGGTAGTAGAATTGACTGATCAAAAGATTTGTACAGTTAGCTTCTTAGGTATAGTTCAAAATTGTTAAGATTTTTATGTAATGTACAATAGAGAAGAAAGGCCAAAAGGAATCACAGACAAGTAGAACAACTTCAAAATTACATGTTGATTTTATTATATACTTTTAAAAAAAGCAAGCTCTACATAATGGAGATTTGCAGTCTCTTTAACAGTCCTCTTCTTCTCTTTATATATACATACATTATACACACACACACACACATATATATATATACATATATATACATACACACACACACACATATATATATACACATATATATGGAAATGCTCATTTTATTTAGCATTTATTAGTCCAAAATAAAATAATGAAATCAGAAAGAAAGATCAAATGTTCTGATTTTTTTTTAAAGGGAAAAGGGTAGAATCTGGAAACTATAGCAGAATGCTAGAATACATTTTTTAAAAGATGGTAAAATTCTATCCTTGGGCTCAAAAAATCCACTTCACAAGTATGGGGTAGATAAGGGATATAAAGTTAGACAACAGTCTTGTGCAAAATGCTTGGAGTTTTAGTGGACTCCACGTTTAATATGAGATAGCAGGATGATATGGCAGTCTAAAAAACTAATATTATCCAAGACTTCCTTAAGAGAGGCCTAGCGCTCCAAAAGAGAGGTGGAATAGTTCTGCTATGCTTTTCTTATCACATAAAATCATAGATTTAGAGCTGTAAAGGATGGTGGTGGTGTTCAGTTGTTTCAGTCATGTCCAACTCTTTGTGACCCTATTTGGAGCTTTTCTGGTAAAAATATTGGAGTGGTTTGCCATTTCCTTTTCCAGCTGAAGAAACAGAGGTAAACAGGGTTAAGTACCTTGCTCAGGGTCACATACCTAACTGTCTGAGGCTGGATTTGAACTTAGGTCTTTCTGACTCTAGACTCTATCCACTGTGCCACTTAGCTGATAGAAATCATCTAGTCAACCCTCTCCTTTTCTAAACAAAAAAAACTGAGGTATAGAAAAGTTCAGTGATTTGCCCAAGATTAGACAGTATCAGAGCAGGAATTTGAACCCAGGACCCAGATAATATGTCTCCAAATCTCAGACTCTTCACTAAACTAGTATATACTGTGTTCCATTCTAGACAGCACAATTTAGGCAATATCTGTTTATCCATCCATCCATTCACTCATCCATCTACCTATCTATCTTTAGCTATCTATCCACAAAGTTATTATTTTAAGGCAGTGCTTTAAGGGATAGACAAATGCAAGAAAATTGACAGATTCAGGCTAAGTCATCAAATGACCACAAAATAATACTGCTTTCTATATTCAAAAAAGAATCTTTCACAGGTTAGACAAGATTTAAACAAATTGGAGTGTATCTAAAAGATAGTGACCAGAAAATGGAAAGACCATAAAATATGGCACCTAAGAGTCAAGCTGAAGGTCAGCCTGGAGAAAAGAAGACTTAAGAGAAACATGAAAGCTATCTTTAAATACTTGATGTGCTCTCCTGTGAAAGAAGATTTAGATTTGTCCTGCTTGGCCCTGAAGGAAAGAGCTAGCAACAATGAGCAGAAAATACAGAAGTCACTTTAGTCATGATGTAAAGAAAAATCTAACCATTAGAATCATCCCAGTGTGGGATAGATTGCTGTAGGAACTGGTGGCTCCCCGCTTACTGAAAGTCTTCAGGCATAATGGAGTTGAGTATATGTAAAAGGGGTTTTTAGTTAGGCATACGTTGGATTACATAGCATCTCAGGTCCTTGCCAATTCTAAGAGTACTTGATTCTGTGACCTTGGAATTTTGTTTACAATGCTACAAATTTACCCAGCATAGAATCTTGTTACATAGCTCATTCATATTTCCCAGGGGGAACAAACTATTTTATACATAACCAATGGTTTTTTACCCTAGGGAATGATCCCCCCAGAGAGTTCTAGTACACCTGACCCATGCCCTCTGTATGTCTATGCCCATGCGATGTAGTTACCTTAGAGATTAATACCTGGGTGTATTGGAAGCCATCATGGTTCACTTATGATATACCTCTGGAGTAGCCAAAGTGGTCTGCAATCATGAAGCTGATTTCTAGAGAGACCTGGAGTATAGAGAACTAGCTCTAGCTATTCTTTTTAAAAATTTTTTTCCCCAAATTTATTCGTTTTCAGTTTTCAGCAATCACTTCCATAAATTCCAAATTTTCTCCCCCTTCCTCTTCCCTCCCTCCCCAAGATGGCATGCAATCTTATATGGGTTCTACACATAGATTTCTATTAAACACATTTACACATTAGTGATGTTACATAGAAGAATTAAAACGAATGGGAGAAACCACAAGAAAAAACAAAACATAACAAAGGAGAAAGTCTGCTTCGTTCTGCATTCCAACTCCACAGTTCTTTCTCTAGATGTGGATGGCATTTTGCATCATGAGACCTTTGGAAATGTTTTTAGGTTCTTACATTGCTGTGAAGGACTAAGTTTATCAGAAACAGTTCTCGCACACTGTAACTGTTACTGAGCATAATGTTCTCTAGGTTCTGATCACTTCACTCAGCATCAGTTCATATAAGTCTTTCCAGGTTTTTTTCTGAAGTTCACCGGTTCGTCATTTGTTATATCACAATAGTATTCCATTACAATGGGGCAGCTAGGTGGTGCAGTGTATAGAGCACCAGTGCAGGAGTCAGGAAGACCTGAGTTCAAATCTCACCTCAGACACTTGACACTCACTAACTGTATGACCTTGGACAAGTCACTTAACCCCACCCTCATCCTGGATCATGTCTAGTCATCCTGATGAATATCTGGTCACTAGATTCAGATGGCTCTGGAGGAGAAGTGAGGCTGGTGACCTGCACAGCCCTCCCTGTGCAGGTCAAAAACAAAGTCAAGTGCAAGTCATGTCATTACTTCTCTGATGGCATGGTCTTCTTTGGCAACTAAGGACGAACACACATTCCATTACCTTCATATACCACAACTTATGCAGCCATTTCCCAATTGATGGGCATGCCCTCAATTTCCAGTTCTTGACCACCACAGAAAGAGCTGCTATAAATATTTTTGTACATGTGGGTCCTTTTCCCATTTTTATGATTTTTTGGGGATACAGCCCTTGAAGTGGTATTGATGGATATGCACATTTTTATAGTCCTTTGGGCATAGTTCTCTGGCTATTTTTTTGACAACTTAACCCAAGAAGTGGAGGAGATCCTAAGGAAATGTGATTAGAATTACAAGCAAGAAGTAATCTGAATCAATATTTTTTCCTTAATATTTCAATTTTTGTTATTTATCCTATCTTATGCCATATTTCCAACAAAGAGGGAAAATTGTAGCATCATAGGTTGAGCTGGAAGGGACCTTAGAGGCTACTGAGTGCAACTCTCACCTTGTACAGATGAGGAAACTGAGGCACAGACAGGTTAAGTGGTTTGTCCAGAGTCATATAGCAAGATTTGAACATGTCTTCTGACTACATGTCAAGAAATAACACTTTATTGATATGTTTCATTTTTTGCAACAAATCACTTCCAAGTCTCTTGCTCCTTCCCCAACATACACGCCGATGTGTCTAATGAGATTGCTCAATAAAAACAATAGAAAAAAACTAACAGACATAATGAGCACTTATTACAGTCTGTGCAAATTTATGTACCCCCAGTCTTCCAATTCTATAAGAAGAAGAGAGAGGAACATTTACTCATATCGACTCAAGGGTCAAGATTTGGATTCAATATTTTTTAACAACTGAGGAAATAAAAGAATTGAAGGCAGGTAAAGAAGACATTACAGCAATCTGGGAGAAATCTGACTAACACTTAGATGAGAAAAAGGTGAGGAAGAGGCAGATCTATCAGATGTGATAAAGAAAGAAGTTAACGGAATCATCTGGATAAAGAGAGTAAAAGACAATGATGTGCTGAAGATAGGGCTTTGACAAAGAAAAAAAATTCCCTAGTTGCTTCTTCCCCCATGTTAATATACTTTTTATCTATAACCACATACATGGTGTAGGATCTGAAATCAGAAGCTGCTGTTGGGGGCAGGAGAAAGGAGAATCAAAATGAGTGGAATCTGAATTCTTTTGGTGACTCTTACAATACTTTAGCAAATCCCTTCTGCAAAGAACGGAACCCAGAAGGCAGACGCCCTTTTTTTTCCAGTCTTTGCTGAGCTGCATCACAGCTCTAGGAAGAAGACTTCCTTCTTTCCAAATCCTTCGGCCCTTGATCTCACCTATGATTCCTAAGAGGAAGATCCCCATACCTTTCTGTATGTAGGAGTCGTTTCTAGCAAGTATTAGGGCAGCCCTTTCTGCCATGCAATGTATAGGAGCCATTGCACAGCAGAGTACCCACGTGTAGGGGGAGGGTGGGAGTTTGGAGGAAGTGTTAAAATTCAGTCTGAGTGTTAGGAGGTAATTGTGTTTCTGTAATTGTGTTTCCCCCTGCTGCCTATGTTGCTGGGGTCCACATGCACTTGAGACTTTTCTCCTCCAAGAGCTGGGGTGAAGTTGGGTTCACCATTCTGGCACAGGATCCTGTGACTATAGTAGCCCATTATGTAAAATGGTGCAAGACAATAATTCTAAAGTTGAGGACAAATTTGGAATTATTTAATCATATATTCCTTTCATGTAGTTAATAAGTAATAGAATGGACAAATGTGAACTATTTAATAAAGTCATTTATGCTACTTTTATGAGGTTTAATAAACTTTTCCATTAAAATGGAATTACTTGGGTTTTTTTTTCTTTAATGCACTGGCAAAACTTGACAGCAAAAGCAAAAATTCCAATTTATACCAGTGCATTTTATTCAGCAAAATGGGGCCCTTATTAAAGTTTTACTCCCACTCCATGACTAAGAAGAGTAAAAGAATTTGTCCTTAAACTAACTCAGTTAATATTGGGATAATGATGACGGTTAGTGGGGTCTGCTCTTTGGAGGAATATGTTCCCAGACAGAGGGCTAAAGAAAAGTCTCTGGGAAGTAAACATTTTCCTCTGGCACTTCCCAGTTCCTCTATCACCTCTAAGAACACAAGCCCAACTCTATCTAGTTCAAGACACAATTTTCCATGATTACAAGAAAAAGTAGCAGTAAGATTACCGAAAAGATCGAGGAATACTGTTTTCGAAGAGTAATGGAATAGGGAGAGCACAAGGGGCAGTCTCTCCTAGTTGATGCCTGAATTCAGATCCTCATTATCTATGACTTGGCAGCTATTGCAACAAACTCCCCACTGGTCCTTTTAAATCTGATTCCTCCCCACACCCCTTCTAACCCATCTTACACACTCTCTGAATAATCTTCCTAATACACAGTCATGTTATAGCCTGCTCAAAAACCCTCAAACGTTCCATTTCTTTCTCCTCCAGAGTCACTGAAATCCAGTGGCAGGACAAAAGTCAACTGGTTGCACACACACACACACACACACACACACACACACACACACACACACACACACACACCATGGCATAGGACAAATCTCATGACTTGGATCCAGTAGAAATCTAAATTAGACTGGCATGTATAACCATAAGTCAGTCTCTGGACCTCAGCTTCTTCCATCTATAATAAAACTTAGGTCCTTAAAGGACTCTAGTGAGATTCAAAACAGAAAATGCATGATAAGCCTTTTATTACGGAGCTATAGAAACATCAGCTATGTGTAAGGGTGCTGTTTTCTCTAAGAGGCAGTCTAGTTATGGCATAATGATTGTGATGGAATACTACCGTGCTATAAGAAATGGTCTTAAGAAAACATGGAAAGATTTGCATGAAATAAGGAAATGAAATGAGCAGAACCAGGGGAACATTGCGTACAGTAACAACAATACTGTTTTAAAAAAGACTTTGAGCAAAGAAGTTATTTTGACTATTATAAATACCCAAATTAACTATAAAGGATGTATGAAAAAAGATGCTATCTGCATTCAGAAAGAGAACTGATAGGTAGAAGAATAACTTTACATATATAAACACACATACACACACACATATATATAATATATAAACATATATATATTTGTAAATAATGGTAGCCATCTCTAGGGTGGGGGTGGGAGGTGGGAAAGAAGGAAAAAAAGAAAAAGTTACATAACTTTTGTTTATTTAAAAGGAACAAGTTGTATATTTGTATAATCTTGTATAATCTTTTATCATACTATGTTATGAAAACTATAGAATTTTTTTTTTTTTTTAAAAAAAGAGCCAATATAGTGGATAGAGAGCTGGTCTCAAAGCTAGGAAGATCTAGGTTTAAATCTTGCCTGTGCTACATTTTGTCTGTGTGACTATGGACAAGTCACTTAGCCTCTCATTGCTATCTTAATATAATCTTAATGCCTCTAAGATTATAAATTGCAGGTAGGGTGCCGATTTGAATTGGCAGACAGTTTCCTCGCATGGGAGTTCTCCATACCAATGAAGCCATAGGTATAGTCCCTTTCCCTGTTTCATCCATATAGCTTTCCCATGTGCCAGAAGAAATGTGTCCTCTGGAATTTTTATTACTTTGGACCTCTCCTATGCATTTGTGTATTATTAAAAAAAAAAGTAAATCCTTCTCTACCTCTCTTATCTTCCCAAACAGTTTGCTAGTGCCTTTAAGTCAAGGACTGTGCCTTCTTCATCATTGTATCCCCCAGAATGTGTCACAGTGACACTTTTACAGGTTTACTGAATTTGAAGCAATAGCACAGTTCCATGGGGTTGGAACCACAGATATTTAAAGACTATTCAAGACCAATAAGGTGTAACTGCTTTCAACATTTTCTTAGTAGAAGCTGCTCAGCAATGCAAGGTTGCCCAAGTGGCTTAAATGGACAATAGAAACAAACAAAAAAGAAGAATATAATGTGCTATTATTTTGAAAGCTCCCCTTGGCATGCTTCCCTCCCCTTGACAGAAGGTTGGAATAGTGAGATCACTGGGGAGTGACAGTAATGTAAAAAAAAAAAGAAAAGCATCAATAAAATATCTTTTTAAAAAAAGATCTAACAGAGAAATCCATAACTCCAGCATTTCTGCTAAGATTATGCTTTGGCAGCTACCCATTGACAGCCAGGAAATTGATTAATATTATGTTAGAAATTGAAGACCAAGAATATATTGGAAATTCACTATCAAAAGATATACTGCCATAGAGCTTGGAGAAAAGGCCAAAAATTCTGGCATTCTTCTGTTTGATAATTTCACAATAAAACAGCAGAATTTATTGACATTCTTGTGCTGTTGTGTGAAATATTACGTATGCGGATATGGTAGGAAGCTGAAACCAAAGAAGATGGAGAGATATCAGAGTCATAAGTTGTCATGAACAGTAGTACAAGAAATGGGGATGGGCCAAAAATTGTAGAATATTGTGATTTCTGAGGGATCGTAATTATTAATAACCCAAAAAGCAATGGGAAGTCAGAGGCTGTGTTTAAATGGGCTGCAGCTTATTAGCAATGAGGAACTAGGCATACAATGTACCATAAAATATATCGTGAAAGAGATGTGTGGAAAGGAGGAGACCGGTCATGTACTGATAATGAGGAATAACACATGGAGGACAAGCTCATGTCCTCCACTGGTTCCCACAAGAATGTCAAGAGATCTAGAGGAAAGGCTCTTGCATGTGAGAACCCCTATGGACCGCCATAAAGAATTACTGAAGGACAAGGATAAGAGTTGTAAACAATGAGAAGGCAGAAACAGGTTCCTTTCTGAGTCACTGGAGGTATGCCCACATCAGTGAGATCACAAATCCATTGAAGTATTATTAGGATAAAAGTCTTAGTATAAAAGAGATCCCTCCCAACTGAAACCAACAGGAAATGGAGTCTAGGAACTCCTTCTACCCATGTCACTCTATATCTTACTAAATCTTAGAATAAGTCTTAAAATGGCTTCAGTCTCAGAAAGTTCAAATGACTCACCCATGGTCATACAAGCTATTATGTGTCAATAGTTATGGTATATGACTGTGATGGGATACTACTCTGCTATAAGAAATGATGAGCTCAACGATCTTAGAAAAACATGGGAAGAGTTGAGGGAGGGGAACTCTCAGCATGGAAAGGTCTTCCAATAACATAAATTAATAAGCACAAAATAAGTCTGCCCCTGGAGACTGAAGCTAAATGGCTCAGTGGACAGAAAGCTGAGTCTAGAGTCAGCAAGATCTGAGTTAAAATCTGGCTTCAGACACTTATGAGTTGTGTGACCCTGAGCAAGTCACTTAACCCTGTTTGCCTCAGTTTCCTCATCTTTAAAATGAGCTGGAGGAGGAAATGGAAAAACTCTCCAGTATCTCTGCCAAGAAAACTCAACAACAGAGTGCATTAGTGTAGTGGATGGAGGGCTGACTTTGGAGTTGAAATCTGCTTCTGATATAGAAGACGACCAGTGATTAAAAATCTATGGACTCAGAGGTGTATAACATACAAATGAACCAGATCTGGTTAATAAAGAGGATAAAATAAGTGTTACTAATGTAAGGAATCGAATTTGACCTTGTAGGTATCCTTGGCAGGATTTGGTGGTATGGAATTTATTACTGGAATTTGTATATATATACATTACTCAGAAGTAATAGAATAGATAAAAATGAAGTGGTAGAATATTCTACCATATATTAAGAATATACACTCATATGTGAAATGAAATACTGCGTCTTGCATGTAGAAGGTGCTTAATGAATGCTTGTTGAGAGAATGTATGGCCTTGAGGGGAGAACCCTGTTAGTGAGCATTTGGGTAAAGATAAACAGGAGTAGGAACAGAACCAATGCTGTTATACAATTATCCTACAGATTACCTAGACAGAAGAAGGAACTAAATGAGGAGTTAGGGAAACAGATCTCAAACCAAATACAAAAGCATGCTATTGTAGAGAAAGAGTATTTCAACTATGCAGGCACTTACTGGCACACATTTTCTGTTGACAGTAGAGTAGCTGATAAATTTGTGGCTTGCCTGAATTCAAAAAAGTGAAGGAAGCAACATGAAGGAACTGTTATTACCTGGACCCGACTGACCAACAAGGGCAAACTGCTTGCTGAAGGAGAAATGATGAGAACCTTGAGGGCAAGGAATTCTCAGTGTGGAAACACCTTCCAATAATATAAATCAATAATCCATCACTCATATTCATTAAGTGCCCATTTATGTGCCATGCACTGTGTTAAGTGTTAATTTACAGACTTAAATGCTTGGTTTGTCCTTTAAATCTTTCACAACCTGGCTTCTTCCCACTTTTCCAGCCTTCTTGGAAACTTTTCCCCTCTGCGTACTCCACAATTCAACTATACTGCCATTGCTATTGCTTATATACAATACTCTCGTCTTCCTACTTTTATGCCTTTGAACTAGCTGTCCCTTATGCCTAGAATGTTCTCCCTCCTTACCTTTGCCTCCTGTTTTTTCTGGCTTTCTTCAAGACTCACTCAAATCCCACTTTCTTTTTCTTCCTCCTCCCCCTGCATTGCTAGTGTTCCCTCCCTGAGATTAGTTTTCAGTTGCATCATTTGTACTGTTATCTCATATGTATATAGTTATTTTTCATGTGGTCTCCCTCTTTAGAACGTAAGCTCTTAGAACTTTGCTTTTGGACTTTGTTTTTGCCTTGCTTTGTATCCCCAGGACATAGTACAGTGCTTGGAATATAGTAAGTGCTTAATAAATGCTCACTGACTGATTCACAGATAGGTAACTCCTCTGTAACTTAGTCTTAGAGTTTCAGAGAGTGGCCCAGAGCACTCAGAGGTTAAGTGACTTGCAAACAGCTGTTATTTGTCAGGGGCAGCACTTGAACCTGTCTTCCCCACTCCATTAAACAGCACTGCCATCCTAGTCTTATAAGACAATGTCCTAGATTTTGGAAGAGCATATTTCCATGATGAATGAAAATCCCAAGAAACAGAGTTTCTGGGTAACTAATAATCAATTTATTAATTAGACTAGCAAATTATCAATAAATTGATGGTTAGTGAACTCAAATCTTAGAGAACCTTAAATTCTTAAATACTTTTGGAAAAGGATGTGCGCTTGACAGGTGAAAACCAACCTTGATTGGTAAACAATGAATATGGAGGTGGACATATTAATGAGGAGATGGCCTAAAAAGTCTCCAGTTCTTCATGCATTTATTAAGCACTTATTATATTCCAAGTTCCTCTTGTTAGGAAATAAATCTCTGTCTTTGGAATTTTCCAGGAGAAGTTAGGGAGACCCAACTTATGAAGCAGAAAACCAACCAGAGTGGTTTGGGTAGAAATGGATTCTTTTGTCCAAACTGTCAAAGGCAGCTGAGTCTTATGATCAAAGCTGGGGTTCCTAACTTCTAATGGAAGGTTCCAAGGACAGAGGCTTATTTCCTAATAACAAGAACAGACCCAAGATTGAGAAGCATGTACCCGGAGGATTTGGACAATCTCATCTTATCAGCAGTTTCTTTCAGAGACTGGCTAAATGACCTACAGGATCTGATCCCTGAATGAGTTCATAGGAAGGAAAAACCTCAATCTTGATTTAATAATTGGTTGTTAACATAAGAGAAAAATATTTTCTCTCATTTCAAAGCATTCAGAGAAAGGACAAATAAGATTCAATGACCTAATATTCATTTTCCACCAGCTGAACTCCGTGGACAAGACGCCACCATGTTCTCAGGAAAACTCATCATCAAGAAACTGATCATCCTTCAAGATTCCATTGGCTTTGGAATTTAGACCTCCATCAATAGCCTCAGTAGCCTCTACCTTTCTGACTGGAGGGTCAGGGGATGGAGCAAAGAATTCCTACCAAAACCTCTTTTTAAAGACCAGCCAACTCATCATTTTTTACCAGCTGTACTCCCTAGACCAAAGAACTCTTCCTAAAGAGTAAGCAGCTTTTCATTTCCCACCAGAGGCCCTCCTTGGACTGGACTGGACTTTGCCCCTGACTGGGGCTGAATACCTTTTCCACATTTTGTTTTTTTAGTTTCCTTTTGTGTGCTGTGTTCCCCTAATAGATTGTAAGCTTCTTGAGGTCAGGCACTGTTTCTATCATTTGTATCTCCAGCACTTAAAACGTGTCTGACACAGCAGGTTTTGAATAAATGTTTACTAACTGATTGACAAATACTTTTGAGCGGAAATTGGTTTGAAGGATGGGAAGCTCATGAATAAAATTCTGAAGACGTAAGCAGAAAGGGCTGAGAAAGTATAAGATGGTTTTTTCTTTAAGGGGTTTTTAATGTCTATAAACATGCTTTTTAAGGGTTTTGAAAACTACTGCAGTATAATTGACTTCCTTTGCATTCCTATGTATTTTATGCATTTAAAAGATTATTGTGAGAAAAGATCCTTAGGTGTCGCCAGATTTCCAAAGGGGGTCTAAGACACACACAAATTAAGAACCCTTGGTTTAAAGAGACTTTTTATAGAGGGGAAGCTAGGTGATGTGCCGCCCCTGAAGTCAAAGTTCAAATCCTCAGACATTTAATAGCTGTGTGACCCTAAGCAAATCATTTAACCCTGATTGTCTCTTAAACAGAGAAATAAAGGAAGAGACTATTGTAGAGAGGTAGAAAATTCATTAACAAAACCACATTCTAAAAAGATGTTTGCAAAATGGAAATAAAGACAGTTAAATAAGGATGAATACAAAGCGTAGCATGGTCCCGTAAAATTGAGTAACATTAAAGCTTAGATTGAACTGAGTCTGGCAAAGACTTTTCCCTTTCTTTCCTTTCCTTTCCCTTTCCTTCTCCTCCTTTCTCTTCTTTCCATGCTTGAGATAAATGGAAACACAAAGAAGGCATAGAATTGCTGTTTAGAAAAGAGATACATATTTTTGGACATGACCCATGCATCAGTTGGTTTTATGCAAATATGAGTATCTGCAATAAGGTTTTGTTTCTCTAATTTGGGGGTTGTGGTGGAAGGGAGACAAAGGTTAGCAATAATGGTGTCCCCATCCTCCACTGAACTGTCCCTCAGTATGGATAATATGATGATAACGACTGGCAAAGAAGAGGCTGACCTCCTCAGTTGTATCTCTGTTTTGTCTTCCAAGGAAAATGCTACTGAAAGTGACAGAACAAAAATTATTAGGGAAAGGAAACTCAAAATAAAAGGTGATAGTTAGAAATCATCTACCTTCCACCAAGTCTGCAAACCACAAACTGTTCATCTTGACTTCCGTTCTGGGTAAAATTCTAGAACATGGGAATAGTCGGAGAGCATTCAGAAAGGGAACTAATGATTACTAAAAGCCAACATGTCTTCATCAAGCTCAGGGTAGGCTGGACCTCCACCAGCCTATAGGTAAATAACAAGTTTTTATTAAGAGCTTATTAGGTGCCAGGCATTGAGTCAAGTACTGGGGATAAAAAAAGAAGCAAAAAAAAAAAAAATCACAAGTCTCTGCTCCCTTCAGGGAGATTATATTCTAAAGGAGGGAAATGACACATAAAAAGGAAGAGTGGCAATAAGAGGTATTCTGTTGTTAGCTTGGTAGGGAAGTCCTTTAGAAGCACAGCAGGGAGGGGAATAAAGCATGGCAGGTCTGGGCTCCTCTGTCCTTCAAATAGTAGTCCCAAAAAGGGACTAGCCATTGGGACAAGGGGACCATGCTCCTTCCTTTTCCTTCCTTCTCTTCCTTCTCTTCCTTCCTTTCCTTCATTCCTTCCCTTCTTTCCTTCCTTCCTTTTCTTCTTTCCTTCCTTCCCTTCTTTCCTTTCTTTTCTTCCTTCCTTCCCTTCTTTCTTTCCTTCTTTTCTTTCTCCCTTCCTCCCTCCCTTCCTTCCTTTCTTCCTTCCACTTGTTAACTTGACTGATTGATATGGAGAACGCTGTAAACATAATATACTTAGATTTCAACCAAGCATTGACAAAATCTCATTCTATGCTCATAGATAAGATGAAGAGAGATGGGCTCTTAGATGATGGTAGAGTTAAGTAGATCTGGAACTGCTGGAACGGTCAAACCTAAAGGATAGCAATGAGTTAATATCCATTTGGAGAGACTCATCTAGTTAAGCCTTTTGGGGTGGTTCAATATTTTCATCAATGTCTTGGATTTATTAATACGCATTATGCATGTCAAGTTTGCAGATGATGGTAAGCTTAAGGAGATAGTTGACATATAAGATGATAGAATAAGGATCAAAAAAGAACTCAACAGGCTAGCCACTAATAAGATGAAACATAAACATATAAAAATTGTACACTTGTGTTCAAAAAGATGACGTTTTCAAGCATAGGGGAAAATGTGGCTCAACAGCAGTTCCTGTGAAAAAAATCTAGGGGTTTTAGTGGGGAGGGGAATAAACATTTATATAGTGGCTACTATGTGCTACTCACCATGCTAAGCACTTTTTACAAATATTATCTTACTTGATCCTTATAACAACTCCGTGAGGCAGGGACAATTATTATCCCTTTTTTTACAGTTGAGGAAACTGAGGCAAATAAAGGTTAAGTGACCTTCCCAGGGTTATATAGCTAGTTGGTGTCTGAGACTCGATTTGAATTCGAGTTTTCCTTACTCCTGGCCCAGTGCTCTACCCACTGTGTCACTCAGCTGTCTCAGTGTGACAAAGAGTGCCTAAAAAAAAGGCAAATTCACTCTTTAATATGTGCCAGGCACTGTGTTAGGTACTATTAATACAAAAACAAGACTGAAATCATATCTGAGGCTGCATTAAGAGAGAAGGATGATGTCCAGAATGAAGTAAGTAATAGCTCTGTTACATTCTTCCCTGATCAGGCCACATCTGGAATATCATGTTTAACTCTCACAACTGCATTTTAGAAAAGGCATAGACAAGTTGGAGCAAGTCCAAAAGAAATAACCCACCACGGTGAGATGAATGAAGAACATGTCATACAAGGGTTAAGTTAAAGTAACCAGGGATGTTCTGCCTGGAGAAAACTTTGGCAGGAGGTGGTACAGGGAGGCATGGTACTCTCTAAATATGTGAAGAACTTTTTTTTTGGCTGCAGAAGTCAAAATTAGGAATAATGGTTGGACGCTTCTGAGAGATTTAGACCTGGTGAGAGATATGGCTTGCCAACAATTACAGCTGAACAAAAAGTGGAAAGAGTCTTCAGGCAGAGGCTGGACAAGCAATTATTAGGTGTGTATTATAAAGCAGAGTGCTGTTCAGACAAGTTGCATTAGAAATTAGACGGTCTCTAAGGCCCTTCCCAATTCTTAGATTCTGTAGTTCCCTCTTCCCCCTTCTTCCCTCTCAAATAGAATTAAGGCAGACTCCAAGAAAAATGACAGAAAAAAAGCGATTTTAAATCAAGTTCTTCATTGTTCATAAGCCAACATGTTTACATTGCTTGGGACAGTAAATCCATGGACTCATTCCTGACAAAATGAGAGAGCTTTCTGGTTGAAATGCATTGAGAGAAAAGGACCCAGATGGTGGATTCTTTTGGCATAGAAAGATCTGCTCCTGCTGTCTAACATGTTTCTTCCCTGTGTTAATTCTTTAATAAAAGGACCAGAATTATAAAGGCAGTTCGCTTATTTCTCAGTTACAGAAAGAGAAAGCTTCTGGTCCACATGGGCCTCCAACTCCTTGAGTGGAGGAACATTCTAATCATGGAGAGGGACTCGACTGGATCCTCTGTGAGAAACAACAAAACTTCCTGTCAGCTCAGTTCTCTACCACCTGAGAGAGAAATGACAACTGTGTCACTGGAGTTTGGACTCCTTAGAGTCTATCTGAAAACGATTTGGGGTTTGTTTTTAAAGTGGGTTATGGATCTCATTTTGGGACTGCTTTATGGAACATGTTGCAGGACTGATAGCAACGGAGCAGGTCCCTTGGGCTTGCTGCCCTGTCTTCTTCCTTCATGAGGCGAATACTGCCAACAGAGGATTTGTGAACTGCTTCTTCCAGCCAATCTCTAATTTAGCATATGTACAAAGCCAATTTTTGGACACCATCATGGTGCCTGGCACCTCTGCAGCCCTCCCAGTTTGCTGTGTTTGTTGTGAAATAACTAATAACTAGCTGCTAGAAAGAAAATAGCAAAAAGAAAAGTGGTTTTTTCCATCAACAGAAAAATCATAATTCTGAGCATTATAAATATCTATGTGGATTTCTATTTGCCTTTTCCATGTACAACATTCTCTTTTCCCCTGAATACATGAATATGAACACACACAAGATCACAGAAGTGCATGCGTGCATGTGCACACACACACACACACACACACACACACACACACTCACATGTGCCCATGTCGGTATTTCTTCCTCTGAGATTCATGAGAGCAATAGCTAACACTGGCAGTGATAGGACCCTGCTTCCCACTGGGAACATCTTGATTTTTAAAAGTCAAATGGTGCTTTTTTACAAAAACAGGATATTTCCCTCTTAATTAGCTTCAAGATACACCCAAATAATTTGTAAGTAGGAAAATGATACCATTTTCAAGCATTTAAAAATAATTCTCATGAGGGTAAAATGTGATTGATGAGGAAATGGGTGGACTGAAGACTTAAGTTTGGGGTGGAGAACAGAGCTGTGTCCAAAGGGGCCCTCTGCTACTCTTCTAGGTCAAGTCACTGGAAGCAGGCTATTCAGCCTTACCTGACCCCTCACAATGTTGTTTGAAAGGCATGCACGTTGGCTGAAACCTGTTGACCACAACAACTAGGCTATATATTTGCACAGTTTTTCTTTGTAAGAATAAAAAAGATTCCTAAGGTACGACGGTACCATTCCCCTGGCTTAAAATATTCTTTGTAAAGGGAATGAATAATAAGGAAACACGAAGCTTTATGATAACAAGTCCTGCTATCTATCAAAATGGGCATACCTTGTGTTTTCCTAGACTGTCCTGGGATGGAACAATGTGAGATGCCCCAACAGTATTTGTTTTGACTTTTACCTGTGTTGGAATTAAAATATGACTGTTTGCTTATCATTATTGAAATTAAAATGACTTTGCTTATCATCATTATTTTTGCTGTAAATGAAGAACACAGTGGTGGTCCCAGATGCTTGCTTCTGAAAAGATGATGACAAGATTGCTTCTTATTCTTGGATGAGAAACAAAAATTATCTTAGGGGTTTCTCTGTTAAGTCAGATTTCCCTGTCCATCCCCTCCTTCCTAATACCTGAAGAATAGGTGAGTCACGTGTGAAGTGTCTCTTGAACAGCAGCCTCCAAAACACCATCTAGGCTTTTACTGGTAAGGTAAAGAATTCCTTGCATGCTATGGCCTCTAGCGAGGGAGACAGGGGAGCCAGCAAGGAGAGAAGAGTCACGGAAGCCAATTCCGGTATTGTGTATACATAAATATTTCAGAAACTTGCCTAATGGCAATGCTTTGCACGACCATGCAGAAGCCCCAGGCTTTGATTTCCCTGGTCCTAGTTTGCTGCTCCCCAGGTGGCAGAAACTAAGAGTGGGTAGAAGCAGTTAGTGGGGGGTGGAAGTGAGTGCCTGGAGTCATTCAATAGCTGCCCCTCTGGCTGATTAATGAAAAACAATGACAGGCTCCAAGGGGGTGTCCTGTCCAGTTTCTTTTGGCTGGAGGGATGATGGCCCATGTATGGGGTCCTGTGACAGGCTGGGGATTTTTCCTGGCTTTGCATGCACGCTCTATCCTGGAGACCATGTTTCTGGCTGAGGAACTCCTTTGGAGACCATTGATCAGGCCACAGAGGAGGACTACTGTTAGTTAAGAGACACCTCTGTCCAATGGCTCCAGGTGCTTATTCTTCCCCTGAGGGACAAGCATATTACCTCCATTCCACTTCTATCCAAGTCAGATTATAGGGCAAAGTTCTAGGAGGGGAAAATAAAACAAAGTGATCAATATGTTAGCAAGGAACACACTCAGCCTTGGCACTTTGAAAATTGAAAAGACATATGCCACCCCACAGGTGGTAATGATTATTTAAAACTTTAAATCTGTGAAAAACTACTTGAAATAATTAACAATTTTAGCAAAGTTACAGTATATAAAATAAACCTACATAAATCATTGATATTTCTATATATTACTAGTAAAGTCCAGCAGCAAGAGATAGAAAGAGGTATTCCATTTAAAGTAACTGTAGACAATATAAAATATTTGGGAGTCTACCTGCCAAGACAAACCTATTAAGTATATGAATGCAATTACAGAACACTTTTCACACAAATAAAGTCAGATCTAAATAACTGGAAAAATATCAGTTGCTCATGAGTAGGTCTAGCTAATATAATAAAAATGACAATTCTACCTAAATTAATTTACTTATTCAGTGCCATACCAATCAAACTACCAAAAAATGATTTCATAGAGCTAGAAAAATACTAACAAAATTCATCTGGAAGAACAAAAGGTCCAGAGTATCAAGGGAATTGATGAAAAGAAATGCAAGGGAAGGTGGTCTGCTGTACCAGATCTAAAATTGTACTATAAAGCAGAAATCATTAAATTAATTTGGTACTAGATAAGAAATAGAGTGGTGGATCAGTGAAACAGATTAAGTACATAAGACACAGTAGTCAATTACTGTAGTAATCTACTATTTTACAAACCCGATGACTCCAGCTTCTGGAATAACTCACTATTTGACAAAAACTTCTGGATAAAATTGGAAAACAGTTTGGCAGAAACCAGGCATAGATCAATATCTTACACAGTATATCAAGATAAGGTAAAAATGGGTACATGATTTAGACATAAAGGGTGATATCATGAAAAAATTAGGAGAGCAAAGAATAGTCAGATCTATGGGGAAGGGAAGAACTTATGACCAAAGAATAGAGAGAGAACATTATGAAATGAAAAATGGGTGATTTTGATTACATTAAATTAAAAAAGTTTTTGCACAAACAATGCCAGTGCAACCAAGATTAGAAAGGAAGCAGAAAGTTGGGAAACAATTTTTACAACCAGTGTATCTGATAAAAGCCTCATTTCTAAACTATGTAGAGAACTGAGTCAAATTTATAAGAATACAAGTCATTTCCCAATTGATAAGTTGGTCAAAGGATATGAACAGGTAGTTTTCAGATAAAGAAATTAAAGCTACCTATAATCATACAAAAATGCTCTAAGTCACTAATTGATTAGATAAATGCAAATTAAAACAACCACATCATACCTAACAGATTGACTAATATTATAAAATAGGAAAATGATAACTTCTGGAAAAGATGGGGAAAATTCAAACACTAATACATTGTTGGTGGAGTTGTGAACTAGAGAGCAACTCTGGAGAGTTCCAACCATTCTGGAGAGCAATTGGAACTATGCACAAAGAGCTATAAAACTTTGCAAACCCTTTGATTCAGCAATTTCACTACTACTAGGTCTGTATCCCAAAGAGATCATAAAAAAAAGGAAAAGGATCCACATGTACAAAAATATTTATAGCAATTCTTTTTGTGGTGGCAAAGAATTGGAAATTGAAGGGATGCCCATCAATTGGGGAGTGGCAGAACAACTTGTGATATATGAATGTAATGGAATACTATTGTTCAATAAGAAATGATGAACAGGCAGATTTCAGAAAAACCTGGAAAGACTTACATGAACTGATGCTGAGTGAGGGGAGCAGAACCAGGAGAACACTGTACATAGTAATAGCAACATTGTTCCCGATGACCAACTTGGATACACTTAACTTTTCTCAGCAATGTAAGGATCTAAGACAACTCCAAAAGACTCATGAGGGAAAATGCTATCCACATCCAGAGAAAGAACTATGGAATCTGAATGTGAATCGAGGCATACTAATTTTCCCTTTCCCCCAACCCCCATTTTCTAATGGTTTTTCCCTTTTGCTTGATTCTTCTTTCACAATATGACTAATGTGGAAATATGTAATATCTAGGTTCCTTTTTAAGATGTGAATTTAGAAGCATGTCACACTGAAACTTTGACTCACGGTTTCCTTCAGACTCACTTGCTTAAAAACTTAAACATAATCTTGTGTCTTTTAAGAGAAACATTAATTGAAATTCTGTTTCACTTAGGATAGTTCTAATGGAATATTTCTAAGTCTCAATAAGAAAGCCAACATTTACTCATTAAAAAAAAAACAACTTTATACTGTGATTAAAAAATTCATCCAACCCAAACTCTGGCAAGTAGTAACCTGGTTACTAACCAGGTTTAAGTAATCTGATGGTGACATATTTGTGGTTCATAATCTGCTTTAAGAGCTTCAGCTTTCAAAACTTTTTTTTAAAAAATAAGCAAACATTTTAGGGATACGGTTTCTATTATACTATAAGAAGCTCCCTTCCTTCATCCTTCTTCTGATGGTTCCTCAGATGCTCTCCCACCCTGAAAGCCCCTTCAGTGTCTGTGGTCTTATCCCCCTAGACCATCCCTCCACTCCCACTGGGGAGTTTCTCCCAGAATCTTCATTGTGAGGAAGGGCCCAGGCTAACATCCTTCATTCTTCTCAGAACCATGGAATGCTTCGATGCTTCAGACTTTATCACCCTGTTTCCATGAGAGTTTCTTTTCCTTTCCCCCCATCAGCTTCTTTTTTATGTATTGTCTTTCTCCATTAGGATGTTAGCTTCTAGAGGGGAGGGACAGTCTTTTTTCCCTCTAGTATTTGTTTTCCCAGTGTTTAGCACAGTGCTAGGCACATAGTCAGATCCTCAAAAATCTCTGCTGACTAGACAGGACTTTGACTTTTTTTTTAAAGCTCTTTTGTAAAAAATTTTGTTAATTGTCTTAATGGAAATTCTGTTTCATTGAAACACATCCCTTCCTCCATTACCTCCTCTAATTATCTTGTACCTACCTGATTCAGTACTCTCTGTTTCTCTCTGCTCAGTTCATCCACATCTGTTCCTCTCCTAACCCTTTCACTGTGTCCTTAGGGTCACCAATTCTTCAATCCAAGGTTCCTTCAACCTTCTAGTGTGAACTGGCTTTTCTTTAAGGAAATGCCATCCTTTTCCAAAGAAAGATGTTTCTTCAAACACTGCTCTTCCAGACTCTTGAGTTAGCATAATCCATTTCCTCAAAGTCCTTTCCAGACCATTGTTCCTTGATGAGAATTCAACAATCTCTCATCCTGTTTTCATTTATGGCTTCAAATTATATCACCCTCTCTCTATCTTCATTACAATTATCCACTAGCCATAAAAACCAACATAAAAGCCTATCTTCCTCAAAAATACCAAGCCCTGGTTCTCCCTCACTTCATCTCCTGTGACAGACTTTATGAGCTTTAATATCTGTGTTGGTGGCTGTTCTAACATGGTGGTCCTCACAAGTCCTCCACTTATGAGATTCCAATGACTTCCTCCATCTTCAGCTACTCAGCAGCACAGTTGTGCTTTAGAGTTTCCTCAATACTCAAAACTGTTCCCCTCTCAAGAAATGAAATACGAAATCCCTTCCTTCTCCTACTGCACAGTGCTCCTATCCCGATAAAATCTTCTCTGCCCCTTTTCATTTTGCTAGCCTATCACTACCATTTTGACTGCTTGCTTCTCTATCAAATTTGCTTTCAATGGTTAGCCATTTTATGGATCGCTCACCACCACACTGAGTCCTTCATCCTTCTTGGATTTTTCTCTTACTCTTGCCTTGCTAATCACTCTAGATAATTCCCCATATCCTCATCCAAAGATGCTAAATATTATTGGATAATGATACAAACCCCCAAAGTGATTCTGACCACTATATATCTGTGCTATTTAACTTCAGGAAAGTACAAACGCCATTTTACTTCTCTAGCCTTATTATACATTGCTCCTCTTTGAGAGCACTGCACTCTGGCCAAGCTGGCCATCTTGCTGTTTCTGATACAAAATAATTCATGTCTTATCTCCTTGCTTTTGCAGTGACTATACACTTGACACTCACTAGCTCTGTGACCTTGGGCAAGTCACTTAACCCCAATTGCCTCATCCTGGGTCATCTCCAGTCATCCTGATGAATATCTGGTCACTGGATTCAGATGGCTCTGGAGGAGAAGTGAGGCTGGTGACCTGCAGAGCCCTCCCTCACTCAAAACAAAGTCAAGTGCAAGTTGTGTCATTATTTCTCTGATGGCATGGTCTTCTTCAGCAATGAAGGATGAACACAAAAAATGGAGTTCCCTCCCTACTGATCCCTACCTTCTCAAATCCTTAGTTTCCTTCAAGGTTGCATCTGATTCCCTAATTACTAGTGCCTTCCCTCCAAAATTACCTTGTACGTAAAGAGATACATGTTGTCACCATTAGCTAGATGATAAACCATATGAGGTCAGGGACTGTTTTATTCCTGACATTGTATGCTCAATGCCTAGAGTGGAACCTGGCACATAGTAGGCATTAATAAATGCTTGTTGACTGAATGATTGAATGAGATAAAATAGGACTGACAGGACTGACAGGCAGTAGTAATGGTACAACGTCCATGTTAAGCCCTGGACAACATTACAAAAAAAGAGGAAGGAAGAAATTGACCAATAAGAAATTTCTTATCTTATCAGATAAGAAAACAATGGAATTAAACACACAGAGATTCCTTTAGAGTTAGTGGCAAGTAAGTAACAAAAGAGAGTAAAGTTCAAAGTCAATACAAACTTAGAAGTATAAAAATGAGAAAAAGAAGTTGCATGTGATAATAACAGCTACAACTTGATCTGTTCTGTCTAGGGTTCTTAAACTCAACTTCAGCGTGATAGAACAGTCTCACCCAGTTGCTTTCCGAGATAAAGCATTGAGTTAATGGGGAAGGTCTTGTCACAGTAGCTGAGTGAGTCAGACTATCCTATCATGGGGTACTGACAGCTAGTTATTGGCAACTTTGATGCTTTCTACGGCCATAGTGTTGACATGAGTTTAAACAAACTGACTCCAAAATAAGGGAAGTGGACAAAAATGAAGACAATAACTCTGGCTTTAATAATTACTTATTAAAGTTTAACTGATGCAAAACAATAACTCCAACATGGACGCTAAGAAAGCCCAGAAACTTATTTAGCCAAGAAACACTTAAACTTTTTGCTGAACAGAAGAGTATAACACCCAAGGGCAGCACTAATTTGGAGCATAAGCTGACTTGGAAAATATGATGAAAAAGAAGTTTGAAAAATTATGAGAAATATTGTACTGCCAAGGTGATATTCACAGCACCAACGGTGACTATGAATATGCCAGCGTAGTTCTGAATTGCAAAGTATAACAGACTCTCCATTTAGAAGGCAGAAGAAAAACATTTATTCAGACACCAGAAAGCCAAATCCATCATAGTAACCAAGAAGTTAATACACATGAGCACTGCAGGGAACAATGCAATTCCCAAGCCTTCCCCTACCCCTGCTGGGACCTTCCCAAAAGCAAACACTCATGGTACTAGCTAGCTAGCAGTCTGGCCGCCTGCATTGTCTCCTGTGCCCCTAACTGCTCTCCCCAACTTCCTCCCAGCTCTGCTCCACCTTTCTTGTTCTACCTGTTCAGCAAAGTCCTCTCATCCCATGTGACTTTAGGCTTCCATGGGATTTAAGCAAGTTACATGGGTCTATTAATGAGTGGGAAAGATCTTCCAATCAAGCAAAAACACATTAACAATACAAATATTATCTAATAAAATAAGGAAAAATAATGAAGCGAGACTGGCATGACATCTAGTCACACCAGGTCATCCTTAGAACTTTTGTCAATGAAACCAGAGAGACAACAAACAAAAGTGAAACAGAACTAATCTGCCAGTTTCAATAGTAATCTGTTCTTATCAGGGAAGAGAAGGGAAGGACCTTAGTAATCACATGTTCTGTACAAGGAAGTGGTGATAGCACTCAAGAAGATAAAGTGAGTTAGAGAGGCTGGATCTGACCAAATATATACAGAAGAAATCCATGCTGGAAGCAACTGCAAAAAATTTAAAAAAAAAAAGCCACTCAGGGATTCATTTTCAAAATACTTCAAAAAAAGGAAAAATATGAAAAGAATGAAAAAGATCACAAATGGCACTTTTAGTTCCCTCCTCTCCAAAAAACATATCAGCAGCTTATGAATTCATATAACTTGTTTTCAGTGCTACAAAATCTTGGGTGAATGATTCATACAGATAATTGAGAGTGTCTAAAAAAATAAGATAGGGTCTGGCAGACTTTCAAAGATGATTTTTATCCAGAAGACCATATCTTTATAGACACACAACTGAGAAGTGTAGAAAATAAAGGATCCCATTGTGTGAAACATATGCTCACCTAAGGTATTTGTTGCTGTCACGGAAAATGGCTTGTGCAGAGTCCAAAGAAAAGAAGTATTTCCTATCTTTGGTGAAGTTTTTGAAAAACTCCTTGAGAGAAGGCACTATTTTTGTCTTTCTTTGCATCCTTAGGGATCAGCAAAGTTCCTGGAATGTAGTGAGCCCTTAATAAATACTAGTTGACCGGCAGACTGACCAAAGATGACCCTATACTAATTGTATCAAGTCTCCCTTCTCCATCTCTCAAAACTTTTCAACATGATCTCCTTTCCACTGGTCATATGATACATTGTATCCTTTTCCACTGGTCATATGATACATTGTATCCTTTTCCTCACTAATATATAATCTTTCCCACCTTCTCTAGGCTATTTCTCTCACAACCATTCTCTTTCACGTACTTTCAATTTCTTTCTTCTTACTAGCTCCTTCACATTTGAATAGACATTACTCAGTTGTGGCCAAACTGAAGAAATTTTTTCTTGACCACTTCAGTCTACACAGTACAGTCCATTACTCAGGCAGTGTCCAGTCTCTTTTCTCCCCTTTACTGCTAATAAAATCGAAAATGTTGTCCGTACTTGATGTCACCAACCCCTTGTGGTATGACTAATCCCACCATCACATTCTACTGAAACTTCTCAAAGGTCACCCATAATTTCTGAATTGCTAGATCCAATAGCCTTTTTTCTGCCCTTACCTTTCTGTAACTCTTCAGTACTTTTGGCATAGTTGACTATCCCCTCCTACTGCATAATATTTTTTTTTTTTTTTGCTTTTGGAAATAACCTCATTCTCTTGGCTTTCCTCCTGTTTCTCTAATTTCACCTTACCACTCTCTTCATGTGGGTTCTTTTCATGACCCTCTTCCCTCTATAAATTTTTCCCTTAACAATTTCATTCATTCCCAAAGTTTCAGCAATGCAGATGACTCTCACATTTGTCTGTCTCTAGTTCTGTTTTCTCTTTTCTGAGCTCCAGACCTACATTTCTGGCTGCTTTCAGGAAGTATCCATCAAGATGTTCTTTAAACTCAGTATTTTTAGAATGGAGATTATTATCTTTCCCCCAAACAAACTCCCCTTTCACTATTTCTGTCTGTGAGGCCACCATTTGTTCAGTCTCCTGCATTGAAAAACTTGGATGCTTCTATTTACTTCATATCTAATCAATTATCAATTCCTGGTGATTTGAAACCATTTGTATTTGTCCTTTTCCTTCACTTTTACATATGACTATGATTAAGGACCTCATTAATGTCTGCTTGCACTATTACAGTAGCAGTAAGCAATAAATCATCTCACATCATCTCTAATCTCTTCTTTAATTACTCCATACAGAATAATTTTTCGTATCCAGAGACCCAGTTCTACTACTCTGCTATTCAAAAAAATCTTTAGTTCCTTATTGCGTAACAACTCAAATTTAAGTTTCTCTGTTAGGCATTTAAAGTCTTTCACAATCTGGCACCATCCTGACTTTCAGCCTCATTTCATATTATTGTCCAGGCTCCATGAGGAAAGACTGCTTCATTTTCTTGTATTTGTATGCCCAGGTATTAGGCTAGTACCCAATACATAGTAGGCACTTAATAATAAATGCCTTTTGACTGAATGAGTCTACACTGCAGCCAAATTTCTCTGCTGTTTTCATTCTCTGCTCTGCTTCTCAAATGTGCCACTTAACATTTCCCCTGTTTTTGCTCACATTTTTTCCCTGTTTCTGGAATGTTTCTTTCCCCTCTCCCTCTTTATTGATTTTCTACCCACTTAAAAAAAAAATCTCCATTCACATGCCACCTCCTGCAAGAAACCTTTCCGATCCCCCAGTCAGTAACAATCTTCCCCTTTTGAGCTCATGTAGTATTTATTTTTGTAGCTGTCTAATGCACTTAACAACTGAATGAGAATTATAATTATCCACTCTTGTATCTTATTTCCTTACTAGTATGCACATTCAACGAAGGCAAAGACTCTGTCTTATCTCAGCTTTGTCTAAATTTTATATCTGCCCAGTACTTAACCTAACATAACATTCTGCAAACAGTGTGAAAAGATTTCTTAATATTTGTTGAATGAATAAATTAATTAAAGTATCCTTAGTGAAATTCACAGTTATTTTAAAGAAACCAATCTAACCACCCATACCAGAAACACAAAGTGGATGAAAAGTACATAATATCCACACTGCAAAGTACAACTAGATAGGCAAACTATTGGATTAGTATATAAATAGATGTGTATAATCTCAGAACAGTGCTTAGGATAGACGATGAGCTGGGTCAAAAATTAAATAGGAGACTGTACATTATACGATTCATTGCTTTGCATATTTCATGCATCATGCTTATTAAAAAGTAGCTTAAATACTCTAATTATATAGCAATCAGTTGAAAATATATAAGCTCTGGAATATCATATTCACTGTCATTCAAAGGTGTGGAGAATCACAGAGGTTTTCTGATATTAGATTATACCTAATAGACTCTGATGACATTAAAACTAGTGATGTAAGATTGTTAAAAGGAACTATTAAGAACTTAGTAAGATAGTTCCCTTCAAAGTCAGACCAAGAGAGACCACAAGATACGTATTCTGCAAATTGTCAGATTTGTTAGATCTCTCAAAAATTCTTGGTACCATTACAGTAGGTAAAAACACTTGGGGATTAGCTTATACAAATCTCTGTCTAACGGAGGAGGAGATATTCAGGAAATCTATAACATTTTTGAAGAAAAGGAGTATTTCAGAGACAACATAAATCAGGAATAATACTTTGTATAGGAATAAAGTCTTCTATTTTAGAAAGCTCTTCTATCTGTGGGGGAGGCAAGGTTGGACCAGTCAAGGAGTATTTATTAAGCACCTAAAGTGTTCTAGGCACTAGGCTAAGTGCTGGGGATTCAAAGACAGTTCCTGCCCTCAAGGACATATTGCAATCTAACAGAGGAGACTAAGTAAGCAAATATATACAAACAAGCTATATGCAGGATAAAGAGAAAAAAATCAACTGAGGGAAGGCACTAGAATTAAGAGGGATTGGAAAAGATTTCCTGTAAAAGGTGAAATTTTAGTTAGAACTTGAAGGAAGTCCCAACCTGGGAACAGCCAGAAAAAATGCCTGGAGCCTAGAGGGAATGTCTTGGTGATGGAACAGCAAAGAGGTCAGGGTCCCTGGACTGAAGAGAAAGAAGTGTAAGAAGACTGAAAAGGCGATGGGGCCTAGGCTGTGAAGCAGAGAAGCACTGCCTATGGGCAGGTAAAAGGATAGCTTCAGCCTGAGTTAGGAATCTTCTCTGGGGAAGCACCATGTACCCCCCGGGAACAAATATGGGCAGTTTGAGTAAAAAAGGTGGCAGAGTCACTATGGAACTGGCTGGCTTCTGATTTTAAAAGATAGACAAAATGTATGCAGAGGGTTGGTTTTGCATAAGGCAAACCTGTTTGCAAAAACTAGAAAGACAATTTACTTTGGGTGGAATACTGCAGAAAGTGTTTCCCATGTTAAGTCTATCATTCAGTACAAAAGGGAGAGCCCACTGACCTTATAATTCCTGTGAATGCTTGACTAAACAGACAAAGTCACAGACAGGAGCAGTAAAGTCTGAAGAAGCTGATCAGGTCAGCCTGGAAGAAGGTGATAACTTCATATACAACCAAAAGCTAACATGGCATCCAGATGACACTGACTCATGACAACTCCTACCAACTTGGAGCAGTTGATGGAAACATCTTATAGAATAACACGTGTGTGCAAAGCTGTCAAGGAGTATTTGTCTTGGGAAGCCTCAATACCAATTAGCTCTAGAGTAGACTCTCATGCCTGTGTAATAGAAGCTGGGGCACAGGAGCCACACTGAGGATGCAGAGCTGAGGCTGAAGACCACAGAAGGCCTGGCGAGAGCTGGGATTGGGGACAGAACTGTTCTATTGACGAATGGGAGGGAGAGTCTCAGCATTGCTCTAATTTGTACTTTTCTAATTAGTAATTTGGAGCACTTTTTTCCTATAGTTGATGGTATATGAATAAGAAGGAAGACTACTATGCTAGAAGCGAGAAAAATTATTATTAATGATGGATGTTTTAGGAAGATCCCAAATTTCTCCCCTTTTTCTAAAGTTTTAATTTCAATGCTCTGTCTCTGAAAGACAGGACTGATGAGAGTAGATAGGATTAACATTCTTCTCAATCTAGGTAATACTACCCCACCCAACTTTAGGAATTTAATCTAAGATGAAATTCCAAGGTTACTATGTTCTACTCAGGCTTGGGTGAGGGATACAGATCCTTTGTCTAAATTGCCCAAGGCTGGGAGTGATTTGGAAGTACAGTGTTCTCTTCCACATTGGGGGAGGCATTAGGAGCAAATCCAAATATAATTTTTTGGGCCTCCCTTCATACCAGAAAAGAAGTCTGAATTTTGTCTTATTCTTTATGCTGTGTTTACAGTATCTGATTGTAAAATGGGTTGATATTATACAATTATACATTATATAATTATTGATTATTATACAATAGTATACAAAAATTTACATATTTTTGAGTTTCTAAACTTTTTCTATGTTGTCTGCTGGCCTTTGCGTGTCGTCTGCAGCTTCTGCAAAACTCCTAAAAATTTCCCATTTAATTTCTTATACCAACCTGTGATCTATCAAAACTACAATGGGGAAAGTCTTGACATGGAAATGATAACTGTAAGTGACATAATCAAGGTCACATCATCTAGCCTCTCATCAGAATGGGCCCACCTCTCATTATAATATTCATTCTCTCATTACTTGTTAACCAAGCAGTGTTGATTGGCACCCTCAGGAACACCCACCCTTCCAAGGGTATATAAGCATTGAGTGGGTTCCATGAGGAATCTCTGGCATTTGAGAGACTCACTGACCCTTTTATTGATAATATGCTAGCATTGTTAATAAAATTATTAATTACCCAGAAACTATGTCTCTTGAACTTTTTAATTGTCACAGAGGAAATGACAAAAGGGACAGCTTCAGAGAAACCCTAGAAAACCTGTGTTAATTGATGCAGCCCGAACAGCTAATGTGAACTTTAGTTGCACTGACAGAAATGTGGTATCCAGAAAGAGGTTACAGTTCTATAATACTTTGTCTCAGTGAGATAGTTTCTGGAATATTCTGTCAATCTCTAGGAGAGACATTTTAGGAAGGTAATTGACAAAGTGAGGTATATCTACAGTAGACTGTCCAGAATGGTGAGGTGACTGGAGGTCATGCCATATGAAGCTTTTGTGAAACTAAGACTTCTGGGGTATGGAGGAGAACATGAATTTGTCTTATAAAGTAAAGAAGTATATCCTAGCAAACAACCAGGATATGATTCTCAGCTGTTTTTTTAATTGATCATTGGCTCCTTCAACCAAGGACATAGCAAGCTTTAGATTAAACATTTTTGCTCAGCAGTTCTGACCTTCTCAGTCAAGCATAACCTGATGAAATGAGAGATGCAAGGGCAAAACACAGCTTAGGAAGGAAGGCAGTTTTGTGAGAAAACTAACACAGAGAAAAATAAAAGCAGGAGAGAATAAAAGGGGGGAGAAACAGAGGAAGAAAAATAAAGAGAGGGAATGTACAAGAGAGCAGGGATGTTATTTAATTGGATTTTAGTAACTTGGCAGCAGAGGTGTGTTTAATAAACAGTCTTCCCTAAAACATACTTTCCCACCTATTAACTATTTTACTTGCCAGGAAAAAAATAGCTCATTTATTCTGTTTTTGTTTTAATCAAGAGAGAGAGAGAGAGAGAGAGAGAGAGAGAGAGAGAGTGTGAGAGAGAGAAGGAGAGAGGCAGAGCGACAGAGATAGAGAGAGACAGACAGACAAAGACAGAGAGAGAGAGACAGAGAGGATGAAAACCAAGACTAATAATATCTATGATGCAAAATACCGCTATGCAAGTAATTATCATTTCCAAGAGAAACATCTAGGTGAACTGATAAGTAAAGCCAAATTCAAGGAAATGGACAGAAAGGATTCGTTTGCAAGTTACTAAGTTACTAACAATGCTTACATATTAAAATATCTACAATTTATAGCTAAGAGTAGAAATGGTATTCTCATCTTTTACAAGAAAACAGGACTTCATGTGGTACTGTCAGTCACTTTATCAACCAGAAACAGTGACATTTGCCAAAATATGAGACCATCCAAATTCAAAGAATCAAGTCATCTGTGTAATGCATACTATCAAGGTGCTTGTATTAAGCTATCTAGGCTTAGGTCATTTTCTCCTAAAGTAAGTATTTAACGTTTGGATAAGCTCAGTAAGATGTTCATTTTGAAGAATTTCTTCTCATCTCTCTACCCATAAAGCTGGGGAGGAGTAAGAAGCCATCTCCACTCTGGAATAGGAGCCCTAGATAGTCTGCCCCAGCCTCAATCTTCTCCACTAAAAAGGATCCCCAAAGAGTGAGGTTAAGTTCAAGACCAAATCTTATTAAGAATGGGGATGAGAATTCCATTTCAAGTAGAGTTCCTTGGGGGCCATCGGTCCCAACCTGGCCCTGTGCTTATGGTCTCTATGCCTAATTCCTTAATACTTAAGTATTTGCTTGTTCAGAAGATTAGAGGATAGGATTAATGAGGAAAGGTTCATGCATTTGATTAATGAATGGGCTAATGAACTCTTCTGTTCCATCGTCACAGATCTGTATCACTGTTGTTTTATACATACATACCATTTGTGCAAAGGGTGACCAAGAAAAAGACTGGGGGTCAGTCAACACAGATTCATGGCCACTATTAGTAAAATGCCTCAAAGCACATGTATATTATGCTTTTCATAGGTTTTTATCATTATTATCTAGTAGTTTTATCTGTGTGCTTTTTTTCCCCATCCAACTAGATTATTTGCTCTCTGAAAGGAGTGTCTTCTACTGTTTTTCCAACTTCCATTTTCACCCCCTCCCATCCCTTAGCCTATAGAAACTACCTTTAGATTTTTATCTTCATATCCCCACAGTCTAATATAGTGCCTTGCACACAGTAAGCATTTAATAAATATTTGTTGAATTACAATGAAATAAATGACTGTTGTATCTTGGGTCTGGGTTTTCTGTTACTTTAAATCGAGCACCACTAAACCAAGTCATACAACTACAGAATATAGGGGTGGTGGTCATGAAGGGGGCAGGGCACTTGTCTCATGAAATTCGGCACATCTGCTTCAGATGTTAAGATTTCCTCAAAGCAATGCACCACAGGAATACTTTTGGTCTGCAGGCTTTTTCCTTTTCAAAATATTTTCATCCATACCCCATTTTAAACACACACCATCATTGTGTTTACCTACTGTATTTTAGTTTATCTAAATGGCTTTCTAAAATGGAATCTCCCCTTCAATCCCCCCCTTGCTGTTTTACTAGACCTGTGATTTCACAGAGGTGGAGAGTTTTTGGTGAAGAATTCCCCCTCCCAATAAAGATCCATACCTTCTAGGAAACCTAACCATCTTAGAAAGTTGCCTGGGGCTCTTAGAGGTTGTGTAACTTGTCCAAGGTCATAAAGTCAGTATGTGTAAGTAAGGACAGAAGAAAAAACATTGAGATGGAATGACTTAACAGCTACATTTAGAAAGTACCTACTTTGTGTCTTGCATTGTAATAAGTAAGCTCCAATTTACAGTTGAAGAAACTGAAGCAAACAGAGAGCAAGTGACTTGCCCAGGGTCACAGAGTTAGTCAGTTTCTGAGGATGGATTTGAACTCAGGTCTTCCTGACATCGAATATTCTATCCACTGTACTCCCTAGCTGCCATATATCTATATAATAATAATATTGATGATGGTCAAAATTTTAATGGTACTATAGCTTATATATAGAATCTGTATCTCCTAATTTCTAGTCTAGTGTTCAAGTGTTTATCTCCTTCTTCCTCCTGGAATCCCTATAGCCCCTTAAGACTCAGCTAAGGCTCTACTTCATATATGAGGGCTTTTCTGATGCCCCCAATCATTAACGTTCTTCCCCCACTCCTAATTTAATCTTTGTATCTCTCCTCCTCCTCCTCCTTTTTCTCTCTATTTCTCTCCTAGTAAATGTTAACTCTCTGGGAAAAAAGTGTGAACAACACCCTTTTAAGGTTAATCTGTATTATTAACATTTTTCTCCATCACTTTCTTAAGTCTAGACAATGAACAAAATAATACATTTTGATTTGCAGTGTATGCAGATTTCTGAGGTATAAATGCTCACACTGAAAATTTAACAGTTAGCCCTCATGAGCTACTTTGAACTGATTCCAGTGCACCCATGTGTGTGTGTGTGTGTATATGTGCACATATGTATATATACTTTAGGCAGATAGGTTGTGCAGTGGATAGAACACAGGTCCTGGAATCAAGAAGACCCGAGTTCAAATCCTTTCTCAGACATTTACTAGCTGTATGACCCTGGACAAATCACTTAACCCTGTTTGCCTCAGTTTCCTCATCTGTAAAATGAGCTGGAGAAGGAAATGGCAAAGCAATCCAGTATCTTTGCCAAGAAAAACCCAAATGGGGTCATGAAGAAATGATTAAACAACAATTACATGTATAATTATATACAATATGTGTATGTACACACATATTACATACATAGATGTGTGTTTTATATTACTTATCTATACACTTGCTGTTTCCCCCATCAGAATGTAAGCTCACTGTAGGCAAAGATGGGTTCATTTTTGTTTCTTTATTTCCCAGATGCTAGCAGTCACTTAATAAATGTTTGTTGACTTGAACTGAATTACCTCTGTGCCCCAAACTTCTCTTTCTCACACACACACAAATCACATAGGCAAACTAAATTACTTGGATGATGAAATCCACGAAGAAGAGAGCTATATATAATATGGCAATCCATCATCCTTCTTAAGTAACACTTTTAAAAAGCAACCTTTAGGAGTGTTAGTCCTGGGAGGTAAATATTTAGCAGGAGCTAATCCAGATTCCGTAAACAGGAACTTCTTGCTATAATAAGTGGCCTGTCTTGTCTGGAAGAGGAGAAAATACCTATAACAACCACATGAACCTATGGCATCAGCGATCTTTCAATAGTTGAGGGAGGAGCTCTTCACCTGCCTTTACTTTATTATAATAAATATTATTATTTATTAATGATAAAATTATTATTGCTATGGAAAACTACCTTGCTCAAAATCCCATTCTGGAAATCAATGGAGCACATAACTATAGAAACTCAAAATTAACCCAACACTGCCAGGAACTCAGGAGGGATAGAATCATTAAAATTGTACCACAGTGCCCCCTGGCATATATAATAAACCTTCAGCACACTTGTTTTGTTCACTCTCTCCCACTTTTAGGCAATATTTCATTATCAAGAGGCTAAAAGAATACAGGCCGCCCTTCAAAAGTCTTAGTGCAATTTTAAGCCAGGAAAGCTTAATGATATTATAAAATAAAATTTTATACTGGGGCTTAAAACTGAATAAGACTTTTGGAGCATTTGGTATAAAATCTTACCTGCAGCAAATGTCCTGAATTCTCTCCCTTTCCCCTTTTTTTCCACCAATTCCGTTGAGAAATGGTTTAGAAAAGAGTTTCTGTATTCATCTTTCTTTTAGGGCCATCCTCATGGGCCCCCATCCCTTGGATTTCTTGACACAGGGGTATATTTGATTATTTAAAGGCCTTCAACAAGAGGTCAACAAGCAGTTAACTTTAAGCCTCAGTTCTTGAAGAGTCAAGTTTCAGAAATGAGAAAAATAGTAAAAATATGACTTTGTGGTTTGCCTCTAGTACCTAGGGAGATGAAGATCTGCTCCTCACGTGGGTCAAATATTTTCTGAGTCCAGATTCTCCTGAGAGGCTTGGTTTTAAGTTAAGTGGTTTGGAAACCATATTCAAATGCTGGCTCTATTTGAGACTTGCAGAATCATATCTGGTAACCTGGATGAATGCTAGATTCTTTTCCATCCACTTCCACATCCTTGCTCCCACCATCCCCTAGTCTTGGAATGTTTTTCCCTGCCTGTCATCTGCATCGCTGAAATCCTAGCCATCCCTCAAGGCCCAGAGCAAATACCACTGATTTTATGGAGACTCCTCTAGCTGGAGGTGATCACCGCTTCATGTAATTTTGTAAATTTCAAAGCACTGTGATAATAATGAGCTGATATTTACATAAAACTTGAAGGTTTGAAAAGCACTCCGTGAAATGTGCACTTCAGTACTCATCCCCATTTTATAGATGAAGACGCTGAGGCTGTGACAGGTGAAATGATTTACAATGGTCACACACTTAGTAAGTGTTAGAGGTGGGTTGTAACCCTTAAGGACAACACTCTTTCCATATAAAAGCAGGCTATTTTCAGAATTTTTTGTGTATGTGCCTTAGTTTCCCTACTAGATTGTAAGCTCTCAGGGAGCAAGGATGTCTGCTTTAATTTCATACGTCATAGGCTCTTGCATATAGTATGTACCCCACTTATGGGAGACTATCACCCACTTATAGTTTAGGAACTAGTGAAATATAGCTCATTGTACTATCTCTTTCCTTTGAAGTTGTCGATGCCTGTCAAAAACTTATCCCATAGTTTAGCATGCAGGGTGCTATGTAGAAAGGGAAGGTAAAGGGGTAGGAGACCTATATTCAAGTCCTAGCTTCACTACTGACTCCCTGTGTGACACCAGGGAAGTCACTTGGCTTATCATGGGCTCAGTTTCCTCATCTGTAGAATGGGAGTAATGAGGCTGTTTTCTACGTACCTCAAATAAGATAAGAACTCAACGTTTACCTACTGCTTTAAAGTGCACAAGGAACTTTCTTCATAACAACCCTGTGGAGCAGGAATTATTATTGATTATTACTCTTTTATAGATGAGTCACTTAGAACCCAGGGCTCCAGGTTCTAAGATCAATATCCTATCCATTATGTAATGCTGCCCCTTGAGGTAATATGCGGAAAAGAGATTTGAAAAGTATAAACATAAAGCATTTATCACTCTTAAAATCTAACTTGGTGATGCCATCACAAATGTTTCACAAAAAGCAGGTATCGAATCATCTTCAACTAGCTCAAAAACGCAGCCGTGAGTCCAGCAGGAGATAACTGAATGCATAGAGGGGCGGGGAGGAGACATAGGAAGTCAGTGGACAAGAATTTTGACCACAGAAAGAAACTTTGACTTACCTATGAAAATAATTTTCCTCCTCTGTGAAATCTTACGCTGGCCTTTCTTGTTCTGCTAAGATCTTTGAGACCATAACTCCTCCCTGGCAATATGGCTCCTATGGTCCTGAGCAATTCTCTATGGTCAGAGTTCACCCATGATGCACCTGCCAAGTGCCCTCTTGGGACACTGTTAATAGCACCATCCGGCTTTCATCAGTTTCTCAGCCCAGTCCAGGAAAGGAGCCAGAAGGAAGGGAGCAGACACTGTCTGCAAGTTAAATAGATCTGACCTCCACAGGACTTTTTCAAAAGCTGGAAGAATCTTCCTTCTTGCATGATAAAATGTTTTCTACCTCATATTCCTGTGTTATTGTTGGAAGGTTAGCTTCCTACTCCTGACATCTTAGATCTCTTTAAAAAAAAAAATCACATGGGAGAATGTACTGGCCATGAAATCCCCCCTACTCAGGGCTGGGCAGAATGAGTAATGGGTAAGGCTAGGTCACCTTGAGGGATAGTCAGTTGGTCAACAAAAGGTATTACTTGTTTAGGTAGTAGCTGGGTATGCCTGTAAGGAGAAAGCTGAAAAACAGCATCTTCTAACAGGCTTACAGATTCCCACTATAGCTCATAACATGGAAGTTCTTTCCAATTAAGCTACACTGTATGTTTCTGCATGAATGTTTTTGCTTCCCAAAGAGGATTCTACTTTCTATCTTCCTATGGTGGTATGGGGGAGATAGAATGGTGTAGAACAGATGACAGAGTATTGAACCTGGTATCAGAAGATCTAAATTCTAGCCCCAGTTCAGACATGAGTCATGCCAGTCCCTTCATCTCTCTGGGTCTCAGTTTCCTTATCTATAAAATGGGATTAAGAATAGGTCCCCATGCATGATTGCATATGTATAACCTGTATTGGACTGCTTGCTGTCTTAGAGAGGGAAGAGGAAGAGATGGGATGAAATTTGGAACTCAAAATCTTATGTAAAATGAATGTTGGAAACCAGTCTTTACATGTAATTGGAAAAAATAAAATATAATTTACAAAAAGAAAAAAGAATAGATCTAATACCTATGAAACAAATTGTGGTGAGGAAAATATTTTGTTAACTATTACCAAGACTATAACCAAATTAAGGATATACAATATGACAGGTTCTGAAGGACTAGGGTGAAGGGTAGAGAGACTGGAAGATGCTTAATTATGGTTCTTTATTTTCTATTTTTCCTTAGTGTTGGACCCTAGGTAAGTCACTTAACCCTGTTGCCTCATTTTCCTCATTTGTAAAATGAGCTGGAGAAGGAAATGGCAACCCACTCTAGTTATCTTTGCCAAGAAAACCCCAAATGACTCACAAAGAGTCAGGCAGGACTGAAATGACTGAACAATAAAATTTGTCCTTGTGGAGAGGATATATTAACTTCAGGGGACTGGAGAACTCTTTCAATGAATCAGTAACACCGGCAACAAAATGGTCAGTGAATGGGTTGCTGTAGGTAATGCAGGATTCAATCCACAGCAAGTCAAACAATGCAACACAATGCCACAGAGGCACAGGAAAACCTTAAGGAAACTGATAGGGAGCACAGTTCAGAAGACCCAGGTTCACAGGCAGGTCTCTTTGCTTTTCTGCACCTCAGTTTCCTTATTTCTAAAATGAGGGGGTTGGTCAAAGTGATCTCAAATGCTCCTTACAGTTCAACATCCTGTGATCTTTTATAGTGCTGATGCGTGAGATTTTTAGCTTTTCAAGGCTTCAGAAGCCAATAACTAGAATGGTATCTACCATCTGCACTTTAAAGGTGACAAAGCACTTCCCCATACATGATCTCGCTGGCTTCTCCTAAGCTAGCATAATTTTATGATACCCTTTATACAGATGAGGAAATTGAGGCTTAGAGTTTAAATTTCTGCTTGAGATCATATAGGTTTTGTTGTTGAGTCATGTCTGATCCTTTGTGACCCCATGGACCACAGGATGTCACATCCTCTATTCTCCACTATCTCCCAAAGTCCGTCCAAACTTCTCTTTGTTGTTTCCATGACACTATCCATCTCACCCTCTGCCATACCCTTCTCCTTTTGCCTTCAATCTTTCCCTACCTCAGGGGTTATACAGCTAATAAGTGAAATAATAATGACGATAACACTAATAAAAGTAACGTTCATATAGTGCTTACTAGATGCCAGATCCTGTGCTAAGTGCTTCATAATTATTATCTCATTTGATTCTAATACCCACCCTGGGAGGTAGGTCCCATTTTGCAGATGAGGAAAATGAGGGATGTTAAGTGACTTGCCCAGGGTGATACAGCTAGAAGGATACATTTCTGAATCTGGTCTTGGTGCTCTATTTACTGTACCACCTCGCTGCCCCTGAGGTAAAGCTGGAACGAGAAACCGAGTCTGATAACTAACGTACTGCTTTTTCTACTCTAATATACTGCCTAACTTAACAGTCTCAGACAACTAATTTGCCATATTTTCACATTTTATATTAAAATCATGAACAACTCATATATTTATATAGTATTTTAAAATTTACAAAAGGAAAAGTGGTACAAATTTTCCATTTCATTTAATTCAATCCACTTCCTTGAACATTAAGCACCTATTGTATGCACAATGATGTATGTAAAAATTTAAGATATGTCTCTGCTCTCCTGGAGCCTGTAAGTCTAATAGAAGAATATGATGCAAACACAAATAATTATAATATGCAATAGTGTGAAAGAGGATACGTCCATTTAGATGTCAATAAAGTTGAAGGTCCTTAGGGGCAAAGAGAAAGATATTAAATATAAGAAGATATTATTTCAGATGCAAAGGAAGCATTACATACTTTGGAAGGGGTTTAAAATCCCAAAATAGCTCAACTGCATGTGAAAAGTCCAGCAAACACAATGAACCTGTCCCTGGGCACAGGCTGCCTCTATACCTCAGACCCACCTTCTCATTTCCATAAGACCCCAACAGAGATCTTGGAGGTGGAAAGGTGTGTACGTTAAGAGTAGGGTTCTCCACTGAGAGAATCTGAATTAGGAAGAACTGTTGAATAGAAAAGGCTAGATCTCTCCTACTTCCTGTCTGCAAGTGACAAACCTCAGAGCTGAAGCCTTGAGGGAGTCAAAAAGGAGAGGTCTCTGCCAATCTCAGGTTAAGTTACTACAGTAGCTGAAAGAGTACAACATCACTTTTGTTGAAAACAGAAGTCAGCTGCCAGCTTAGCCAGAGGCTGAAAGTGCTCAGAGATTGCAGCTGCCCATTAAAGAGTGAGTCAAGGCTAACAGGCAGACTTCAGAAAAACCTGGAAAGACTTAAATGAACTGATGTTGAGTGAAATGAACAGATCCAAGAGGATATTATATGCAGTAAGAGCCACAGTGTGCAAGGACTGTTTCTGATAGATTGAGCCCTTCATAGCAAAGCAAGGACCTAAAACATTCCCAAAGGACTCCTGATGCAAAAATGCTATCCACATCCAGAGAAAGAACTATGGAATCAGAACACAGAATGAAGAAGACTCCTTTCTCTTGTGTTATATTAGGTTTTACTTCGTTTTTTTCTCATGGTTTCTACCATTTGTTTTAATTCTTCTATGCAACATGACTAATGTGAAAATGTGTTTAATAAGAATGTATGTGTAGAACCCATATAAGATTGCATGCCATCTTGGGGAGGGAGGGGCAAGAGAGGGAGGGATAGAAAATTTAAAACTTATGGAAGTGATTGTTGAAAACTGAAAACAAATAAATTAATTTTTTTAAAAAAAAGAGTGAGTCAAGGGAGTCCAGCAAATAGAGTCCAGTATAAAACTGACTTACTCAGCCTAGATGTCACACCCTCTTAAAAGCAAATCCAACTAAGCCACCTATCTAGTGGGTTCCAGAGTTGTAAACTGCCTTGGACACATATTGGCCACACCTATTACACTTTTAAGTTTCTGTCTATTCCTCCTAACCCTCATGTTTGTGGGACAATGTGCTCCAGGTTTTAGGGGAAAATGCTTTGAAACTACTGTTCTTACTATGCCATTTGGGTATATTCCTTTTCTAAAAGTCAAGTGAATTTATTGGCTGATTGTAGTGGTGGGTGTTCATGAGCCACAGTGTTAGTAGTAATTATTCACAGGGTTATCCTTAAAATCTGAGATAGCAGTAACTCCACTGGTTTCAACCTGTTGGTGAAAGTTGTCCAGAGGGGTGCTACACATATATGACAAACTGCTTTAGAAAACTAAAGCAAAGCAAGTTACAATGTATGAAGGGGGAATTTGTTACTGACTGGGGGAAACAAGGAAGATTTCATGAAGAGGGTTGCATTTAGGGTTTTTAATGATGGTAGGAGGTCAACATCTAAAAAAGAGTAGGAAAGACATTCTAACATAAGGAATAGCATTAGTAAATATTATTATCTTTATTTTGTAAATAGGAAACAGAAGCCCAAGAAAATTGAGTTGATTTGCCAAAGGTCACACCACTATTCGGTGTCAGAGCAGGGACTCCAAACCCAAATCTTTTGCCTTTAACTTCAGTGATCGCTCTGCTCTCTTATGCTATATACTACGTTAAATAAGGGTCACTGGGAAGGTCCAGAGGAAAGAGTAAGAAGATGTTATAACCATATTTGGTATATCTATCTATTAGCAGAAAATTAGGCCTTTTTATATATGGGAATTTTCCATGGAATTGAAGTGCTAAAATTTTTAGTAACTTTAATAATTTTTAAAGAAAATGTCCTAAAGTATATTCTGTACTTTTTCAATTTAGAACAGTGGGAACCCTGCACACTTGTCAGGGGGTCTGGGAACTCAAAATTATTTTCATAATAATACTGTTTTCATTTCTAATATGGTAAATATCAAAAGACATAACCTACATAAACAAAAGCTCTTTGGGGAGTACTCAACAATTTTTAAGAGTATAAAGAGGTCCTGTAACCAAAAAGTTTAAGAACTGCTGGTCTAGAATATACTTAGCATAGCTTAACCTTATATTAAAACTCAAGGTCATCTATCATATTGTAAACTGCGGGAGGATAGGGAACATTTTTTATACCTCTCTTTTTACTTCACAATGCCTGTCACAGTCCCTTGCACATGTAAGTACTTGATAAATATAGGCTGAATGAATTTATCATTATGAACATAAATTATGATAATCTTTTATAATACTGCCCCAGTGGCTTCAGTAGAGCTCTTTGCCCCTATACTATGTTGTCCCAAATTGCTGTGTTTTTATAGTTCTTTTTTTCCAGTTCCTTTTTCTTTTCTCTCAGTTTCAGGCAAGATTCCTTTATGGGCAAGCAGAAATCTAAAAATCCACTTCAGTGTTTGGCATTTTTAAAAATGCATACTACTTGGAAACACTGTGCTTAGGATATAAAGATTAAATGAAGAGGAGTAGACTCTGCTTTCAAGGGGCTAACAATCTACTGACTTGGAAAGGAGTAAGAATTACAGAACCATAGAATGTTAAAACTGAAATGGAACTCAGACGGGGTGACTGATTGGGGTTCAAACCATTCTTATTGCTTCGTATGTTCATCAATACTCCTCACTTCTACCAGTATTTCCTTCTAATCTGCTATTGTTGGGAAGATAAATTACTCAAGATGCTACATCAAAACAATTATTCATCAATATTCCTCATATGCAGACTCTTAGAAGGTCAGTCATCTACACCAACAATATCCCACCTGCAATAAGGATCCCCTCTACAATATTCCTGACACATGACATACAGCTTCTTCTTAAACACCTCTGTGAGTGGGGAACTGACTTCCTTCCAAGGCAACCTGTTCAAATTTTTACAGTTTCAACTGTTAGGAAAATTTTCCTTATGTTGATCCAAAATGTGTCTCCTTATAATGTCTAATCATTGGTTATGATTCTGCCTTCTAGAGCCAAGCAAAAACTGAATCTCTCTTCCACATGTAATTCTAAAGGTCACAATGAAAGTCAATAAAGAATATCAAGAAATATCAAGACAAAATCAAGATGCAGAATGATACATACATTTTTGGACATGCCCAATGCAGGAATTTATTCTCTTTTGACTATACATATTTGTTACAAGAGTTTTCTTCTTTTTTCTTTTTCTTAGGGGGAGGAAGTGAATGGGAGAGAAAATAAATGCTTGTTCATGGAAGATAACATAAATTAAAAAAAAAAAAAGAATGCGCAACAGAGTGGAAAGGCTTCTTTTTCAATGGATAAATAAAAAAATTCAGACTCATAGAATCTCAGAATTGGGAGGAACACTAGAAGTCAGATAGTCCAACCCATGCCTGAACATGACATGATACAATATATTTGACATGTGGTCACTTGAGAACTTCTATTGCTGGGAATTCAGTTACCTTCTAAAGCAGCTCATCTAACTTATGGATAGCTGGAATTGTCGGGTAGATTTCTAAATCTGCCCTTCTTCAATTTCCATCCACTGTTCCTTATTTTGTTCTCTGAGGACAAACTAAACGGGTCTCATCCTTCTTACTATAATAATAATGATAATCCTTAAAATTCCTTGAGAGAGTTATCTTCCAGTTGCTTCAGCTGAACTTCCAGTTTGTGTTCTACTTTGGCAATGTCCTTCCAATTGAACACATACAATATTGTAGATGAGATCTGACCAGGGGAGGCAGCTAGGTGGCACAGTGGATAGAGTATTGGGCTTGTAGTCAAAAAGACCTGAGCTCAAATCTGACTTTAGAAACTTCCAAGCTGTTTGACCCTGGGCAAGTCACTTAATCTCTGTTTGCCACTGGAGAAGGAAATTGCAAATCACGCTAGTATTTATTTTCAGTTTTCAACAATCAATTCCATAAGTTTTAAATTTTTCTCCCATTTTCTTCCTCCTCCCTCCCCATGATGGCATGCAATCTTATATGAGTTCTGCACATATATTCTTATTAAATACATTTTCACATTAGTCATGTTGCATAGAAGAATTAAAACAAATGCGGGAAACCTTGAGAAAAATCAAAACAAAACATAACAAGATAGAAAACAGTCTGCTTCATGCTGCATTCCGACTCTATATTTTTTTCTCTGGATGTGGATGGCTTTTTGCATCAAGAGTTCTTAGGAAATGTTTTAGGTTCTTGCATTGCTGTGAAGGGCTCAATCTATTGGAAACAGTCCTTGCACACTGTGGCTCTTACTGCGTATAATGTTCTCCTTGCTCCGCTAATTTCACTCAGCACCAGGTCATATAAGTCTGTCCAGGTTTTTCTGAAGTCTGCTGGACAGAGGTCCATAAGGTCATGAAGAGATGGACATGGCTGGAATAACTGAGCAAAAATATGAACAGGATGTAACACAGCAACTCTCCTTCATTCTGGGCACTTTGCTTCCTCTCAATCCAGCCTAAAAATAATGATTTTGGTATCATTTCAAGTTTTAAAACCATAAAACCTCCATATCTTTTTCATATAACCTCTTGAATGAAGAGTGGAGAGAAGAATTCCTCCCAAGTTTTTTGTTGAGTCATTTTTCAATCATGACTAACTCTTCATGGCCCCAGCTAGTAACTGTCTGAAGCCAGATTTGAACTTACAAAGATAAGTCTTCCTCCCAAAGCCTCCATTTAAAGAGGGCTCTCCCAGGTCGACCATATCTTCACTTCCTACTAGTCTTCATTCCTTTGGACTGGACTCCATCATGTCCCTCCACCAGGATACCTTCTTCCCACCTCTCTTTTCAACCTCATTTTGTGTGTTGTCTTTTCCCATTAGACTGAGAACTCTTTAATGGCAGGGACTCTTCCTTTTTAACATCTTTGTATCTCCAGAGCTTAGCATAGTGCCATGCACATAGTAGGTGTCTTAATACATATTTACTGTCCGTCTTAGTACAAACTGTTGCTTAGCCAAATCTCATCTCCCCTCTTCTACACTTATACAGTTGATTTTTAGAATCCAACTGTAGAACCTGACATTTTCTCTCTTAAATTTCATCTTCTTAGATATAGCTCAGCACTCTAGCTTTTTAGAATATTTTTTAATTGCATCTTTTTCAATCAGAAAAAAGCAGTCTTGTCTTCCTCCCATCCCAATTGAGAATGAAAGAAAAACAAATGCCTTGTTACAAATATGTAAAGTCAAGAAAAACAAATTTCCACATTGCCCAGTACAAATATATATATGTTTCATTCTGCACTCTGAGTCTTTTACCTCCTAGGAGGTGGATCACATGTTTCATCATTAGTCATCTGGAATTGTGGCTGATCACTATGCTGATCAAAGTTCCAAATTTTCCAGTGATGTTTGTCTTCACCATCCTATTGACACTGTATAAATTGTTTTCCAGGTTGGGTTCACTTTGTTTTGCATCAGTTCATAGAAATCAAGATCCTTCTTTTTTGGATCTTGCCTGTTGCATCTAAGTTGTTAATTATAGCTCCTTTTTACATTATTCTACAAAGGAAGGCAGCAAGAGTGTTCTGGTGGTGGGCTGCAAGTTTTAAGACTTGCTGGAAGGAAAAGAAGTTTAAGCCAGGTCTGCAGGAAGAAGACCCTTCTCACCACAGCAAAACAACATATTAATGAAATGATGAACCATAAGGTTCTCAAACTGCTACACTTATTATATACATGGTTACTTACAATCTAAGTCAATGAACTCTTGTTGAAAGCCCAACACTATAAATGCTGTCCTTCCTTTTTCTTTCTTTTTTTTTTTTTGGAGGCACTGGGGTTAAGTGACTTGCCCAGAGTCATACTGCTAGTAAGTGTCTGAGGCCACATTTGAACTCACATCCTCCTGACTCCAGGGTTGGTGTCTTATCCACTTCACTACCCCATATATAAGCTTTAAAATCACTGTTTTCCTTGCTAGAGAGCTTCTTTCTGGCTTCTTTTCAAGTTTGTTATTGGTTGAGGTTGCTGGAAGTCTGACAAAGAGGGCATTAATGTGATCATATGTACATGTTTTCTCATCTTCTCTTTACCCTTTACTTAAGCATTGCAGAGAAATGAACTTGCTGTTGGGGTTAATCACAAGTGGAGGAGTCATGATTAATGTACTCTAACTTCCAGCTCCCTTTCTGATTCACTGCACTGTGACCTTGAGCAAGTCACTTATACCTTTTTAGAGCTATTTTTCACCATTATGAAGCAGGAATTACAATACTAATGTACTTAGCAGAAATGATTTGTGGTTTGACTAATTAAGGATCATAAGAGCCATCTAGAAATACAAAGTGCTGTATAAATGCCAGGTATTATCATTCTTGCACTTGACCATTGACACTTGCAGAAAGCACCATCATCTAAAATGGAAGATTGTGACAAACTGGCAAAGGCTTATTAATGTCACAAGAAAATGACAGAGTTAAATATTCATGTTTAAGTCCTAGTAGATATTTACATTCAGAGAGGCAAGTTCTGACACACAAATCCCATTAAGGTCAGTACTAGATGCAAACTGAGAAGAAAATGTAGCTCTATCGTTTTTTTCCCCTTCTTTTTTTTTTCTTCCTGAGACAATAGTAAGACAAGTGGTTTTGTGACTTCAGTGCAGGATTTTAAAACAGAAATCGTGGTACATCTAACACTCCTGATTCAAAAAGAAGAAATTATAGCCTTTCATTTGTATAGCAGCATGTAACTAAGGTTTAGATGAGTGAACAGATGCATGCAAAAATCAGCCACATGCATGGAAAACATTCATTTTCACAATCTGGTAAATCTGCTAGGTATGCATGAAACTGAGCCAAATAGATTTCCAGCAGAATGCAGTGTCACTGCTTTGGCACAATAGAAACCTCTCTCAAATGCACTCGTTGCCAGCACTGGCACTGTATGGTACAGCTGTGTTTATCGATCACTCAACTACATTTGGCTCTATAAGAGTTAATTCCTCAACAGCCAACATGATTCCACTGATCCCAGCTGACCAATCTGCTTGAAGGAAGCTTCTTGAGGATGATATATCTCAAGAGTGCCACATTATATTGCCTTAGTCATACTTTAGATTTCATCATTTCCTAGAAATGTATATCACCTTCCTACTCTGAAATTACTCACTCAGCAAGGATTTATTAAGTACATATTATGTGCCAGGCAGTTTTCTAAGCATTGGTGATACAAAAAAGGTAAAAACCATCCCTGTCTTCAGAGAATTCACACTCTGATGGGGAAGACAATGTGCAGATAAGTATGTACATACAAGATGTATACAGTAAGAAATCTCAGAGGTAAAGGACTAGCACAAGTGGGTGGTAGTCAAGGAGGAGGACTGGGCAAGGTCTCCTGTATTTCCCTAATCATAATCTCTTATACTTATGTCTCTCCTTTGCCTCACTTGTAAAGCTATTCATTTCCACTGTGATCTCCAGGGCTCTGTTCTCTGTTCACATAACCCATCACTTCTGCTACATCTCCACTTTCCTCCTTCTGAGTCTTGATTTTATAGTTGGTCACTGTCCTCTGTCCTGAAATCCTCTGCCTCGTCCAACTGCCACAGTAATGTCTACCTGTCCTTCCAGTCCTTAACTCTGTGTCCACCCATCATCTACCTTCTCTCTTCATTTCCATGCAGCAGCCCATGCTGATAAACATGCTTATTGTATTCATCAAAAAAGTTATGTAATCGAATTACAACTGAGTCCTCAGAGTTGCACAGCAATCTTTTAACTCTTTCTTGATTCTTCTATCATGCTCCTCTCCGTGACTATTCAAAACCCTTTCCTCTCTTCTCAAACACCAACTCTTCTCCAAAACCCTTCTCTCTCAACAAACAAATCACCTTCCACTAGGAAAATCAAGGCCATACACCATGAACTTATATTATATATGAATATATATCTGTATCAACAATATAATAGAATAATGAATTAAAATAAAAATAAATAATTTAACAATATAACTATATTATTATGTATATGAACCACATGAATCTATAGTCAAAAGTCATATATCTTCTCCCATTCTCTGCTCCATTGCTCCAGCCTTAGAGGTGGCTCTTTTCCTTTTTAATGTTAACTTCTTTTGCTTTTGCCCTTGATTCTATTCCCCTAGGATTTTGTCTCAGAGATAGATTATTCCCTCCTTTCTCTCATCTTCAGTATCTCTCTTTCTATTGGTTCCTTCCATGCTGTTTACAAACATGCCCAGTTTTTCACTTTAACTTCATTTTATCATCCTGTATCATTTCTTCCTTTCACTTATGAGATTTTTGGAAAGAGTTCTCTATCATAAAGACTTCCTCCTCATCACCCAATCATTTCTCAACCCCTTACAGTAAGACTTCTGGTTCTACCACTCTCCTGAAACTGTTCTTTCCAAGATTCTCATGTATCTCAACTGCTAAATTCAATGCCTTTTAAAAATTCCTAATTATCTTCTAAAACTCTCTACAACTTTACACTTCCACCTCAATATTCTTCTTCTTTGGGTTCCATGGACATCACTTTACTTCAAGTCTCATTACGTCTTGCTTGGTGTTTAGTCATTCAGTTATGTCTTACTCTTTGTGACCCCATAGACCATAGCACACCAAGTCCTCCTGTCCTCCACTACCTCTAAAAGTCTGCCCAAGTTCATGTTCATTGTTTCCATGACACTATCTATCCATCTGATCTTCTGCCATCTTCTTTTCATTTTGCTTTCAGTATTTCCCAACATCAGGATCCTTTCCAATGAGTCCCATCTTCTCTTCATGTGGCCAAAGTATTTAAGCTTCAGCCTCAGTATCTGATCTTTCAGTGAATAGCCTGAATTACTTTCTTTAAGTATTGACTGATTTCCTTTTCTTGTTGTCCATGTACCACAATTATTCAAAAGTGCTGTTTCTGTGGTGCTCAGCGTGTCCAACTCTCACAGCCATATATGGCTACTAGAAAAACCATGGCTTTGACTATATAGCCTTTGTTGGCAAGATGATGTCTCTATAACATATTGATTTGCCATAGTTTTCTTTTCAATGAGCACATGTATTTTAATTTCATGGCTACAATCACTATCTGTAGTGATCTTTGAGGCTAAGAATAAAAAATCAGACACTGCTTCCTTTTCTTCTCCCTCTATTTGCCAAGATCTTGGGGTTTTTTTTTATGTTAAACTTTAAGACAGTTTTCACATTCTCCTCTTTCATTCTCATCAAGAGCTTTTTAATTCCTCTTTACTTTCTGTCATTAGAATGGTATCATCTGCATATCTGAAATTGTTGATATTTCTCTCAGCCACCTGAATTCTAGATTTTGACTCATCCAGTCTGGAATTTTGCATGATGTATTCTGCATATACATTAAATAAATAAGGTGACAATATCCAACTTTGTCATATTGCTTTTCCAATCTGAAGTAATTTCCATTTCAGGTCTAACTGTTGCTTCTTGGTCCACATACAGGTTCCTCAGAAGATAAGTACGATGATCTGGTACTCCCATCTCTTTGAGGACTTGCCCCATTTTGTTGTGATCTACACAGTCAAAGAATTTAGTGTAGTTAATGAAGCAGAAGTAGATCTTTTCCTGGAACTCCCTTGCTTTCTCCTTAAGCCAGTAAATGTTGGCAATTTGGTCTCTAGTTCCCCTACCTCTTTGTAAACTTGCCTGCTCTTATGGTAATTCTCAGTTCACATATTGCTGAAGCCTAGCTTGCCAGGATGACTGTAATGACTACCTCATTGGCTCTCTGCTTCAAGTCTCTCCTCCATCATCTATGCAGCTTCCAAACTAATGCATGTTTGACCATGTCATTTCTCTGCTCAAAATTCATAAATAGGTCCCTATTCCCTATAGCACAAACTCAGTCTGATATTTAAGTTCAATCTGGCTCCAGCCTTCTTTTCTGACCTGATTTCAGTGTACTCTCTTTCATGTCCTGTATATTTCAATTGATTTGGATTGTCAGTTGTTCTCAGAACTCAGTATCTGATCTCCTTCCGCTGAGTATTTGCACATGCCATTTGTTATGCATGGGATGCACTCCTTCTTCAAGTTCCCTCTACTCTCTAAGGATTCCTGTCTTCTTTCAATTGCTACTTCCTCTATGCCTTCTCTAATCTCTACCAGTGATCAATATTCTCTCTGATTGTCTTCATAATGGTATCATTTCAATAGAATGATCCCTCCTTGAGGGATGAGACTGTTTTGTATTTGTCTTTGTATCCCCAGAATCAGCAAAGAATCTAGCACAGAGTCTTGGGTGCTTAATAAATATTTATTGAAGAGAATGATCCTAGTCTACTGACTCTTAGCCCAACACTCTTTTAATAACAATAGCACTAATAATAAGGATAGTGATGGTAGCTACATTTATACAGTGATTTAAAGTCTGCAAATTGCTTTACCAGTATTATCTCATTTGATTCCTGTAACAGCCTTCAAAGGTTGGTGCTATTATTATCATCCCTATGTTACAGATAAATAAATTGAGTCTTACGGGTTAAGTGGCCTGCCCAGGGTCACCCAGCTAGTATGTGAGACAGGCCTTGAGCTCATGTTTTCCTGACTCCAAGCCCTGAACTCCTGCCACTGAGTCACCTTTCTGTCTCCTTAATGCTGTTCTGTTGCTCAGGGAGCCATGATAAAGGAATGATTTGTCAATATTCAATCATCTAGTTCTAAAATTCTGATTTGATTATATACTTACAGCATAAACATTGTACAAGGTACATAGTTTGAAATTTTTACATCTGCTCAATATAGCATACCATGCAAAGTAATTGTTCCATAAATAGAATTGTAGTAGACAGAATGTTAGCCTTGGAGTTGTTAAGATCTGAGTTAGAATTCAGCCTCTGATACTTACTAGGTGTCTGGCTAAAGGCACTTTTTAGGGTCTCAGTTGTCTCATATGTAAAATAGGGCTAATAATATCTGCAGTTCCTACTTCACAGAGTAATTGGGAGGCTCAAATGAGAAAATCCACATGAAAAACTTTTTGAATTTTAATGTGCTATATAAATCAGTTGCCATTGCTCATTTCTTATCAACAAATCCAAGATATTAGAATGAGAAGATGGAAGGGACCTGGAATCCTTATAGACCCCATAGAGAAACAGCAGAGAGAACGGAAATAATTTCAAAAACTTTTTGCAAAGAAATAACAACAAACCGAAAAGTTTTTTAAAAATGAACAAGGCAGAGAGGCATGCTAATGCAATTAAAACATAGTAAAGAAGACTGAATAAGCTACAGGAGCAGAAGCAATGGAGGTGTTGAGGAAGGGGAGGAAGACATCCCAAGGGACACATTGAAAGAAGCTAAGTAAGGACTGGCAATGCTAAGTAAATCTCAAGACCAAATAAAAGAAGATCTTGAAGAAAATAGAAAATCAGAAGAGGAAATTAAGAAGTAAGAAAAGCAAAAAAAGAATTGGTGGAATTAATGAAGAAAATTATCATTATAAAAATACAGTTAAAATCCTAAAAAAAAATCTGTTGAAGCAACAAAATTTACAAAAGTTGAGAATGGAATTACATTACAGAGTAGAGCAGTTAGAAATGTGAGCTCAAAAAAATCTCTGAACTGTCCAAACTATGAGGATACATAAAATTCTAAGATATATTACATTTTCTTCCTGGAAATTAAAAGGATGATCACTTTAAGGACATAATTTACACAAGAACCTTATGGGAGAACTTCTGGTTATTTTGAGCCTTATAATCCTAATTGATTTCCCAGTTACATACTTGAGCAATCTGGAATGGTCTCTATACCATAATCAGGACCTTCCGCAGAACTCCAAGGCTTCCAAGGTTGACTTCCTTATAAATTTCTTAGAGTTTCTAGGAAACAAGTTGCAGTTTGGGTCACAAAACTTCTGACATGAGTTGACTGCTGAACCCACTAGCGCCATACAATTGCTTGTTCTCTTGGGCATTTCCCTCCAAGTCTCCATCAAGTACCTAAGTTCTTATTTTCTTGGGAAAATAGTCTTCTTGTTCCAATAGCTTCTCTTCTTTCTGGTCATGTGGGCAGGTTTCCAGAGCTGTCAGATTCTCTTCTGCACAAGTTAACAGGGACATTGATTTTGGAGGAAGTCTGTCTCCCACACTGCTTATCTACCCCAGCACCATGGCACTGTTCAGTTTTATTAGCACTGCCTGGCTGAGAGAGAGAGCTCCTTTCCCAAGTGACCACAAAGACTTTTTTCAGCTCCTTCCAACTCTGGCATATGTATTTTTAGTCTCTTAGGGACACACTTCTTACCTGAATAAGGGGCACTCAACTCTGTGGTTTCCAAATCGGGTTCCCTGTACCTCAGCAGGATTTTCATCTGTTGTGATTGTTTTCTAGAATGGCTGCTGGGAGGGGGTCCCATAAATACAACCTTGCTTGGCTGGCTTCCGGATGAATCCTGACTCTGAGTCTCTTCAGGGATTCTTGCATTCCTGGAGTGAGGTGTCTTTTTAGAGGGATTGGTATAGGAGACGGATTGTCTCCAAAAGGTCCTTTGTTCTACAGATTTTAGTGTTTGTATATAACTCTTAAAAATAAAATACATCAGTTTCTGAAATACTTCATGTTGGCACGAGCTTGAAGCTCCCTATTTCTTTGAGGATGAGTTGGATTTCCCCATTAAGCATATAAGAAAGCCAGATTTTATTTGGAAAAGACTATTAAAAAGGATCTTTGGAAATCCCTTCCCTCTATAATGCCGGGAAAATATTTTTGAAGGAGATATAGAAAGGACGTGAAATTCTGTGTCTCTTATCTAAGAGCTTTACCCTTGAATATGAATGACTTTTCTTCTCAATTAGAGAGAAGAGAAGGTTCTTAACGTAGTTTCTGAAAAGAAAGGTTATGGGGCTAGCAAGATAAGACTGAGAACAATAACTTAGGAGGTTTAATATGGAAAAGATCAAGAAGAAGAAATGATTGTTACTAACTTTCAGGACTATGAATATAATGCTCCTACAATCTTTTAAAAATCTTATACCAGACAGTTTTGATAATTACTGATTTGTATTATAATCTGAAATCTGGTAACACCAAATCCTCTGTTTCTATTTTTTTCATGGTTTTTCTTAATATTCTTGACCTTTTATTCTTATTACACAGAATTTTGTTTAATTCTATAAAGTATAACCTCAGTAATCTGGCTGTTAATGGCATAAAACCTGCAGACTAATGTGGGTAGTACCATCATTTTTATTATATTTAAGTTGCTCAGTCATGAATGCTGAATATTTTGCTAGTTCTTTAGGTCTTCTCTGATTTATATGAAAAGTTTACATTTCCAGAATTACACAGTCTCAGAGTTGGAAGGGACCTTGGAGGTAATCCAGTCTAACACATGCCTTTAAGTTCTATGTTCACTTTGGCATATGAACTCATACATTTATTGCATTTTGTTACTTTAAATGTTACCTTTATTTCTATCTCTTCCCTCTGCCTTTTGTTAGTAAGATACAAAAATACCAATGATTTTTTTATGAATTAGTTTCATATCCTGCTAATTACTGAAACTATTAGTTTTTGAATTGATTTGCTAGAGTTTTCTTTAAAAAAACAACACAGTATGAATGTAATGGAATACTGTTGTGCTATAAGAAATAATGAGCAAGCAGATTTCAGAAAAACCTGGAAAGATTTACATGAACTGATGCTGAGTGAACTGAGCAGAACCAGGAGAACATTGTACACAATAATGGCAACATTGTGCAATGATCAGCTTTAACAGACTTAGTTCTTCTCAGCAAAACAATGTTCTAAGACAATTCCAAAAGACTCAAGATGGAAAATACTATTCACATCCAGAGAAAGAACTATGGAGTCTGAAACCAGACTGAAGCATACTATTCTCACCTTTTTATTTCTTTCTCTTGGTTTTTCTCTTTGTTCTTATTCTTCTTTCATAACATGCCTAATGTGGAGATATGTTTAATATGATTGTACATGTATAACCAATATCAGATTGCTTGCTGTCATGGGGACATGGAAAAGTAAAGGAGGGAGGGAGAAAAAAACTTTGGAACTCAAAACCTTATAAAAGTGAATGCTGAAAACTTTCTTTACATGTAATAAGGGAAAAAATAAAATACTATTTAAAAAACCCCAAGACACCAACCCATCATAGTGGACACAGAGATATTTTTTCCTTCATTTTTGTCTATGCTTACACTTTTAATTACCTTTTCTTGGTTTACAGATATTGCTAGGATTTCTAGTATTATGTTAAATAACATAGATTTTAGACCAATTATTTTTATCATGTCATCATTTTTATTGCTTTTACTCGTGTTTTTTTAAACATTTTCAATCTAAATGAGTACTGTGTTCTGTCCATTTTTATGCCTCTATCAATGTACTTGTATAATTTAATGCTTTTGTTATTAATATGATTAATTATGCTGTTTTCCATTGTTGTAGATTCCAGTTAAAATTCAATTTGATCATAATCAGTTTTCAGATATATTACTGCAATTCTTTTGTTAATATTTTATTTAAAATTCTCTCTTATTGGTTTTGGCACATTCATCTCTTAGAAGGAGCTTAGTAGAGTTTCTTCTTATTCTGTTTTCAAGAACAATGTATGTAACAGATACTTTTTTATGTTAGGTAGAATTCATTTGCAAATACATTTAGACCAGGAATGTTTTTCTTGGAGAGTTCGTTTACGATTTACTCAATTTCTCTTTCTAAACCTGGGCTGCCATAAACTTTCACTTCCAGTTGTCTTCAGTTGGATAATTTAATATTTTTATAGCTATTCACCCGTTTAATTTAAATTTTCAGTTTGTTGGCATACAGTTGGATACAGTTGCTTCTGGTGATTTTATTGAATTCCTCTCAGTTCTTTGTAAATTTCTTCTCAATTCTGATCTTAGTAATTTGGTCCCTTTTATCCTTCTGTGTGTGTGTGTGTGTGTTCCTCTCCCCATCTCTGTCTGTCTCATCAACTTTGTTCCTATAATGTCCATAATAATTTACCTTTATTAACATTCTTCTATGAATATTTATGAATTGAAGGATTCATTATCACAGTTTTAGTGTATCCTGACTAAGACCCATTGATGTAGGTCATCAGCGCTTATATGTATGTTCTCTATGACTTCATGCCAGTTTTAGGAAATCAGAAGAAATATTCTTTTATCACATTCTAAGGCCATGTATGACTTTTGAGAATGCTTTCCTAAAGGTGTTCATTTATTTGATCTCATCATAGGTCTTACTGGGCAACTGCCTATTCCTATATAGAACATGCAGATGTGTCCACTTATTTAGGGAACTTCTGGTTTAGTACTTTCAGAAATGCTATGACAGTATAGATTTTGGGCACTAGAAAGGATCTATACTGGAAGACAACTCTGCTATCCAAGTTTAATCAAGAGTTGAAACATCCATCATCAGCATAACCTATATTAAGCTGTTTTTCAATAGTCCCTGAGCCCACCATTTGGGGAGGAAATCCAATTTTAACTCTCACGGGGAAGAGACCTAACCTGAACAATTCTGCAGGGGTTGCCATTTTTAAGAAGGTTACACGCATCTCACATCTCTGTCTTGAATTCCCCACCAGCTCTCTCAAGTGGATACACTGGAACTATCTCTCTCTCTGTTTTGATGTTGGTGAAGAAAAAGCCAAGAATAATCTTGGTGAACTTGGTCATTGCCAATGAAAACAGCATACAAAGGCCAAAGGAAAGCCAGCAGGGAATTTCACTTGCATGCAATGAAAATACTCTCAATACCTGTGGTCTCAGACATTATGCCCCTAGAAGGAAGCTCGTAATTACTGACAACAGCTCATCAGCAACAGCAAGAAAGCTAATGTCTCCAGTCTTTTGAGAGTAGCCTCCAGTCTTTCCTTACTTCCTTTCAGGATCCTTTCTGAAACAGGAGGCAATAGACGAAAAGGGAGGAATTAAGTTTCAAGATCCATGTTCTGTCCCAGAGGAAAGTAATTTCCTTAGCAACTCTGACAAAAGTGCCTTGGGATTTAGCTCATTAGCTGTAGCATAACTATCACGCCCTTATTCCAGGTAACCAATATGAAAGCTGGAAATAGCTGGTGTTACTGTACAGAATGAAGCATTGTTGGACTTCTGGGACAAGATCTTAGGCCAAAAGCATGGTGGGAGATGTTCTGCAGGTTTGTTTTCCTGAAGGGAAGGGTTGTCTCAAAGAAGAAAAATTTTGCTTTAGGGACAGCCAGTCAGTAAACATCATTTATCAAGTGCCCACTGTGTAAAGAACACAGACTTAGGCACCATGGGGAATTCTAAAGGAAATAATTGTGTCTGCTCTTGAAGCATTTCCAGTCTAGAATGGCTTCTTCTAAACAGAAGTCAAAAATGATACTTAATGCAGAAATCAGGGCCTTGTGAGCATAAAAATCATAACTATAACACCAGAACAAGAACCAGAGGATATCAATAAAATTATTATAGTAACTGCTTACATTTTCATGGAACTTTCATATTCTTTTATCTCATTTTATGCTCAAAACAATCCTGTGAATTAGGCAGTTCAATTACAAAATTTAATTGGATGCCACCAAGAGTCAAAGCTCTTAAAAACCCACAACATTCTTCCTTCAAAAAAAGATGTAAAAAGATAAAGGCAGCTTAAAAAAGAAGGTAAACAAATGTAATGATAATTATATATGCAAAAAGGAGCTTGGATTATACTGTCTACACCAAAAGGTTTAGGCAAGATTTCACCTATACTGACATTAAAATGGAAATAATAATAGTCACCTACCTTCCAGGGTTACTGTGGGGATCAAATAACATTTTTGTCAAGAGTTTTGCAAACCTTAAGACACTATGAAAATGCTAGCTATCATCACCATCGTCATCATCATATTTTATTACTATAACTATAATGTTGAATAGGATTAGTTCTCAGTCTAATCGTAAATTTTTCAACTGTGCCATCTTTGAAGATGGCCTTTATACTCACAATTTTCCTTTCTTCCTGTAAGTAAGTTCATATCTGCAAAAAGGACTTAGCACAGTGCTGGGCATGGAATAGGAGATATATAAATGCTTCCCTCCCCATCTCCCTCTCCTACCCTACAAGTAGGGCCTCATGAACTGTACCTTTTCTTTCTCTGCATCCCCTATCATAATTTACCAATCTGGCTTTGCTAAAACAAAAAGCTGTTAGAGCTGGCCAATGTTCAAATTGGCTGGCATGTTAGATAATGAGCTCCCTGACCCTGGAAATGTTCAAAAGAAACTGAATGACCACCCATGAAGGACACTATAGAGGAGATTTCTGTTGGGGGAGGGTCAGATTGGATGGCCTCTTAAGGTTTTATGATGGATGGATGGATAGATGGATGGAATAAGCATTTACTAAGCATCTATAATAGGCCAGACACTGTATGCCAAGTTCTTTACAAATATAACCTCATCTGAGCCTCACAACAATCCTGTGAAGTAAGTTAATACGTTGCATCACTCATGTAACATACGTGTACTTTTAATAGGGGTTTTCTAGAGGAAAAGTCTAAACCCAGAGGAAAAATTTAATGATTGGATTTTCCAGAACCATGACAGGAAAGAAAGGTAGATGTTTGGGAGTAGAGGAGCCTTCTGGTGCTTTTAATAGGGGTTTTCTAGAGGAAAAGTCTAAACCCAGAGAAAAATTTAATGATTGGATTTTCCAGAACCATGACAGAAAAGAAAGGTAGATGTTTGGGAGTAGAGGAGCCTTCTGGTGCCCCTAATGTCAGTACACAGGTGCCCATGCCCACCTACTCTGCCTAAACACATGAGGCCAGTCTTGACGATAACTTGAGGGTAACATGAAACCAGCTTTTAGGGGTAAGAGGTGAAAGCGATCTGTGGCTGCCAGGTGAGCACTAGGGAGACAGAATGGATGAGGAAAGAGTTAGAAAAAAATGTGCCAACAAGATACATGGGTAAAAGATAAGATTTTTACAGCCCACAGAAAGTTTCCATGTATTCTGACTATAAAATGCTAAATGGAGTTTCCTCCCCATAAAATGAGAGAGGTTGGGCTTAATCTCTCCTGAGAGCCTTCTCAGCTCTAATCCATGATCCTAACCTTCTGTGCAGCAAATTGACAGTTAGTTTGTGGGGAGAGGGGACATAAGGGGAGAGGAAGCTAAAATTCCAGCTCTGGGCCAAGATGGCAGAGTAGAAAGATTCACATGTGCTAGCTCCAAACCCACAGCCCATAAAATATCTGTAAAGAAGAACTCCCAACAAATTCTGGAGCAGTGGAAGCTACACAACAATGGAGTGGAGGAGATTTCTGTTCCAGAGAGACCTGAAAAACCATCACCAAAGGTCTGTCGCCCACCAGACCCGGAGCAAAGCCCAGCCCTGCCTTAGCCGCGAGGCACCTACAGGAGCAGATCCAAGCAGGCTTCAGGAATAGAATCTCCAGCGGCAGCCCAGGTCCCTCCACCCACAGTGCAAAGGTCAGTGAGAGAGCCTGTTTGGCTGGCCGAGTGGGGTGTCTCCATAACTCAGGCTCGCTCAGGAGGCAGCAGCAGACAGGAGCTCCCAAAGCAGACAGGAGCTCGGATCCATTATTGAAGGTCTTCACATAAAACCCCTGAGGGAACTGAGCCCTATGAGGTAGCCCTGCCCCCACCTGAGCACCTGAACTTAATCTCACACTGAATAGCAGTGCTGCCCCCACTGAAAGCCCTGAGGCTGGGAAGCAGCATTTGAATCTCAGTAACTGGCTGGGAAAATGCCCAGAAAAGGGAAAAAAAATAAGACCACAGAAGGTTACTTTCTTGGTGAACAGATATCTCCTCCCTTCCTTTCTGATGAGGAACAACAATGCTTACCATCAGGGAAAGACAAAGAAGTCAAGGCTTCTGTATCCAAAACATCCAAAATAAATATTCAGTGGTCTCAGGCCATGGAAGAGCTCAAAAAGGATTTTGAAAAGCAAGTTAGAGAGGTGGAGGAGAAACTGGGAAGAGAAATGAGAGATGCAAGAACAGTATGAAAAGCAGGTCAACACCATGCTAAAGGAGGTGAGGAAAATGCTCAAGGATTTGAGCAAAAAAATGCTGAGGAAAATAACACCTTGAAAAATAGGCTCACTCAGTTGGCAAAAGAGGTTCAAAAAGCCAATGAAGAGAAGAATGCTTTCAAAAGCAGAATTAGACAAATAGAAAAGGAGGTTCAAAAGCTCACTGAAGAAAATAGTTCTTTAAAAATTAGAGTGGAACAGATGGAGGCTAATGACCTTATGAGAAACCAAGAAATCACAAAACAAAACCAAAAGAATGAAAAAATGGAAGAGAATGTAAACTATCTCATTGGAAAAACAACTGACCTGGAAAATAGATCCAGGAGAGACAATTTAAAAATTATGGGACTGCCTGAAAGCTATGATCAAAAAAAGAGCCTAGACATTATCTTTCATGAAATGATCAAGGAAGACTGCCCTGATATTCTGGAACCAGAGGGAAAAATAAGTATTCAAGAAATCCACCGATCACTGCCTGAAAGAGATCCAAAAAGAGAAACTCCTAGGAACACTGTGGCCAAATTCCAGAATTCCCAGGTAAAGGAGAAAATATTGCAAGCAGCTAGAAAGAAACAATTCCAGTATTGTGGAAATAAAATCAGGAAAACACAAGATCTAGCAGCTTCTACATTAAGGGATAGAAGGGCATGGAATATGATATTTCAGAAGTCAAAAAAACTAGGACTAAAACCAAGAATCACCTACCCAGCAAAACTGAGCATAATACTTCAGGGGAAAAAATTGTATTTCAATGAAATAGAGGACTTTCAAGCATTCCTGATGAAAAGACCAGAGCTGAAAAGAAAATCTGACTTTTAAATGCAAGAATGAAAAGAAGCACGAAAAGGTAAACAGCAAAGAGAAGTCATAAGGGACTTACTAAAGTTGAACTGTTTACATTCCTACATGGAAAGGCAATATTTGTAACTTTTGAAACTTTTCAGTATCTGGGTAGTTGGTGGGATTACACACACACACACACACACACATACACACACACACACACATGCACACACACAGAGACAGAGAGCACAGAGTGAATTGAATAGGATGGGATCATATCTTAAAAAAATGAAGTTAAGTGGTGAGAGAGAAATGTATTGGGAGGAGAGAGGGAGAAATGGAATGGGGTAAATTATATCTCATTCAAGAGGCAGGCAGGAGACTTTTTAGTGGAGGGAAAAAGAGGGGAGTTGAGAGAAAAACAAGAAGTTTACTCTCATCACATTGGAGTAAAGGAAGGAATAAAATGCACACCCATTTTGGCATGTAAACTTATCTTACAATACAGGAAAGTAGGGGAGAAGGGGATAAGCAGGGTGGGGGGGATGATGGAAGGGAGGGCAATGGGAGGAGGAAGCAATTTGAATCAACACTCTTGGGGAAGGACAGGATCAAAAGAGAGAATAGAAGCAATGGGGGCAGGATAGGATGGAGGGAAATACAGTTAGTCTTAAACAACATGAGTATTATTGAAGTCATTTGCAAAACTACACAGATATGGCCTATATTGAATTGCCTGCCTTGCCAAAGGAAATGGGTGGGGAGGGAGGGATGGGGAGAAGTTGGAACTCAAAGTTTTAGGAACAATTGTTGAGTATTGTTCTTGCTACCAGGAAATAAGAAATACAGGTAATGAGGAATAGAAAGTTATCTGGCCCTACAGGGCAAAAGAGAAGATGGGGACAAGGGAAGGGAGGGATGATAGAAGAGAAGGCAGATTGGTGATAGGGGCAATTAGAATGCTCAGTGTATTGGGGTGGGGGGAGGGGACAAATGGGGAGAAAATTTGGAACCCAAAATTTTGTGAAAATGAATGTAAAAAGTTAAATAAATTTATAAAAAAAAAATAAAATAAAATGCTAAATGGCCATGGCTCAATATCATAGCTATACATGTACTCAATTTTAAGTCATTAGAGGCAGCTAGGTAGATGGATATAAAAGCAAGCATCCCAACATACACAGGAGGGCCTGCTATACAGGTTTTTAGAGCTGCTTTTCTAAAAGGAAAGCAGCTTTTGAGGTATCAGCAATCAATCACATGTGTCATTCACTTAGTTCAAAAGTCAGCACCTTGAACTTCAGAGAAAATACAGAGAAATCAAAACCAACAGACAGGGTTTCCAAGTGTCTGACAGTAAGCAATACATACATGACAGATCAACAGACAGATCCAACCATCTGCCCATAGATACATAGTTACCAGAGAGAGAAGCACCAGCGTCTGGGTTTTCAAAGGGTGTGGGGCGGGAGGGTGGGGGGGTGGGGTGCTGTTCCTTAGTGACTGGCCAGATTCTCGTCTGGCCAAACAGACACTTCCAGTGAAGAGCCCCAAAGTAAAACTTCACCTCAGAGTATATATACACTTTTCAGAGCCAGAGAGCATCACAACCATTGACAACCAGTGCATTAGAAATTAATGGGCCTTCCCTAATCAAGCTTCCCTTAATGGGCAGGCCCATCAATGGGTGGGGAAGACCTTTAACCCTCATTAGCAATAGAGTGCTATATGCTGGGGGTTAGGAAGACCTGAATTCAAATCCAGCCTCAGAAACTTATTAGCTGTGTGACCCTGGGCAAGTCACTTAACTGCTGTTTCAGTTTCCTCAAATGTAAAAAGTAGCACTTCACAAGGTTGTTGTGTGGATCAAATAAGAATGTATTTGTAAAGACTATTATTTGTAAAGCACTTAGCACAGTGCCTGGCACCTAACAGATGTGCCATTTATCATGGAATCTTAAGAGGTCACCCAATGCAACTCTCCCTTTCTCCCCAACAGAAATCTCCTCTACATCATCTCTGATGGGTGGACATAGCTTCATGTGATCATTTCATTTGATAATTAAGTAGCTCTTTATCTTACATACCAGCCAGTCTGATCATTGGCCAGCTCTAATCATTAGAAAAGTTCTTCTTTATATTAACCCAACATTTTGTGCTTCTCTGTAACTTACATCTGTTACTCCAGGTTCTGTCATCTGACAAACTAGAAAATGAATAGACACCCCTTCACTTCCTAGTTTGTCAAATATTTGAAAGCATTTATCAAGTCCTCTGATGAATCTTCATTTCTATATGGCTATATAAATAACTTTGGTTCCCTCACACATCCTTCATGTGATATTATTTCCAGATCTCCATTAGCCTAGTCATCTTTCTTTGGAGGCTTCCCGTGTAGCAACAGGGATCAGAAGAACTCCCTTAACTGCTGAACTATGACACTTTCCATGGAGCTTAAGAGACATGTCCCTTAGCCCCTTGCCCAGGATGCATACATTGCTTGTATGACCTAACAATTCCTGATTGTTCCCTGTGAGTCTGTGTGAAGGAGGGAGTCATCAAAGATAATTGGCTACTGAAATCACATGAGGGACAAACTCTTATGAAGGAATGTTCTCCCGTAGTAGTCTATAAAAGTAGATCCTTCAGTTGGCTTTCTTTGGAGGCTACTCTCTTGGTGAGCAAACTTCTCCTTTGGATTTCTAGTCAGATTAGGGGAGGGAGGATTTCTCTCACCTCTCAATGCAATGGCAATTAAAAGCCTGTGACAATGGGAACATGGGCTTGCCTAGGTGAGTCTATTTCTGGTTCCTACCTTCTGTTTTCTCCTTTCTTTCCAGGGCACAGAAAATGACTGACAACCTGTAAAATTGGGATTTTAGGCACTGGCATTGGTGTCTAGGTGGTGAATTCTAGAGTTGGAAGCTAACTAATCAAATGGAGGCAAGCTCGTCAGAGGAGATGACCACTCATATCTTCCTGGAGCTGATCAACTAAACATTGTCCAAGTTGTGGCCTCACTCAGAAGGACATTTAGATCTCATGAGCTGCTCTGACAGTCTAAGGCTGAGGTGAAAGTGACATACTTCTTCAGCAGCCCAATAAATTGCCTTCAAATTTGGGGGAAATACCATATGCTACTTGGGATGGTTTATATTTCTGTGTTTGTTGATACTATGAATCTTTTGCATCTTAAGCATTTTCTGGGGTAGAAGAAAGAAACAGTTGTTATATACCCAATACCCACAGTACCATTTTTAGAAGGGATTCCATTGCCTGTATTTTGGAGAAACTCTAGTCATGGGCCATATTTGAACAACTTTTTAGAGATTTCCTCAGAGCTTTATTCCAGGGAATAGGCAATAAATCAGAGAGAAATGAGAAGCCTGATCTCTCCCTTTCTTTGTAGTCAGGACCCTGAGGATGAATTAGAGTTTGTGCATTGGATCCCTGGGGCTACAGGTCAAACTAGTGTGTCAGTACCTCTCGAAGTCTGATTTCCAAAACTGAACATAATATCTAGATATAGTACTAATGCAGACCGCAAGACCATTAGCTTTCTTAAATCTAGATACTATACTTCTGTTAGTACTGGTAGAAGTATTAATAGTACTTCTACTATACTTCTAATATTGCATTACTCTTTCATTTTCACTAAGCTTGATGACAACTTATTAATTATTAGGATCTTCATTTTTTACCCCATACAGACTTACGTAAAATCAGGTCTCCCCCATGCTTACAAGTGATTTTTAAAAAATGTCTAAATGCAGGACTTCACATCATCTCTATTATTTTTCACATTGCTGGCTTTATCTTCCTGCTGCAGTCTATGAAGGCCTTGTCTGAATTCCCTTGCCTGGGAGGCCAGACTCTGCTAGCCTTATCTTGCCCAGGATTAGGCCTCCACGGCACTTCTTTGATCATTTCCTTCCACATGTATTCCTCCCCAACTTTCTAGTTCCCCTTTCATGTGTCTTCCTCCCCCATTAGAACATAAGATCTTTGCTTATGTTTATGTATTCCTAGAGTACAGTACACTACCTGACACATAGTAAGCACTTAATAAATCCTCATTGATTGATCTATGTGCAATTTTCACAGAAAAATTAGGACTCTCAACTCCTTGCAACATCTGGCAGACAGGAGTTAATCAGTTCGACATCTTCTTACTCTGCCAACACTAGGGAAGGAAGGGCATGTGTACCTTTTGGTAGGCAGCCTAGTGCAGTGGCCAGAACGCGGGGCCTGAAATTATGAGACCTAGTTTGCCTCCTGTCTCCTATATCAGCTGAGTAATCATTCACAAATTAATTCACTCCTCACATCTAGGTATCCTCACTTATAAAATGAGGGTAAAACATACTTGTACTGCCTGCCTCACAGGGTGGTTGTGATACAAGCACTTCACAACCTTCAAGTAGCAGGGTATTCCAAAAGTCTTTAAGCTTTTAAAGCTTAAAACTTTACTAAGATCTTTGAGACTCTTGTATCTGTGCATACGTCATTACTGTTGGTGCTGTTATTGATGAAAGGTATTAAAAGTCCTATCAAATTTCAGTTCTTTGGAAGCTTGTGACTAATTTTGGAAATTCTTTCCTCCTTTATTTTTTTTATCTCTAGGAGGCAGCTAGATGGCACAGTGTCAATTCATGAAGATCTGAGTTCAAATCCAGCCTCAGATACCACTTATGTGACCCTGGGCAAGTCCCTTCACTTTAGTTTTCTCAACTGCAAAATGGGGATAAGAATAGCACCTACTTCACAAGGTTATTGTGAGGATAAAATGACATAATATTTGTAAAGCAATTAGCATAGTACCAGGCTCCCAGGAAATGCTGAATAAATTCTTGTTCTCTTTCCTTTCTCCTGTCTCATTTTTTATTAGGCTACCTACTGGTCTGCAGTTCTTAAAATTCTTTGTGTCATGGACCACTTCTCAGAAAAAAAATGTTTTTAAATGAATAAAATTAAAGACATAAGATTACAGAGGAGCCAAGATAGTGGAGTAATAGCACTTTCTAGAGCACTCTAGCCAAGTTCGGCCAAATATCTGTTAAAAATGGCTCTAAAAAATACTGGAGCTGCAGAACCCACAGAATGACAGAGTGAAGCAAATCTCCAGCCTAAGACACCCTGGAAGGTTGCTGGGAAGTGTCTATTGCACCATGCTGGGAGCAGAGCTTCCTGAAAGAGATCCCAAAAGAAAACCCCCTAGGAATATTATAGCCAAATTCCAGAGTTCCCAGGTCAAGGAGAAAATATTGCAAGCAGCCAGAAAGAAATAATTCAAGCATTGTGGAAATACAATCAGGATAACAGAAGATCTAGCAGCTTTTACATTAAGGGATCAAAGGACTTGGAATATGATATTCCAGAAGTCAAAGGAACTAGGATTAAAACCAAGAATCACCTATCCAGCAAAACTTGAGTATAATACTTCAGGGGAAAAAGATGTTCATTCAATGAAATAGAGGACTTTCAAGCATTCTTGATGGAAAGACCAGAGCTAAATAGAAAATCTGACTTTCAAGTATAAGAATCAAGAGAAGTATGAAAAGGTAAACAGGAAAGAGAAATCATAAGGGACTTACTAAAGTTGAACTGTATACATTCCTACATGGAAAGATAATATTTGGAACTTTTAAGACTGTTCTCAGTATTTGGGTAGTTGGAGGGCTTTGTACATATAGATAGAGGGCACAGGGTGCACTGAATAGGAAGGGATGATATCTAAAAAAAAATTAAGGGGTAAGAGAGGCATATATTGGGAAGAGAAAAAGAGAAACTGAACAGGGCAAATTATCTCTCATAAAAGAGGCAAGAAAAACCTCTTTCAATGGAGGGAAAAAGGGGGAAATGAGAGGGAAAAAGTGAAGCTTACTATCAACACATTTGGCTTAAGGAGGGGAAAACATGCACACTTAATTTGGCATGCAAATCTATCTTACACTACAAGAAAGTAGAGAAGGAGGGGATAATTGGGGTGTGGGGGGATGATAGAAGGGAGGGAAAATGGGAGGAGGGGGTAATTAGAAGTAAACACTTTTGGGGAGGGACAAGGTCAAAAGAGAAAATAGAATAAATGGGGGACAGGATAGGTTGGAGGGAAATATAGTTAGTCTTTCACAGCATGACTTTTATGGAAGTCTTTTGCATAACTACACATGTATGACATATTGAATTGCTTGCCTTCTCAGTGGGGATGGGTGGAGAGGGAGGAAAGGAGAGAAGTTGGAACTCAAACTTTTAAAAACAAATGTTAAAAACTGCTTTTACATGTAACTGGGAAAAAAGAAATACAAGTACTCGGGTATAGAAATCTATCTTGCCCTACAAGAAAATAGAGGAGATGGGGATAAGGAGAAGGAGGAGTGTGATAGAAGCCAGGGCTAGTTGAGGGAAGGGGTAATCAGAATATATACTGTCTTGGGGTGAGCAGAGGGGAGAAATGGGGAGAAAATTTGGAACTCAAAATCTTGTGGAAATGAATGTTGAAAACTAAAAATAAATAATTTAAAAAGTGAATAATAATACAAAAGACATAGGATTACAAAGTAAAACAAAGTTTGGTGAAAACATAGATGTGATTCCCCTTTCCCCCATGTTAGTTTGTGAACCTACTGAGGGCCTATGTTCATTGGACCTCAGGGGCAAGAACCTCTGAATTAGAGTTTGGGCAGAAGATGAGAACGGGAAAATCTCAAGTGATGTTATTTTGTTACCTTTGAGACAAAATGCTTAAAAAAAAAAAAAAGGTGGGTGGAAGAGAAATTCTGAAATTACTGGTTAAAACAGTGACTCAGTATTATTTGTAGCTTTTCTGTTCTACTTATCCCCTACTACCAGAGAAAGCAAGCATTGGCTGTAGTTTGTGGAAAAATATGATTTCAATCATCAGCATATGCAGTACAATGATGATACCAATAGAAAGAATTCAAAACAATTGTCCAAAACAGAACCAATCACTTACCACATGGAAGTATGTAAACAAAGCATTTAAATTCTGTTCAGGCTAGCAATATCATTCTGCCTAGAATATATTCTTTCTAACTATCTCTTTTTTGAAATCTCCTGGCTGTTTCCAGATCAGTAAATAAAAATCAGAAATAGCATTTGAATAGATAAAAAGTCATTGGTCTGCTTAAGTGGAAGTAAGTTTTCTACTAACTCCTTAGAACAGTGTAGGTTTCCAGGAACAGGCATGCTATTCTTTGTGTGAGCAAACTTCTCAGTAATTCAGGTAACGATCTATTACTGCACTTTTGACAACTGTGTAGTTCAAGCACGTGTGGATATTCAATAAATATTTTAAAAGAAAAACATGAGTCACTGGAAAGAAATGGGAGGAAAACACATTTTTGATATAGACTCTTAAAAAGTAATCTTGACAACCCAAATTTAAATTCTGTGTTTAAATTTGTGGTTTAAAAGAATGAGCAAGCAACTTGAATGGCACATTTAGGAAAAAGACAAATATGTTACTAACTGGACCGAACCTTAGCAAAATGATGAATTAGGTAGTGTTGATCATCAGTACCCTCAGTCTCCTTTTCTTCACCCCTTTTCCCTTCTCGATTCTCAGTGGTGCTGCCTCACTATAGATGCCCAGTGATCTCATACTTCTACTCCTCCTCCCCTTTCAAAACTTGTTTTCAGAGAATAAGTTAACAAATTCATTCTCACTACAATGTAAATGACTGCTAAGATTTAATGTGTTGTATACCTTCTAGAGATATTTTCATTTTAACAGGGGACAAAGGTTAGACCTTTAGGAATTATTTTACAGTAGAAGAATTTCAAGAGAAATTGAGTAATTTCAGGAAGTATCTTTTGGACAAAGAGGCTTTCCCAGTTACCCTTATTGGTATACATACAAGGTGAATTCTACCTGTTATTGCCACAACCTCCAGGCAAACATGATATATTCCTATATAAATCACCTCCAGAAAACCCAAGGTTGATTGTGATTGATACCCATGTAATTATCTACATTAGTACATGCAATTAATATGCACAGGATTATCTACCTTGATACCTATGTGAATGATATCCATGTGATTATCTACTCTGAGGATACACCCATCACTGTTACTAATGCAATTATCAACCAAGATATATATGGGAATCGATTCCCATGTGATTATTTACCCCAAGATGTACATGTGAGTGATGCCCATGCAATTATCTAACATAATGATATGCAAGTGATTGATACCCGTGTGATTATCTGCTACAATGATATCCAAGCAAATGAAAACTGGCAAATTCTGCATAGCTCTAATAATAACCTTCAAAAGCACCAATGATAATCAATCTCTAAGACTTAAGAAAAATTCTTCTTTAAAAATAAAAAAGCCCACCAGCATGCTGAGAGTATGTTTTTGTGTGTTTTGGTATGTGTGTGTGTGTGTGTGTGTGTGTGTGTGTGTGAAAGAGAAAGAGAGAGGAGAGAGAGAGAATAAATATCCCCTAATACATTTTGCTATTGCAATTTTCACTTGAAAAGCGGTGTAATAGCAATGGGTTACCATTCACTAATTACACATTTCATTCTCTAGTCACTCAACTCCTTTCCAGTTCTAAGATCTCATGATTCTGTAATCTAAAACTAATTAATTGCCAATTTCAAAGAAACAAAATTATTTATAACTTTTCTGTATAAGGGAGTCAGGATATAAAGTGGGCTTTAATTTGTCACTAATCTTATTTAGTTAGTTTCACTGGCATAAAGAGCACAGGCACCATTTTGTCCATGTTTCTAAAATAAAGTATTTTGAAGGTATGTTCACTTTCATTTGTCTTTTTCATTTCTACGAATAGACTCATAAACTTTTCCCCCTGTTCTCCACCTCCCTTTCTCCCCTAGTTGATTCTGGTATCTAGTAACTATGTTAGGAAATTAGGAACAAGCCATTATTATGCAAATACTTATGTACAAATGAGGATGGACACATAAACAAGCAATTTCCACAGATTTTTTTTAAACCTGTGCACATAATCTGTATTCTTAGAGAACTCTATATTTAGGTTTTCCTTTCTAGTATCTGGTGCTTGTCATATGTATATGAGTATGTGTGCATATGTAATATATAATAGGTAATTCTAAGCTTCAATATTTTATGTCATTTATCTTGTCTTAAATTCACAATCCTCCCTTCCTACTTTTGGGAAACATGTCTAATAACCCTGTAGTATTTGATTTTCTTTGTTAATGTCAAAAATGCTAATCCGTGAAGACTCGCTTCCTAGATAATGTTAATTCAGCTGCCAGCTTTATAATAGGATTATGCTTTCCAGGATTTAAAAATCCCACTTGTTAGCTACAAAATAGACTTCTACTAACAGCTATAAAATCTAATTTAATCCCTATTGGTACTAACTAAATAGTAGAGGTACAATTTATGTCTAGCTTCACTTAACACCCTGCTACCTCCTATAAATATATAAAATTCCCTTTGAAGTTATAAAAGGAAATTGTTCAGTAGGATAAATGGCCTCTCATGAGCCCAATCATACAATATCTCTAAGGCAGATCAAATGTTGTTTACATATTGTAAGGATTATGGGGAAAGTTTATTTAAATAGATTAATCCATGTTTACTTGTATTAATGCTCCCTTTTTACATCATGCAAATTTAACTTAAAACGATCCACATTTTTTTCCATTTGAGAATAATTATAGGGTTAGTCTTGAAAAGAACCCATCAGAGAGCAATGAGTCAGTCCACTATGTGGTATTCCACCATTGAGTTTGATAACCCAATTAGGTAGCAGAAACATCCAGGGTCTCAGATACAATTTCTTTTTGAATACTATGCCAGTTTGCTTTATGGAATGAATCTCTGTCCATTACTGTAAATCACTTAGCTGTTAAAAAAGGGTGAGACAGCCCTTGGGGGAGTGATTTGGGGAGGGGGGGAGTAGAAGGTGGATAAGTAATCATCATACAACTAAGAGGAAAAGGGAAAGTGGATTCTCTTTTTAGCCCAGGGCTATCCGTTCCAGCGCTCCTCCCTTGTCAAAAATGGAGTCGGATCAGCATTAAAGGGCCTTCTGGGAATGCAGAAATTGAGAGTGTGGTAGAAACAGGATGGAATCTCACCCCTTTTGCCCCCTCCCCTTCCAGACAGGTGACTATGGGAAGCTTATGGTTGGCCAGATGGGAACAGAGCTCCTCTGGCAAATACTGTTTCAAGATGAAGGAAAGGGAAACAAGAAGGCTGATATGTAACATATCAAAGAATATCCAGGCATTCAGAAGTTGAAACATGAATCTCAGGGCAGTCGAATCTCTTTAAAGATGCAAATTGCAGTCAAACAGAAAACAGTAGGACTCTGTTTATCCTTTCACAAAGGGTGCAAACTGCTAATCGGGCCCCATTGCTAGGCTGGCCACTTTGTTTATCAATAAACAGGAAGACAGTTAGACTATAATTTTCCTGCCTGATACTGGTAGCCAAAGGAAAGGCTGGCAGCTTTGTAGTATTGGGTTTCAGTAGCATCAAAACCCAATTATTATTGTAATAATGTATGGGTGTTTGCAAGTCGCACAGGCACGTTACACATGTCCACAAATACATGTGAAATATGTTGGCAGTAAACAAACATGGGGAATGTATGTACAAAGGAGGCTGTCAAAATAGACCACTTTCTCCAAGAGCTCAGCTATGGGTTGCTAGGGAAGGTTTTGGGGTTGGTTTTCTTTGTGGGGAGGGGGGAAGTAGGGGTAGTCTTTCTTCTTTTGTGGTTTTAAATGTGAAATCTGTACAAGCAAGAACCATTCACATACAATGAGAACAAAATTAAACAAAAGTGACTCAGTAAGTAGGTAAAATTCTCTGTTCCATCATTAGGAATTTAGCTGTAAGTAAAGTAATATGTTTTAATGATTATGGCTTGTACTCTCTTAAAATGGGGCTTAAGGACCCAGGGCTCTCTAATTCACCAAAGTAAAGCAAAGAAGCCATTATTTGGATCAATTAAGTCTCTCATTTTAATCACTGAGGTATTCCTAATGAAAATATCTAAAGGTTGAAATAATCCAAAGGAATTACCCCCAAATTCCCTACTTGTATCTGTACCAACTTCAATCCCTTTTCCACATTGTATTCTCACTGTACTATGGTGTGTCTTTTTAGTGAGATCCTTAAAATCTCCTAAATTTCTCTCCTAGAACTGATGGCTTCCCTCAATCCAAGAATATGGAACAGATCCCACAGATACCACAGGTGTAAAGGTGAAGTCACAGCTAGGGAAAGGTACCTACAGTGAAAAAAGTCATAATGTGGTAAAATCTTATTGATTTGATAGTATCTGCTTAAAGCTTACTAACCAACAATTTTCTTTTGGCCAATATTATTATTAATTATTATAAACAGTGTTGGGTGTAATATGTGTATGGACAGAGAAATACAGAGACAGGGAAGACTGTCAGACAGTTGCTGTAATGCATTCTGTCTCTGAGAGAGACGGAAGAGAGAAAGGTAGAAAAGAGAGCTTGTTGCAGACCCTGCTGGCTCCAACCTTGATATGCAATTATTTGTTCATCTGTAGGAGCTACAAGAGCCAAACCTCATCTTTGCCAAACTCTGCTACAACTGAATTTTCAGATTCTCTCTTTCATCTGTAAACCACCAAGCAATACACTATACTGGGCCCAGATCAGAAGTGAAAATACAGGGCCAGAAATGGTGGAGGAAGGGCATTAGAAACAGATGGAGAAAATTTTATTAGGGCTCTCTTTTCACTGACTAGGGGAAGACAGGGAGAATCAGATATTAGTTTGGAGAAAGATGTGTGAACCTAACATAAAGTAGAGACAAAAAGAAAAGTGAGTAAAGTCTCATTTTCACCAATTTCTGGGTTTTTTTTTCCTTCATGCTATGATTTAAAGTCAGTTTCCCCTTAGATGACATTATGGGATTCCTTCCATGAAGAAATTTAAAGTGAACCTACTACCTGGTTTATAAGATCCTTTTTCAGAATTATATTTATCCTCTTGTATATTCCTTAAAGAATATAGATTTGAAAAAGGATAATAATCCATAAAACACTCTCTTACATTGTACTAAATATTCCAATAGTCTGGAGAGCTACTTATATCCCTAAAATAGACAATGTGAAATAGTAGCCATCATGGGGCAGAGTAATGTGGTGGAATGAGTTCAAGACCTAAGAGTCAGGAGCCCAGGGTTCAAATTCTGACTCTTGTAGTCATCTTAAACAATTCATTTAACTATTTTGAGCCTCATATTTTAAATTATATTCTCCCTGCCCCCAGCTCTTTAGGAGAGAAACTGTCCATTTCTGCATCTGTATCCTCTGTGCCTAGCACGGTATCTGATGCATAGTAAATACTGAATAAATGTTTGCTGATTGATCTATAAAATGGAAATAGTAAAACATGATCTAACACATAGGACTGTTGCAAGAAAAGTCCTTTATAAAAACACAGTCTCTTCATCTAGTAAAGGAGGGTTAAACCTGATCAATGGTCTCTAAAGTTTTCTGAGTGTATACCCCTACCTCACACCAAAAAATTTTGAGCACATACCCTGAATATTGTATGTTTATTTTACAGAAAGTACTACTAATATTGTATACATTATAAAACATAAAATTTTAAAACTTGAGATAATAGCTAACATTTATATAGTACTTTAAAAGTTTGTAAAGTGGCTTACATATATTATCTCATTTGTTCTTGGTAACAACTCTGTAAAGAATGTACTATTATTACTATTCCCATTTTAAAGATGAGGAAACTAAGGTTCAGGGAAATTAAGTCACTTGTAGCTGTGACATGTAGCCAGTGACATGTCACATGTCAGTGTGTCATGTAGCTAGTAAAGAAAAATTCACACTAATGTCTTCCCAATTTTAAGTCCAGCACTCTCCATTAGGCCATCTAGCAATCTCTAAAGATAAAGATGAAATAAACAATATTTTTAAAATACTGTTTATTTTTAATGGTCCACAAAATACTTTATACCCATTAAATATAATAAAATTATGTATCAATAATAAAAATACTGTCTATAATAATATCTTCAGTGAAAACAATGTGATTAAATATATTTCATTATTTTTTCACATCTTGATTTAACACTTTATAATATGGGAATATGTCCAAAAAATGCTGAAAACAAAAGAATATCAGCCTTTTCCACTGTTAGACTTTCTCTGAGATATGGAATTCCCACTATTCCCTCAGGATACTTTGCATACTATACATGATATGTGATTGGCATATGAACCTAGTGGGAGCATCCATGTTAATCCACATATTAAATAACAGGAAAAGTTAATTAAAAAAAACTTTTAAACTAGAATTTATGATTTATTTTTCCTAAAGGCAGTTAGGTCTATACTGTCAATCAACATATATTTTCAGCAACAACGAAACAAGGGGCTAATTGGAACGTGGATCCTACTGCTGGCAGATTAGGAGTACGGAGTGTAGGGGACTATATCCTACATGTTTAGGGAAGTTAGGTCATTAGAACTGTAGGTTTAAAAAAACATGGATTGAAATATGCTTCTTGCATTTATTGTGCTAAATGCTTTCTGGAATATTTGGTAGGACTGCTTCGGTAAGTATGTTGCACACTGACTTGGGGTAAGCTTATAAATAACTCTTCTTGAGGACTGCCTTGTTCTGTGTTTTTCCCCTTAACTCCCCCACTTCCCTGTAAGTAACAAAGCAGCCACAATTCTTCAGGCATTTGTTTTTCTTTATGAATTCATGCCAGTCTGAAAGCTCTGCCTCTGTAACCCTGTTGGATGTACTTGGTAGCTGTCCAGATTCCAAGTACCTTTCTTCAGTTACAGAGTTTTGCAGAAACATTCTTCTCTCGGGCCACTTCCTTGTTTTGGATCGGAGGTTCTGAGATGTCCATTTTTTTTTTTAATAGAAGGATGTAAATTTAGCAGTATGAGCTAATTCTTCATCTAAATGGGTCACAGCTGGCTGGAGTAGGGGAATGCTTTTCTGACAAGCTTCTAAAGAACAAGGCTGAAGTCTAACCATCTTTACCTGTGGGCACTGGGTGGCTGGTAGCATCAGAGATAACACCAGAGATGGACACCAGTGCTACCTCATCTACCCATTGTCTTCTTCCATTTATTTTGGTTTAATATGTGAGAACTAAAGAGGAGCTGTGGTTTGGATTCACTTAGCAGGTGACCACTATAATGGTGAAATTAGCCAGAATTATAGAGGCAATTCTTAAAAGGTTTGGGCCAATGACTCACAGTCCACATGGAAAGTTGAGATATATTTAAGAGATTAAGCTTCAGTATATCAAACTCACAAAAAAGAACTGTAAGGAGTCTTCTACAAACTGAAATCTGTACTCTCTGTGATTTTTTTTCCACCTTCATTTTCATCTTCTTTCTCAATTATCTTTGACATTCATCCCAACTGAAAATGATTTTTCCTTTTAATTTTTTTCAACTAGCAAGCATTTATTATCTTCTCTTTCCTCCCTCCCTTGGCACTAGAAAAAAAGAAAAGCGTAATCCCTGTAACAAATACACAGAGTCAGAAAATTTCCAAAATGTCCATGTTCAAAAATCCACATCGTGCTCTTTATCTGAGTCCATCACGCCTCCTTCGGGTAGGTGTACAGCACACATAATCATTGTTCTACTGCAGCTGTGGTTGATTATTCCAAAACTGTTTGTCTTAACAAAGCAAGATAATCTTTCTTCTGGAGTAATTTCTCCATTCATTATTTTCTTTGCAGGTTTCTGCATCATTGTCCTCTGTCTGCCATTTAAAATTCTTCACGGTCTGGCCCCAATCAACCTTTCCAGCCTTACTACATGTTATTTCCCTTCCCGTGATCTCCGATTCACCTAACCTTGCCTCCTTTCTATTCCACATACATGATACTCCATACCCTATCTGTCTTCAGGCTCTGCTGTCCCCCATGCCTGAAAGGCACTCCCTCTTCATCTTGGCCTCTTAGAATCCTAAATTTTCTTCATGGCTCACCTCAAATACCATGGTGTACATGAGTCATTTCCTAATCTCTAATAGGTTCAAATGTCCCACACATGTCTAAGCTGTCTCCACCATAGAACATAAGCTACTGGGAGCTAACACAATGCCTGGCACACAATGTGATGATTAATATATGCTTCCTGGAGACTTCTGGCCAATGAGGCTGCCTGAATGGATGCAGAACAGCCAGCTCCCACACACCTGCTCCAGCAAAACCCTGAAATGTGTACCAGACTGGATAATAATAAGGTGTGTGTTCGTGCCATGAGAGAAATGATGACATGACTTGCACTTGACTTTGTTTTGAGCGAGGGAGGGCTGTGCAGGTCACCATCCTCACTTCTCCTCCAGAGCCATCTGAATCCAGTGACCAGATATTCATCAGGATGATTGGGGATGACCCAGGATGAGGCAATTGGGGTTAAGTGACTTGCCCAAGGTCACACAGCTAGTGAGTGCCAAGTGTCTGAGATGAGATTTGAACTCGGGTCCTCCTGACCTCTGCACTGGTGCTCTATCCACTGCACCACCTAGCTATCCCTAATAATAATAACAAAATTCAGTGAGAAACTACAGTGACTTCTTCCACCCCAGAACTGCATAAAAAGTCATTAAGGAGCTTGTGGACCTTAGAAAAGGGATCCAGAGCTGATCCTGGTATATGTAAATAAACCAGTAATCTCCCAGTGCAATGAGAGATAGTCCAAATACACATATAGACTATAGGGCTCTGGGCCTGGAGGCAAAAAGAACTCAGGCAAGAAAGTTCTGGGGAGGGGAAAGGACCTTCAAACCCCCTAGGAACACCAGTGACCAGTGTGATGCATCAGTGCAGTATCAAGACAAGATTAGGCACCTAGGACTTCTGAGGTCCCTACCAATCTGTCCTGAGATTCTGTTGAAGGCTCTGAAGATCCAGTGCCCTGATCTTCAAAGATCCAGAGGTGTCTAACCTCAGGAAGAAGTCAGCACAGGAATCAAGGTGACCCAAAGTGAGAACAAACAGGACCAAGAACTCCACCCCAAAATGCTGCAGGGGAAAGAGTCTGGTCTGAGCACAAAGCCTCAATTCAGAAACCAAAGCTGGAAAGGTAAAAGAACCCAAAGACAATACTAGTCAGTTATTATTGCAATATTATTATTATATACTATATGCAATATTATTATTGCAGATCTAGAAATCCCCCCCAAAGGAAGAAGTGACTACCAAGTGTAAATAGAAACTCCAGGAAAAAAAAAAGAGTCTTCAACAAGGATCTAGATTAGTTAGAAAAAATGAAACAGGAGATGAAAAAAATGGGGAAAAAATCTTATGGGAAGAATCAGAAGGAAAATAGCCCTTAGATGAGAAAGTAATAAGCCTTATTCAAGAAATGGACTCTCCAAAAACTGAAGCATAACAAACAGAAATCAATGACACTATGAAACAGTAAGAAATATTAGAATAAAATAAAAAGATTGTAACAAGAGAAGAAAGTGTAATGTTACAAAAAAACTGACCTGGAAAGGAGGTAAAGGAGAGACAATCTAAAAAATCACTGGATGCCTTGAAACCTGCAATAAAAAAACAACCCCATACTCAGACACTATATATACTTTTAAATCATAAATGAAAACTGCTCAAATAGATTAGAACCAGAGGGCAAAGTCAAAGAAACCCCCAAAAGAAAAGTCCCAGAAAGGTCACAGCAAAAAAATCCTGAGCTCCCATGTCAAAGAAAAAATATTACAAACATCCCAAAAGAAGCAGTTCAAACACTAAGAAGTTACAGTCAGGATCACAGATGACCTAGCAGCTTCTACTAAAAGTATTCAAAAAGGTTTACAGCTAAGAATAACTTTCACTGCAAAACTGAATATCATCCAAGAATGAAGTAAGCAGAGCCAAGAAAACAATATACCTGATAAATGGAAAGAAACATACCACAAAAAATCAAAAGTGAGTATAACAAAATTACATAGACCAAACATAATTCATATGGAAAGATATAAGAAAACACCCCTAACCCAGACCTTTGTGAGGCTAGGCTTTTCACAAGTGTTGAATATGGCACATGCTTTTGGGCTTTTTTCTAATTAATTGATCAGCTACGCTATTGTTTTCCTCTTCTTTTTCTTTTTGTCTTTAAAAAATATTATTTGTTATATGGAATGGCTGTCTGGGAAGAAGAGGAGAAAGGGAAAGAAAACTGGGGAAAATTATAATGATGTAAAAAATTCAATAAAAACTTTGTAAAAATTTGAATATTATCCTACAAGGAAAAAATGAATCTTTAATGGAATAAAAGACTTTCAAGTATTTCTGATGAAAAGACCAGAGCTGAGTAAGAACTCTGAAATGCAAACACAAGAAAAAGTTCAGACAGACTTACAAAGGTAGATTTATTTGAAGAATTAGAAAAAACGGTAAGATGATGTGGTGCTAACATTCTAACAGAGGGAGAAGAACCTTAATGTCTTCAAAGGCATTGAGAGAATTAAATAAGCAAACAAAGGATGAAGGTATAATGGTGCTATTCTAAGGTTTTGAAGAGGGTCAAGAGAAAGGGTGATGAGAATACTCTATTGCAGAAAGGAGATGGAACTTGCTACTTCCCATAATTGAATGAGTGTGTGTGTGTGTGTGTGTGTGTGTGTGTGTGTGTGTGTGTGTGAGTGCACACGTGCAAGAGAGAGAGAGACAGAGAAAGAAAGAGACAGAGACAAAGAATATAAACATGTAAGAAGGTCTGGGGAGTAGGCATCAAGTGTACTTCACTCTTACCTGATATGGACCAACGAAGGTTGAACACACTTATACACATAAGCCATGGGGCATAGAGTTACTAAATTCAACCAGGAAACAGGCAGAAAAGGTTAAGAGGGAAGAGATAATATGTAGATCAGCTGGATAGTCCCTTTGTTGAATACTATTCAGCAAACATCTATAAAATACTCAATGTATACATATCATTGAGCAGATGACAGGGAAGTTTAAAAGTTTAGAGAATATCTGGTCCCCTGTGTTTCTAGAGATGATGGTCGTGAACGGAGTAAGACATTGAGAGGCATAACTATGATAAACATAAGATAAGTGAATGAGAAAGTCAGCAAACAAAGTACTACATAAACTGATTAGAAAGTCATTTACTGATGGTTATCAGAGAAGGCTTCACAGAGGAAGTGACATTTGAATTGGGCTTTTAGAGGATGAGTAGAAATTCAACAGATGAAGGGTGGGAGGGACAAATAAGAAACAGTATGAGCCAAGGAACAGAGGAAAGAGAGCCCAGGGTTTGTTTGGGAGACTGAGAATAGGTAAGTTTGGCTGAAGCACAGCAGGCACAGAAGGGAGCATTATGAGATAAGGCAAGAAAAAATAAGGTGGTATCCAATTGTGGAGGTCTTTGAATAACTTGCAAAGGAATTTTCACTTTACTCAGTAGGTAACAGGGTGCTATTGAAGATTCTGAAGTAGGAAAACATGAACAGGTCTTTTCATAATTTGGAAGATGGTTATGGAGTAGTTTGAAGGATGGATTAGAGAGGGGGAGAAAGTGGTAAAAACCCATTGAGAAGCTATTGCAATAGCCCAGGCTGGTGGTAATGAGATCCTGCGCTAGGATGGTGGTAGTGGAAATAAAAAGTAGAGATGACAGACACGATAGTGAGGAAAATCAATAGGATTCAGAAACTAATTAGATATGAAAGGAAAAGGGAGAGAGAAGAGTCCAAAGTAACCCCCAAGGTTTTGAACATGACAGACTGGGTGAATGATGATACTACAAATAGACTTAAGTCAGAAGAAAGAGTGAGAATGGGGGAAAAGATAATAAACTTTGAAATTTGGGGCATGTTGAGTTTGAGGTGCCAGTGGGACACCTTGGCGGATCTATTCTGGAGGCAGCTAAAAAGTCTCGAGCCCAGAGGAGAAATCACCATTAGACATAAATCTTTAGGAAACAACTGCACAAAGGTAATAAAGTCAAGGGAAAAAGAATAGAGAGAGATGAAAAGAGGGCCCAGTGACAGATCCTTGGGGAGCACTCACCTTAAGAAGCCATGAGGAGGGTGAGAAGCTAATGATGAAGACAAAAAAGGAGCCATCAGAGAACTAGGAGGAAACCCAGAAGAGTGTGGGATCTCTAAAAGCCAAGGGGGAGAGGATAACGAGAAGGTGGGAAGGGGTCAACAACCCCAAATGCTACAGAATGATCAAGGAAGACAGAGACTTGATAAAGTTTATTATACTTAAGGGGACGGGTAAGTGGCATGGTGGATAGAATGCTGAGCCGAGAATCACGAAGACTCATGTTTATAAGTTCAAATACAGCCTTAGACATGTACTAGCTATATGACCCCGGGAAAGTCACTTAATCCTGTTTGCCTCAGTTTCCTCATATGTAAAATGAGCTGGAGAAGGAAATGGCAAATCACTCCAGTAACTTTGCCAAGAAAACCCCAAATGGCATCATGAAGAGTCACACATGACTAAAATGACTGAATAACAGTTGGACTTAGAGAGGTTAATTCATTAAAAAAATTATTCATTAAGAATCTATGTTCTTATTGTGCTAGATGCTGAGATGCTAAGATGACAGTCCCTGCTGTCGAGATGTTTATTGTCTATTAAGGTAATATGACATATATGACAAATAAGCACAATGCAAGGGAAAGTAGAACAAAAGATAGCTCCAGACAATACACTCTAGGAATATCTGAGGTGAGAGAAAAGACTTTCAGTTAATGGGTGAGATTGGGGGAGGTTAAGGGAAGGTTTCAAGGAAGATGGGGCACCTGAGTCTTAAAGAGAAGGATTTCAGAATTTCAGAAGAAGACAATGCATTCCACATATGAGGACAGTCTGAATAGAGAGAGGCTTGAGATGGCAAGATTAGAACAAGGAATTAGCCTAATCTAGTGGAACTACAACATGTGTAAGGAGGAGTAACATGAAATAGGAAAGGTAAACTGGAGACAAGCCTAACAAACCTGATATAGGAGGCTAAGCAGTTTGAATTTTATCTCATAGGTAATAGGGAGCCACTGAAGGATTTGGAATATAGTTCATTAGGTAAATTATTTTGACAGTTATATTAAGGATGAATTAGAAAACAAATGAGAACTGCACAGATAATGGGTAGGAGGTTCTTAAAATAGCCCAGCTGAGAAATGAGATTATTAAATGAAACAGAGATAGGGACTGGCCCTCTGATTTTACTGATATAGGTAATTCTCAGAGGGGGGAACTTCCTCTGCCAGTGAAGATGGCATCCCCTTAGTCATTTATTGTCTTATATTCTATCAGTTGAAACAATATGTACACATAGTAGATACAGAATAGATACAAGGTAATGATGGGAGGGAGGCACCAGCATCAAGGGGGACCAGGTATAGTCTCATGCTGAAAGAGGTACTGGATTATACGAGGCTAAAGTGAGGAAGGAGTGTGTTCCAGGGAAAGACGGACTACTTTGGAAAGGTGTGGAGAAAGAAAATGGAATGTCATATCTGATGAACTGCAAGTCCATTTGGGCTGGACAACAGAGTCCATGAAGGAGAGAAATACAATTCTGAAAGGCAGACTGGAAACACCTAGCTATAGAATAGTAGATGACCTAGAGGACAATGGAATGATGGAAAGAAGTGAGAGGCAGCATATTTTCAAAGACAACTTGTGCATAAAAATGGTGAAGACATCAACAAAGATAGGTAACTAGAAAAGAAGATAGGCCAGTAATGCAGTGAGAGTGAGTGATAAAAAATTGATAGAGATCTTATGGCAGTGCTCTCAAAGTACTAAATGAATCAGTGAGATGTCTCCAGCTGGGGGCAGGATGTTAGTAGAACTGGGGTGGTCTGAATTAATCCCCACACTTTTTCAACAACTGGGGCTGTTTGAGCTAAAATGCTCTGTAGAGGATCTGGAGAACTCTGAGTCACCTTTGCTTGCAAGTGGACTGACCTCAGATCCAGGTGTGGAGTCTTTTGGGCAAGGCATATAAGACAAGGCATATAAGATAGTTCTAAGGCTCTTTCAGGGCCTTAGACCATAGGGGCAGCTAGGTGGTGCAGTGGATAGAGCATCAGTGCAGGAGTCAGTTGAACCTGAGTTCAAATCACACCTCAGATACTTGACACTCACTAGCTGTGTGACCTTGGGCAAGTCACTTAACCCCAATTGCCTAATCCTGGGTCACCTGCAGACATCCTGATGAATATCTGGTTACTAGATCCAGATGGCTCAGGAGAAGAAGTGAGGCTGGTGACCTGCACAGCCTTTCCTCACTCAAAACAAAGTCAAGTACAACTTATGTCATCATTTCTCTGATGGCATGGTCTTCTTCGGCAATGAAGGACAAACACACACCTTAGACCACAGGGAATTAACTTCCTTGCATATTGCTTCTATCTACTCTAAAGCTGCTTTTTTTTTTAAATTGTAGATTGCTTTTACTACATTCAGGACCTCTGTAACCTGATGATTACTTGAATTTTTTTTTTAATTAAAGAAACTGCATATCTTAAACCTCAATCAGATTTTGGATAGTATATTATATCATTCAGTTTCCTTGACCAACCTTTCTAAAACTGGTTATGCTTCACTTATAACTCCCAACTCTCTGGTCACGGTACGGAAGAATTGAAATATTCCTTGCTCTCCACTACCACTTCTGGGCTCTTCCTTTCCCTTCATCATTAACCTCTCCTCTTCTTCTCACCCAATTAATATTTAGTAACCAATCAGGATTCTGATAGTTGGTATCTACAAACATTGAAGATAATCTCCTTTCTTCAGCAACTCTAGTGCCTGCCTCACAGTCTTTCTTTCTTCCTCAACTCCTGTCTTCATACTAGAGGACTTCAATAATTAAAAATTAAATTTTATTTTACATTTTACATTCAGTCTGAATGCTCTCTCTCTCTTTTTCCCACTGAGAAAGTAAGAAAAACAAAGTCCATTACAAATATATATATATGTAGATATGCATACACACACACACACATATATAGTTATGCCAAACAAATTCCTACATTATCCATGTTTTTAAAAAAGAAAGAAAGAAAACTTCAATCTGCACTCTGAATCTATTATCTCTCTTTCTGTAAGTGTATGAGTCCTCTGGAGTCATGGTTTGTTTCATTGTGTTGCTCTGAGTTCTTACATATTTCAATTTTTTTGTCTTTATTGTATTTTCATACAATTTATACAACTGTATGCATTGTTCTGATTTTTTCTCACTTTGCTTTTCATCAGTTCATACAAATCTTCCCTGATTTTTCTAAAATCATGCCTTTCATCATTTCTTAAAGCACAGTAGAATTCCATCACACACATATACCAAAACCTGTTCAATCATTTTTTCCTGTTGATAGATATCCCACCCAGTTCCAATCTTTTGCCACCATAAAAAGTTTCCTATAGGGGGCCAGAGTCAAGATGGTAAAGAAGCAGAAAGAGATGGTAGAGAAGCACCAAGCTCTGCCACAAAATCCTCCAGTCAGATCTAGAAAGTACACCAGACTATATCTCAATGGGGAAATCCAGAAAAAGTCACAATGAATCATTTATTCAGCCCAGCCCCATACAGCGAGATAGTCAGGGAGGTCTACAGGTACTGGGGATGGGATTGGGCCAAGAGAACACCAAACACTAAGGGAGAGGCTATGCACCAGGACAAGAAGAGCTCCCACACTCATAAGGAGTATGACTAGACCCATACTGGATCACCACAACAGGCACTGTTGCAAATTGACAGCTTTGTCCCCCTTTACCCAGTTTTGGGTCATGTATCCAAGAAGAACTAAGAAAGGAACCTGCACAGGGGAAAGGTGTTCTCTGGTACGAAGGTCTTAAGTGGTGTACCCCAGGAGGGTTTAGAAACTAATAATAACAAAAGAGGTGTGGTTCAAAGCCCAGGAGCACAGTAGAGTCTCTTCTAGGATCTAGCTTAGCCTGTAAAGGAATCACTATGGCAGGTATCACAGAGCACAGGGGAACCTACAGTTCTGCCACTCTAAACCAACAGAGCTTTCAGATGGCTGATAGGGGTCAAGTCCACCAGCAGTCTACTCTTGCACTGTTCCAAACTCAGGTTAAGAACTTAAAGAGCTCAGATCAAACGGGACAGCAATAAGATTTTGCCCCTAGTTCAGACCATGTTGGCAGAACTGAAAGTTTGCAAACCCCTAGATTGTCCCTGAGATCCTGGAATAACACAACACTTGATGCCCCAAGAAAGCAGTGACAGGACCAGTCCAGACCTACCCTCCAAAAATGTGACAGAACCTAGCCCTGACATAAAATTTGAAGTCAAGAAGTAAGCTAGAAGAACGAGCAAATAAAAAAAAAGAATCCTACCATAATGAGCTATTATGGTGGCAGGGACACTCAAGACACAAACCTAGAAAAAGAGAATCTGAAACATCTACAAGCAAGGCCCCTGATAAAAACATAGCTTATACACCAGCTCAATTGGTGAGATTTTTTTAAAAAAAGTTTAAAATGTTTTTTTATAAATGGAATGAGAACTCTTAAGGAAAAAAATTAGAAAAGAAATGAAAACTATGGAAGAAAGAATTGTAAAAGGGATTTAAGAGTGTGGAACAAGAAACAAACTCTCTGAAAATTAGAATGGGCCAAATAGAAGCCAATGAAACACCAAGAAGTATTCAAACAAAGTCAAAAGGCTGAAAAAATAGAAGAAAATGTAAGGTGTCTCACAGCAAAACCAAATGACCAAAAAAAAAAAAAAAAAGAGCCTCAACATCATATTTCAAGAAATCTTAAAAGAAACTGCCCAGGTTTCTTAGAAATAAGGAGTAAAGTAGAAATAGAAAATCCACTAGTCACTTCTGGAAAAAAAAAAACCAACCAAACAAATTCTAAAATGAAAACTCCCCAGGAACATTACAGTCAAAATCCTGAGCTTCTAAGTCAAAGAAAAAAATGCTGCAAGCAGTCAGAAAGAATTCAAGTACTGAAGAGCTACAGTCAGAATCACACAGAATTTAGTAGCTGCCACTACAAAGAAGCAGAGAATGTGGAATACAATATTCCAGAAGGTGAAAGATATGGGCTTATAGTCAAGAATAGCTTACCCAGCAAAACTAAGTATAATGCTACAGGGGAAAAATAGACCCTTAAATAAAAGCAAGAAGTTCCAAGAATTCCTGATGAAATCAGGAGCTGCAGAGAAACTTTGAAGTTCAAACACAGGAGGGAAGAAAAACACAAAAAGGTAAACATCAATGAACAATGAGAAAGGACTAAACAAGGATAAACCACCTACATTCAAATATGGGGAGATGATGCGTGTGTTCCCTCTGAACTTGGAATCTGAGTTCATACAGAGAATTTGAATTAGACAAGGCCTGGGAGTGTTTCTGTTAAATCCTGTTGATCTTGAGAATGGACAGAGAGGGGAAGAGGAATACATTGATGGAAAAGGAAGGTTTAAGGAAAATTATCTCACAATAAGGGTATACAAGTAGACATCTGTACAAATAAGTAGAGTGGGGGGGGGAGCAACGGACACTCAAAGCTCACTTTCATCTGAATTGGTCAAAAGAAGGAAGAATGCATACATATACATAAACAGTGAGTACAAAAATACATTTCACTCCATAGGAAAATAAGAGGGAAAGGCAAGAAGGATGGGCAAATTAGGGGGAAATTAGATTGAGGGAGGGATTAGTCCTAAGCAAAACAAACTATAAGGACATAAAAAATATTAATAGCTCTTTTTGGGGTACAAAAATGGGAATTTGAGGGGGTACTCATAAATTGGGGGAATGGATGTATAAGGTATGATATATAAATATGATGGAATACTCAATATTTAGCGTAAAACCAACCAATTCCAGAGGACTAATGATGAAACATGCTCTCCTGAGAGAGAGGTGAAGAATGAAGAATGGGACCAAAAAATGTTTTTTGGATATAACCAATGTAGAAATTTGTTCTGATAAAGGGATTGTGGTAAGAGTGAGAAGGTGGATCTTGGCTGATCAAAACAAATAAAATAGTTTTAGGAAAACTAAAAAGAAAAAACAAAAATACTCTCAATTTATAATAAATATCACAATATTCAAATATAAAAATTAAAGACTTGCTATAAATATTTTTGTATATATGAGCATTTTCCTCTTTCTTTCATCTCTTTGGGATATAGAACTAGTAGTGATATTGCTGGTTCAAAGGGTATGCACACTTTAATAGCTTTTTGCTTTCCAGAATGGCTGGATTAGCTGAAAGCCCTACCAAGAGAGTATTAATTTACTTGTTTTTTTCACAACCCCTCTAGCAGAGTTTTCCCTTTTTGTCAACTTTGCCAATCTGATAAGTTTGGGGTGTTTTCTCAGACTTGTTTTAATTTACATTTTTCTATCAATTAGTAATTTAGAACACTTTTTTTCATATGGCTATAGATATGCTGGGTTTCTTCCTATGAATATGCCTATTCATATCCTTTGACTATTTATCATTTGGGGAGTGACTCTTATTCTTATGAATTTGAATCAGTTCCTTAAACATCTTAGAAATAGGACCTTTTTCAGAGAAACTTACTATAAAGATTTTTCACTGACTTCTCACTTCTAATTGTAGCTGCATTGATTTTGTTTGTACAAAAACTTTTTAATTTTATGTACTCACAATTATTTCTGTATACATATTCTGTATACATATCAAGTACCCTAACCTCGTTCTTCAATGTACTTATTTCCTACTCCTCTACTCTACCTCAGTTTCACACAAAGATGATGGTACCCATTGTCCACAAGTGCTCTACTTCCATGTTCATGAACTCTGAAATTCCCTCATCTAATCACAATCTATTGTTGGTTCACTTCTCCCTCTGCCTTGTAACCACTTCTCCTCAGTTCTTTCCCAGGTCACCCTTGAACTGGTACATTCTTCTCCCTTACCATCTCCCTTCACCCTTTGGTGAACCAATTCAACTCTACATTGTCCTCCTTGTTTCTAATCCTTTGCTCCATCCTGACCTGATCAGCCTTTGATTACTCCCACTATCAAGTGTCTTTATTCCTCCTCATATACTGCTGAACAAAGCTGGTCTACTACACATTTATATTTACATAATCAGTGGGCCCTCAGTGTGTCAAAGGTAATCTTATACCTTCCTAGTACAGTCACTTTCCAACTCACTATAGGGCCTTCCCAAAACTTTTCATCCTTCTTCAAATCTCCTGTGTGTGCTCTCCCCAACTCTTTCAGCTGAGAATCTTGCCTCATATTTCACTAAAAAAAACTGAGCTCCCACTTAGCTTTTTCTCATCATCTTACTTCACTGAGATACCTTCCACCACTATTATCTTTTTCACCCTTGTCTCACATGAAGAGGTTGTCTATCTCTTTGCATTAAATGCACATTTAATTTAAACATTCTATTTTAATTCATCTTCTCAAGCGGACTACTTCTTTTATTATCTTTACAAGTCTCTCGGTCTCCAGGTTGTTTCCTTATTGTCTACAAACACTCTCATGTCTCCACTATCTTTGAAAAACCTTCACACAATCCACCCATTCCCCCTAGTTATCTTTCTATACAATATCTTTCCTCCCATTTATGTCTCCACTCCTAGAGAAGGCCATCTACAGTCAGGGTCACCACTCCCCTTCTTCTCATTTCTATTTACGTAGTCTGATAAGTAGATTTTATCATTCAATTGAAACAACTCCCTCCAAAGTTACCAGTGATCTCTTAATTGCCAAAGACAAGGCCCTTTTCTCAACCACCATCCTTCTAGAATTCCCTGCAGCCTTTGATATTGTCAGTCACTCTGTCCTCCTTGATACTCTGCTTTTTCAAGATTTTCGTGATATTATTCTCTCCTAGTTCTCCTATCTATTTGACTGCTCTTTCCCATTCCCCTTTGCTGGATCTTCATCCAGGTCATGTCGGCTCACTATGGGTGTCATCCAGGGCTCTGTGTCTGGCATTCTTCCTTTCTCCCTCTATATTTATCATGTGGTGATCCCATCAGCTCCCATGGATTCAATTATCATTTCTATGCTCATCATTCTCAGATCAACCTATACAGTCATAACTTCTTTTCTGACCTGAAGGCTTGCATCTCTATTTATTTATCAAACTGGATGTCCTGTAGTCATTTTAAATTCAACATGTCCAAAATTAAACTCATTATCTTCCCCTCTCAAAGTCCTCTACCCTTTCAAATTTCTCTGTTACTGTCAAGGGCACTATTATCCACCCATTGACCTAGGTTTACAACCTAGATGTCTTCCTCAACTCCTCTCTTCATCCTCCGTATCCAATCCATGACCAAGTTCTGCTGATATTACCTTTGTAACCTCTTCCATGTATGCCTGCCTTTTCTCCTCTGACACTGTCACTATCCTAGGGCAGGCCCTCATTATCTTATACATAGATTATTGTCATAGCCTTCTGGTTGATGCCCTTGCCTCAAGTCTCTCCCTATTCCATCCCATCCTTTACTCTGCTTCCCAAATACCAGGTCTGACCATGTTGCCTATCTGTTCAGTAAACTCCTGTGACTTGATGTAATTTCCAGGGTCAAATATAAAATCCTCTGTCTGGCATTCAAATCTATTTGTAACTTGGTTCCCCTTCCACCTTTCAGTCTCCATATACTTCACTAAACTCCATGTACTCTGTGATCCATTGATACCAGCCTCCTCACAGTACATAAGACACTCTGTCTTCTGACTCTGGGCATTTTCATTAGCTGTCCCTGTGCCTGGAAATCTCTCCCTCCTCCTCTCTGCTTCCTGCTCTCCCTAGCTTCCTTCAAGTCCCAGATAACATCCTGCCTTGTACATTAAGCCTTTTGTGATTTCTCTTAATTTTAGTTAATTATCTCTAATTTATCCTGTTTATACCTTGTTTATACAGTGTTGTTTTCATGTTGTCTCACTTATTATTCAAGGAACTTTGAGTTCCTTGAAATCTGAGACCTTTTTTGGCCTTCATTCCCCAATAAATGAAAAATGGTCAAAGGATATGTACAGGCAGTTTTCAGCCAATAAATACTGATTCTTTCAATGTTCTGTGTTCCATTTTATAAATCAAGACTATCTATACTCATGAAAAAAATGCTCTAAATCACTATTGATTAGAGAAATGCAAATTACACCAATTCTGAAGTACCACCTCACACCTATTTAAATGATTGGCTAATAAGGAAAGGAAAACGACAGATATTGGAGGGACGTGGAAAAATTGGGACATTAATGCATTATTGGTGTGTGACCTAATCTTTCTAGAGAGCAATCTGGAACTATGCCCAAAGGGCTATAAAACTGTATACCTACCTTTTGACTTAGTGATATCACTCTAGGTCTGTATCCCAAAGAGATCAAAGCAAAAGGAAAAGGACCTATAAGTGCAAAAATATTTATAGCAGTTCTTGTCACAATGGCAAAAAATTGGAAATTGAGGGGGTGCCCCATCAATTGGGGATTGACTGAACAAGTTGTGGCATATGAGCATGATGGAATATAATTGTACTGTAAGAAACAATGAGCAGGATACTTTCAAAAAAACTGGTAAGATTTGCATGAACTGATGCAAAGTGAAGGGAGCAGAACCAGAAGAACCTTGTATACAGTAACAGCAATACTGTATGATGAACAAGTGTGCATGACTTAGCTACTCTCAGCAGTATAATGATTCAACACAATTCTGAAGGACATAAAAAATACCATCCACCTCTCGAGAAAGAACTGATGGAATCTGAATGCTAAGTGATGAACACGTTTTTTTGTCTATGTTTCTTTTTGCAACAAGGTTAATATGGAAATGTTTTGCATGACTGCACATAAATAATCTATATCAAATTGCTTGCTTTGGAACTCAGAATTTAAAAATTTAAAAAAATTTAAAAATTTTAAAAAATTTAAAAAATTTTTTAAAAAATGTTAAATATTTTGTTTACATGGAATTAAGAAATAAAATTAAAATTATATATTAAAAAAAGATACTGACTAGAGATTAATTAGAAGGTTATTGCAGTAGTACAGGGGAGAGGCCTTAACTAAGGTAGAAGCTGTATGACTGAACAAAATGGGATAGATGTGAGAGATACCATGATTGGAGAGTTAAAAAGAGTTAATAACTGAATGTGAGGTTTAGGAGGGAGGGAAATTTTGAACCTGGGTAATTGAAAGGATAAGTGATGTTCATAATAATATGTATAATATATTAATAATATAATAATGTTACAATTATTAATTATATAATAATAATAAAAGAAATTTGAGAGAGGGATAGATTTTTGGAGGGAAATATAATGAATTCCAATTTGGACATGCTGACGTGGAGATACCTACTGGATATGCAGATAAAGATGCCCAGAAGGTAGTTGGTAATATGGGTCTGGAGTTTAGGAGAGAACTTCTATCCCAAATCACAGTTCTATAATGCGAAGAAGTTAGTTTCCAATACTCAAACATTGTTGGAGACAAATAGCATTAGTAATATTTGCTTTCTTCCTCATCCTATCAATCAAAACATTCAACTACGCTATGCCATGTACATCACTTCTTTATTAGTAATAATTTGGTATTTCATTATTAACTACTATGAACTACTGCCACTTGAAACAGTGAAACTTGGATAGAAAATAACCGCTCTTTGTTTTCAAGAAGTATAGCTCTGTAAGATTTCATGGTGGGGTTTTTTTCTCAGCTATTTCTGTTGTATTCCTAAATGTTTTGTATATTAGTCATAGATCTAAGCTATGGAACATTGAAAGGATCAGTCTTTATGTTATGAAGATCACCTGTGGATTGATACACGATACTAGTAAAAGACTTTAATTGGTATTTAAATTAAGGCCAAGTGAATTTAATAAGTCTCCCCCAAACTAATTCAACATGTATTTTAATGGAAACAACTATGGTTTCCACTTTTGTGTTCAATTCTCCTGGTTCATTTCATATAAGTTGGATTCAAAATAAAATAAAACTTTAGTTTAAGCAGAGGTGCTAAGATCTGTTTCAGTGCCCAGACACCGTTCTTTTAGTAGTGAGTTATATCCTACCATATATCATACTCAAGTCACACTTAATTGGATACCTATGAATCGCAGGAAAAGGAATAACTGGCAATTTAAAGTCTGCATGTTTTACTTAAAGGACTTTGTTGAGCTTATTAAATGGAAATTGCTGACTATTGTGACCTCAATGCAGATATCTGAATCACTGCTTTAAGAAGAAGGTTAGTTTGAAGAATAAAACAATGGGAACAAAAAAAACTTTTATTTTTCACCATTAGCACTCTGAAAGGAAAGGTTATCTAGGGTGATGGAGGGAATGAGAAAGGACTGAAAACACTTTACTACTTTTATAAAAACCTATCCGTATCTGAACCTTTAAGGATCAAAAAGATCTTGCAGAGTTTCCAAGCAGAGTTCAGCTTTCCACACTGCACCGAAAAGGTTCATGGATACCACAATTCCTATTGAAGCCATCTCCCAAGCTCCAAAGTCTTTTAATAAAGGCAAGACACCTGGGAGAGAAGCCTTCCCATCCTAATTTCACATACCTATTGAAGAGAAGTTAGCTCCCCATGCTCCTGTACATATTTAATCATTCTTTGTGCATGAGTTAGCTTTCTCCCTGTGGGGGAATACACCTAGCTACTCTACTCATTTATTTCCACAAAAAGGGCAGCACTAAGGAAGTTAGAATTTAACCAAATGGATACATGAATGCAGATAATGGGCATATGTGTGAAGTATAGACAGGCATGAATGTATGTATGCTTATTAATGCACATATGTGAGTCACCGTAAAATAGGAAATAAGAAAGGAACGTATGTTTGTGGTTTCATCAGAGACATTACAGAGTAACTAAAAAATGAACAGGGTCAAAGACTAGAGATTTTAGTCTTTATTATAATACATTATCCTGGCATTTATACATGATTAAACATAAACTAATCATCTCGATGATGGTATTATGAGATTTTTCTTTTTTAAAGAATCTTTTCTTTTTGGAAGGATGATGAGTGATTATGAAAAGTATCATTTCATTAAGTGGAGAGAAGCATTAGAGGGTAAGACCAGATCTTAAAAGGCTTGGTAAGATATATTCAGATATTAAATAAAGCCATCCCAAGAATTTTCAAGGATAAAAATAGAAAAAGGACCACAAAGAGAAGAAAAATGGAAACGATTTGCAAAAACCATTTCGACAAAATGTTTTCTCCATTAAGGAGAGTGAAGCCACCCTTGGACAATATCATAGTTCCTGAAGGAAAAGCATCTGGATTAGACCAAGTTTTTAACATTACAAAAACTGAGAGCATCCTCAAGGATTTTATTAGTAAGGCACAAGCAGACTTTCCCAACACTATTCAACAACAGTCTGCATCTTTGTCATATCACCATATCTAGTGTTAAGATATTAGGAGATGCCTTGTTTTCCACAGCTAACACCCAGCCAGCAGGCTGTACCCTGAGCCTGGTATAACCACATCCTTGGGGATCACCTTCTGGATGATCTGAGCCACAGCAAAATCCCAGAATTACTTCTCATCAGCATCCAGGTGGTCTCTGAGCTTGAATAAGCACCTGTAGGACCCGTGATCCTGTCATGAAGCCCTGCTGTGAATCAAACTTGTCAAATTGTTGATGGTACCCCTCAACCATCAGGGCTACAGTTCACTACATAACCATTGGTATAAGTACTGAGACCTCCCCACACTGCCTTGGGTCTCCCCAGTAGGGATGGGGCTCTGGCAAATATGCCCTTATTTGCAAAGCTGTTTTCCTCACTCTGAAATTAAACTACTGTTTGATTCCTGACTTTCCTGTCTCTAGACTGCTTTGTTCAGTTCTGACTGCCTACGGGTTAGAGACTGGTTCTGGTCCAGTTGACATTAAAAAAATAGAAGATCCTAGGGTACTTATTTAGTGGATCTACAAGAATTTATTAAGGATCTATTTTATGCCAGGTACTGTGCTAAGCACTAGGGATGCAAAGAAAGGCAAAAGACTCACAAGTCTAATGGGGGAAACAATATGAAAACAATTATGTACATATGAGCTATATACAGGATAAATTGGGACTGATTAACAGAAGAAACACACTAGCACTAGGCGGGAATGGCCACCTGTACAAGCTAGGATGTTAGCTGAGACTTGAAGGAAGCCGGAAGGCTGGCAGAGATAAAGGAGGCAAGGATTGTAGCTGGTGAAAATCCCCAGTCAAAAGGTTGAAAGGAAGGGCAAGGAGGCCAGTGGCAATGATCACAGAATATGTGAGGTGAATAAAATGTAGGAGGTGGCCAAGATATGAAGGTTTTGAATGCCAATAGATTTTATATTTAATCTTGGTGATAGGGGACCACTAGAGTTTATTGAATGGGAGTGGAAAGCATGACATGGTCAGACCTGAGCTTTAGGAAGATTAATTTGATAGCTGAATGTAGGACAGACTGGAGTGGGGAGAAATTAAGAGCTAGGAAACCAACTAGAAAACTATTGTATGTGGTGATAAAGGCTTGTACCAGGTTGGTGGCAGTGTCAGAGAGAAAGGTGGTGTATGATAGAAAAGGAAGAAAGGTAAAATTGATAGGACTTGGCATTAGAGTGGATATGGGGATAGGGGTGAGAGTGAGAAGACAAGGACACCTTGGTTGTGCCCCTGGGTGACTGACTTTGAGCATTCATCTATTGAGAAATGCCTCTTTTTATATTTGAATTAATTCTTTATATAACTTGAATTTCAGATTTTTATCAGAAATTTCCAGCAAAGATTCTTCCCCAGTGAACTGCTTCCCTTCTAATTTTATTTGCATTGATTTTGCTTATTAAAAACCTTTTAATTTTATGTAATCAAAGTGTATGTTATCTGCTCTGAGACTATTTTTTCACTATGAACTTTTCTCTCATCCTTCGTTAAAAAAAACATTCTCTCAAAGGAAGGTCCATTTACTTATGCTTAATAGTAATTTATTTATACATTAATATTGTATAATTAATTGTATTAATAATGTAATACATTGTATTGTTAAAAGCTTTCTGTAGCTACTGATATAATCAAGTAATTTTTACTACTTTGTGTTAATCTAATATATATTTTCTTTATATTTTTCCTAATATTGAACACATTGCATTCCTGGTATAAATCTAACTTCATGGTGATATATAAAGTTTTTATTATGTTATTGCAAATTTTTTTCTAATATTTTACTCAATATTTTTGTGTCAATATTCATCAGAGATTCTTGTGGTCTACAGTTTTCTTTCTCTGATTCATCTCTCCTATGTTTAACTATCAGGGCCATATTCGCTTCATAGAAAGAATTTGGTAGAATCTTTCTTTCCCCACTTTTGCAAACAGTTTATGTAATAATGGAATTGATTGTTTCCTGAGTGCTTGATAGAATTTAACTTGAAAAATCTATCTGGTACCGTGTTGTTTTTTTTATCTCAAACTTGATGTCCAATAGATATCTTAAACTCAGTATGTCCAAATAGAACTCATTTATCTTTCCCCTTAAATTCTCCCCCTCCTACTTTCCCCATTATTGTAAAAGGCAGAACCATCCTCCCATATCAGAGGTTTGTGATCTAGGAGTTATCCTGGATTCTTCATGATCTCTCACCTCCAAATATCCAAGATTCTACCAAGGCCTATTGATTTCACTTTTGCAATATTTCTCCTGTATTCCCCTTCTCTTCTCTGACACTGCCACCATTCTCCAGCAGGCCCTCCTCACCTCATGCCTAGATTACTGCAAAAGCCTGCTGGTGGGTCAACCTGCCTCAGGTCTCTCTCCACTCCAATCCATTCTCCATTTGACCACTAAAGTGATTTTCCTAAAACACTTATCTGATCATGTCACTCCCCTATCAATAAATCCAGTGCCTTCCTATTGGCTCCAGGAGCAAATACAAAATGCTCTGACATTCAAAGCCCTTCATTACCTCCTACCCTTCCAGTCTTCTTATATCTTACTCCCCAACAGGTATTATTCAATCCAGTGGCACTGGCCTCGTGGTGGTTTCATTAACAAGACATTCCATCTCTTGACTCTGGGCTGTCCTCTATGCCTGTTCGTAAGGTTCTCTTTTCTCAATTTTGTCTACTGACCTCCCTGACTTCTTTTAAGTCCCAACTAAAATCCCGCCTTCTACAAGAAGCCTTGTCCAACCTCTCAATTCCAGTGCCTTCCTTTTTAAAATTATTTCCTATTAATCCTGAATATGATTTACTTTGAATATATTTGTTCACATGCTGTTCCCCCATTCAATTGTAACCCTTTTATCAGTCTGTCATCAGTCAGGGTCTGGGTGATGAGGAGATAGTAGAAAAGCTGATACATGCAGACAAGTGCCCAGGTTAGGATCCTTGTGTTGGTAGAGTTTTACTGAACGGTTCACAATAATAACTGAAACGTAGTTTGCAAAAATATTATATACGTGCGTGCATGCATATGTGGATATCATATAATATACACATATCACATGTGCATATAAAGATGTGTGTATATATCAACTATAATATCTACATGCTGCTATATGTGTATATTTATATGTAATATATAAACATAAAATATATGTGCAATATTATATAATTATGTAATACATGATATGATCATTATAGATAATATAATATATATATATATATATATCTGTATCCAAAAATCACCCTAGTAGAATATAAGCCCCTTAAGGACAGAGATTTGCATTCCTTTCTTGGTATTTTGAGCACTTGGCATTGTGCCTAATACATAACAAATGTTTGTTCAACTGAATGAACTCATTTTGAGCTTCACAACAACCCTAGATATATTATTAGTTTCATTTTACAGATGAAGACACTGAGGTCGAGGACTTGCTCATTGCTCTACTGTGTCTCAGAAATGGGATCTGAGTGGTTTTTCTCACTTTCAAATCTTTCTGATTCCAAGTCCAGTCTGATACCATGAGGCCATTCATCCATTCAATAAATACTTATTAAGTACCTACTGTGTGCTGGCTACTGTGCTAAGCATCAGGGATACAAAAAGAGGCAGAAGACAGTCAAGGAATTTACAGTTTAATAGGAGACAACATGCAGACAAATAAAGCAAGTTCTATGCACAATAAATAGGAAATGATTAATAGAAGGAAAGCACAGAAATTGAGGGTGGAGGAAGATCTTCCCTAAAAGGCAGGATTTTAGTTGGGAATTCAAGGAAACCACAGAGGTTGGGAGTTGGAGCAGAGGAGGGAGAGGGTTCCAGACAAGGGAAACTTTCTCTTCTAGCACTTAGTATAGTGTAAGTCCTTAAGAAATGTTTACTGACTGGCTTATTTCAAGAGTTCATAAGTGAATTATTGGTCACATAAGACTTACTCAAGGTTGTTGTTACGTTCATTCATTCAGTTGTACTGGCTCTTCATGACACCATGGACTGTAGCACATCAAGGCCACATGTGACCCTCTAGGTCCTCAAGTGTGGCTCTTTGACTGAATCCAAACCTCACAAAACAAATCCCCTTAATGATTTGTTCTGTAAAACTCAGAATTAATCAAAAGGCTGCACCCAGAGATCTAGATCAAGCCTTCAGGTTCCCCACCCTTGAGTTAGGCCAATATTACAGTCATCAAAGTGGTCATGACAATTCCAGAGCAGTTTGGACCATTGTTATGGTTTCCTCTCCTCCCGGCAACTGCCTGTAATACCTCCCCCAACACTACACACACTCCATGCCCCTCGTACTCTCATGTCTCCACATCTACCTTGCCATTTCCTTCTTGGGAGAGGATTTATGTCAAAGACAAAGAAAGGAAAGGACAAGGACTCAAGAACATCAAAGAATGTAAATAATGTGCCCTGGTCCCAAGGGACCACTTAGCCCTGCAGAATTGGGGGCTGTTGTTGAGGATGCCAAATACTAGGAATGCTCTTTGCTTTCATGGCAGGCAGGCAGTGCCTGAATCTAACTGGCCTCCCTGGCAACCCTTGTTCCATTACTGAGTCAGAGCAGGTGGTTGGGGAAGGGGCTCCCGCTCTCATTCCGTGCATCCTCCCAGGTGCTCTGTGCGGCTGCTTCGGCTGAGCGCTACTATTGTCTGACATTCTTGGCAGCTCCCACGCCCCTGCTGCCCAGGATGGAACATCATTTTAAATGTGTCACATTCCGGGTCTTTTCTTGAAAAATAGGTTTCCATGCATGGTTTTTTTTTAGTGTCTGTTAGTGTGTTTAACTTAATTATTTCTCTCTCCCTGTTCCCCAACACCCTTCCACAATTCCCTCTCTTATCCTCATTCTCCCTTTTCTTTTCTCTTCTCATTCAAATTATAAAATACTCCAGAGAGAAACACATGGTAAATATCTATTACTTAGTAGCTGGAGATGGGGGCAGTTAAGTTGGTACGGTGGATAGAATGTTGGGCCTGAAATCTGTTATACTCATCATCCTGAGTTCAAATTTGACCTCAAATGTATACTAGGTGTGTGACCCTGGGCAAGTCACTTAACCCTGTTTGCCAACAGTGTTTAATATACTGGAGAAGGAAATGGCAAACCAGTCCAGTATCTTTGCCAAGAAAATTTCCAAATGGAGTCATAAAGAGTCGGATACAACTGAAAATGACTGAACAAAAGCAGCTTCTCCAGAGGCAAAGATCTAGTGAGATCTTTTTTAGAAGCAACTTCTAGGTCCATGCTCCCTGCCCTGCCCAAGACAGTTGTAGGAAGGCTTGGATAAAGAAGTGTTGTTGTTTTTCTGTGGCAATTAGACAGGAGCCTTCTATGCCTGAAGAAATCGAGAGTTGAGGAGAAAAATTTTTAAAAATTGGAACAGCAAAACAATCCCTTCTTCCTCTTCTTTGATCTAGTCCAGAAACACTTGCCTTCTTCCTGCTCCTTCTTGTTTGTTGGGTCTCACCTCAAAATATCCCCCACTAACCATCAAGTGAGTTACCTTTTGAGGTAACTAGTGGTATGTGTAAAAGGACATTGCTTAAATACAAATGTCCCCAAAGAGAGAAAACACATCATCACAACCACCATGGGCCAGACTCAAAGAGAATGGGTCACTAGGGCATGTGTTTATTTACTGAACTGTGAGTAGAAAAGATCTGGACCATGGAGTGTTGCCTGGGATGCATGGTCTTTAACTAGGTTCCTAAAATGGGAAGACCAAGGTGAAACATCGGGCTGCATGTGGTTTGCTTAATGTCTGAAGTTAAGGAGGTGGAACTGACCCAAGAACAAGAGGTTCTGGAAAGGGGTAGAGGAAATCAAAGTCAAATTTCTGCTTAGGACATGGCCTTGCTCTATTTGCATTTTAAATAGTAAGCTCCTAGGAAGCAAGACCTATAGTGTTTTAGATTTAGTTCTATATTGTACATTCTTCATCTTTACCCCAACAGATGTGACCTTGAACCAGGTTTTAAAGGACAATCATGGTAATTTTGAAATCACTGTCAAACAATTAAGCTAATTGTTCATAAAATTCAGTGAAATTATTCTCATATCATTTTGAATTTACTGTTAATGCAAAAAGGTGTGTTTTTAAAAAATAAATTATTATTCAATTCACTCTCTAAACTCAATAAAAATCCATGTGTGTATGTTAAGATTAAGATTTTAAGCCCTTAATCAAAATTTTCTCTGTATGTAGAAAGGTCTTCTCTCCAAATCTTTGTTTATAGCCTATTTATATATGGGCACATTTCTGCGTAGGGGCCTCAAACTAATATGGATATTTAATTGGACTGAGAATCAAGATAGACAACGCTCTTCTCCCCCCTAATCTTTGTCAAACACACACAAAAGAAGTCAACTATGAGGGAAAATGCTGTGGAGGGTTGTGGGGTGGGAAGGTAGGCTCTTCAAAGAAGGTTTTAACTAAGATTAACCTATTTGAGGCTAGTTCAATTATGTTGATCATATTAAAGTTTCTATTTCCACTAGGTAACTGAACTATTTATTAAAAGACTTTGCCAATTCAACCTCTAAATAATCCATCCGGAATACCGCTTCGCTCACTACCTGGGGATACAAATGCAAAAACGAGACGATCCCTGTCCTCAAAAAGCTTGGGGGTGGGGAAAGGGGAATGGCAAATAACAAGTAAATAAAAAAGATATCAAAATAATTTCACAGTGATGAGGAAGGGAACTGTTAACAAATGAATTCCGAAAGGCTTTCTGAAGGAGATGGTACTTGATTTGAGTCCAGAAGAGAAGCCGGGATTGATTCACTGAATGGTTATTGCACTGTTCAGAGTTCTTAAGCCTTTCAAAGTGGTTTTCCAATATTGTTGTTACTGTACAAATTATTCTTCTGGTCCTATTAACTTTATCTGCTTCAGTTCATACAGGTTTTCCTTGATTTCTCTGAATCTATCCATCTCATAAAAAAAACAATATTCAATTACATTCATAGGATATAGTTTATCCATTCCCCAGTGGATGCACACTCCCTTAGTTTCCAGTTCTTTGCTGAAATGAAAAGAACTTCCAGAAATATTTTTGTGTATTTGAGTCCTTTGTCTCTTTGCTTTCTTTGAGGTAGTGTCACTGAGTCAATGGCTATACACAGTTTAGTGACTTTGGGGGGGACTTTCAAATTGCTTTTTAGATTGGCCGGATTAGTTCACAGCTCCAACAATGAATTAGCATTCCAGTTTTCCTTTCCACTGCCCATCCAACAAATTTTACCTTTTTGTTAACTTAGTCAATCTGATATACAAGAGGTATCCCAGTGTTATTTTAATTTGTATTTTTCTAATGATTATTGATTTTGAACATTTTTACATCCTTCTTGAAAGCCTGGATTTCTTCCTTTGAAAACTTCCTATTCATATATCATTTGGGGAATGGCTTTTATTCTTATAAATTTAAAGCAGTACTTTACTTAGACGTTAAACCTTTTATCAGAGAAGCTTTCTGTGTTAACTTGAGTTAAAAGCATGCTCATTCTCTATAAAACCAACATCACCAACACCCCTTGGGGAACACCAAGCATGGTCCTGTCATGATCTAAGAGCTTTGACAATAGCACTGCATTCCCCCCACAAGCCGGTCCATTGCCCCTTCTTCCAGCTCCGTCCCAGAAGCCATCATTCAAGGAAGCAACCATTTTGGGGACACAACCCAGCCTTTACAGGTGCTACAGCGCTAACCTCCTCAGCAGCAACAGCTACTGAAGATCCAGAAAGGAAAGTTATTTCAAAGTCCTTAGTTATTTCAGATGGTTCAATATTAGAAACAATGGTTTTATTAATGGAAATGACACTAAAGAAGATACATTAGCATCTGCCTTGCTACTGTACTCTAAAGAACACTGGGACCTTCATATATATGTATTATCTCCCACTATTAGAAGATGGTCCATAAGAGTATCTTTTTGTATCCCCAGAGCATAGCACAATGCTTAGCATAATCCTTTAATAATTGCTTTTTATTCATTCATTCATTCATTCATTCATTCATTCATTCATTTAGTGACAGCAGTATAGATTCTCTACTTTGGTCAGACTTTGCTTTGATCCATAAAAATTACATTGATTCCTTCCTTTTGGTTTGGATTAACTTGTCCCTTTACCTTGTACCTTCCCTTTTATCTACAGAGATCTTTTCATCCTCCTATAACACCTTCCCAAACTACCATTGCCCTCACTTATATCTTTTCTCTAATACCCATTGTTTATCAGGTGGTTCTCAAGCTTTTTGGTATCAAGAGCCCTAAATCATGAAGTACACTGCATCCTGGGTCATTTTCAGCCATCTTGACCTTTGACTTGCCACTGGACTTCAGTAACTCAGGAAGAGAGAGTAAGGCTGCTGATTTTGTGCAACTGTGCCTCACTTCAATCCAATCCATACACATACCAAGACATCACTTTGTAATGCACTGGTCCTCTGAAAACGAAGGGCCAACAACACTCCCCAAGAGGTTTTGTTTAAACGAGTTTTATCTATCAATGTTTTCTGTATTAGAAATTAAAACATTTTGGTGCTCTAATGAAAACAGTTTTGACTGCATGGGACTCACTACCCTTTGAGAACAACTACATTTGTTGTTTAGGTTTGTAGGCAATGTAGTAGTTTTAGAATTCTCCATCTCTAAACATATCCTGGGATTTCTTGTCTCTACGCTTGTGCTCATGAAGTTCCCTGAGCTTGGACTATCCTCCTTCCATTTCTTTAACTTTTGGTTTCTACCCATTCTTTAAAGCCCTACTGAAATGTCTCCTCCTCCTAGGTTCCCCCAAGTCAAAAATGATGTCTCACCTCTCAGATCTTGCATAACACTTGTCTGAAACCTTTTTTATAGATTTATCATTATTATTTTGCATTACAGTTATGCATGTATGCACTATATTTCTCTTAGTAGTCTGTAAGCTCCAGGAGGACCAGAACTGTCTTACTTAAACTTTGCATCCTCCCCGACCCCCATCAGTGTCTTCTGAACAGTGTTCTATACATAACAAGCTCTTAATAAATGTTTGTTGTGCAACTGAACAATTTTGACACTCAGTAGCTGTGACCTTGCACAAGTCACTTAACCCCAATTGCCTCATCCTGGGCCATCTCCAGTCATCCTGATGAATATCTGGTCACTGAATTCAGATGGCTCTGGAGGAGAAGTGAGGCTGGTGACCTGCACAGTCCTCCCTCACTCAAAACAAAGTCAAGTACAAGTCATGTCACCATTTCTCTGAAGGCATGGTCTTCTTCGGCAGCAAAGGACGAACACACACAATTCACTATTTCAGTTCTATTGAATACATATTTCTTAAGTTTTTACTGTGTTCTGGGCTCCTCACTTGGACTACAAAGACAAAAATGGAAACAGTCTTCCCTCAAGGAGCTTATGTTAATGATTCTTCTGCTTATAAACCCACCTAGCAGGATTAACTGAAAGCAGCGTCCTCTCACGAGTACTGACTGTATACAACGTACCATGCTATGCCATCTATATATTGTTATTGAATTGTTCTGTGAAACTTGTCTCCTCACAAACTAGGCACTCAATAAATACGTGCTGAATTTAGCTGAACATATTTTCAGCATGTTTTTGAAAGCATGAAAAAACATAAAGCAAATATGTAATCACTCCCTGGAAAACCTAGTTAGATCTTGGATGCTGAAAGCCAAAAGAATGGGTTGAATTCTCATCCTATGAAATTCTATGGGAATTTTTCCAGTAGGAAAGCTGGAAAAACCCTAGGAGCAGATGGTGGTACTGATTAAAAAAAAAATCTTTGGCTGGCAGAATGTCAGCCCCTTCAATAAATCTGCCAAATGGTTCAAGGGCTTTCTTGGGGAGAAAGGGCAGGCCTGGCACAGGGCACCTACCTGAGTGCTGAACACCAAGGAAGCAACTTCCACTGGTGGCTTGCTGTTATTTAACTGTCAATTACAGTCCCAACTACTTGTCTCATCTCTCTAAGTCCCTCACTCTCCTTTAGTTTATAGTCATACCTCTAGATCTGGAAAGGACCAGAGAGATCATCTACTACAACCCCTTCATTTTACAGATGAGGAAACTGAGATTCAGAGAGGCTGACTGACTTGTCAGATGTCACACAGAATCAGAATCCAGGTTTTCTGACTTCAAATCCAGCACTCTTTCCACTGTACCATGAGGCCTCCTATCACTCTCCCTTTGTCTTAGCCAGAGTAGAGGCTGTCGCATTTTTCAACACTGCTTTGATATGTCACTTAGTCATTTGATACCTTACTTATTATTTGACGGTTTTTACCAGTGTTCAAATAAGAAAAAGGCCAAGACAGTCATAAAAATGACATGTGCCCCAACAAGATTTCATTTAAAAGTAGAGAGTTTCTAATCTGTCCACCTCCATTTCTTTATTTCCTTCCAGTGAGCTCAGAAGTCTTACCTTGTTCCAAATGCCCCAGAGGCGATGTGATATAATGGCTAGAGTGCTGGACTTAAAGTTAGGAAGATCTGGGTTTGAATTCTGCCTCAGACACTTACTAGCTGTGTGACCCCAGATGGGTAACAACTCCTCTGAGCCTCAGTTTTCCCATCTGTAAAAAGAAGGGTTTGGACTTCTGACCTTTAAGGTCCCTTCCAGCTCCAAATCTGTAATCCTATGGGATTTAGTGCTTTTTCTGCCCATGAAATAAGAGGAATACTTTCTTGGGTTTTTTTTTCTCAACAGCTCAGGGTCAAATGTTTAAAAAAAATTTTTTTATGAAACCCATGACTCAGTCTTCTGATCAATCTACTATACTAAATTTGGGCTGGATTTTATTAATTCTAAACATTCCTGCTCAAAGGTGACAAAGTATCTACAAACTGATGGGATGTCCATATTTTTAAAAACATCTAAACTCAATACAACTTCTGAGGCAGAAATTCAAATTGACTTCGGAAAGCCTTTACTTTTAGGGAACAGAGCTGACAAAATGAACAACTTCAAAGATGTTTCTTAAAGACAGAGAGGCCCCTTAATCTCAGAAACCAAACAAAGGCTTTAGTTTTTTAAAGGAGAAAGAGAAAATACCACATTTGAAATCCTCTATTGTACAATGATTATGCAGACTCAACACAAATGAGTTATTCTGCCAACACTTGGACTCTGGTCTCGAATCCACTGACAAGGTAAAACCAGACTGTTTAATTCTGCTCTCTAGAGTTGTTCAGGAGTGGGTGGATAAAAAGATAGCAATAATAATCACTTATAAACATTTATATGCTAGAGTATTTTCAAAGCTCTTTATATTCATTATCTCATGTTAGCCTCCCAACAACCAAGTGAGGTAAATACTATTGATATCATGGTAAAATCATTATTACAAAATTATTATAAAATGGTAACATTTTACAGATGGCAACATTGGGACTCAGAAATTAAGCAATTTGTCTAGGGTTATACAGCTATAAAGTATCTGAAGTGGGATTTGAACCCATATTAGACCCTACTGTTATGTCTTAGAAATATGTGGGAAGGAATGTGAAATTAGGAGGGGTTTGGGGGCACAAATCTGGGGTCATCTGGCTATAATGGCTCTTCTTCTCCTTGCCTCATTCTTAAACTCTGAGACCTACCTGGAATTCCATAGTAATTCACTGTAAAATCAAGCTTAATTAATTCATTTTATTTACCGTGTGGCTCTGCAAGTAGTGGCCAAGACAATCTCTTTCTGATCATAGATATTTCACCATTTGACCATAAAAAGAGAACATCAGAAGAACATGGAAGAAGGTTTTTCATAAAACTTACTTGGGAATGCAATAGCATTAGACTTCTTTGTGGAAATCTCTATTGTTTCTGGAGGTGATACACATTATAGGGAGGATATATGCAATAACATGCAGGATAAATAGGAACTATCTCCTCCAAAGTTCTCAGTTTTGAAATGAAGAAATTGAAGCCTACAAAAGTTGAGTTACTTTCTCAAAATCACAAAGAGCTAAAGAACTGAGCCAGGAATCAAACCCAGGTGTCTGATTTCAAATTCAGGGCTCTAACACCTCAGAATACATCTCCACACTTTGAAATAGAATCCCATAGAATATGTTTTTCCTTTATTATGCAACTCAAGCAACTTTCTTTCTACCTGAAGTCTTTCCTGATTTTTCCAAATACTAACTCCTTCCCACCACCATTCATCGAAGTAACCAATATTTATTCTGTACAGGCTTTTATATGTGCATATTATTTCTCCCTAGCAGAATGTAAACTCTTTGAGAGAAGGGGAGTATAACATTTTTGTCTTTGCATTCTCAAAATCTAGTCCAAAGTCCGGCACGCAGCATGCACTTAATAAATGTTTGTTGACTGATAAACTATAGATGAAGACATCATTTCATTATTGCAATATGCCCTCTAATCAGTATAGACTGCAATGAATCCACAGTTTCTCATTTTATATGATTCTTTTCTAAGTCTTTCTATGAAACATCCATAGTGGATATACTTAGTAGGCTGAAGGCCCTCCTCTGGTGAGATTTTTAGTGAGCATATGTCTTCCTGTTCAATACCTTAATATTGATAATTAGAGGATCCTTGAATCAAGTTATCCATGTAAATGCATCTATTCAAGAGTCTTGTGTTATTTTACACACGCTTTGGGAAAAACTTTGTTGGAGAAGAGTTTTCAAGGCTGCAGCTTGCTCTGTTGAGTCATATTTCAAAAATTATGAACTACCTAACAATGAATGTGTTTAATAAACAGTAAAAAGTTTATTTTTTTATGCTTCTCAACTGTGACCTATTAGAAAGCATTCTCTATTACATCTTCTTCTTTTCATCAAAGATAACTTTGATTTATACATATACCATTCTCATAAAGAGATCAGAAAGTCAGCATATGGATCTACTGTTACAGTTATCTGCTTAATTGCCTTTTGGGGTGCTGTTAAAAATATTAACGATTTTTCCCATTCCTGTAGAATCATTCTTTCTTTGAGATATCATGAAAATCAATCACTCATTGGCTTTAAAACTATGTTATCTCCAGCACATTTACTCTAAATATATTTGGTCATATCTACTCTTTTAGAGTCTATTTTACTTTGCCTCCCAAATAAACCCCTGCTCTCTAATTTTCAATCTCTCTGTATATACTAGGTCATTCTCTTTTCCCTATAAACCTGACCAAGTTTCTCTTGTATATATAAAAAAAAGCTCTGACTCTACCATCCCTTCCAATGGTCATCCTACATTTCTCTTTTCTTTAATAATCAAACTCCAAGAAAAATCACATTGTCTTCATTTCTTTGGTTCTTTCCTTACTGTCTTCTCAAATCCTGGCACTCTGGATTTCAACCTCATTACTCAACTGAAGCTCCTTTCTCCAGTGTTGCCAGTGGTTTCTAAATTGCCAGATCCATTGGCCTCTCTTCAATCTTGATCCTTTCTTTGCCATTCTGTATGTAGCCCTTCTTCCCTTTCTTTGGATTTTAGGGACATTAATCTCTATTGACTTTCTTCAACTTGTCAGTTTACTTCTCAGGCTCCTTTGCTGGAGATTATTATCCATATCCCAGTTCCTAACTGTGGATATCCTGGGGCCTTATCTTCTTTCTCTATACCCCCTCTCTATATGATTTCATCTGTTTCCATGAGTTTAGTTCTAATTCCTATGCAAATGGCCCCCAGATTTATATAACCAGCCCTAGAATCCCTCCTGAGTTCCATTCCCATATTGCCAACTGCCTATTAGACATTTTCCACTGAATGTTCCATATATATCTCAAATTCAACATATCTAGGACAGAACTTATTCTTTTTACCCCATCCCCCACCCAAATCCATCCCTCTTTCCAATTGCCCTGTTACTGCTGAAGACATCACCATCCTTCGCAGTTTCAGACATCCTTAACTCTTCATTCTTTCTCAGCCCTTCAAAAACAATCATTTGTCAATCTATCAAAAAGAGTTGATTCTTTCCCATATCTCTCACCTCTTTCCTTCCCTATATCTCTCCTTTTTTTTAAGTTTCATTGATATGTTTTGGTTTTACATCACAAACATTTACAGATTTTTCTCACTTTAGCAGAAGTTTCTTTTAACAGGATAAAACCATAATGTAAAATTGATAATGATTTCATCTGAAAGTATATGCCACATTTTACACTGGTAACATCCCTCACCTCTTTATGGAAAAATAGTAACAGAAAACAATTTTCTCTCCCTCTAACAATCATCTCATTTTCTTAAAAAAAGGAAAAAAAATTTCTTAACAAATATTCATAATTGTATGCATAGAACCCATATAAGATTGCATGCCATCTTGGGGAGGGAAGGGGGAAGAAGGGGGAGAAAATCTAAGATTTATGGAAGTGGTTGTAGAAAACTGAAAACAAATAAATTAATTAAAAAAACAAATATTCATAATGGAGCAAAACACATTTCTTTAGTTGATGCATACAAAAATACAGATGGCTCATTCTGAACCCTAAATCTATCACATCTCTGTAATGGATAGCATGTTTCATTATTAGGTCTTTAGAATCATAAATAGTCATTGTATTCATCATAGTTCTTCACCCCTCTATCACCATCTACATAGCCACCGCCATACTTCAGACTATCATTTTCTTCTGCCTAGGCTACTATAGTAGTTTCATTAGTGGTATTCCTTTCTCAGTTCTTTTCTCCCTTATCTTTACATTTTAGAATCTCTAGGTCCTTTCAAAACTCAGTTTAATTGCTGCCTACAACATAAGATCTGTCCTGAAAGCTCCTAATACCCCCTGAATACTTTGTATTTACCTTGGATATACTTTGTATTTACCATAAATCTAGTTTGTATTTACTAACATATGTATAACAGTAGATATATTTGTATTAATGTGCATGTTTCTCCTTTCCCCATTGTTCTGGTGGTCCCCTTAGCTATGCTTGTCATATAATCTCTCTACAGCTGGAGAATGTTTAATTCTTGTCTCTGTAGCCACTGAGCCTAATGGGTACTTAATAAACACTTCTTGAGCTTCTAGTTCCCATTTTTCAAAGTTAGCAGCATTTTTAAAAGGCTCATAAAGCAATCATAATTACATGTAGTATCTTCTCATCTTTATCTTTTCTCCTAATTTCATGCTAATTTTTACTTTTGCTCTAACAAGTCAATTATCTGACCACCCACAGTTGATTCTGAAATTATCCTGATGTTTGTAACCAATCATTTCCTATCAGTTAGTGTATAATAAATTTCTTTTGGGGGAGAGGGGGTTGACATTCAGCATTACCATGTCCAGTGCCTTCTTGAAGAAGGAATTCATGACATGTAGACATAAAGAATTTGTTATTTTAAAAACTCAAATTCTATTTTCCAAAAAAGACTTTTGCCGTTCTCTCAATTTTATTTATCTTCATACTCAGCATTAAAGTATATGTTGATTTAGTATAGAATATCTATTCAAGATCTCCCTAGAATTCCACTATTTATTCATTTTTTGCAGCAGATTTTGACATCGAAGCTCCAATTGTTTTGGGTTCTCTTACATAGATTCAGCAGGAGCACTGTAAGATGAGACAACCAAATGTTGCATAAAATTGTTGCTTTTAGGCTCATGATAAAACCAGCTCTCCCAATTACTTTATTTGGCTCTCCAAGAAGTACCTGCGAACTATCCTTCTTTGTATCCTCAGATTTTATTTATGACAAGCAAGCTATTTTAGATATGGCTCATTTCTTCTCATATTTATTATATAAAGATAGAGACTAGATCTGTGATTTCCTTGGGGACTTCCAGATGAGGAAATGCAGCCAATAAACATTTATTAAAAACCTACTATATGCTGGGTGGGTAGCTAGGTGGCACAGTGGGTAGAGTGCTAGGTCTAGAGATAGGAAGTCTCATCTGGAGTTCAAATCTGGCCTCAGACACTTATTAGCTGTGTGACTCTGGGCAAGTCACTTAACTCTGTTTACCTCAGTTTCCTCATCTGTAAAATGAGTTGGAGAAGAAAATAGCAAATCACTCCAGTATCTCTGCCAAGAAAACCCCAAATGGAATCACAAAGAGCCAGTAAATGCGAATAAAAACTAATTCAGGGAAAGTACCTGGAGTGGTGAACACAGAATGGTTCTGTAGGGAAGGCTGAAAAAAGCCCCCTGATTATAAGCACACATGTGAAAGTAGCAATAACTTTATAGGTACAGTAAGAAGTAGGTGTGTGTTTGAGGGGAAGGGTGACAACCTCTCTGTGTCCCATTTAGCCTTCTAAGACTTCAAGTTGCAGAACATTTACTGAACTGCATCAATAAAGAGATTGTGCTCCCTGGGGAGTTCCCTACACTGCTGCAATCTTAGATTTGGACAAATATATGTCTAGATATAATAGTCAGCATTGTTATAGTTCTTTAAGGTTTACACACCAAATTCTCACAACAACTCTGGAAAGCAGATATAATTAATGTCCTCATTTTACAGAAGAGGAAACTGAGACTGAGAAGTTAATTGACTTGTCCAGGGCCACACAGCTAGTTAAGTGTCTGAGGCAGGATTTGGACTGAGTTCTTCCTGCTTCCAAGTCCAGTTTTCTGTCTGTTGAATTACCTTGCTTGCTGCCCCAAATATCTAGAGAGACATAGAAATGTCTAGATACACAAATATAACTATCGATATACATACATACATGCACACATATGTAGGTACTATCTCTGTGTGTATAATTACTATGGTAATCATATATAAAATATACTTATATATTCAATAAATATAATTTATATATGTTATATATAACAATGCATATTTATAAACTTATAAATATATAATTTCAGCTTTTACATATTGCACCTATATATAAATACACATAATTGTAGTTTACATCTTACACACATATATTTACAGCTTATGTGTCAATATCTGCTGCAAACAATGAATAAATAGTGGAATTCTATGGTGATCTTGACTAGATCCTCCACACTAAATATAAATTTATACATATAAACATATATGCATTTTATATTTTTAATATGTCACTTATACAATATATACATACATACATAAACATACACATAGTACCTACAGTAAAGAGGTAGAAGACTAGTGTTTTCAATTCCTTTTCTAGAGTATGTTTTGTTCAAATGTATTGTCAACAAACTTGATTTTTAAACAATGGAAGAACTCCTCAAGGCTGAAAGTCTACAGATACACCTACATATAAATCTGGTTCTCCTGACACACACACATTACTCTCTTTTAAATATACTTTCTGGAGTTCATTTCTCATTTGAATTAAATACCACTGAGGCTATTGTAATACTAAGAGTACTATTTAGGCTATACCATACGAATATTGTTGATGGTACTACAGTAGCAGGGGCCTAAATGACTTGTGCTTACTAAATAGGAAAATTAGGTCTTTTTAAATGCCCAATTAAAGATAATCTTTACTTCTGTTCTTAGAGTTGTGATTTCCTAGCTTTATTTTCTGGGAGGAATGAAGAAATTTCAAATACCTTCTGCACATGTTGAGATACATGAAGTTTTTAGAATCATCTAATTTTAGAGCATAAAGGGACCTTGGAGATCATATACTCCAACTCCTTCATTTCACAGATGAGAAAACCAAAGCCCAGAGAGAGCAAGTGATTTGCTCAAGTTACATAATATGTTAAAGCCAGAGCAGGATAGAGAACCTGAATCTCCTAGATTTACCCTAGTGCTTTTTTCCATTCCACTATGACACTCTGTCTGAAAAGTTTGCTCTGGAGTAGTGAAAGTACTGAATTTAAATCCTAAAATTAACACATGGAGCAGATTTAGTGCAATAAAAGTATGATAACATCACCATCTAACATGCTATTCTATTTCCCCTTTTAAGAGAAAAGATGTGTGGAATAACTTTCTAGCTATATCCTCCCAATGTGGCATGGTCAGGTTTACAAGTTGGGTCCCCAGGGAAGTGACTACTGCTTCATGTTCTAGGATGTCCTGTGGGTCTGAGCTCTTAAAAGCCTAGTTCATGAGCCTCTACTGGTCAGCTCCCCTTTAATAATCAGCCCATAGACACAATTAGCTCAAAGCAAAGGTATTTACTAAAATAGGACAGTAAGAAAAGTATGCACACACAAAAAAATTACCCCTATAAACCTGGATGAGTAATTCTGCTATTAGATGCCATGGATTATGGGGCAGGAAGTGAAAATTTCCTTCCTTTCCCTCCCCTCTGCTCTTCCAAGTGAAGAGTTTATATTCCACAAAGTTGTTCATGGCATTAATTCTCTCAAATTATGTTGACTAACTCCAGGCCTGGGAGTCTTAGCTACTTAACGACTTCCAAGGGTGCAGACAATTTTCTGTCAGCCAATCCTAAGATCTTCTTCCAATTAAATTGGAGAGAAACATTTTTGTATTTTGTAACGGGACACAAGGTAACCATATTTACAGTTAAACGCCTCATTAACACATTAATACATCATTTACCTATGTTATCTACCCTTTGCTTTTTGTAACTACATCAATTTTGGGGAAAGAATTAATTGGTTAAAGGCTAATTATCGCTCCCTGAAAAAATTCTTGAACCTTTCTGAGAACTGGCTCTCAAATAGAAAAAGATTAGAAATCAGCAAAATGTGAGTAAGCTTAGGGGGGGAAGTGGAATGGGAAAGAAGAGGACATGGGGCAAAGAAGGACAGGAAAACCAAAAAGTACAAAATGCTGGCAATAGAAAACAGGGTTTATTTCTATTTCCACACACACCTTTTTCCCATCAAGAAATTATACTAGCATTACCTTCTTGTTCATAGCCACACCATCTTCACAGTCTAACACTGCACAGTCTACGTTCAGGGATGGTACTTTCTGTATTTTCTTTTCATCATTTCCAGGAACGTACAGAACTGCCCTCCTGGGAATGTACTTGTGATTAACTGAAGAACAATATCCAGTCTTGCAAACGTCCACTGCCAGAGAGAGCTTCCTGCAAGAGAAAATTTTGAGTTTAAGTTCCAAATTATGTCTAATTCATTTTAAGAAGTTAAGTCTTCCTTTAAATAAAAGCAAAATAGAAATCAAGGGGGACTCCATTGGTGCAAAGAGAAATGAAAATTGACAACAGGAATAAGCAAGCAGGAAAACGTCAACTGAAATTGATTAAACTGGGGTTAAAAAAATAAGAGCATACGCAATCCTTTAAAAAAAATGATGCAGTGCTACTAGTAGGACTTTTGGTCAGTCTGACTCAATAAATAGAGTACTTCATTTGGAGTTTGGGGACATCTCTACCAGGTATATGACCTTCGGAAAGTTACTTCTTTGCTCAGAGTCTCAGTGCTCATAGGTAAAATGTGGACAATAATTTGAGGGTAATATTTATTACCCCCAGAGGACCAAGTGTAATAAATAATATGTATCAGTGGTTTGTAAAACTTAAATCACAATATTATTATTTTTATTGTTAGTGTGCTTTTTAAGGAAAAAAACATTGTTTTCAGCACTAATATATAGTGCAAAGTATATTATAAGGAAGAAATTGGTGCTAGAAAAAACACGAAAATAGCAATACAGTCCTATGATGCTAGGAAAAAAGAAACTAGAAATCATCTTGATTTATTCAAAGGGTAGCAGTTCTAGTCAGAAGAGTTTTTGACAGTATTTTCCCAGCCAAAAGTCTCTTTTCCCAAGTGGAAAAGGCATAATCAGACAATCAAACAATCAAATGACTTGCCCAAGGTCACATATCAAGTATATGGTAGAATTATTTCATAACTCCCAAGTATTTATTAATCCCATATTATATGTCAGGAACAGTGCTAAAGGCTGGGGGCAGAAAGGCAAAAACAGTCCTATCCTCAAGGAGCTCAATGAGGGAGAAAGCATGAAAACAACTGTGTACATATACAAGATAGATATAGATACACACATACATACACACATATATATATACATTATATATGTGCATACACACGTGTGTGTGTATATATACATGAAACCTCAAAGGAGAAGGGGTGAGGGGAAGGGAAAGGAAAGGAAAGGAAAGGAAAGGAAGGGAAGGGAAGGGAAGGGAAGGGAAGGGAAGGGAAGGGAAGGGAAGGGAAGGGAAGGGAAGGGAAGGGAAGGGAAGGGAAGGGAAGGGAAGGGAAGGGAAGGGAAGGGAAGGGAATAACTATGTAGTACCTACTATGTGCCAGGTACTGTCCTAATCTCTTTATAAATCTTACCTCATTACAACAACCTTGTGAGGTGGGTGCTATTATTATCCCCCTTTTAAAGTGGAAACTAAGGCAGACAGAGGTTAAATAGCTTGCCTAGGCTCGCACAGCTAGTAAGCATCTGAAGGCAGATCTGAACTCATGTCTACAGGCCCAGCGCTCTATGCACTTAGTTGAGGGGATTGAGGTTGGGAAGGGTGGAGAGTGTAAACTAAGAAAGGTCTCCAGTAGAAAGCAAACTTTGAGCTGCTTCTTGAAGGAAGTGAAAGGGAGACATGAAAATATTGCAAATGTGGGGAGAAGCAAATTAAAATGCATGGAGCTGGGAGGGAGAATATTTTATGTGAATGAGAGTGCACTGAACAGTACATGGATAGAAGTATAAAAGTGTAAGAAGACCAAAATCTATGAAGAGCTTTAAATACCAAACAGCGGATTTTATATTTAATCCTAGCAGTTATACGGAGTCACTGGAGCTATAAAGTGTGTGTATCTGAGGAAAATGATCAGACCTGTACTTTAGGAAAATCACTTTGCCAATTATGTAGAGGATAAACTGAAGGCAGGAGAGACTTGAGGTAAGGAGACCACTCAGAAAGCTATCACAATAGTCCAGAAGTAAGGTGATGAGGGACTGGATCAGGGTGGTGGCAGTGTCAAAGGAAAGAAAAGGGCATATATGAAAGATGTTACAAGGGTTGAAGTCACAAAGTCTGGAAATAGATCAGATATGTAGGGTGATGATACTGAGGTTGCAAGCCTAGATGTCTGGGAGATTGGTGATGTCCTCAACAGTAACACAGAAATTGGGAAGGGAGGGTTTGAGAGGAAAGATAATAAGATCTCTTTTAGACATGATAAGCTTGAGAGGTCTGTGGGACATCCATTTAAAATATCCAAAAGGCAGTTGTAGATATGGGACAGGAGCTTGGGACCCAGATTGGAGTTAGATATATTAGTTTTGGAATTATCTGCATAGAGACGACAACTCATGACAGTGAAATGATCCTCAAGTGAGACAATGTAGAGGGAGAAGAGAGGAGGGCTCAGGACAGAACCCTGGGAACCATCCACAGTTAATGGCAGTAACACAGCTGAGATCAAGTAAAGCAGACCGTAAAGGGAGTCAAAGAGGTAGGAGGAGAACCAGCAGAGAACCATGTTTTGAAAACTTATTAAAGAGAGTATGAAGAGGAAGGTGATCCATAGATAAACTTCAAGACTAAATATCTGCCCTCACTTCTGAGCAGTGGAAGATGATACATAGGAGAAGTCAGGAACTCTAGATATACTCTTGCGATCATAAGTTTCTGGCTTCTCCAACACCTCACTACTGCTTCTCCTTGCCTTTCCTCATCTTTCCAGATGAATAATCCTGTAGGAATAAAGTAAAGGATGCCTCTATGAGCTTCTCCTTATTGCAGATGGCTGGCAGAATTCAGGGAAGGGAGACTGAGAAAGTAGTGAAAGTACTGTTGATATGAGAAATGGAAAATGGGAATTTCCTAGAAAGGGCAAAGTTGGAAGAGGAGTCAATTTGCAGATGTGGATGGTGAATATAATCACTTCAGTCTTAGAAATGTTGAGTTTGAAGAGATGGTAAGCCCTCCCAAGAGAGATGACCTTTCTTTATGACACAGTGGAAAAACAGTAGATTGGAAACACCATGTTCAAGACTTTCTTCCACTAATCAACTCCCTCATCTGTAAAAATGAACATATTAATTCATTAATTCCCATACTGTCTACCTTGCATGTTGACTGTTAGGATCAAATGATCTCTATTTCCAAAATACTTCATAACCACTAAGCACTATATATTTGCCAGTTATTACTGTCATCATCAGAGCCGCCAGTTGGCTCAGTTGATAAAACACTGCATTCAGAACCAGAAATACTCATCTTCAAGAGTTCAAACCTGGTCTTAGATACTCACAAGTTATGTGACCCTGGGCAAGTCACTTAACCCTGCGTGCCTCAGTTCCTCATCTGTAAAATGAGCTAGAGAAGAAAAAAGCAAACCACTCCAGTATATCTGCCAAGAAAACCCTAAAATGGGGTGGTGGAGAGTTGGACACAACTGAACAACAACTGTTATCATTATCTCAAATTACACTCTTTCCTCTCCCAATGTGTCCTACATCCAGATGCCAGAACACTCTCTCAACATCCATTTTTATCATATAACTTCCTTGCTCAAGCATCTATAGTAATTCATGATTGTCTATAATATGAAATAGGTATATATCTCCAATAATTATAAAATAGGTAATATAATTAATACCTATAATATCCAGTCCTCTTAGTCTGGCTGACTTAGTAGATGGCATCCCATCTGGGGTGTAATGGAGCCAACTGTAAAATTTTCAGCCTGATCACTTGTACATAAGTAATTGACAAATGTTTACAAATAGGGGCTTGACTGTGTTGATTGTCTAGATTTAAGAAAATGATGGAGAAATGTAAATAATGGAAATTAAACTTAAATATGTTGAACATACATTTTTTTTCTCTAGAAGAGTCAGTTAAACATTTACCAGTATACTCCCAGCTCTCACTGTCTATCTCACCAACCTAATTCTTTGTTGGCCCCCTATAAAGACGCTGTTACAGTCAAGTAAGTCATTCACTCCCTTATCTCCTCTCAGGTTCCATATATTTCTTCCAAGTTCAGCTCAGAAAGCACACCCTTCTGTAGTTTTCCTCCCATTCCCTAAGCCAGTAGTGTTCAGCATTAAGGCACTTCTACCTAATGAGAAGATGTTCTTACAGTCATCTAAGTCCCTCTACCTTGCCTTAAGTCCCTGAACTGGATTACTACGCAGCAAAACTATCACTGATTCCCCTCAACATGATCACCCTCCCAAACCCATCCCCTTGTTTTTTGTCCTAGATCAAAATACTCTTAATCGCAATTCTGGCAGAAAACCAGAGAAAGTTGCTCAAAGTACAAGTTGTGAAATAAGAGTTTCAGCATAACATTTTTTGGCAAGCTTTTCTCTCCTGGAAAGAACCATCAAGGAGATCAATCAATTGATAACTTGAACCACAAATCCTCTTACAAAACCCAATAACCATGCTTGGAACACAGTGAATGCTTTATAAATGTAGATTGCAGGTCAGATATTACTTAGGAGCTAAGCCCTAGCTGTTCCTATCATATATGACCTGCCAGAAATGAAAAAAAAATTCAGTACCTTCCAAATCAACTTATGAGAACTCATGTAGACTGTTACTTCATGCAATAAATAGCAACCACATTTGATGGCAGGAGGGAGCAGACAAGGGTGTCATCCCTGAGGCTGTTGGATAGGAACTGAGTGTCTTCTTTTATGATATTTATTACATTCTCTTTTCAAGTTCATGGTAGAAAAGAGCTTTTCCCCTCCCCCAGAAAGTAGGGCTGAGCATTCTCTCTTTTTCATCAGTCAAGTCTGTTCCCAAGGAAAGAAGGAATTTTCCAGGTATTTTCTTGGATAAATGATACCCCTGATTTAATTCCTCATTTTTCTGCTGCAACATGGACCTTGTTTTTAGGTTGATAATATAATCTCAGGCAGAAGAGAAGGCTAACTCTGGTGATTTTGAGAATTGGCCAGGAGTCTGGGCATTGTGATCAAGTTCATGGATGTGATGATACTCTAAGAGTTCATATACATGACCTTGAGTCTGAAGGCAAGTCTGTAACCAGAAGATTGATCCAAGTTATCCCTTCCATATCAAGCGGGGTTAGGGGCGAAGTGATCTGGAAAATCCATGTAAAATTTTTTGAACCTCCCTTCCTACCAGGGAAGAAGTCTGAATTTTTTTCTTTTTACTTTTTTACAGTACCTTACTGTAAAATCTGGATCAAGTATCTGGTCATAAACTGTGTTGTCTGCAGCTTTCACAAAACTCCCTCAGAATTCCCATTTAATTTATTATGCTGACCCATGATATATCAAAACCCTGATGGAGAAAGTCATGATATGAAAGGGATAACTGCTTCCTTTCATTCACTCTACAATCTGGTCAAACTTGCCTTCTCCCCATTCCTTACTCAAGGCCCTCCATCTCCGAACCCATGCCTTTGTACTATCTCCCTTGCCTAGAAGGTACTCCCTCTTCATCCCTGCTTCTTTTTTTATTTTATGTTTTTATAATTAATTTGTTTTCAGCTTTCAGCAATCATTTCCATAAGTTTTAAATTTTTCTTCCCCTCCTTCCCTTCATCTCTGCTTCTTAGAATTCCTACTTTCCCTCCAAATTCAGTTGAAACCCCACAAGAAAGCCTTTCCTAATCCAGCTGCCAATGCTCCTTCCCAATTTTCCTATGTTAAAGCATATACAAAATACTTACAAAAATAAATGCAAGGCTTTGACATTTATTTTGTACATGTATGCTTTTAAACGTTTTTATATGCACATTTTGCCTTCTCCAAAAGAATGAAGGTCCTGGAGAACAGGAGCGACTTCATCTCTATCTAAATACTTCCAACATTTAGCTCTTACTACTCATCAACAGTTTAACAAATGTCTGTTGATTGACTCCACAAAGAGGATAGACAAAAATAAGGGCCAAAGTCCAAGATTAGACAGCCCGCCTAGCTACCTGTGAGTTACTACTCAATGAGTTCAAGTCACCAGGTAAAATGGACCACATCTCAAGTTACTCAAAGAAATGTTAAGTATAATTACTGGGGGTGTCAAATCTTTCCAAAACTAAAGAGAAAAGGAAAAGTGTCAGTACTTAAAAAAAGAAAAAGCCTCCTGATTCTCAATTTTAAAAGTAAAAAGGGGATACATCATCTAGGTATGAAGACTGATACTATAAACAAACTAGGGAAGTAAGGAATTTTGTATTTGTCAGATTTATGGTGAATGGAGGAATTTATGAACAAACAAAATATAGCGAACGTTATGAAGTACAAAATGGATAATTCTGATTACATTAAATTGAAAAGTTTTTGTACAAACCAACTCAATGCAACTAAGATTAGGAAGGAAGAAGAAAACTGGGAAAGAATTTTTGCAACAAATGTCTGTGATAAAGGCCTCCTTTCTTAAATACACAGAGAACTGAGTCAAATTTACAAGAAGACAAGTCATTCCCCAGCTGGTAAATGGTCAAAGGATATGAACAGGCAGTTTTCAGAGGAAGAAATTAAAGCTATTTATAGTCATATGAAGAAATGCTCTAAATCACAATTGATTAGAGAAATGCAAATGAAAACAATTCTGAGGTACCACATCACACCTATTAGATTGGCTAACATGACAAAACAGGAAGATGATAAATGTTGGAGAAGATATGGGAGAGTTGGAACACTAATTCATTATTGGTGGAGCTGTGAGCTGATCCAACCATTCTGGAGAGCAATTTGGAATTATGCATAACCTTTGACTGAACAATATCACTTCTAGGACTGTATCCCAAAGAGATCATAAAAATGGGAAAGGGTTCTTCGTGTACAAAAATATTTATAGCCCCTCTCTTTGTGGTGGCCAAGAACTGGAAATCGAGGGGATGCCCATCAACTGTTGAATGGTTGAACAAGTTGTGCTATATGAATGTAATGGAATACCATCGTGCTATAAGAAAGAAAGTCTTCAGAGAGGCCTGGAAGGACTTATATGAGCTGATGCTGAGTGAAATGAGCAGAACTAGGAGAACTTTGTACACAGCAACAACTATAGTGTGTGAGGAATTCTTCTGGCAGACTTAGCCCAGCAATGGAAGGATCTGGAACATTCCCAAAAGACTCTTGAGGCAAAATGCCATCCACATCCAGAGAAAGAACTATGGAATTTCTCATGGTTTCCCCCATTCATTTTAATTCTTCTATGCAACATGACTAATGGGGAAACATGTTTAATAAGCATGTATGTGTACAATAGTATTTCTTCACAATCATATTCTGCACCTGGTTCATTTATTTCCAACTGATGGGCATCCACGCAATTTCCAATTCATTGTCACCACAAAAAGGGCTACAAATAATTTTGTTCTGATAGGTCTTTTTTAAAAAATCTCTTTAGGACACAGACTTAGGTAGTGGCCCTATTGCTGGATCAACGAATTTTATAGCCTTTCAGGAATAATTACAGATTTCTCTTCAGAACGATTGGATCAGTTTTACAACTCCACAAACAATGTATTTGTGTCCCTATTCTTCCATATCCCTTCTAACATTATTATTTCCCTTTTCTCTTATATTAGCCTCAGAGCTGTTTTCATTTACACTCTTCTAATCAATAGTGATTTAGAACATTTTTATGTGACTTAGCTTTGATTACTTCTTCTATAAACCGCCTGTTCATAGCTAGATTATTTATCAAATGGGGAATGCCTCATTTTCTTACAGATTTAACTCAGATTATATATTTGATAAATGAAGAATTTTTATCAGAGAAACTGACTGTACAAATTTCCCTTCCATTTTTTGCTTTCCTTCTAATCTTGACTGCACTGAATTTTTTGTGCAAAACCGTTTTAGTTTAATGTAATCAAAATTATCTATTTTACTGCTTGTATGTAATTCCCTCTATCTCTTGTTTGGACACAAACGCTTCCCTTATCAGTAGATCTGACAAGTACATTTGTCCATGTTCCCCTAATTTACTTATACCACTCTTCATGTCTAAATCATGTACCTGTTTTGACTTTATTTTAAAATTTTCCATTTATATTGATTAGAGAAATTCATCTATAATTTCTTTCTTTCGGCTTGTTCTGGTTTGGGTATCAGCACTATATTTGTATCATTAAAAGAGTTTGGTGGTTCTCTTTTGTCTATTTTTCCAAAGAGTTTATAAATTATTGGGATTGTTCTTTAAATGTTTGGTATAATTCATGCATAAGTCTATTTGACCCTGGAGATTTTTTTCTTAGGGAGTTCATTGATGGATTGCTCAGTTTCTTTTTCCTGAAATGGGATTATTGAAGTATTTGATTTCCTCTTCTGTTGACCTGAATGATTTGTATTTTCTGTAAATGTATCCATTTCCCTGAGATCATCAGGTTCACTGGCATTCAGTTGGGCAAAATACCTCCCAACTGTTTTAATTTCCTCTTCCTCTTCATTGGTTTTAAATCAACCCTTTTTCATTTTTGATGTGGTAATTTAGTTTTCTTTTTTTAAATCAAATTAACCAAGGATTTATCTGTTTTATTTTTTTCATGAAACCTGCTCTGAGTTTTATTTATCAATTATTTTCTTAATTTATCAATTTATCAATTGTTTTCTTAATTTCCATTTCATTAATTTTTCCTTGATTCTTCAGAATTTCAAATTTGATATTTAATTGGGATTTTTAATTACTTGTTTTTCTAGCTTTTTTCTTTCAGTTGCATGCCAAATTCATTCATCTCCTCTTTCTGTATTTTATTCATGTAAGCATTGAGAGATATAAAGTTTCCCCTAAGAACTGCTTTGGCTACATCCCATAAGTTTTGGTATGTTGTCTCGTTATTGTCATTCTCTTGGATTAAGTGACTGATTGTTTCTGTGATTGGTTGTTTGACCCATTCACTCTTTAGGATAGATCATTTGGTTTCCAATTAAATTTTGGTTGGTCCTTCCATGGCCCACTATTACATGTGATTTTGATTGCATCATGTTCTGAAAAGAATAGATTTAATATTTCTGCCTTACTGCGTTGGATTCTGGGGTTTTTATACCCTAGTACATGGTCAGTTTTTGCATAGTGCCATGTACCACTGAGAAAAAGGTTTATTACCTTTCTACCCCATTCAATTTTCTATAAAGGTCCATCATATCTAACTTAATTCATCTCATTAACTTCTTTCTTGTTTATGTTGTGGCTAGATTTATCCACTTCTGAGACGGGGTTGAGGTTTCCGACTAGTACAGTTTTGCTTTTTATTTCTTCTAGTAACCCCTCTAACGTCTTCTCTAAGAATTTTGATACTATCCCACTTGATCCAGCCCCTCTCAGTGTGTTTTGACTATTTTTTTTCTTTTCTCTTAAAGGGGTCATCCCCATATCTGAATGGGCATTTCCTCATCCTAAATGAGTATTTGAAAAGGCCTTATCCTAAAAGGCCAAGGTCTCCCATTCCATTCTGGGCCATCTCCAACCATCCTGATAAATATCAGGTCCCTGGATCCAGATGGCTCTGGAGGAGAAATGAGACTGGTAACCTGCACAGCCCTCCCTCACTCAAAACAAAGTCAAGTGCAAGTCATGTCATTATTTCTCTGATGGTATGGTCTTCTTTGGCAATGAAGGATGAACACAACAATGGGTAGAACCCATATAAGATTGCATGGCATTTTGGGGATAGATAGGAGAGCAAGGGGGAGAAAATCTAAGACTTACAGAAGTGATTGTAGAAAACTGAAAACAGATATATTAATAATTTTTTAAAAAGTAGAAAAAAAGGGACATAAGGGGAGGAGCCAAGATGGTGGAGTAGAAAGATTCACATATGCTAGCTCCAAACCCACAGCCCATAAAATACCTGTAAAGAAGAACTCCCAACAAATTCTGGAGCAGCAGAAGCCACAGAACAACAGAGTGGAGGAGATTTCTGTTCCAGAGAGCCCTGAAAAACCAACACCAAAGGTCCATCATGGACCAGACCCGAAGCAGAACCCAGCCCTGCCTTGGCCGCATGGCACTGAGAGGAGCAGATCTGAGTAGGCTTCAGGGACAGAATCTCCAGCGGCTGCACAGGTACCTCCACCCACAGGCGCAAAGCTCAGTGAGAGAGCCTGTTTGGCTGGCCGAGAGGGGAGCGGGGTGTCTCTGTAACTCAGGCCCCCTCAGGAGGCAATAACAGAGGCAGCAGTGGACAAGGGCTCCCAAAGCAGACAGGAGCTCAGATCCATTATTGAAGGTCTCCACATAAACCCCCTGAGGGAACTGTGCCCTGTGCGGCGACCCCGCCCCCCAACCGAGCAGCTGAACTTCATCTCACATTGACTAGCAGCCCTGCCCTGACCTGAACAGCTGAACTTAATCTCACACTGAATAGCAGCACTGCCCCCACTAAAAGCCCTGAGGCTGGGAAGCAGCATTTGAATCTCAGACCCCAAGCACTAGCTGGGCAGATCTGGAGGCGAGGTGGGTGTGGAAAGGAATCTCAGAAGTCAAGTAACTGGCTGGGAAAATGCCCAGAAAAGGGAAAAAAAATAAGACCACAGAAGGTTACTTTCTTGGTGAACAGATATCTCCTCCCTTCCTTTCTGATGAGGAACAACAATGCTTACCATCAGGGAAAGACAAAGAAGTCAAGGCTTCTGCATCTAAAACATCCAAAATAAATATTCGTGGTCTCAGGCCATGGAAGAGATCAAAAAGGATTTTGAAAAGCAAGTTAGAGAGGTGGAGGAAAAACTGGGAAGAGAAATGAGAGAGATGCAAGAAAAGCATGAAAAGCAGGTCAACACCATGCTAAAGGAGACCCAAAAAAATGCTGAAGAAAATAACACCTTGAAAAATAGACTAACTCAGTTGGCAAAAGAGGTTCAAAAAGCCAATGAGGAGAAGAATGCTTTCAAAAGCAGAATTAGCCAAATGGAAAAGGAGGTTCAAAAGCTCACTGAAGAAAACAGTTCTTTTAAAAATTAGAGTGGAACAGATGGAGGCTAATGACCTTATGAGAAATCAAGAAATCACAAAACAAAACCAAAAGAATGAAAAAATGGAAGAGAATGTGAAATATCTCATTGGAAAAACAACTGACCTGGAAATTAGATCCAGGAGAGATAATTTAAAAATTATGGGACTACCTGAAAGCCATGATCAAAAAAAGAGCCTAGACATCATCTTTCATGAAATTATCAAGGAAAACTGCCCTGATATTCTGGAACCAGAGGGCAAAGTAAGTATTGAAGGAATCCACCGATCACTGCCTGAAAGAGATCCAAAAAGAGAAACTCCTAGGAACATTGTGGCCAAATACCAGAACTCCCAGCTCAAGGAGAAAATATTGCAAGCAGCTAGAAAGAAACAATTCCAGTATTGTGGAAATACAATCAGGATAACACAAGATCTAGCAGCTTCTACATTAAGGGATTGAAGGGTATGGAATAGGATATTCCAGAAGTCAAAGGAACTAGGACTAAAACCAAGAATCACCTACCCAGCAAAACCGAGTATAATACTTCAGGGGAAAAAATGGAATTTCAATGAAATAGAGGACTTTCAAGCATTCCTGATGAAAAGGCCAGAGCTGAAAAGAAAATTTGACTTTCAAACACAAGAATGAAAAGAAGCATGAAAAGGCAAACAGCAAAGAGAAGTCATAAGGGATTTACTAAAGTGGAACTGTTTACATTCCTACATGGAAAGATAATATTTGTAACTCTTGAAACTTTTCAGTATCTGGGTAGTTGGTGGTATTACACACACACACACACACACATACACACACACACATACACACATGCACACACACACAGAGACAGAGAGCACAGAGTGAATTGAATAGGATAGGATCATATCTTAAAAAAATGAAGTTAAGTGGTGAGAGAGAAATGTGTTGGGAGGAGAGAGGGAGGAATGGAATGGGGCAAATTATCTCCCATAGAAGAGGCAGGCAGGAGACTTTTTAGTGGAGGGAAAAAGAAGAGAGCTGAGAGAAAAACATGAAGTTTACTCTCATCACATTTGACTAAAGGAAGGAATAAAATGCACACTCATTCTGATATGAAAACCTATCTTACAATACAGGAAAGTGGGGGAGAAGAGGATAAGCAGGGTGGGGGGGATGATGGAAGGGAGGGCAATGGGAGGAGGGAGTAATTTGAAATCAACACTTTTGGAGATGGACAGGATCAAAAGAGAGAACAGAAGCAATGGGGGACAGGATAGGATAGAGGGAAATATAATTAGTCTTATGCAACATGACTATTATCGAAGTCATTTGCAAAACTACACATATATGGCCTATATTGTAATTGCCTGCCTTCCCAAAGGGAATGGGTGGGGAGGAAGGAACTCAAAGTTTTAGGAACAACTGTTGAGTACTGTTCTTGCTACTAGGAAATAAGAAATACAGGTAATGGGGAATATAAAATTATCTGGCCCTACAGGACAAAAGAGAAGAAAGGGACAAGGAAAGGGAGGGATGATAGAAGAGAGGGCAGATTGGTGATAGGGGAAATTAGAATGCTCGCTGTATTGGGGTGGGGGAGTGGACAAATGGGGAGAAAATTTGGAACCCAAAATTTTGTGAAAATGAATGTAAAAAGTTAAATAAACAACTTTATTTTAAAAAAGTAGAAAAAAGTAAAAAGGAAGATGGTAAAGTCACCAAAAATCAGTGCTGCAGTAGTTGAGATGTTTTTCAGTCCCATCCAACTCTTTGTGACACTTTTTGGAGTATGCTTTGGAAAGATACCATAGTGGTTTGCCATTTCCTTTTCCTAGTCATTTTACAGATGAGGAAACTGAGGAAAACAGGGTTAAGTGACTTGCCCAGGGTCACACAGCTAGTAAGTGAGCGAGGCTGGATTTTAACTTGGGTTTTCCTGACTCGAGGTCCAGCACTCTGCTACTCTGCCACCTAGCTAACCTGTCTTTAATTCCTGATAAAATTCTACAGTTTGTAGAAGTGAATGATTGAGTGTGGAATTTTTTAAGTGCTACCAGACATAGTAGAAATGTTGATTTTTTTTCTGAAAATTTTTTTTCTTTTTATAGCTTTGTTAAAGGTAAAAAAAAAAGTTTTTACTCTCCCCTTCTCTTTAGGGGAGAAGCAAGATATATAACTAGCAATGACTGTGCTATAAAGAAAAAAGGAAATTATATAAAAAATGAAGATTTAAGTGAAACAGCAAACAAACTATCAAAGGGAATAAGTGATACTTCATGAGTCAAATTGCTTTGTTAGGAAGGTTGATGTCCAGCTAACCTTTCTTGACAGGGATCTTAGACTGGCACATCAGGTACTATGTGTAAAGCCTAGCTTTCCACAGAGCCTTCAACAGTCTCTTCCTATTCTTATGCACAAGACAGAAAGTTATGGTTTAGATGATTATAGAGTGAGGTGAATTTTGAGAAGGCCAAAGGACAAGTATAGTCATTAATAGCGTGACTAAGTCAGAGGAAAGTTTTTCCCAAAGTGACTTAGGGCAGAGGTATCAAACGCAGGGTGTAAAACTTCTGACTACCTAACCAGATTAAACTGTAATTTGGAGATTTTTAATAAAATAAATTTAAAATTATAATACAACATAGATACTGTTAATTTGTGCTTTTCTATGTCAATATGAGGGCAGCAAGGTGGTGCAGTAGATAGAGCACTAGCCCTATTGTCAGGAAGACCTGAGTTCAAATCTGACCTCACACACTTACTGACCCTGGGCAAATCATTTAACCCAGGGGTAGAGAAGTCTGAACGTGGCCCTCTAGGTCCTCAAATGTGGCCTTTTGATTGAATCCAAATTTCACAGAACAAATTCCCTTAATAAAAAGATTTATTCTATAAAACTTGGATTCAGTCAAAAGGTCGCATTCAAGGACCTAGAAGGCCTGCGAGTTCCCCAGGTTAAATTTTAGCCCCTGTATGTCTCAGTTCCTCATCTGTAAAATGGGGACCCACTGGAGAAGGAAATGAAAACTACTTTAGTATCTTTGCCAAGAAAACCCCAAGGACTTCATGTAAAGTAGGTCAATCCTGAACAGCAACAAAACAAGCCATTGTGGGATATACTTCTATTTGAGTTGGACACCAGTGACCTAAGGATCTAGACATGGAACCAAAGGAAGATATTAAAGTAGGATTTTGCATAAGGGAGGCATGGGTGAAGAAAGATCTATACCAAGTGTATCAATGCCCAGAGGGCAAGATAGGTACCCTTCCAATAACTTTGTACCATTCAATGTTATTATCAATTACTTAGATGAAGGCATATCTAGTATATTTATCAAACCAAATTTGGAGATGACATGAAATTGGGAAGGGCATCTAACACAGCTGAATGGGTTTTTTTTTTTGTATCCCTAGCAGTTAACACAGTACCTGGTAAACAGTAAATGCACAGTCAGTTTTTTCCATTCATTCATTCGTACATGCATCAATTTAAGCATAAAGGGATGATCAGCCTTAACAATATAAAATTTAAGAGGGGCAAGATAGCTGTTTTAAGTATCTCAAGTTCTGTCATGTGGCAGCAAGAGTCTACTATTGTCCTTGGCTCAGAGGAATGGGGAGAGATTTAGACTTAAAGTAAAGAAACACTTCCTCCTTCATCAGAGCAATAACAAAGTGTAATGCCCAGGAAGCAGTTGGCTCTGGCTCACAGGAGGTTAGTAAATGGAGGTTACACGGTTATTTGTTGATCATGGCTTCTGAAAATTGTTTCCAAGTAGGGGTGAGGTTAGTAGTCGGTGGAAGGTCCAAAGAACAGGTGGTTGAGTCGAAAAATAAGTTGAGAAACACTTAAGATGAACCCAGCCATGAAAAGACTAGGGTGGAGGAGAAAAACTCTGAGCCAAGCCTCGCGCTTGGTTCCTTCCCCCGCCTCCGGCTGTTTAAAAATCTGTTCTATGTGTCACTTGTGTACAGCCCTCAATATTTGGTTTGAATACAATTGCAGTAGGTGGCAAGAAATAACTTATTTTATTTTATCTTACATGTTTGAAGTTAGGGCCTCTTGGTATTCAGCATGTAAATTTATTCAAACAATATGCAAAACAAGGTCTTTGGATTATCTGAGGAAAAAAATATCTGGTAGCTTTTTGGTGCGGTCCTCTCTATAGGGGGTCCTTTCTGTAGTTTAGACGCCCTCTGTCAGGTCTATGGGTCCTGTCAGCTGAAAGGGGACCCTTTGTCCTGGTATATGCCCACTCTTTTCCCTTCCTCATCTCTTTCCTTCCTTCACTAAACCCAGTTCGCTAGCACCATCAGTGAAATGGTTCTATCTCACTTAACATCATAGGTTTGGTTGTAAAGAAGATTCCTATCAAATTTTGCTGTTAACTGAGAATCCTTGAAATCAGAACAAGAAAGAAACTTAAAGGTCAACTAGTCCAACTCCTTCCTTTTAAACTACATAAAAATGAAAAACCTAGAAAGTAAAAGGATTCTGAGGCAGCCCGGTGGAATTCAAACCCAGAACCTAAATTAAACCCAGGTGCTCTATATGGAAGGCGCTTTCTACCACATTCCGTGGCACCTCACGCTTATCACATCCAAGAGTGTAGCAGATCTTTTAAAATCACATTTAAAGAAATAACTTTTAGATAAAACATTAACTGAAAGTAACAATTACAATAATATTTAACTGGTCAATAACAGATCAGCAATTTACTAGATTGTGTTTCTATTAACCATTCTTTAAAAAACTATTTAACTGATGATTAGGTACCCATCATTAGGTAACTCATTAGAAGCTGCAAGCAAATGAAAACAGGAACTTTTGGTGCTTGAGAAAGGGCTGAATATTGTCCTTTGGTATTTATGGTAATATAGTCTAGGAATTGGATCTGTGGTTTCACTGCTATAAGGAATTCCTAGACTAATAAGTTTCCTGTACTAATGCAGTTTGGCACTTCCTTTGCAACTTAGAGGCTTAAAGAGTTGCTTAGGGTACAGAGATGTTAAGGGTCTTACCCAGGATCACACAGCCCCCTGTGTCAGAAGTGGGACTTGTACCTAGGTTTTCTTACCTCTCAAGCCAGCTCCTTATTGACTATGCTGTATTGCCTCTCACTGTGGAGAAAGCCAAAATAATATGCCATGCAGGGGGGCTGATCACCTTCAACAAGTCTAAGATGATAAGTACAAGATGGTGGCAAAAAATGTGTAAGTTCAGGGACAGTGTTCACAAAGTGAGCAGGGATGGATTCAGGCTCTCTTTTAGCCCTCTCCAAAAGTATCTGTCAATGTGTTGCAAGGGAAACCCAATAATAAGGCTCCTTGGATGCTAAATGTAAATAAACAATTGGTCGTACCACCCAGTTATCAAGAATAATTTGTTTCAAGAGGAAACTACCATTTTTATGTTCTCTTTGGCATACAGTCCTAGAAGTGATATTGCTAGGTCAAAGGATATCCACAAGAGATCATAAAAATGGGAAAGGGTCCCACATGTACAAAAATATTTATAGCAGCTCTCTTTGTGGTGGCCAAGAACTGGAAATCGAGGGAATGTCCATCACTTGGTGAATGGCTGAACAAGTTGTGGTATATGAATATAATGGAATACTATTGTGCTATAAGAAATGATGAACAGGAAGACTTCAGAGAGGCCTGGACTTATATGATCTGATGCTGAGTAAAAGGAGCAGAACCTGGAGATCATTGTACACAGCAACAACCACAGTGTGAGAGGAATTTTTCTGGTAGACTTAGCTCTTCACAGCAATGTAAGGACCTAGGTAAAAAAATTCCCAATGGACTCTTGAGGCAAAATGCCCTCCGCATCCAGGAAAAGAACTATGGAATTGGATCTCAGAATGAAGCAGAACATTTTCTCTTGTGTTGTTTTGTTTTGTTACAGTTTTTCTCATGGTTTTTCCCATTCATTTTAATTCTTCTATGCAACATGACCAATGTGAAAATGTGTTTAATAAGCATCTATGTGTAGAACTCATATACGATTGTATGCCATCGCAGGGAGGGGGAAGGAAGGGTAGGGGAAGGGAGGGGGAGAAAATGTAAGACTTATGGAAGTGATTGTAGAAACCTGAAAACAAATAAATTAATAATAATATAAATAAATGAGGAATTTTATATATATACACATGATCAATTTGTTGGAGACAAAGGAGGAAAGGAAGGCTATTTCCTTTTTGGCAGTATCATGGTAGCCTAATAGAGGATTCCTCTGTATCATCTAAAAAGGTTAAGAGATATAATTTCTGGGTTTTTATCATTTTATTAATAATTCCTGCATTTTAATAAAAGGATGGTCATTTGGTCATCTCACTGCTAGACCAAAAACCCGTCATGGCAGTGGGCTCACAGTTTATACGTCCTTGTAAGAGAGCAAGTGTTCCTGGCAATCAACTCTGATCAGCTTAACAATAAATAAGAAAACAAATATTACAACAAGAGGCTGGGCTATATTACAGTGAAGGACTTGGGGTCCCTGACTTGGATCACCCAAATCTTGGTCAAAGAGACTTATCAATTTCCATATCACTTGTCAGCCAGAAGAGAGGATCCACATTTTTCCTAGACCTGTCTGAGCAAACAAAATGATAAGGAATGCACTGCACCATTAACCCAAACTTAGAATTTCTTTCTGGGGTGGAGCCAAGATGATGAGTAAAAGCAGTGACCTGCTTAAGCTCTCCCCCCAAATCCCTGCAAATACTTATAAAAAACAACTCTAAACAAATTCTGGAGCTGCAGAACCCACAGAATGACCGAGTGAAGCAAATCTCCATCCCAAGACAGCCTGGAAGGTCATTGGAAAACGTCTATCACACCAGACCGGGAGCAGAACGGAGCACAATCCGTGGGCTGCGACAGCCACAGCAGGCCTCAGTGGACTGAATCCAGGTTCCAGACTTCTCAGCCCACAAACTCCAAAGACGACAGAGAAGGTCAGTGAGAAAACTCTGTTGGACCTGAGTCGGGGAGGGGGTGTAGTCCAGCTTGAGCCCCAGGAGGCAGCAGCAGCAGCAGCAGCTTCCAGAGCTCTAGGTCCACAGATGGTAGGGGATTGAGTAGCTGATACAAGACCCCTAAATCCTGGTACAGGACAACTACCGCCACTGGAAGCACAGTCCTACCTTGACAAAGAATTAAAAAGTCAAGTATTTGGCTGGGAAGATGAGCAGAGAAGAGGAGAGTTGGGGAGAAAATCTGGAACTCAAAATCTTGTGGAAATGAATGCTGAAAGCTAAAAATAAATTTAAAAACAAACAAAAATAATTCTTTCACTGTCTTTGATAAGATCTCAGCTATCCTGGCTTGGTAAGTCTTTTAGAAAGATTTCCCATACTGGTTGATTTATGGATGAGGATGCTGAAAAGGGGGAAAGCCTTGTTCTCAATAGAATAATTAGTTATTAATACAGGAAAGAAATAATCACTTCTCTCACCTGTTTTCTCCAAAACATGGAGGTATCTTTCTTGACACTGGCTTTAGCCACACTTTTGGGTACTTGCCTCATGATATAAAGTCCAAGTGCAAAAATTCACAGTTCTAGGTATGTTGTGGTCTAGCTTTGTTTTGTGTGGCTATGGTCATGTGTTGAGTTTTGCAGTATATAACATGACTACCACTCATCATTCAGCATCCAATGGACTCTCACTCGGCTGAACCATACACATGGCCATATTCCCTCCAAATTAAGAAAGGCTAAGGAGATTCTTGCAGGGCATAGGGGTCTGAGAGTAGAGCAGTCATTGGAGTTAGATTGGGGAAGAGAGAAGAGATGTAGTTTTATGGGAATAGTAATGATCATCGTCTGTGTGTGTGTGTGTGTGTGTGTGTGAGAGAGAGAGAGAGAGAGAGAGAGAGAGAGAGAGAGAGAATGGAATAGATAGAGATAGATGGATGGATGGATGGATGGATGGATGGATGGATGGATGGATGGATGGATGGATAGATGATAGATAAGATAAATGGACAGATAGATCAAGTGGATGGAAATAGAGGAGATAGACGACTACATAGGGTATTGACAGAGAGACAATATAGATGGCTAGAGATATACCTAAAAAGATAAGATAAATTACATAGATAAGACAAATGAATAGAGAAGATAGATGGATGAAGAAAGGCAGGTGAGACAGGTGGATAGATAAGATATATGGAGATAAGATAAATGGATAGGTAAATGAGATAGATGAGATAAATAGTACTGATGGATAGAGAGATAAGATAAGATTTATTTAAGACAGAGACGTAAGATAAATTGGATGGATGGAAAGATAATTGAGAGATAAAGATGGATGAAATAGATATATAGAGATAAGCAGATAAAATAGATGGATACAAAGACTAAGAGACAAGATAGATGAGGAGACAGATCACTCAGTAAGCATCACTATGTTCCAGGTATTCTGCTAAGTGCCAGGGATGCAATAGAAGCAAACAAGATGGTTTTGTGCCATCAAGGAGCTTATATTCCAAAATGAAAAGACAACCAGTAAAGGGGAGATGAAAAAGAGGGTAGAGAGAAACAGACAATGTTGATGATGATGAGGTGAAGTCCAGAGAATAGGGAATAGGCTTTAAAGTCAGAAAGACCTGAGTTCAAGTCCTCTAAGACATACTAGCTGTGTGACCCTGGGCAAGTCATTTAACCTCTCAGTGTTCTAGAGACCAGTGCAGTCAAATTCAAATGGAAATGGGGCCCACTAATCTGTATTTAAGGCTCCCAGAGGGTCACATATTGACTTCATTTTAAAATGTAATATTCTATCTATTTATTATCTATCTAATTATCTAGTTAAATTTATTGTATTTTTATTTAGTTTGTTAAACAATTCCCAATCACATTTTAATCTGGTTCAGATTGCACTCAGGAATGTTTTGGGCTTTGTTTGCCACCTCTCTTCTGGACAATTCTCAAGAACAGTAAGTTACAGAGAAGACAGCAATTTGCACTAATAGAATTTCATCTGGAAGCCTCTTACATTTTAAATATCATATGCTATTCACACACACACATACACACACACATCATGGAATACTGGATTAGTATATAGAGTGCTAGATCTGGAATCCAAAAAACCTGGGTTCAAATCCTGCTTCAGACACTTCCTATCTGTGTGACCCTAAGTTGATAGCCACTAAGATCCCTCTCAGCTCTAAAACTATAATATATAGCCATGAAAGGAAGTGTTTCAGTTCTGTTAGCAAAGGAAGCATTCGCCCCAATGTAATCATAGTTCTCTAAATATTAAAATCTAACCTCACTCATCACTCCCTTCAAAGCCTCCTGCTTTTTTCCCTAAAATTAGTCCTGTGTACTTTCTGAACACATTTTATTATCTTCAAAATACTCTTAGGAGTCATTGTCCTCAGGCAAAATTATTATTACTATTGGATATTTGTACAGCTTAATTGCAAACAGAATTCCCATACAAATTGCCTTTTTTGCCAAATCTTGTCTTATAAACTATTTATATAGAAAACCCTGGGAATAAAATGAACTGTTAATAGTGGAAGGCTTAAAATTACATTATGAGTGTAGAAAGTACAGGAGGTAGGAAATAACAGAAAAGACTAAAACAGCATTAGATCCAAATCCATAGCTCCTGCATCTACTGAGAGTATGATTTTAAAAACTAAACCCAACACTTTGCAGTAGCCGTAGAGAACAATTAAGATGAATATGTTTTGGCAAAATTATTAAGTGGACAAAATTAATTTTTCATACCCTCCCACTCTCTCTTCCTAAGTCTGCCCCTCCACCTTTCCAGTCCTCTCGCATCTTACACTGCCCCCTCTTCCACGGACTCTGTGATCCAGTGACACTGGCCTTTTTTCTGTTCCTGGAACATGACCTTTCCAGACTCCAGGCATTTTCCACTGGCTCTCTACAGTGCCTGGAATGTTCCCCTGCTCATCTCTGCCTCCTGGTCTCCATTTCACCTTCTACAAAAAGCCTGTCCTGACTCTCCTTCTTGCTAGTGCCTTCCTCTGTTGACTATTTCCATTTCATCCTGTATATATTCTGTTTATACATATTTGTTTGCTTTTTGTCTCCCCATAATCAGACTCTGAACTCTCTGAGAGAAAGAACTTGCTTTTACCTTTTTTTTAAGTGCTTAGCACAACGCCTGGCACAGAGTGGAGTGTTAAATAAATGTATACTGATTGACTGACTAATTTATCCTGGAATGGTATTCACTTTGGGGCTATGCCTTTAACTCCTGAGGCTGTCATGGAAGACAGCCAGGTCCTTCCTCCAGCGGTCCATTATTGACACTGTCAGACGTAGCACTCCAGGGCAGATGGATCATGGATTGGAATGGAAAGGGCAAGTCTTAGTCACTGGGGTAGATCTATGAGTGAGTTACACACAAAGTAGATGTCCATCAATTGGGAATTACTAAACAGATTGCAATACATGAATGGAATTGACTATTCTTGTCTGTAAAAAAAAAAAAAGTTGAATATAAAAAGAGAAAAATATGGGAAGACATATAAGTTGATGTAAAATGAAATAAGCAAAACCAGAAAAATAAAATATACAGTGACCAAAAAAATTCCATAAAATAGCTGAACTTAATTATAATACCCAAAAATAGTCCCGCCAAAAGAGAATGCATCTCCCTCCCTCTGTAGTAGAAACGAAGGACTACCGGTGCTGAAAATTGTATATACTGTCATATTCAATCAATATACTGATTAATTTTACTGAGGTGGTTCCCACCCACCCTTTATTCTTTACTACAAGGGATGGCTCTATTATAGGTAGGGAAGTAGGTGGCAATATGTATGGAAATGAAAGTAATATGAAAACAAAAGATACTAATTTTTTGAAAGAGTTCCAACAAGTAGTTTTCCAAAATACACCATATACTGACATAGGGCAGCTAGGTGGCAGAGCCAGATCTAGAATCAAGAAGACCTGAGTTCAAAAATGACCTCAGACACTCACAACATGACTCTGCGCAAGTCAACCCTGTTTGACTTGGTTTCCTTATCTGTAAAATGAGCAGAAGAAGGAATCCCTGTTTGACTCAGTTTCCTTATCTGTAAAATGACCAGAAGAAGGAATGGCAAATCATTCCAGTATCTTTTGCCAAGAAAACCCCAAAAACCCCCAAAGAGTCAGATACCACTGAAAATAACTGAACAACTGACAAGGAACTTATGACCAAGGAGTCCCCATCGTGCTTTCTAACATGATCTACTTTAATTTTTGTCAAATAACTGTCTTCCTTTTCTAAATTTTTGATTACCGATTCCTTTTTATTCCCGTTCGAATAACTATACTTCAGTTACTATGGTAACTAAGTTATCCAGCAAGGGTGGAATTTTTCCAAGGCTACAAGAGTGATGGAGAAGCTATGCATTTTCTCCCTGGCCAAGAAGTACCTTTCATGCCAGTTGCATGTGGTAAATATATACATACCCACACAATCTGCTTTAGAAGATGTTAAGATAATCGATGCCCAGTGCAAATTCCTTCTTAAATACGTCTAGCAATGCTTCAATGAACATCAACATTTGAGGGTCAAAAAAATGACATTTGCCTTAAAAATGGATATTTCAAAACAGATTCACACCTGTATGTGTCGGTGGTGGGTTCACCTCTGATGAGGAATGCAAGAAGAAAAAGTAAAGAATTAGTCAGTTTCCAGGTGCACCATGGATCCCAAGAGCACTGAACTGGACACCTTCTTTCAAGCTGACAATGAATCATTAACAGACACTTTCTCTAGATAGCTGTGTGAAACTTAGGTAATAAGTTTTAGTAACAGAGAACATTATCGTCAACTGAAACAAGTCTATAGAACTCTTAATAGCACTTAATCAACAGGAAAATGAAATCAAGAAGCACCTCCCATAGTAAAAGTCCTTACAAATAAATTTAGGGTTGCAAAAACTTAAAATGACCATAAAATATGGCCAGTCATTTCATCACATGGCAAATCTGGGGGTATACCAGAAACTTCTTTAAAGGGAAAACTGAAGAATGGATAAAGAGGAAAGAAAGGAACAAGCATTTATATAATACTATGTCCTAGCCACTGTGCTAAACACAATATTACAAATATTATCTCATCCTTATTTTAAAGGTGAAGGAACTGAGGCAAACCGAGATTACGTGACTTGTTCAGGGTCATGCAGCTGGTAAGTGTCTGAGGTTGGATCTGAACTCAGGTCTTCCTGACTCCAGGTAAAAGATGGAGAAGGTCAAGACGAGGAGACAGGAAAGGATGAAAAGAAACCCTGCATGGAAAGAGGTGGGGGGTAGGGATGGGGAAAGGGGTGATGAATCCAAGAGGAAAAAGCTACAGGGGTAAGAGGAGTAGGAGGGGCAGCCGCAGAAAATGAGGGGAACGATGAGGACGGAGGAAAGCAACAGAGAGAGTACAAGTGTAACAAAAGAGGGTGAGAAGGTGGAAAAAGAAAACTGGGGGAGGGGAAAGGAGAGGAGAAAGGGGTCTTTTCTCTGCAAAGCTCCTTGTTTTGTGTTGAAGTGGGAATGATAATAGAACATGTGGCTGCTAGTGGGTATTCTCCTTAATCCCACTTTCCTGCTGGACATTTGGTGAGAGAAGGAGGAGGAGCGGAGGTTTATCTGAAGACTGGAGGGTTTTTTTTTCTTCCTAGTGTGACACTAAGGTCAATAGGGAAACCTGCACTCCTTCACTGAACACATATGAGAAGACAATGTGATTAGCATCTATTCTGTTTCTTGGATGGCTTCTACCCATGGCTCCTGGAGACACAAAGAAACCAAAGAATGCTATCCATTAATAGTTAACTGTAATGTGTTGGAGAAGTAATTCTAAGATGACTTGCTTTTTCCCTATTTTCCTAGAAAGAATTGATAGATATTAAAGGGTAATTTCAGAATAGGAAGCACCAGCAAAGTGTCAGGCACATTTTTACTGGAACTGTTGGCCAACTGTAATTAAACCCCCAAATAAACTGACTTCTGCCTTTACAGACCACTTTTATGCTTTTAGACCCTGCAACTCAAGAATATAACAGATGACACATCACATATTTCCAGGAGGAACTATCCATTAATAGCTGCTTTAGAAAGCAATATTAAGTGATAATGACCTCAAAGAACAAATTTCTATGTAGAATTCTTATAAAAGAAGATCTAACATATAAATGGTTATATATGTATTATATGTATGTGGTATGTATATACATACATTAACATATAAGGGGATTAGCTATATAACCAATGAACTTAATGTGGGAAACAAAATGAGCACAGGAATGTCAGTCATATCCACTCGCTCTTCCTTTGAGAATTCCATCAGCATTACTTCTCTCTAATACAACACTTTAAAACTCAGCAGATCATTTATTGAATTGTTCATAGACTTAGCAGTGACTGAGCCCATCTGAACTACAAGGATCAATTCTCTGTCAGCTTCCTAACGGGTCATGAAAGAAGAATGTCAACTCAACAGATGTGGCCAGACATTCTTTTACACACAGTTCTTCCCAAGATAGCTGGAAAAATGCTAAATATATGAAATTAGTACATGAGTGGCTATCTTTATTTGAAATAAAAACTACATGTTCTTTTCCTTCCAGAAAAGAGCTTTACAACTTTTAGAAAGCAGTTGTCCCAGCATTTTAGTGTTTCTTGACAGCTGATGTGAAAACGATGTGGATTACTAGTACATCCTTTTTTTCCCCCAAAGAATCCTTACAAATCCTCTAAACTAAAGCAATGACCTTAGCTATCTTGGGCCAAAATTGGCACTGCTTAGAATTCTGCTGTTCTGCTAGCTGTAGTGCACTGAATTATTCAGATTTATGTTTTTGTTTTAATATTGATCGCCCTAGCACTGAATAATTTTTAGAAAAAAACACATTCTCAGTCTAATTGCCAGACCCACACCACACACACGAAAGCTGTGAATACAAGCTGTGATCATGAATCACGTGTGTGTCTTTGATTGTGTGGGACCTACAATAAGACTAAGATTGTTGGTTTTTTTCCTTTTTCTTAATTATTCATAGCTAAGTGTGATGAAAATGAAAACTAAACATATGGATATAGTCAGGAGAATTTTTTTCTAACAGAAAAAAACTATACTGTAGGCACTATTTCTTGAGACTATCTACTTAATTCTAGTAACAAGTTACACAGACTTTGAAGGACTTACTTTTTTAATTTTAAAAGTTTGATTTAGTTCAGTGTTTTAATGCAAGGCAACACAATATTAGTGTGTTTGTTTTTCACCAAGTAAGTGGAAAAACAAATCTCAGACATGAGAAACTGTTTCTTTACCTTTATTTTCACTTCTAAACAAATTCTTTCATCTCCTGTGCAAATATTAACTTGGTTTTTGGTTAAAGAAACATGTCACAACACATAGTCTAACCTCAACTCTGCCAAAAATTGAAGGAAGTCAGGATATCAATAGATAAGCTCTTCCCACAATTTATTTTCAGGGATCTAGCATTTTGATTAAAATTATTCCTTACTGTGGTTTACTCACTACTTATTATTCCAGTGTAGCCAGACTCTCAATTATCCATGCTAAGGAATGGATAGTTTAGTAATACAACTATCCTTTATAGTTAGCTTTTAAGTGAATTGTTTTCTTAGCAGATAATTAGGCTATTATTTCTTTTTACCAACTGAGACATAGTAAGGGTGGCAAACAGCCTTGGATTTTAAAAATGCTGAGGATAAACCTCTCATCCTCAAATGAATAATCTACAAATGGATGACTAAATTGATGGAAGCTAAAAAAGTTCAGCTTGAAGGCAAAAAGGCACTGAAGGAGAGATAAAATGACCTGAGGTCCCAGTACTAAACTGGATAATGAAATATTTCAGTGTTTTGTTTACTGCATATAGTTTCCCAAATGGACCTCACTGACACACTGTGCCCATTTTCTCTTCTTTCCTTCTTCCCTGTCCTTTTTCCATTTATTTCTCTCTCTTTCTGAAATTTTTGTTCAGGAAGTCACCTCTTTCCTTGCTAAACCATAGTCCTTATATTTATATTTTGCAGGGAGCTGTCCAAAACTGGAAGAGAGATAGGAAGATAGAGAGAAAATGAGTAAGCCTTCATATTGTTATTTATTGATGGAGATAACAAGGTGGGAGCTTCCTTTTCAGGTATCTATGAGATTAGATGATCTCTTAAGTCTCTTCTAACTCTGACATCCTATGAGTTTTATAAATAGTCCCACTGGAGATCTAGATTAAACTGATCCCCTTCACACTTCCTCTTTTTCACCATTTACCTCCTTTTGGGTTTCATTCCCTCAGTCAACACAGCTCCCATCACAAAAAGGCCTGGTGGAACAGATCACAAGACTCAACAGGTTCATACTCTTTCTTTTCTGCTTTTAACATATTGCAAATCTGGCAACTTCAGTGGCAAGTACCTTGCAGAATGTAAACTTATAATCATGGTTTCTCTAGACCAGCTCTGGTCTTTCCAGAATTAACAAGAGAAAGCTTAGACCTAGAAGCAAAGAACATTGTTTTCTAAGCCAGGTAACACTGAACCAAGGGTCCAAGGGGACTTCCCTTTTAACTGTGGCCCAGAAGAGACCTGTGACCTTTTATCCAAAAAACAAACAAAGCAGCAAACTTTCATCTCCTTGCTCTTCACAGCCTTCCACTTTTTAAGAAGTTGGGGCAAAAGGAACTCAAGGAGCTAAGGGAGGGCTCTGTTTTGTCCAGATTCCCATCAGGCACAGTTGACCTGAAATAGCAACCCAAAGGCACAATAAAAAGATAAGTATATTAAATTACAAAACACCAACATTTGCGTAGTAATTCCTGCTAATTAAGAAAGAAAGATATAAGTTGTTTGTTATAAACACCAGCAGGCCTTGTACAAACACTAACAGCTCACAACAGAGCCAAACCAAGCATTTGTCTAATCAGAAGCCCTTCCCAAAGACTTCCATTGGTACAGCTGCAGAGTAAGCATTTTATCACACACGCTAATAATCCCAGTTATGGCGCTAACATTTTAATCATTTGTGCTAGCCTTGTTTCTCAAACAATTAGCACTAATGAATGGCCAAAATACCTCAGATCATATATGTCTAATTGCAGGCAAGAGCCGTTCTTGTCTGCATGTACATTTCAATTTACCTCTGGGGATAATGTTTCTTAATTGTATTTCTTTATACAGCGAGTGAAAAAAAAAAGGCTGGCTCAGTCAAAAAGGGACTAAGTGTTCTCTGCTTTCTCTTTGTTCCCACAAGAAGCTAAAGTCACTTCAAGAGGCACTTAATCCCATCATCCATGGTTACAATTGCCTTACTGCATCAATCAAAAAGAATCTTAAGTAAAATGATGTAGCTATATTGTGTAATTAAAAGCAATTCAGGTAGTTATTGCTTGGGGGCACTTTACAGATCCAAATACTTAAAATGGCACTACAGGGATCCTAAATACTGTAGTGTTTTAAATTTGGTCAGCAACAAAATCTCTCAGAGGAATATGCAAAAAAAAAAAAAAAGTCTTTCTCCCAGTGCTTATTGTAAGGCAAAAGAAAAAAGGAAAGTCCGATGTGACAAAAATCCTACAACTTTCATCTAAAATATAAGGAACAGAAAGAAATGGAAAAGGAAAAAAAAAACCCTGAAGCTTTAAAGGAAAAAGGGAATAGGGGGCATCACCAGCCCAACTTCTGCCATTCAGGAAAAAAAAAGACTGTAGAAATGTGTATGTATATCTATAGTATTTCTGAAAAACAGAAATGCAGAACATTTTTATGATGTATCCAACTCCACAGTTATTGATAAGAGGCAAAACGTGATATTTACTTCAGAAGTTTATTGCAAACTTCCACAACGTGTTTTATTTAATCAAATAGCTAAAAACAGAATCAAATGTTACCTAAGGGAACTAAGCCTCTTGATTTCTTGCTTGGCTTTTGCAGTGATGAACATTTTAATGTTATGGGGCTTTCTTGTTTGCTTTTGTAAAAATGCAAACCCCAATTCTCTCTGCCAGAGCTATTTCTAACAGAAGGTTGGAATCAGGCTGAAGTCTATGGTTTTAATTTTTGGCTAAAGTCTTTTTAAGTAAAAGCACAAATTCTCAACAGATGTAAGACTAAATGTTACAATAATAAATGCATGCCTAAGTTCTACTAAATTTCTGTCTTAAAAGAAAAAAATGAAGTCCTCCCTTATTGTTGAAATTCTAGAGTTGTAAAGAATCACAGAATATGGAATGGAGGAGAATATGCAACAACTTGAAGAAAGTCACAGAATTCAAAAATTATTATACATACATACACACATGCACATATCTATACATATACACACATACACTATACATTCATGTCCTCATATTGTAGGGTAGATGTCCATTAAAAAATGTAAGTTTCATATGGAAAGGGCACCTCAAAGTAGATTCTGTAAATACTTGATAAGGCGCAGATTAGTTGCACATCAAACATAATCCCAACTGACAGGTAAGCAACAAGAAAAGAAAGCCATTTGGGTACAATCATAAAACTACTGTACAATAAGTTCTTACAATGATATAACAGAGCTGCACTTTAACATTACATACAATTGAATGAATAGAAATCAACAGAATTTAAAATGTAAAAACCCTTAAGAGGTTAACCTGAGATAAGTAAAAAATGAAAAAGCAGTATAGGATAGGAAAAAAAATGGATGTACTTTTACCTCCCTGCCATTTTTATGTTCTTACCATGTCCTTTCAACTATAGATTCTTAGGGAATAATTTTTCTGCTTAAGTGGTTTATGTTAAGAAATAAATGTTCTGTAAGTTAAATCAATTCTTTATTATTTTTCAGTTACTCGTCTTTAAAAATTTCATGCTAGTAAAATCTGAAATCTTGAAGAAAAAAAGCTGCTTTATATGAGATAAAGGTCATAGGATTATAATCAGAGCCATAGAAGCAAACACATTTCAACTTTCATTTCACATGCTTCTAACATGTACTATGCATCTATTTGTCAATCACCTTTAGCATCAGTGGGATGTCAGGCCCCTTGGAATCAGTATCAAGGCAAAAACAGGTTTCTGATATACTGACGAGACTACAGACTGATTGAGATTTGAAGGTGTTGAATGGTAACAATGTCCAGTTGCTCAGGAAATGCCCTGTTAAAGGTCTGAATTTGATTTCATGTCTCATGAAATATAAAGTCAAACCTATAAAACGATTTATTTCACAAGTGTGTACCTATATTGTGAACAGTACTTTGTCAATAATGAATAACTAAGTTAAGTCATACTAAGAAAAGCTTCTAAACATCAATTTATTTGTAACCATCAAAATGACTTCCTGCATCACCTATATATACCTATAACCTTACGTTTTAGCTCAGAAACTGACAAATTAAGAAATGCAGAAAAATTTTACTCCAAGGAAAGAAGTATAAACTTTTAAGAAGGAACATGACAGTTTCAGAAAGGTAGCCAGAATATAGCTAATGTCAGAGAAGAAATGTGACTGTGTGTGACCCAGTGGAAACAACACTGAATTCGGAAACCAAGGTCCCAGGTTCAAATCTTTTTTTGTCCCTACCTGTATGGCTCTGGGTCTTATTTACAAAATAAAAGGTAAGACTCAGATGACTGCATATCTAAATCTATGATTTATGAGAGCTGTGAATCTGAGACTAGGGAGGAGGCAAGAGAAACAATGAAAGACATTTTTTAATGTGACCTTTTAAAATATACATAGCAACGCCAGAAAAGTCCACTCTCTAGGGTATAAAGGTATTTTCAATGTGCTAAGTTGGGTATGTTGTTTAGAAAATTTTTTTTGTTCAGGTGTCCATTGGACCAGGCGTCCAAAATCCAGTAACAATGAAATCTCAAAACCTCTGGTGCACAGAAATAACACATGAGGACACAAATTACAAACATGCTGGGGTGTCATTTTCAAACCTAAGGTACACAAATGCCTTGTCCTGGTTCTAGAAGAGAAGCAAAAACTTTCTACTGTATTCACTTACACTTTTCTTTAAAATTCCCATTGGCAAATATTTGTGTCACCCCACTTCCCATCTCCTTTTCTCTAACGCACCCCTCTGGTTCCCCAGTGCAGTGCCCATAACAGGTTACAGGGAGCACACCACAACTGAGCTCCTTCAGTTCCTACCATTGATCCAGCTGTGTACACGATGGCTAGATGCTACAAGGTCAAGATCTGAGAACAGGACTTGAAAATTCAGTGCTAATTACTGTGATTACAATCTGTGTCCCAAGCAGTCAAAGCCTCCGGGAAGAGTCTACAGGCTACCTGTCTAGAAAAAAAAAAAAAAAAAATCCCAGTTGCAAAATCTATATGCTGAATTTCCAGCAGGTTAAGTGGTAATTCTAGCACACAGTCATTTATGATGACTTTTTCCAAATGCATATGAACTCCAGAATAATCAGAATACATTGTACAAGTAAAAGGCTAGGGGCAAAGAACCTTTACCAAGCAAACCTACATATGTAGGTTCTAATTATGTTTATCATCAATAGTCTGACAAATGATCTCCAGGGAATTTTCTTGAGATTATCCAAGAATATTTTTCAGGTAATATGTAAATAAAATGAACAAAACATGTTCAAAAGAATTACTAATATGCAAAGTACCAGGCAAAGTTTAAAATAAAAAGCTTGCATTCTACCTTTGAGTTCTCAAAGATGAGTTTTTACTTCCCTAGGTCAAAGAAAATGTTTTAAAAATATATCTTATTTGAAATGAAAGATTCATGAAAAATAACCTGATGATATAAGCAAGAAAATACAATCTTTTTTTTTTAATGTTTGCTTAAACATGCCTTTAAATGGAGGTTATCCCAACACTTTTAGCTTCCCTAAACTGGTCATGGCCTGGGATCAAGCCCCCTAGAGTAGAGATCCAGCTGAATTAAAAACATCGTCCCTTAGGGACTTACACAGAGGAAAGATGGTTTGCTTGGAGCCAAGAGGATGCTGACAGTGTTTACTCTTTATGTATTTTCTTGTTATGCTTTCTGTGTTTTAACTAAATTGTTCTGGTTCTCACTAAGATAAGATTATATAATAAAAAGCTAATGTAAAATCAATAGGTATATTAATTTGGGGACACCCTCAAATGTACAGTGTTTACTCTTGGGTGGAATCTTCCAATGGTAGCGTACAACAAAGCTCTTCCACATACAAAAAAGGGCAATGCTTGTTTTAACGCTTTTTAAATTCCTATGGCAGGAAAACTTTCAAGGTTTCCACAGAGATATATGTAGTGGCTGGATACCAGACAGAAGTCTTGCCTGTTCACTTAAAAGGGGATAGAATCTGTTACTTCTCACTGGTTCTTTTTTGAAAAAAAATAGCTTCAAAGCCTTTCTCTTGTATACTAAATTCACAAAATGTTGTTATATCACTTAATTTGTCAATATTAACTTGATATTAATTAATATTAAATAATAATTAATTATTGTTAGATACTTTTCAAGTGAAAAGATAATTATAGAAAATACAGCTTTACCTTGAGAACCAAAGAGTATAACCTCATTCTTTTTTATTTTCTCATTCTCAAAACAAAACAAAACCCTTGTGTTGACTGCAAAAGAGATTCAAGAACCAAGGGAAAGCTCTGAAAAGTAAGAAAGGGTAACATGGAAATGGCAGGAACCTGGGAATCAGACTTTGTTTCTATTCTGGCCTCTGCTACTCAAAAGCTGTGTGACCTTGGTAAGTCATTTCAGTTCTCTGGTTATTTAATGAATGATGTGAATAGACTCAGCGCTTTTGAATGGCCCTTTCAATATAAGATCCTACAAAGAAGGAGAAGAACTTGGTTTGCTCAGGTTTGCTAAGATCAGTGAATATCTATTAGCCTAACACAGTGTCTTGAACATGGTAGGTACTCAAATATTTTGCCAAAAATGACGTTTTCATTTAGCAACTTCCACTTGCTAGATGGTTCATCTTAAGGAGTAATCCAGAGGATAGAAATCACTAGGAATCACTCTCTACTGTGTTAAAAAAAAATCTGGATTTGATTTCATCTCTTATACTCTTATTTCTGAGTTGTCCTCTAGAGGTTTATATAATAGCTTCATATAACAGCTAAGTAGAGAAGACGTCAGGGATAAAAAAAAATACCCTGAAATCAAACAAAACAATAACATTAAAGATAGCCCAGAAATATTTTTAATCAATTTCATTCAGTCCTGTGTTCTTTTAAGTAGCCCTTAATTCATCTCTGATAAAGGAGTTGATACATGAATCATTAAGGCCTAAATATTAATATAAGACAAGACATTTTAATCAGGGAATGTCCATGATGGTTTAATTAAAGAAATTTTGCCATCTTATTTGCAGAGCATAGCTCCTTAAGTACAGCATGGCACTTATTTAAAATGTCCCAGAGGCAATTAAGTTCTTGATTAACAATAAAAATTTCGCCCTTAACTTCATTCTCAATTACTGTGTAGCTCGTTTCCTACTGAACTTCTTGTACTTAGTACTAGCTGGATTCTGTTCACATGTAACTCCTTACAACACACACACATACACACACACACACACATGAAACAAATGAAAAAAATCCCATCCTTTCATATAATAATCTTGAGAAACTGATCTTTGCACCCTCAGATCACAGATTCAAGAATCCTGTCCCTTCTTTGCCACCTGTCCTCCACATGAGTTCTCCCTTTGTTTTCTGTCCTGCCTCTTCCTCTCTTGAATTAGTGGGCATTTGGGTATTTAGCTGTATCAAGCACATATTCCCTCTTCATGGCAGCAGGTGAGACATTTCAAAGCAAGGTATCTCTACTGTGAGGTAGTCTCCACTGTCCCAGTCCTCTGTGGGACTGTGTCATGCCAAATCCAGGTATGTGAGACTCTTCTATTCTGTGTTAAAAGAGACACTAGAGAAGAGATTCTAAAATTTTTCTATGCTATGGAACTTTTTGGTAGGCTGCTGATGCCAATGGACCCCTTCACAGAATAATGTTTTTAAATGCATAAAATAAGATATGAAGCAAACCACTTATTTTGAATTATCAAAATACAAATTTTTTTAAAAACAAGTCCACAGACTCAAATTTAAGAACACCTAAGCTGGAGGGGGTGGGTGGCCAGGGGTAGATTTGAATACCATTTTAACTTCTTAAGACTTTGCTGAGAAGGGGGAAATAACTTGTGGATGGTGAGAGGATCACACAGCTACTTTATTTCCCACTGGAGATTAAAAATGATATTGGGTAAGTCACCACATGATTTGGAGCCGTTAAGAGAAATCAATTATCATGGTGCCAGAACTAGTGAGAGCCAGGTAAGGCAGTTTGCAAATACTGGACCTTAAGCAGGCTTTGAAAAGCTGATGCTGACTGAAGCGAGCAGAAGCAGAACCTTGTACACAGTTATAGCAATACTGTGCAATGATCAGTCATGGTAGACGTAGCTCTTCTCAGTAATGCAATGATCCAAGACAATTCCAAAAGACTTGTGATGGCAAGTGCTACTCATATTTAGAGAAAGACCTATGGAATATGAATGCAAAGCCAAGCATACCATTTTCACTTTTTCTGTTTTTTCTTTCTCATGGTTTTTCCCTTTTGTTTTGATTCTTCTTTCACAACTTGACTAACGTGGAAATATGTTTATTATGATTGTACATGTATAACCTGTATCAGTTTGCTTGGCATCTTGGCAAAGGGGGAAGGAAGGGAGGGAGAAAAAAATTTGAAACTCAAAATCTTGTAAAAGTGAATGTTGAAAACTATCTTTACATGTAATAGACAAAATAAAATACTATTAAGTGGGGGAGGGGAGCAATCAACAGTGTTCTTCCTGTTCACTTTTTGGAAAATATATATTCTTGAAGGTTACTGTCTACCACATACTTTGATTTGAGTCTTCAGTGTAACATGGAACAGGTCTTATTAAAAAATAAAAATTTATGTGCCACAGAGAATGTAATTTTCTGATATTAAAAAGTCTACTTGTTTAAAAAACAAGTCCCTCACTGCACATGTAATAAATATGCTAGGTAGCTTGTCTACCTTGACTATTCCTAGTTGGGACTCTGTGAGAATCTTTTTTTTCTCCCATTCCTTTTGTCTCTGTTCCTGGAATAAGATCTCTTTCTTTTGCTGGCTAATGGAAAGCTCAGAGAATTGGTAGAAAACTTTAAATCATGCATACATATTTCATATATGAAGACTAGCAGATGTAATAGATACTTCAATGCATTCATCCAATGAACCTAAAAGGCAAATGAATGCTCCAAAATGACAGGCATTGTAGAAAACATGCAATAGGTTCTATACCTTCTCATTAATGAACAGAAAAGTCTTTATAATTTAGAAGTTGGTCACTCAGTCAGTTGGCATCTATTAGATGTCCACTCTGTGCCAGGCACTGTTGCTAAAATCCTGGGATTTCACAAAGGCAAAAACAAAAAACAAAAAAAAAAACCCAACCTAACAGTTTGCTTTCAAGGAGCACACAGTGTAGTGAACAAGCTGCAGAAAATTACATTTTTAGTCATTTGCAGGATAATGATTCATTATATTCCACAGCACACACATACCTAAATCTAGCAAAAAAATATCCTTTGTTAAGAAGAGAAGAAAATATGAAGACAACTTTGGCCCTTCTATTTCCATTTTAATATTGATTGGCCAACATCAAATTGTAAAGGTTATGATGGAGAGACAACAAAATGAAATTTTATTTTATCTTAAATGTTGGCAAAGTCTAACAAATTCCTGAACACAGGGTTAAACAAACAATAAAAAGCTCTCTGAAGCCAATATAACTATTACTTCAAAGGTTATTCTCATATTAAGAAAAGAAAAAAAACTTAGAAATCATGGGTACTTAAACGATAATGTCATGTCAAACACAGACAGGATTCTACTCCTTAAAACTACAAATATGCAAAATGAAATCAGCAAAACTAGATGATACTTTGTTATTAATTACAAGATAAACATGAATTAGGCACCTACAGTATGCTGGGTACCAAGCAGGATGAAGGAATGGGACCTACTTTTTAAGTAAATAAACTAGTTTTAGAGAACAGACACTTAGAAATATAGGGAGGGTATATTGTGTGTGTGTGTGTGTGTGTGTGTGTGTGTGTGTGTGTGTGTGTGTGTGTGGCTTATTCCATATTTAACCACAAGCAAAGAACTTGTTTTACATTTAACTGTCCATTCTGGGATTTCTTAGGTTAGTACTTAATTAGCTCAGCTCTACATTGGTCAGAAAGACCCGCGTCTTTAAAGTAAATAAATAAAAACAAATAATGGAAAAGTAGAAAAAGCATACTGAGGTGAAGGCTACCTACAATATTGCCCCAATGAACAACCGCTTAGAAAACTGGGGGTTAAAATAGGGACTGGCTAATTTGCCAACCTTATCTCTTTGCTCTTACCTCTTTACCACAGTGAAATAAGTAGCATTCTCTCTCTTCCTCCCTCCCTCTCTCCCTCCCTTCCTCTCTCTCTCTCTCTCTCTCTCTCTCTCTCTCTCTCTCTCTCTCTCTCTCTCTCACATACACACACACACACACACACAGATGCATACACACACACGGAGAAACTGAGGTACAGAGACACTAAATTACTTGACTAAATTCACAGTGAGTCAAAAGCGACAGCTAAATTAAAATCCAGCCTCCTGATTCCCAAACTCCAGAACCTTTGACGACATCGTCATAAGAACAAACATCAGCTGTTACAGGTATCTTCATGGGACCCTGTGTAACTTGTGTTTCCCGTGTTAGCTTGGGAGAGGTGACATTACTAGTAAAACCAGTCTTTAGCATACTGAGGACCACCACAGTGAAGCAAACTTAATTTTCTGGGACCCAAAGAAGTCAAACAAATTTTCTTCTACTTGTTTCTATATGAAAGCTTTTTAGAACCTCAATATCTTTCTTTCCCACTTCTCCAAATCCCAATTAACTCAAAGTGATAGATGAGCTCTACATATCTAAAGATACCAAACATATTAGTATCCTCTTTTACACACACACACACACACAACCCCACCAGAAATCCCGTCTCCTTTCCTTTTGTGGGCTCTATACTCTTTGTGTGGTCATAGGGTAGGGGTGGGGGAGGAAACTCAGAAGAGGTGAGGAGAGAGGTTATTGGTTTACAAAAGTCCAGACAGTATTTGACTAAAAAAAAATGCAGAGAGAGGGAGCAGGGTAGAAGAAATGATTCAGAAATCCCACAAACAGAGGAGGGTTATTTTTCTTTTAAAAGATTAAGGATTGTAGTTTTTCATGCTTACTCAGATGGAACAAGAAGAGATTTTAACCTCTTTGCCTCATTCAGTTTGTGCCTGAACAAAATAGAAGTAGAATACATTCAGAACACTCATTATAATTTTCTTCCTCCCTTTAAAAATGGCATGACAACATCTGGTAAGAGATTCTGGGTTACATCCCAGTTAAGAATAAACATGGGGAAGAGGGGGAGGCAAGTAAAATAGTTCACTAATAACTGGAAAGAATGGGCTTTACATATAAAGTTTTCACTGGCCTGTTATATGAATGGGAACTCTAGTAAATGCTGATGGAAGATTGTGTCTTAAATTCCTGCTCTTGGTGGCAAACACAATATGGTGATGCAAGTACAGATTGAACTTTTCAGATAAACGCAAGCATTCCTCTTTTTCCCTCTCCCCCAAATGAGTGTAAGTTATTCCTTTTATAAGGGAAGAAACCATATTGTTCCAAATTAATTCACCTTTCAGCTGGAGGGATGGAGACCCATTTAGCCACATCGATAATGAAGATAATGAAATAGTGTTCCTGGATGACTAATCAGACCATGAGGAAGTAGTTAAAAACGATTATATTGTACACTGGTAGCTCATAAGATAAAAAGCACAAGAAACAAGCAAATGAGGAAAAGGAGGAAGTAGAAGCAGGAATTCCAACAATAAAACAAAATGAGTCAGGTTTCAAAAGTTCAAATTAAGACTGGAGTTGCGCAACTGCGGGGACAATTAAGACAGAAGTTTCTCCGACATGGCTAACTTTCAACTTAAGTGGGAATAAAATGTCTTCCTATACCTTTTCTTTTACAAAATGCTTTGAGTTCAAAGATAACTTTGAATGCCAAGAAATTAATGTATGTACCCTTTATTCAGCATTTATCAGAAATTGCCAGTGAAGCCCCCCAGTATAGTTTTATCTTACCATTGATACGTAACTCACATTATGACAACTCCTCAGTGGATGGCATACACTTTTACATTATGGTTTAAATCTCATGATATTACAAAACTGTAAAGATGAAATTTTACATCCCTAAAAATGATCACAAAAAAGACCAAGTGTTATTTTCTTTTTGGGGGGAAAGTAATCAGGTTAAGTGACTTGCCCAGGGTCACACAGTTAGTTAAGTGTCTAAGGTTAAATTTAACTCAGGTCCTTGTGACTCCAGGGCCAGTGCTCTATCCATTGCAGCACCATCTAACTGCCCCTCAAATGCTACTTTCTTGAGAGAGGAAAAAAAAGGAGACTACTCAATGGAATACAGAAATAGTGAACTGAATTGTCACCTGGAATCAAACATGAACATCTCTTGCCTTTGGAGTTACCTCTGGCTGATTTCAGATCTGCAAAATGGGAAAACATTTATTTTCTTCCTTCTCTAGTCTGTTATGGATTAGTAATTAGTTTTCATAAAGACATTTTAAAATGAGAGGAGCAAATATTGTTAATTCACTTAGACAATGATCAATGTGTCCTTCTTATCAAAGAGAAATGGAAGAGTCTAAATCCTGGCTCTCACTGTCTTCTCTACACCCTAGGTGTTCTTTGATGACTGAGGGGACTGTAGGGCAGAGGTAATGAGATGTTTGTTCATATACATGTTTTCCCATTTTTAAAAAAAGATTTTCATAAATTAAAAAAATTTAAACATACTCGTGACTTTAACTTTAACTTTGTAAGCTACAAATCCCTCCTCCTACTCCCCAAAAAGATGTTTATGGAGGTAAAAAAAAAATCACTGTTGACCATTTTGTTGAATGAAGTAGCTTAAGAAGTCTAGCATAGGAAGTCTAGCTCATTGTACAAAGGACGGAAATGACTTTTAAAAAGATGCCAGGCAGTACTTAATGACATTTACAAATCTATGTGGAAAATACCGAAGTATTTGCATATTACAACAGGGAGAGAAGGATCCAAATTGGTGGAGGGGGGTGGTGTGAGGGGGTGGGGGAGGGCATAGCAGAACCTATCCTAATTAATTACAAGAGTCTTAAGTCTGGTATTTCCTATGCATTTATACCTAGCTGAACTGCCCTTTCTGGGTTTCAAATTATGTCATCAGTTCAGACTTCCAGCTGAGAAGCAATAAAATGACAGTTTTCATTGACAGAGATCAGCACCAGCACCAGTTTCTGAGAACCAGTAAAATCATTTTGATTTGGGGCACACTGCTAATTGTGCATATTCATCTAGCAAACAAAGGCATTAGAAATAATAACTTTGGCTTTCCTTAATGCTAGGAGGATTTTTTTTTCTTTTAGAGACACCACCTGGTTTTGCTGCCCATCTCATCTTATCCCCTCCCTTCCACTGCTCCCATATTAAGACACATGCCGTTCTATCACTACCTCCCTCAGTCTCAGTGCTTCTCACTGGCACCCTGTGTAGTGATGCATACTATAAAGCCAGCATGGAGCTTATCGCAATATTTATCACAGACCAGCAAATCGCAATTCTTTTTGTCTGTCTGAAGAAATACTGCAGTTATCTGGATTTTAGTGCTGTGAGGCAAATATACATACTTTAGTAGGCCTTACAGTAATAAGCAGCTGTATCATTTCCTGGGCTTATTTTAAAAGTCAGGGGATTGAGTCTCTCATTCCTTTAAAATCTACTTTTTAATAAAACCCTCCAGACGTTACGCCCTCTATCAATTCTCCTTGTCTAATTTTGACCATGTCCAATTTATGTTACTTTGTATTAGAAATCCCTAGTCCTTTCTTTAAAATAATGTCTGAGTGCTTACAGACTCTTTAACAAACTATTTTAATGAAAGAACCCCCAAACCACAATATATCTAAGTGGCTTTCCCGCTTTAAAATTTTTTTTAAATTTTATTTCAGGGAAACCTTCAAAGAAGTTGACTGTGGGCTTATTCCTAGTTGAGATTTTCTTGTTTTGTTACATAATTAGGCATTAAAGTCAGTCTAGAAGGATGAGTGAAGTCTTTGGGCTGTGGATTGATTTCAATTGGAGAGTTCTTCTGTTCCAAAAATTCCTCCACCAGTGTGTCAGGCAGCTTTTTCTGTCATAGTTTCAATGTACCTCCCTACTGCGACTACTCAAGTCTGTACTCTGTCTGCATTTATTGTCGAGTGCCGCCATAATTTCTTTAAGAGAACCCTCTTGGTTTGCTTTGCAGCTCACTAAGTTTTTAGCACCCAGTGTGACACCAGCACCCCCATGCTGATTGCTGTGCCAAAGGCTCTTCCCCTGGACCCTCCCCCTCCCACCTCCCAGGCCTCCTTCTAGTCTGGCTGCGGGGGGAGGGGGCAGCCAGGAAAAAAAAATGCAAAGGGTCCACTGACGCTGACTTTTCCTCTGGCCTGGTGCAGGTTGCGCTGAAGATAGGAAACTGAAATAAAGGTTCTTCATGTTGTTGCCTTGGATAATTTACTACGGAGGAAGGCCGCCAATACTGCAAAGCGCTCTCAGCAATTCTTCCGATTGTTACCATTGCCGCTTTCCAGCATGGCGCTAGGTTCTGCCCCTATTAAGGCCGATTTAACGCAACTCCTTGCCCCATGCTGGGCCTGCCAGATTGTTAGTTCACTTGCAGACCATTGTGACAATCAGTTTTACAACAATCGCTAGTCAAATTTTAAAAGGCAAACCTGGATCTCTAAATGGAATACATTAAAAGCAGCAAAAGGAGAGACCCTGGCTGCTGAACCAAGAGGACATCCTGGGCTCCAGTAGCTTCACCTTGAAATCCACTGCCTAGGCTCATGTTTTGACTTCAGACAATCCTGAAGAAAAACTTGGTTTGCTAACAATCACTTCTCTTTAGTTAGTGCCCCCCTATGTTTGCTTGTTTGGGGAAAACTCCATTTAAAGTTTGTAATAACAATTGTTCTAAAGAAGAGTGATGGTGATGACTGCTGCTATAATAACATTGGGAGAACTTGATTTTCTTCCATCATTATTTCTAAAGGAAAGAGATATTAATGACGCTAGGCATGAAAAATTCTGGAGGCATTATCATACTAGCTAATGTTTATCTATAACATATAATGTACCATATAATAAGTATACCATACCATATGCCATAAATGATGGCATATTATATAATAATAACGCAAAGTTCTACTCAGAGTTTACTGAGCTTTCTTCCCTTTAAGAACTATTAAGAAAGAAAAATCAAGCTCTGCTAATTGACAAGAAAAGAAAAAAGAATCCATTCAATGTCTCACCAGTGGCCAGTCAGAGTAAATTTCTGGCCCCACTAAAATGGCCTCTTGCACTTTCTTTGGTCTCTGTCTAATAGGTAGAGATGAGGTTGTCCCTCCCCCTTCCCCTCCCCACACTGGGGTTTATGCACATTTCTAAAGCTCTGCTGAGGACCCGGGTCAGTTAAACATCGGAAGCGGTTTAGCCTCCGACAGATCATCGAGGAAGGCTCAGTCCTTCTTACTCGATACTGGTATTGAAAAAAGTGTGAAGAGGGCTGCATTTGAGGCCAACCACATCCCCGTGTCTCTTCCTGAAGCAGAATGAATACCCAAGAAGAGGGATGATGAGCTGTTGAAGGAAGGTTTAGCAAACTTTTAAGGCTAGGATCACAAATACACGCTCTCCAATTAAATCAGGAAGTACCTTTGCTCCTCACTCATAATGTGAGAGGCGTACACCACACCACACAAAAACACAAGCCCTGTCCTCCAGGAACTCACATTTTGAGGAAGACGAAATTGGAGTGCTCAGATCCATTTTTGTTTCGAGGATGATGAATATGAAATATTTCCTAGAAAATGTATGGCTCTTTCTTGACCTAGAAGGAGGAAGGAAGCTTATTGGTTCTCAGGTAAATGATCCCTCTGGTTCTACTATGACCTGTTTACTTTGGGAACTCAACTATACAGAAAGATATATTTCCAGCCTTCCAAAGCAGAAGGGAGCTACTGTCATGTAGGTTTCAAATACCTGCTGTGTTTAAAGTAAGTTTTAAGAAGGACCCATTTTATACTGAAGGGGCATCTGGGAACATCTATCAAAAAAATCACATTTAAAAAAGTAGAATCAGATCTACAATATTACTATCCTCCTCATCTTGACTCAAAGAAGACCAAAAAGTGTTGCACCCAGTTAAAATTATATAGGAAGTAAAAGATACTTTGAAAATAAAGAGGGAGGAAAAGTGGGAGAAGAGAAGACGGAGGGAGGGAGAAAGTTAGAAACTATTCAGAATCTTTTAAGATTTATTAAGGACCTTTGTGGTAATATTTCCCTTATCTTTGAGGACTTGGATGGGATAGTTTACTCAAGTCTAGCTCTCTCATGTGTTTTGAATTCAAATTCATTTATTGCTTACTGAACCTCTAGGATGGCCAGGCACATTCTTCCCCAATTGTACTCATGAGGAGTACATTACAACCCAATTTTATTTCAGAAGAGGGTGAAGTGCTCAGGGAATTGTGGCACTGCGTGTGCCACAGACTTAAGAGAGTAGCAGGATTAGGAGAAACCTCCCTCTTGGGGGAGGGTGGGACCAAAACAGAGTCAACTCTCCGCCCTGGGGACCAAAAGATGGACCTGCACTCAATCTATATCAGCACAAAAGAAGCAGCAGTGGCAAGATCCCACAGTTCTCTAAAGGAAAAGGTGTGGAGTTTTCCATGGATAAGCAGCACAGCGCTGGTGTCACCTTCTCCCACATTTACCACAGTATTTTAACAGAAAAACCATTTCATAGCGCAAGTTGTTAAAAGTAACTCATGACAAATTAGAGGCTGCTTGTTTTTTGATCAATGAATTTCCTTTACCATATTTTCTATGAGCCAAAATTTTGAATTCTCCAACAAACACAAATTTATGGCAGAAAGAAAAATGACTACATCAAAACAAACCAAAACGCATTATCATTATAATGGAGTTTTTTGGTCAATGTTTAATGTTTTCAGCACAATCAGATGAAGCCATGATGTAAATGTTATATGCTTCACTGTGGTCCTTTTTATATTAGGAGGACAAGGGTGATTGTGGTTGTGTGTGTGTGTGTGTGTGTGTGTGTGTGTGTGTGTGTGTGTGTGTGAAACTTACAAATTAGCTTCATCTAGATGAACTAAGAATTCCAAACATTAGTAGAACTTCACAATAACTTCAATGGAAATCTTATAATATTCAGTGTTAGGGTCTTCTATGCCAAAAACTGCTGTTAAAAAATCAAGAACAAGTCAGAAGCCTCGTATTTTCCACCTTATATCCAAATTATCTTTTAAAAAATCAACCAACTTTGATAATTGGCTAGCACATATTTTTGCAGTCCAAGGTAATAAGTATGAGATTTGATTATGAATGAAAAGATGAGTTGTTTTGAACTAGTTTGGCCCTTAAATAGAATGATCAGAGGTCTAAATTAGTTAAAATAAACCCAACTAGATTGTTTTCCATTGTAAAACAGACAGTTTCCATTGGAAAAGTGAGTCTATGCATGCCCTGAGGAAAAATCTTTTGGTTGAGATTTTCAGCCTGCCTACTTCAGGCGCATGTGCAGTTTCTGGATTAACACAAGGGAATATAACAGCTCTAAGAGCCATTATAGTGTATCAAGTGAGTCAACCCAAAACTAAGCAGGATTTACACAATGACCACAGTGGCTCCCTAGGAGCCGTTTTCATCTATCAGAACCAAAATTTAAAATGAGATCTATTATGTATGTACCTGATTAAAGCCTTTTATCTGCAACCAAGTAAACATCACGTATATTTTCCAAAAGCTCACAGTCATGTAAATGGGGCACATGGAAAAAACTTTTCCTAAGTTTAAATTTAAATAAAATAAAAGGAGTTTAAAATCTCACATTCAGTTTGTAAACACATTAATTTTATCAGGCTTTCCAACATGTTTATTTCCTCTCCACTAAACAAACAAGAAATATGGTAGTAACAAAGGAAAAATAGTAATAGTCAGAATTTAATTTCTTACCTGATTCCAACCACAACAGCGCTACTCTTCCAACAGCACCAGTGAAGGAACATATTGTTAGCACTCACTTTTCCCTTCCTTGGGCTTACCCCTCCTGACTTCCATCTAGAAAAGCCATTTAGGCAGTTGAATTTCTAAATAAAAGGCAACCTCGAAAAAAGTAACCCCCCCTATAAATCAGTCTCTTACCTACAATTGGAGCTCCCCTCCTTTTACATACAAGTTTTCTTTCTGCATGCAACCTGTAACAGCCCCTCTTCTTCTCTATGACAAGAACCAAGATAATGGTCATGTTTATAATGGCCTTGCTTGTCAAAGATTAGAGCTGTCTGCTGCATACACTTCTCTTTGCTAGAGCCAAACAGGCCCGATAAAGACTAATACCCAGCATGAAAACATCAAGAACTTTAAGCCTTTGCAATGACTATGAAGAAAGTATCACAAATTTACTGAAATTATCTATGGCACAATAGAAAGGAGAAGGAATTAATCAAAGTCTCTCTCTTAATGCAATGCTTGATTGAACTATCCCAATCCCTTTTTAAATAGGATAACCTAGTGGCAAGTGACCCTGATGACACACCCTAGTGAGGTACACAAGTACCACTTGTTCAATTTTTTTTCTTTTATGACCTCATTAAGAAGGATTTTGAAGATTGTCCCTGAATATGAGAACAAAGTGTCTCAAGACATCTCTAGCTTTTTATGTCTTTAGCCTTTCGCTGCTGCGATGGCTTTTGAATCTGTTTATAGCTAAGCACACACATGCACACACTTAAAGACACCTCCCCTCAAAAAAAAAAAAAAAAGTCACAGAAAATACACCGGATTAAAACAATCTGGGATATATAATCCTAAATGTAGAAATGTATTGGTCTCTTGAAATAGGAAAGTTTTGCCAAAACCAAGTCGGGAGTACATCCCAACCCTCCCCCCCACACTATCTCTCTCTCTCTCCCCCCACACCCCCCCAGTTATAGCTCCCATTAATTAGCTCTGGCGGCAGTTTTCAGGCTCTTATCAGGGAGGATGCAGGCTGCCAAATCTGCTAGTGTGAAAATACTGCACCATCAGTAACATTTTTCCTTAAGTGTTTGTTGATGATATGCTTAGATTTAATATGGCGGATTACATTTTACAATGAGAAACAAACAAACAGATTTATAACTGAAGACTGAAAGGCAAATAGGGGAAAAAAGCAAGCCAAGGACTGAGTCTAAATGTAGCATTTTTATTGACTTCTTAGAAACCAAATAACCTGGCATATTAGTGTGTGCATTCTGCAACAGACATTCAGCCCCATTGTATGACTTAGAAGAGAAGAAAAAGAAACCCTACTGTTTGAAATCCAGTGGAACATCCCCACAACAGAGCACAACTGTTCCCTCATGCATGAATGGGAAGGAGATGAAAGAAAAGATGGACTTCTGAGGTACAGCAAAAAACAAAGACAACAAAAGTGCTGATCATGAGGGAATGACACAACTCATTGCTGCAAAAAGGATGAGAGAAAGGAGCTCAGACAATGGTGCAGACAGCTAAGTGACATGTCGAAGAATTGAAAAATCTACACAAGTGGCTTTTCTTTCCACACTTGACGAAAAAACAATTAAATGTTGGTACATCTGTCATAAAAAAAAGATAATTGAAACCTGTTACCATCATTAGAGACAGCAACTTCACTACCCAAACTGTAACTGTCCAATTAAGCGTGGCCCCCTCTGTTATCTACCAACTTGCTAAAATGAAAAGCTTCCATTTCAGGGAAAATTTTCTACATCTGAATCTGTTATGATAAATTATATAGGTACACAGTTTTGCACAGACACTCACACACACACACTCATGTGCTTATAAGGGTAGACAAGTAGAAAGGTGATACAAGGGGTCTATTTGTGGAAAGTTAAAGTGATTCCCACGTACATGTAGTCAATTCGTATTTTCCCGCTGACATAATTATTGAGATGCTTTCTGTCCTCTGACTGATCTTCAATTGGCAAATATTCCTAATGTGTTGAATGTAAATGTCCCTGCCCTCACGACTCTCTGTCAATTAGTTAATGATCTGGAAACAATTAAATGCACCAGGAAAACTCAATATTTAAAAGGAATCCTTTTTTGTAATGTGAATCATTGCCCTTAAACTTTTTCAGTTTGGGAACCCTGAATCTTCACATATTGAATTTTCTTAAAGAGGGGCACACCTGTGCATAGTTTAAAGAAGTTGAGCCTCTATAACAAAGAAAGTTTTCAGTGAGAAAATCCCATCACAAACACACAAAGGAAAAATCTCCACTAGATGTTTATTGCTCCCTTAAGTTCAGCAGCCTGGGAAAATAATACTGTGTTCTGTACTAAAGCTACCGAATGTTATTTCTTGCTGGATAACTTAGAAGACTATAAGCTCACAAAACCCGAAAAGCAGTTATTGACCCTGTCAGAATACCTGATTAATGGATAAACGCTGTAATTGATTAGCAGAGAAGTGTGAATTAAAACGGAGTACAGCATCAATAATGAGTCTCTGACAAAGGTAGCTGACATAAAATGTAAAACCATAGCCTGCAGCTATATCTCATCAAAGACAGGCTTTTCTTAAAAACAGGAGTGAGCCGGGGAAAGGGAGCTCAGTGTCCTGTCCTCGGCAATTCTTTAGTCTTTTCTCTTGGTAATGATGCTGTGTATTAAACCACCAGCAAAACGGTATGGGAACCCACTCAATGGTCCACCTTCATACATCAAGTAATGTGCGGCAGTTAAATGATTCCATTATCCTACTTTTTTTATCACTTAAGAATTCTTGTGCTGTACTGTGAACCCTCCTTGCTTATGTTCTCATAGAAAAGTAAATTCTGCATGCACCCAATGCCCCTTGAGAAGGGGCTGGGTGTTAGATGCACAGCTACGGCTGTTTCTTCATCTGCTCCTGAGGGTGAGATGGACATTTAGTGTTAAAGCAGTAAGAGCAGAACACAAGTTAGGCTCCATAATCTAATTGTGGTGAGGTCTTCAAACAAAATATGGAGTATTTAAGCTCTATGAAGGCTGAAAAAACCCCAACAAAAAACAACCTAAAACTTCTGCTGAGATTGCCTGCAATCTGTGAGACTGTGGCTCACAAAGCTGGCAAAGGCTGAAGATAAACTCTTATCTGGTTTCAATGGCTATCCACTACTCCAGTGACATTAAAAAAATAAGTGATAAACAAACAAAAAAACATACAAAACCTCCAATGATTCTGTAGGTTTCTTGACAGAACCTGAGCATAGGCGTGCGGCTAAAATGTCTAATGTTACCCTGAAGGGTGATGCTTTTGGATACTTAAGAAGCAAGAGCTAGTTCTGTCCAACTGTCCATGACTAAGAGAGTGCTTTAAAATGTCCCCAGAAGATGGCCTGGATGGCTGATTCTACGAAACTGGAGTAATCACAGTAAGACCCATGTTTTGAGGGTTACCAGTATGCTGTTGGATAGAGATTAATCAAGACAGAAGATGGTGAGATGGAGGGGAATGTTCTTAACTGGTTCTTAAAAGAAAAAAGACCTCTGTTCATATACATAAATCAACTCACACCTTTCCTCTTGCCTTCTTCAAGTTGAACGTTCAACAGTAAAAGAATGCTGATGGAATGGCAAAGACCTACGTAGGAATCCTGAAGATCATATGTTCCTTTTAAGCTGATTTCACTGATATAAAAATATTAAGAAAAGTGTGATTTTCCACTGGCTCTAGACCCCAAAAGACTGAGAGGTGGAGGCAGGGGAAGTATGGTTGGCTATATTTGCCCAGTACATATCAGAAAAAGGAAGGGGGCTGAGCATCACAAAGAAATTGAGATAAAGTATTGAGAAGACGAAGGTTGGTGTTAATCGAGAGCAAGAGCATCCTAAGAGAGATAGACCTATCTGTATCTATACGTATGTATACAACAGTATACATAGACACATACACACACCTGATGCATGTATCTGTGCATATCACACACAAAGATATGCATAGATTTAGCGTGTGTCTATATACATACATACAAACACACACATATATGTAGACCTTTGCTCTTCTTTTTTCTCTTTTCTCAGGATGCAGTAGACCATCAAGACTCAATGTAACTTGAACTTCTGATATCTGGAGTATCCTGGACAAAAAGGCAATACTCCTAAACAGGTATCTTCCCTTCCCTTTACATCACTTGGTTTCTTGTCTCCACTACTATTTCTTGACCCTTCTACAACTCAACCACTTGGCACATGTTTTCTGTTGTCATTTTCTGACTCACTCTCTTCAGTCCATCCTTTCCTCTGTCTCATCTTTTCTCTTGTCCTTCTCTCCCTCAGACTCAATCAGGTTTCTCCTGTTTCAGGCTTCTTTTTCTTACTGGTTTCATGTGATGATTATTTTTTTTTCTGTTACAGGAGAATGTATACTTCCTTCCTTCATTCCCAATGGTAAGTATACAGCAGGCAAAGGAGGTAGAAGGCATGGGTGTGATAGGCATGTGGAAACTGGTGGGTTAGAGTCCCAGTTCGGGTTAGATTCGGGTTAGGGCTGCTAGCTGTTATTCAGTTCTTGGATTCTGTCTATCTTGTAGCTAAAGAGAATCATTTATTAGAATTTGGGAGTACTTACAATAACATAAATATATCAATCTAATCATTTAATTTGTTCTGTTGGGAAGATCTCAGACCCCTTCTATGTTAAATTTACAGAAGTGTTATTTCTTTAGAATGGGTAGGGATTGAAAAGACATTATTCTTACCTTATTAATGACTTTTAAAAACATCTGAATTTATGATAATTTTATTAGCTCATTCCACTGACTTATTAGAAGAAGGCATCTCAAAGCAATGAGAATCTATAGCCTGGGAAAGGACAATATTATAGCTTTACATGATGGCATAGTAGGTATTAATCCAAGGTTTGGGGAATTCCAGGAAAGACCTGACTCCAGAATCTCTCCCCCTGCTGATATTTGAAATTCTACCATTGTGGTTCATTCTGTGGAGTTGTCTTTCAAAATGTAAATACTCCTGATAGGATTTAGCAATACAATAAGTTTCCTTAGCATAAATGAGGTTATCAGACTGCTTTCTTCGGAAAAGGAGAGACTGCTCAGCATTTGCACACTTTACAGAGGATGAGCTCCATGAAGGTCCCGGTAGGATCTGTCAGCTTTAGCTTTCTCTCCTGTTAGAACAGTATTTCAGGGTGAATATGCAAGGAAAACAGGGGAAAATAGGAGTACAACCTTTTGAAATCAAATTTAAAATGGTATCATCTTTGGTGAAGGAAAATTAGGTTAGGGGATTCTAACAATGTGTCTTGACACATTGAAATGACAAGAGTAGGTCTGCTAGCAAATGCTCATTCATTTGCAGGGAAGAAAAAGCTTATCACTTCAAACAGAATCATGACTGTAATATAGGTAGGGGCCAGATCAGTTATGTCACTGGCATAGTGAACTACCTAATGAAAAATTCCCTTTGTGAAGGCAGATCAGCACTTTATATGCAACAGATAGTCTTAGTTTCTGAGAGCGCTGAGAAGTTAAGTGATTTTCCCAGGGTCATATAGCCAGTCTGTATCAGAGAAAGAACTTACCTGGGGGCTTCTTGGCTCCTTCGGTCTCTTCTACATTACACTGCTTCTGTATTACTATAACACATACTAATATTTAGCACATGGAAGGTGAAGTGGATCTGTACATACAGACTGCCTCATGAGGGACGACCTCTTAGCAAGAGCTTCAGTCATGTCTTACAGAGTCTTACAGCATGAAAGATGGAGCGTCTCCTCGAATATTTTTCATTGGGAAAGTCAGGCAAGCAACAAAGACAAAAACTCCAAATGAAAGAACTGACTTCTCCTAGTGTTGTTTGGTTGGAGCATGGAGGAAGGGAAAGGAGGAAATGTAAATTGAAAGGAAGTCATTGAGAACTTTGAACTTCAGAAGGTAACAAAAAACCCCTGAATAAGGAAGAGCCATTATAAGAGGACTGCTTTAGAAGATCCAGTCAACTCTCAGCTCCTGGAGCACCTTTATATCAATACAGGCTAGAATGGTACCTGTTAGATAACAGGTGCTCAATAAATGCTTGGGGACTGATCTGGCAGTGATAAATAGGAAGGACTGGAATGGGAAAATAACAGTCAGGGGCTATTACAATAGTCTAGACCAGAGGTGGGGAGCCTGAGGCTCTGAGGTCACATGTGGCCCTCTAGGTCCTCAGATGCGACCCTTTAACTGAATCCAAACCGCACAGAACAAATCCCCTTTTAAAAGGGGATTTCTGTAAAACTTGTTCTACAACTTGGACTCAGTCAAAAGGCTGCACCCGAGGACCTAGAAGGCCACAAGTGGCCTTGAGGCCACAGGCTCCCCATCCTTGGTTTAGACTAAGGGTAATGAGGATGGTGGCAATGGGAGATGAGAGAATAGTTGTCAAAGATATTGTAGAGAGAATAAGGTAACTCTGGAGCATGAGAATACTGGGTACCTGGAAGCCTGAGAAAAGGAAATATAAAAAGCCAAAAAAGTTCAGAGACTGAGGAAGTGAAGGGCACTTTAAAATAAACTGCTTGCTTCCCAAATGGTACCTAGAAATTTCTCTAATGCTATGAGTTAGGTGGGGTTTCCCCACATTTTTAACAATATTCTTTTGTGCCCTAATCTCTCTGGGAGCATCTTTATGCTTTACAGATCTTAGACATATGTAGGCTTATATTTATTCATAGGGCTGAGTAAAAAAAAAAAAACAAACCAAAACAGTGCTGTTATTAGTATATATATTTATACATATATGTATATATACTTTATATATGTATATTTGTATATGTACTTTATATATACATACAGTATGTATACTTACATATTTTACATATACTTCACAGTATATGTAAAATATATAAGTATATATACTTCATGGTATATATATATAATATCAGTATATATACTGTACATAAAACACATACACATTCTCACATACAAAAACACACATACACAAAAAATTATATAAAGATCTATCTATGACTCAAGGTAACTTTAGGGATTTGCATAAAATCCAAATGAAACTTCAGAAAAAGAATATTTCATAGGAAAAAAAGAAAACCCACTTTAAAAAATGTCCTATTAGCCAAATGTTTCTCCAAGGACAAAAATAAGTATGCCATTTTTTCTTTCCTTTCAATGACAGTCAAACACCCCTGACAAGAATGGTAACCAATGATAAATAATAACAGCTTTATTATTCCTCCAGTTCCACTGAGGCAGGAAAATCGAACAGACGGTCATATAGAAGAACAAATGCCAAATGCTACTGCATGACTGCATAGCCTAGAACATAACCCAGATGCACAGCTCTCAACTTGGATGGGAAGATCCTTTAACAGAGGGAATGCAGATTCTTTCAAGTTTAGAGTCTCTTTAAAAGATTAATAAATAAAGCCATGAAACTGTAACTATACAAGAACAGTTTTAGCTAGCCAGATAGCCGTAATACCAAGCTGTGGATCACCTGACTTCTTGACATATAAAACTCAACCTTGACAAATTTCTAATCTAAGTTTACTCTTTATACTGATGGTACATACCTATATTAGTTTACTACAAGATAAAAACCTTACCTTTCCAATTATGTACAATGAAACATCACTGATATGAATAGGATGAAGGAAGGTCAGAATGTTAAAAGTTTTCATTAAAGAATATTTTTCAGGAGATCAATTTCTACTAGTTTTAAGTACCTATCATAGAACTAGTGTAATGAGGTCTTCTGAAAACTCATAAGAATAACTGGTAATTAGCATAGCAATTACTTACTTATATGTAAGCAGGTACCTGAAGATACTTAAAAAGTTTGCTCCCAGAAATGTGTACTTACCATACTTAAATAATCCTCCCACTGTCTATGTACCCCAGTTCCCAACAGCAGACATTTTATGGATAAAATAGGCAGGGAGAGAGTACTGTGAAAATGAAGGGAATGAGGACCTTGCTCACATAATTTAAGGCTACAAAGGCAAGGCTGGGCTGACAGCCCATAAGACAATCCTGTTTGATATTCAGTGCCCTTCACAACGTAGATGATTCCTACCTTTCCAGGCTTACACTTTACACCTCCCACATATTCTATGACTCAGTAACACTGGTCTCCTTGATGATTCTTCACACAAAACATTCCATCTCCCAACTCTGGGCATTTTCATCAGCTGTCCCTCAAACCTGGAAAACTCTCCCTCCTCATCTCTGCTTCCTGGTTTTTCTGACCTCTTTCAAGTCCCAGCTAAAATCCCACCTTCAATAAGATGTCTTTCTTGATCCCCCTTTATGCTAGTATCTTCCCACTACTGATTATCTCCAACTTACACATATACTTGCATCTAATTTGTACATAGTTGCTTTCATGTGGTCTCCTCCCAATAAATTACAAGCTCCTTGAGCAGAAATAGTCTTCTGCCTGTCCTTGTCTCCACTGCTTAGCACAGGGCCTGGCACATAGTAGGTGCTTAATAAATTCTTACTAATTAACTAAATAACGAACTGATGATCAGAACCAGTCATGTCTCAGGCTGCAGTGCATACAGTTGGGGGTTATTTGTTGCAAACAAGAGACTGATGATCCAGTAGCAAGCCAGTAAAGAAGTCGAAATATACTTATCAAAAGTCATCATTGTAGATGGCTCTAGAGGAAGCCTGTTACTCCACTGCAGGAATGAAGAAAATGAAGTCTTTTTATTTAGATGAAGTCCATATCTATATGCCTCTGAAGCAAAGTCTACTTGATTTGAAAAGATTGCAGCATGTTATATCTGGTTCCTTAATGTTGGAACATTAGGGATCCTCCATGCAGGATGTCTCACTGGTGAAGTCTGTGAAGTTAAAGTTTCCTTTTTTAGAGATTCAGATTATCTGTTGGTTCAGTAAAGGTAGATTGTAGTCAGGTTCCCTTTCTGTGGCCACATTTCCCCTGGAAATTGAATTTGGATTTTGGAAGGGGAATTCTGCCATCATATCATTCATTTCTGGCAGGGTAGTAGTAATGGAATTCACAGACTAGACTGGACATCAATCAATAGTCAGTCAGTAAGTCAACAAGGAGGGCAGCTAGGTGGTTACAGGGGCTCAGAGTCAGGGAGATTCACCTTCACAAGTTCAAATCTGGCCTCAGATCCTTACTTAGCTATACAACTCTGAGCAAGTCATTTAACTCTGTTTGCCTCAGCTTCTCTTCTGTAAAATGAACTGGAGAAGAAAATAGCAAATCATTTCAGAATCTTGGCCAAGAAAACCAGAAAAGGGGTCGTGAAGAAGTGAGAACGACAAACAAATGAACAAGAAAAAATCAACAGGATTGATTCAGTGCCAACCACATGCCAGGCACTGGGGGAAGTGTTAGGAATATAAAAAAAGGGAAAAAAATCTTTCCCTTCAAGGAGCTCACATTCTAATTGGGGAGATTACATTAAGTGTAAAAAAAACTAGGTCCATACATCATATGTAGATGGATGGAAATCTTGGAGAGGTAGGGACCAGCAATTGGGTGAGAAGTGGAGGGTCTGAGAAAGCATTTTTAAACACTTGCTAATATGCTAATTATGTGCCAGGTTCTAGGGACAGAAATACAAAAGATATATAAAAGAAATACAAAAGCAATCTAGAGTCATATGTCAAAGTGCTCTAAATCACGATTGATTAGACAAGCACAAATTAAAACAGGTCTGAAGCACCATCTCACACCCATCAGATTATCAAATAGCTTGGATTCTACTAGCCCTGAGGAGATTAAACACATATTGGTAGGTAATGTCTGGAGAGGGAACCAATGGTCTACATTAGGGGTCCTTAAGCTTTTTTATGCCATCAATCCCTTTGGCAGTATGGCAGAACTTATGAACCCATTCTCAGAATGATGTTTTTCAGATGCGTGAAATAAAAATATATGTGATGAGAAAGGAAATCAAATATATTGAAATAGTTACCAGGCAAAGCTAAGATGGCAGAATAATAGCACGGACTTTCTAGAGCACTGTCCCCCAAGCCCAGCCAAATACCTTTAAAAAATGGCTCTAAACAAATTCTGGATCTGCAGGACGCACAGGATGATGGAGTGAAGCAAATCTCCAACCCAAGAGAGCCTGGAAGGAAATGTCTATCAAGCCACACTGGGGGCAGAGCACAGTCCAGCGTAGGCCTCACCAACATAGACAAAACCTGGGTAGGCCTCAGGGGAACTTAATCTCGGGTACCTGTGGCAGTTTCCATGAGCCCAAAACGCTGAGGACAAGTTGGAAGGTCAGTGGAAAAAGCCTATGGGACCAGTATGGAAGAGTGGAGTGGTCTGACCCTAGCCCCAGGGTGGCAGAGGGGGAAGGGAGCAGAGGAACCCATGGCAGCCACAGCAGCAGCAGAGAAGGCAGCAGAGACTGTTTCTGGAGCTCTAGGCTCACAGACTGTGGGGGAATCAAGCAGCTGACAGTACACCCCCCACTCCCACTGGAAGCAGAGATCTCCTGTGACAAAGAGCTCAAAAGTCAAGTAAATGCTTTGGGAAACCAAAAACCAGAAAAAGAATAAGACCATAGAATCTTACTCTGGTGACAAGGAAGACCAAAACATGCAAAGAGAAGAAAACAAAGTCAAAGCTCCTCCATCCAAAGCCTCAAGAAAAATATGAATTGGTCTCAGGCCATAGAAGGGCTCAAAAAGGACTTTCAAAATCAAGTAAGAGAAGTACAGCAAAAATTGGGAAGTGAAATGAGAATGATGCAAGAAAATTATGGAAAATGAGTCAACTTCTTGCTAAAGGAGACCCAAAAAAATGCTGAAGAAAATAACATTGTAAAAAATAGACTAATCCAAATGACAAAAGAGATCCAAAAAGCCAACGAAGAGAAGAATGTCCTAAAAAGCAGAATTGACCAGATGGAAAAGGAAGTCCAAAAGCTCACCAAAGAAAAGAATTCCTTAATTATTCTAACTATTATTCTAATTATCCTAATCCTTAAAGATAAGAATGAAGCAGATGGAAGCTAATGACTTTGTGAAAAATTAAGAAATTATAAAACAAAAGCAAAGGAATGAATAAATAGCAGACAATGTGAAATATCTCACTGGAAAAACAACTGACCTGGAAAATGGATTCAGGACATACAATTTAAAAATTATGGGACTACCTGAAAGCCATAATCAAAAAAAGAGTCTAGATATCATCTTTCAAGACATTATCAAGGAAAACTGCCCTGATATTTAAGAACCAGAGGGTAAAATAAATATTGAAAGAATCCACTGATCACCCCCTGAAAGAGATCCCAAAAGGAAAACTCCTGGGAATATTGTAGCCAAACTCCAGAGCTTCCAGGTCAAAAAGAAATTATCGAAAGCAGCCAGAAAGAAACAATTTGAGTATTGTGGAAACACAATCAGGATAACACAAGATCTAGCAGCTTCTACAATAAGGGACTGAAGGACTTGGAATATGACATTCTAGAAGTCAAAGGGGCTAGGATTAAAACCAAGAATCATCTACCCAGCAAAATGTAGTATAATACTTCAGAAGAAAAAATGGTCATTCAATGAAATAGAAAACTTTCAAGCATTCTTGATGAAAAGACCAGAGCTGAATAGAAAATTTGACTTTCAAACACAAGAATCAAGAAAAGCATGAAAAGGTAAACAGGAAAGAGAAATCACCAGGGACTTACTAAAGTTGAACTGTTTATATTCCTAAATGGAAAGATAATATTTGTAGCTGTTGAGATTTTTCTCAGTATTAGGGTAGTTGGAAGGATTATACCCATAATAGACAGAGGGCACAGGGTAAGTTGAATAGGAAGGGATGATACCTAAAAAAATAAAATTAAGGGGTGAGAGGTGGGTATATTGGGAGTAGGAGTAGGAGAAAGGGAAAGATAGAATGGGGCAAATTATCTCTCACATAAAAGAGGCAAGAAACAGCTTTTTCAATGGAAGGGAAGATAGGGGAGGTGAGAGGGGAAAAGTGAACCTTACTGTCATCACATTTGGCTTAAGGAGGGAATAACATGCACACTCAATTTGCTATAAAAATCTGTCTTACACTACAGGAAAGCAGGGGAAAAAGGGGGCAAGCAGGGTTGGAGATTGTAGAAGGGAGGGTAAATAAATAGGAGGAGGGGGTAATTAGAAGTAAACACTTTTGAGGAGAGAGAATAGAATAAATGGGGGGCAGGATATGATGGAGGGAAATATAGTTGGTCTATCACAACGTAACTTTTATAGAAGTCTTTTGCATAGCTACACACATATAACATATATCGAATTGCTTGCCTTCTTAGTGGGGTTGGGTGGGATGGAGGAGGAGAGAGAAGTTGGAACTCAAAGTTTTAAAAATGAGTGTTAAAAATTGCTTTTATATGCAACTGGGAAATAAGATATACAGTCAATGGGGTATAGAAATCTATCTTGCCCTCCAAGAAAATAGAGGGGATGGGGATAAGAGAAGGGAAGGGTGTGATAGAAGGGAGGGCAGATTGGGGGGAAGGGGTAATCAGAATGCATGTTGTCTTGGGGTGGGGGAGGGGAGAGATGGGGAGAAAATTTGGAACTCAAAATCTTGTGGAAATGAATGTTGAAAACTAAAAATAAATTAATTTTAAAAAATATTTTTAAGTAGGCATAGACTAACGAAGACAGAATGAGTTAAGTAACAGTTAACTAGAAAGGTTTTGTTTTGTTTTGTTCTGAAATTCTAGCTGGCACTTGCCCCTTTCCACATGTTGAATAAAAAAAAGCTTTTCTCATCATTAATATTCATCTGAGACACACTAAAGCCTGAATATTTTAAACACAAGCTAAAATTTTTCCTCATGTTTCCTTTTTAAGGAATTTAACCATGTGGATGAAATAAAATGCTCAAATATTAAAAAAAAAAGAAATAGTTATCAAAGTATTTTTTTAAGTTATTGATACCAGATAAAGAACCCCTGGTCTAGGCAGCTGCTGGGATTAGGAGTGGTTCCATAAAGTTTTTCCCATCCTTTCCAGGAACAATGGTAATACTGAATGGATTTTTTCATTCCCTGAGCAAGAAACATACAATTGGGAGCAGCAGGCTCTTGGGTGTTCAAGTATGACTACATTAAGTAAAATATGGTCTGAGGTCAGCTAGATATATGGCTGAGGTGAAGACTGATTTGCTCACACCCTGATCCAAGGCAGTGAGTTCCAAAGGCTTGTGAACAGCTTGAGTTTCTGAGCCCAGTTTTCTAGATTACACCCCTTCCAGGTCACTAGGTACTGTAACTATCTCTGCTATACTCCAGAAGTGTAGAATTAACTTGACCATAAACTCTGAATTTAATGCTGTTGATGTATTTATAGGTTCAGTCTTGTGTCTATCAACAAAAAAAAGAAGGACCTTATGGAACATCAAGTGATTCCGTCTATCAAGAAATCAGAATTTGCAGATTATGGGACAAACAATTTTCAGAACAGAAAGAGACTAGTGTAAAAGATTTTCTAGTTTCCTGGAAGGCTTATCCAAACACTGGTATGAGGTAGACAGCTACACTCGATTCCCCACCTGCAAGTTTCCCAGGGGCCTCTTACTTATCTGTTCTCTTGTAGGCAGCCTTGGCTCATCATTACAGGAGTGTTTGCAGGTCATCCTGGAAAGCTTGAGCTCCATGAGATAATCATCTCTGGCTGGGACGGTGGTGAGAGAAGTGAGTGCCAGGAAGTAAAGCAGGCAGAATCTATAGTTAGCGTAGATGGGAGCGTTCTGGCTGGTGAAGCATATGGTGTTGTTATAAGTGAAGACTGGTAGGGAAGCATTATACTGTAGATAAGTTATATAACAGCAGAGGTATTGCTCCAGGGTCCAGTTCATATATTCTATCTACCTGTTGGATTTTGAGTAGTGGCCAGAAGACAGGTAGGTACATTTTCAACTTTACAGTAAGAAAAGATTTTCCAGAAATAGGAAATGAACTGGGATTCACATTCTGAAATTATATGATCTGGGAGGGCAGAGGGCCAAAAGTTATTTTTGGAAGAAGTGATGGTTAGAGTTGCAAGGCTGCCACAGTAGGGAAGGAAGGGTACCATATTCTTTAGTCCATGCACCATCATGTATAATAATACAGAGAAGATTCAAAATAAAGTCTATGGGGAAACAATGCAAAATCTGTGTAGTTTGGGGAGGGGATAGAGGAGGTCCTCTGCTATGCCAATCTTTCCCTTGGCAGAAGCACAAATTTTATGTGTGACTACACATTGTTGGATGAACTCCATGATTTGGGGCCACCAGAAGTTTCAAGTAACAATATGGACAGCTCACTGAAATATCACAAAGGCAAAGTATCATGACATAGATGTGGGACAATACATATAGGTTAATACATATAGCTAAGACCTGAAATGCTTTCTTGGCCAACAGGGTACTTAATATATGGCTACTATTGGCTCTCAGATGAAGGAATCTTTTTGTTGCTACTGAAGAAAGGACACACATGGTCTAGCTGAGAATACACAAGGTCTAGCTGAAGACACCCACAATTTAGCTGAGGACACACAAGGTCTAGCTGAGGACACACACAGTCTAATTGAAAACACACAAGGTCTTCCTGAGAGTTTATGACAATGAAGTGCTCTGGCTCCCATCTCTTTAGGTTATGCGTAAAGGTATACTTTTGGGGAGATGGTTTTGACCAGGCAGTTATGTAAGCCAAGGACATGCGGACTTTGAAAACTGAAATAAATGAAAAAAACAGAGTAGTGAACCTGGAAATGGTGGTCACTTATGGTCTTTAAATATTTAAAGTTCCTGAGAGCTGTGGTAATGAGGGAAGTGAGATTTGTGGTTAGCTTTGGACAGTGCTGCTAAGCCTGAACTGTAGTTTTAATGATGGACTTTTTCTTCCAAACAGTATAACTTAATACCTCCATGGAAAGGTAAGCCCATGGACACAACTGGATGACGACCCCATCTCCCCATCAAGCTAGGGACAATTCTGGGCTCCGTGCGATGTACAATATTTAAATTAAACTGTGAGTCCAGAAATACTAAAGTCTTAATTCTTAAAGAGATCAAGAAAAAAAGAAAAGCACCCACATATAGCAGCTCTTTTTGTAGTGACAGAGACCTGGAAACTCAAGGAGATCTGGAAACCCCATGTATGGGGACAAAACAAAATTATGGTATATGACTGCAGTGGGATATAAGACACAATGAACAAGACAGTTTCAAAGATCCCTGGGATGATTTGTATCCTCAGATACTTACTACTTGTATGACCCTGGGCAAGTCATTTAACACTCTTTGCCTCAGTTTTCTCATATGTAAAATGAACTGAAGAAGGAAATGGAAAACCTTCCAGTATCTTTGCCAAGAAAACCCCAAATGGGGTCATAAAGAGTCAGACACAACTGAACAGCAAACAACCTTGAAAAACTTTACAATTCGAATTCGTACAATAATGGCCAATCATGATTCCCAAGGAAGAATAATGAATACTACTTACCTCTTGACAGGAAGGTGATAGAAACAAGAATGAGATATAGAATTCCAGAAAATACCAATGCCAAAAAAATTTTTTTTTTTGCTTAACTAGTATTATTTAATTATAAAGATTTTGTTGTCTTTTTTTTTTTTAGTTGGGAGGGATGGAGGTGAGAAGAAGAAAAACTAAATACTTGTTAATTGAAAAGGAAATTTCAGTGTGAAATTTAGAAGGTGTGAAAGCCTACTGGGTTGTTGATGACGAGTGAAAGATTTGGTTCTTGTATAGAAGACAGATACAGGGGAGGGCCCAAGGTTAGGTAGGAAGGAATGTTTGAAAGTGAAAGTGTTTGAAAGTTTGTGACATACTTGAAAGAATGTTGGATTTGGAGAACCTGGATTCAAACCCTGGTATCACTTACTACCTAGATCACTTGGAGTGAGTCACAACTTCTTTGGACCTCAATTCAGTAATCTATAAAATGAGGAGGTGAAATTGTTATTTTCTAAGGTCCCTTAAGGCTCTAAATCTAGGACCTTGTGACCTTAAGATGGATGGCAATTGGTACATCCTGAGTTTTAGGAATTTTTGGATGTCTCCAAGAGAAACTGCCAGTGCAACGTTATGCTATTCTTGTTTCCCCAAGAGGGGAGGATGAAAACTCCGAAGAACCTCATCTAGATACTTGTAAGTGCATATGTAAGTGGAAGGGGTGTTCTCAGAACAGGAGTACCATTTTGAATTGACTTGCATGTTATTCAAGAAATGAGAATAGATCGGGATGGCATCCAAATATACAATCTTATGACCTCATAGTTTCTAGGTGATGTTTCCCATGAGATATTAGAAAGCAGCTGGTATATTACCTAGCCCAAATGGCATTACTGTACATTCAAACTGACCATAACAGAACTGGGAGTTGTTCTTTATTCCTTCTGATACTGATTAGGTTATAAACTGCCAGAAGGTCTGGTATCAGACTCTGGGCGTTAGCGGTTGAATACAGTATCATGCAGTCTTTATATAGGTGTAGCTTCCTTCTAAATCAGGCCTGCACAACATAATGTCCAGTGGGCCACAAGCGGGCCTGTTCTAAATGAAATGGACCGGGGCCTCTAAAAGAATCTTCATTGGAGGCTTCATTCAGTTGTTGGGTTTTTTTTAATTAGTTACTTCTGATTCTTTCAGAAAAGGAAATCTGCCAACCAAAATATACAATGTAAAATCAATCACTCAGATTTAGGGGCAATGTATCTGCCTTGATTTGGCTAAACACATCCTGAAGATAACCAGCATTTTTAAACCAGGGAGAGGACTACTGTACAAGAGGTACATGGGTTCCTGTAGCTGTTCAAGACAGGAGCTGTGATCTAAGACCACCAAGCAACTGCTAGATTTCACTGGTTCAGTGACCAGATCCTTAAGCACCACAAGGAATCAGGATAATCAATTTCCATGGAAATGGGAAGAAAAAGGAATAAATATCTGTACCAGGCACCATGCTAAGCACTGTTACAAAAATCACATTTGATCCTCACAACTCCGTGAAGTAGGTGCTACTATTATTCCCATTTTATACTTGAGGAAACTGAGGCAAACAAAAATGAAGTGACTTCTCCGGGGTCACTCAGCTAGTTTCTGAGGCCAAGTTTGAACTCAGGTCTTCCTGAGTGCAGTGCTCTATGTACTAGTACCACCAGTTATTTGTCACATATAATGATACTTCTTCTTAATGATCATAAATACTCACTAATCCAAAGGCTTCTTCCACCATGGAGAATGACTTCTATCGGAATTAGATAACTATGTGTACAATAGGTACACACATATTACTTATATAAATAAAACTATAACTATATATGTGTATATATGGATATATATATATATATATATTTCTGACATCCCCATATCTATCATGCTTCAGGAGGACCAAGAGCTATAAATAAATATTGTGTAATAAGAGGTCAGACTTTAAAGGAGTTCCAGTTTCTTAGGTCTCTCTAAAATAGGGTTAAGAAGTTTCTCCCAGAGGCAGAGCCGGACCAAGTATAGTTTAAAGTCTGACCACAATGTAGACAGAGGTTGGCCATTGGCCAGTATTCCTCATTCTTGGCTAGGGGTGAGTTGGTTCTGGACTGAACCCAACTACATCAAATCAACCTCTGTGGGTGGCAAACAGAGCAGCATGTCATCCAAATATAAGACCACATGCCACAGTCTAATGCGATCTTGGAAAATGTTATCTTCAATGGCCATGGTACAATCAGGCATAAAGATGGAGTGTGTGTTATGGTGGAAAGGTTCTATCAAGAAGGTCAGATGTTTCTCAATCCACAGAAACTGGGTACTCAATGTAGAGAAGCCCTTAGCTAATTTATCTTTCATAGGGTCTTAAAACCATGCCATATGAGGATTAATCAGAAGAAGTAAGGATATTTAACATGAGAAAGGCACACTTGCAAGAGATATAATAGCTGTCTCTAAGTATCTGAATATTCTTCATGGTGGTGGGACCAGGCTTCTTCCACCTAGAAGTAGGAAGAATGGGTGGAAATCACAAAACTTCCATCCAGGTAAGCTTGCCATCATGGAAAACGGTCTAACAACACTTATTCAAAAGTAAATTAATGGAAAGCTAGATGACAATTCATTAGCATGCTAATAAAAATGATTTGGACTAGGAGAAGTTCTTAACCTAGGGGTAGCTATGAATTTGGTTTTTAAAAAAATATTTTGATAACTATTTCAATGCAATTGGTTATTCTATACATTTTATTTTATGCATTAAAAAAAAAACATTATTATAGCAGCGAGGTGGCCCATGGGATAGAACATTGGGCCTGGAATCAGGAAGAGCTTAGTTCAAATCCAGCCTCAGACGCTAGCTATGTCACCCTGGGCAAGTCACTTAACCTCTGCCTCAGTTTCCTCATTTGTAAAATGAGGCTACCCTGAGTTATTAGGATCAAATGAGATAATACATGTAAAGCACTTAGAACAGTGCTTGGCACATAGTAAATGCTATATAAATGTTAGCTATTAGGAAAAGAGGTTCACAGGCTTCACCAAACTGCCAAAGTGTTCCATGAACTTCTTAAAATGTAGTGAACCCATGGTTTTGATAGTGACTGCATTCTTTTCTATTTCTGTTTTTTAAAAAATTTGTGATTTTATGCTTCTCATTTTTTTAAACAATTCATTAATATATTTGTCTCATAATATCGTCAACTACAGTTAATTAGCTATGTGACCCCAGACATGTCATTTTATCTCTCTGTGGCCCACTTTCCTCACTGATAAGACAAGGAGGTTGGACTTGATGATCTACATGGTTCTTTCATTTGTATCTCCTCTTCTTTCTAAAGTGTAAATAAGTTCTCTGGGGCAGAGACTATGTCTTATTTAAACTCTGTATTCCCCCAGCACTTGACTCAATGCTTTGCATATACTTAGAATCTAAAAACTTATTAAATGATGAAGCATTTTGACTGGTGCCCAAAGAGGCCTGGAATTGGATTCAGACTGGATGGATTTGAATCCTGGTTCAGTTTCCTACTACTTATGGAGTCTTGAAGATCAGCTAGAAGGAATTGGGAATGTTTAGGAGGAAGAAGAATGAGAAGGGACCCGGCCAGTATTATCAGGCTGAAGATGCTATCAGATTTGTGTGGGCTCCAGACAACAAACCCATGAGCAATGGGCGGAATTTGGGCTTGCTGTTAGGAAAACACTCCCTAAAAGAGCTCTCTGAAAGTGGAATGGACTGTCTCTAGAGGTAGTAAGTTCTCCCTCACTGAAGGCCTTCAAGGCACTTGTTTGGTATATAATATTCTGAATTGCTTTCACTTTATGGTTGCGGACTAGATGACTGCTGGGATGCCTTTGAACGTTTAAACTGTGGGATTCTGTTAATGTTTATTTAAAAATAAAAACAAAGAAAACTTTAGGCCCCTGGATGACTCCTCAGATATCCAAAGTTAAGGGGAGTGGTTAATTGTTGGTTGATAGTTCAGTGACTCTATGAATTCCACAAAGGCCATCGTAGGAGGACACAAAGAACAACGAAGGACCAGCCAGTGACCACAAGGGTCAGATAAAGCCCTTCTCTCTAGTTGGATCTCCTTGCAGATCACGTGCTGCTCCTGCTTGTTTAACACTTAAATCTCACCACAGGGGAAGCTGAGTTCCTGGAAAAGGCTCAAAAGGCAATCCTACTTGTGATGCGGTAGTCGGCAACTTGTATGTGTGCAGGGAGGGAGTAGTACTCGAGTGTTTGCTTGGTTCAGGGCCCATTTAGGAAAGGCACATGGACTCTTACGCCTGCTAACAACTGTCTTTCATTCTGGCAGGCTGCATTCCCCTGACCTGTTCTCCCTGCAGGTTGGTTCCTGTCTGAATTGCCAAGTTAGACAATCGTGGGTTCTGATCTACAAATTCACATTGCATGAAGTCCAGAAGGGTAACAGGTTTCTGGCTGACTCCTAGTTGAATAAGCTTGGGGCTTTCCCACTCATCTGTAGCCCTTCCTTATATTTTCAAACTCAAGCCATGTGATCCTCTCTTTGGGGCAATCATTCAGCTGAATCAGGATATCAAATAAGCCAGCTAAGTTCACCAGAAGACTGTCCTACCGACTGATCTTTAGTCTCTTTTCCTAGCCTTCCCTTGAAAATTTCCAAAAGGAATTATGCCAGAAAGGTCACACCACACACACACACACACACACACACACACACACACACACACACACAAGTGAACTGGTTTAACCCATCTGGAAAGCAATTTGAAACTATGCTTCCACCCAATACCACCAATAGTATACCTGTACCTGACAAAAAGAAGCCAAAGGAAGATAAGGACTCTTATGGACAAAAATACTTGTAACAGCTCTTTCTGTAGTGGCAAAAAAATGGAAAATATCAAGACTGACTCAACCCGTGACTTTCTGGATTGCTTCTCCACCTCTGTCGCAGTGGCCTCTCACCCTCTTCTCCCATCCCCTTCTTCTCTGATGGATAAGTTCCTCCCTGAAACCTCCTTTAGAGGAAACATCCACATTAGTTATTTCTCCTTCCCACGCAGCTCAGTCCATGAATAACTGGACTATTTTTCCATCTTCTCTCTGCCCCGTGAGTACCATCTACAGCCCCTGCTTTTTAGCTCTTCTTTTATGCAGTACTATCTTCCCTCACTGGAATGTGAGCTCCATGAGGGCAGGAACTATCTTCTTTTTCTTGGTGTTTATCTTCTTCCACTTGGGTGTAAATGTTACAACAAATAAATAAACTAATGAATGATTAAGCAAAGGTTTATTATGCACCTGGCACATAATAAGCACTTGGCAAATGCATTACCTATCTTCATATTATGATATGCAAATGGATTTATTATTGTAATTTATTACTATTGATATTATTATTGGACCATAAGTCATTATGAAAGACAGGAACCTTGGGAAGACATATATGAACTAATACAGAAGACACCGAGTAGAACCAGGAGAACAATATATACAGTAACTACAGTACTGTAAAGAAGTCCGACCAATACAATTATCAGCCATAATTTCAGAGGACTAATGATGAGAAATACTACCCAATTCCTGATGGGTGATGGACTCAACGTAGAATGAGATACATATGTTTGTGCATGGCCAATGTAGGAATTTGTGTTGCTTTACTACGCATTTTTGTTTCGAAGTCTTCATTTTTCTTTTGTAGTTGGGAGTAGGGAAAGAGAAAATGGGAAGAAGTGAAAATAAATGCTTATTAATTATAAAATTTTTTAAAATTTTACTTCCATTTATTTAGAGGGCACCACCATTCTTCTAGTTACCCAGGCTTGCAACCTTAGAGTCATCTTAATTCCTCATGTGTGGGATAAAAAGACCCTTACTCAAAATCTTAAATAAATTAAGAGGCTTCTCAATAAGAGCAGAGAGAAAAGGATTTATTACAATTCTAGACAAAGGGATGTCCTTCCACCAGGTCGAGGAATCTAGTGGAGGGAGGCAACTTACAGAAACTGAAGCACAATTTTTATACCCTAACAGAGAATCCCACCTCCCCACTATCCCACCTCTCCATTGGCTGGCAATCTAAGCACGGAAAAACTAGGCAAACCCCAGGAAATCTTCACCTATCCCAACACAATTACCTCATCTAATATCTAACAACTGCTGATGTGGCTTTAGAAATGAGGGGAGGGGGGGAAGCGGGAACTGCCAGTGTTGATGTGGCAACGGTACAACAAACAAAGGGGAGATCTGAGTAACTTCCAAGTCTCAGATACAGCTCACAGCACTTTCACAAAGAAAGCTGGTAGCTGGTAAGGGCCGGGAAACCAACTAACCATCCACAAGCCCTGGATACCTGAAACTCAGGTATCCAAAGAAGGAGGCCTTATGGAAGAGAAATTTTATTTAGAAAATCCAATATTCCCCATATTTTTATTATGAAAAGTCTTCACAATCACCTCATCTCACTCACTCACCTACCAGATCCATCCACTTTCCAAGTCATATCACTACTACCTTTAAGTCTCTGGCATTCGTTCCCACATCTCCACTAGAGTAGCCACACTAGTTCACACCCTAGACGCCTCTTACCCGAGTTATTACAATAGGCTCCTAACTGATTTCCCTTCCTAAAATTTCTCCTCTTTCTTATTCAGCCCCATACTTCTTCCAAAGTGATTCTCCTAAAGTACAGATCGAACTGGCAATCTCCACCATCCCCCAACCCCCTTCACACCCATATACCCATACCCCAAAAAGCTTTAATGGCTTCCTATTGATCTAGGACCAAATGTCAACTCTTATGTTTGGCATTCAAAGCCCTTCATGATCTGGTTATAGCCTATCTTCCCAGACTTATTTATTACATATGATTTCTCTTTGTATACTTTACTGTCTAGCCAAGCTGAATTTCTTACTGTTCCTCACACAAAATATTCCCCCTGCCTTTGTCCAAGCTGTCCCCTTAATTCTGTACTCTTTCTTCTCCTTTGCCTGTTAAAATACCTAGCTTCCTTCAAAGTTAGCTTAAACACCACCTCCTACATGAGGCCTTTCCCTGATGGTCTCTTACAAGATGGTTCTATTTTAATGATCTGGGTTGTGTTAGGAAATGACAGCATTACTTTTTTAAAGAACATAAATTTAATTTTAAAACATTTTCAATATTACTAGCTCTTCCTACTCTTAGATGGTTTGTGACTGATGAAATTTATTAATATATTCAAGTAAAGTCAGCACCATGGCAGTTGTATCATGTCTTCAGTTCAGATTCCCAAAGACCACAAAGAACTTTCCTTTGAACTGATGGAAATTCTGCAGCAAAGATTCAGTTCTTTTCATCAAAGGAACAGGCTAGTCCAAGGTGACCCCTCCCTGTTTGATGATGGAAAATGCTACCTTAGCCTGATATGTAGCAAAGCTTCAGAACCAGGCTTTACTGGCAACTTCCTTAAACACTGACCTAAGGAGACCAGAGTCTGTTTCTGCTGCCTCCTGCAATGTGGGTGGGAAAACAATGGTAGAATCAGGAGGTATAAACAATGATGGTCCCAAGAGAGTCTCCCAGAAAGACTTTTATGCTACAGTTTTCCCCTCTTTGAAGATCCTGTAGGTGCTCACCCCATTCTCCCATTTACCTCCCGTTAGGTGGCTCAGTGGATAGAACACTAGGCTGAGAGTCAGGAAGACGTGAACTCAAATCCAGCCTCCGACACTTACTATATGTGACCCTGGGCAAGTCATTTAACCTCTGTCTGCCTCAGTTTTCTCATCTGTTAAAAAGGGAGAATAACACTTAACCTCCAGGGTTGTTAGGATCAGATGTTCTAAAACACTTAACACAATGTCTGGCACATATTAGATGGTTAATAAATACTCATTTCCATCCTTCTAGGGCTTAAGTGGTGGGAATCCTCCATAAGTACTGATATCAACGTCAAAGGCAACAACTATACTTGAGTTCAAATCCTGGTTCTACCATTTCAGCCCGGCCCCAGGTTTCTCATCTGGAAAATGAAGGAATTGGAAGAGATAACCTCTTGGGTTTCTCTAAATTCTATGATGTTATGAAAAGGGGCCATCCTCTGGCTGCTTCTAAACAGGCCTGTTTAATGAATGGATGATATCTCACCCTAAGTGAGATATTCCCTTTAGGAAGGGAAATCAGTTAGGTACTCACCCTAAGTGAGTACCTAAATAGATCTAAAGGGGCCAAGGTCTCCCAGTGCACCCTGGGTCATCTCCAGTCATCCTGATGAAAATCTGATCACTGGATTCAGATGGCTCTGGAGGAGAAAGTGAGGCTGGTGACCTGCACAGCCCTCCCTCACTCAAAATAAAGGCAAGTACAAGTCATGTCATCATTTCTCCGATGGCATGGTCTTCTTTGGCAACAAAGGACGATCACGACAATGATGTTATGAAAACATTGAGCAGACATGCCCTTAGAATGGGGAAAACTGGTCTTGGAAGGAAAGTGTTTATTGAAAAAGAAACAGACAAACAAGATGACCTAGGAGGCACAAAAAAGGATCATCCTGGTAGCTGAGGGTCACCACAGAAGGAGGCTGCCATGGACAGAGAAGAAAAGGCACCTGGAGGAATCTTAAACCTACTTGGCTATTCCCACTCTTGGTATTAGGGAGTCCTTATTCAACCACCTTTCCAACTTCGTAACACCTGACACAGGGGATCAATGGGAGTGTCCTCTGTGGAGACTAAGTTTCTATGAAGAAACACAAATGACTTCAATAAAGAAGAAATGGAGGTGGGGAAAGAGAATGTCTAAAGAGATTGATTTTTGAAAAAAAATATAGAGTGAAGATAGACCCATACCTTAAGATTGTTTTTTTAAGTTGCATGCTCTTGAGAAAATATCAAGAATATTAAAGTCCGGAATAGACTGAGATGCACGATTAATGTCAATGACAACTAAAAATATTGTTTTAGGTTTAGATTTTGGCCATATTTAGGATGTCTCCAAGTGGGGAATAGAAAACTATCCAATGTACAGAATGAATCCAGAAGGGGCAGGCATTGATTTATTTACTACACTAAAAGAAATGCTTAGCACAAAACAACCACAAGTATACAACCAGTAAGAAAATTTAAAATAGGATTCAGTAATTTATAATAATTTATAATTGCAGTTGTATTCCCTTGGGGAAGTTAATACTTAAATGTCTTCAGAACATAAACAGTTTGTGAGTCTGCATAGTTTTAATTATGCTTTATCTCAGTTCTGCACTTGAAAATGTCAAAAATGTCTCTGCCTTGAAAGGCAGTACTTCAACACGTGTCTTAGGGCCCTGGGCTCCAAGCTGGTAAGAGATCTTCATAGCTCCTCTTCAAACATTCTCACTTCTTTCTTCCCCCTCTCCCCCAACACCTTCACTGCTAACTCTAAGAACAGTCATCAAATAGAAACTATCATGGCCCTATTGCTCAGATCATTTGTGAATTCCTAGATTAGAACGTCCTTTTTCTATGTCTTTTGATTTCTTGTCAGACTGTAAGCCATTTGAGGGCAGGAACTTTCTAGTTTTATTTATGCCTCCATACCTTAACATAATGCCTAGTATATGCCAAGTATTTCATAAATGTCCAATTCATTTATTCATCCATATTTTGACAAAGCTGATAGATGGAAACTCGACGGCCAGATTCCCCTCACAAGTACACAGTTTAGGCAATTTTACAAAGCAAGCTGCTCACATGATACCACCACTTACTTGTCCAGTAATAGGGGCTCCATAAATAGCTGCAATATTATTAATTGCTACTTCAATGAAAGGGTTTTGTTTTGTATTTGTGTTTTTGTTTTCACATCCACAAAGTGCTGTCTGAGACTGCTGAGGAAAACCAATACCCCTCTGAGTAACATAAAATGTAAAACCAAATTATCAACATGTCTACTTCCCACTCCCAAATAAAAACGTTCAAACGTTGCAGAACTATTCCTCTTCATTAATTTTATTGTTTTAAACAGAGGTGCAATGATAAAAACACCCTTTGAGTGGACTTTTGAGGTTATCTGGCACAAACTTCAAATATAGTTACAGGAAGCTGAGACGACAAGAAGTTAAGCAACTTATCCAAGGTTACACAGAGGTGAGACTTGAACATGAGTTCGCTGACTCCAAATCCTTTGCTCTAACCACTGTGTAACGCTACTCGTAGTTTTGCATGTATTAGGTATGAAGTGAATTGAGCGTGGAACTTGGAGTTAGCAGGATCTGAATTCAGATTTTGTCTAACGTGCTTACTAGCTTCGTGACCCTAAATTAACCTCTGTTTGTCTCAGTTTTCTCTTCTACAACACAAAAAGAATAACAGTAACTACATCCCAGGGTTGTGGCGAGGAACAAATGAGATACAATTTCAGCATCAACCTGTGTCACTCTCAGTCTCCTTATCTGTAAAATGAATATAGCAACATAGAAATAATAACAGTAACTACCTTCCAGGCTTGTTGTGAGAATCAAATGCAATAATATTTGTAAAGTGCTTTGTTAACTTTCAAGTGTTTTATAAACGATAGCTATGAATACCAACCCCACCACCAATAACAACTATACTACTACTACTTTTTTTTGGGATTGTTGAGTTCTTTCAGTCATGTCTCATGACCCCATTTGGAGTTTTCTTGGCAAAGATTCTCAAACAATTTGCCATTTTCTTCTCCAGCTCGTCTTACAGATGAGGAAACCTAGGCATACAGGGTTAAGTGACTTGCCCAGGGTCGCACAGCAGGTAAGTATCTAAGGCTGAATTTGAACTCAGGTCTTCCAGACTCCAGGCCTCCTCTTTCTCCCTCTCTTCCAAAATACTTCTATTGAATTGAGTTGAATGTCCAGGGTCAAATGCTGAGTCCAGTACTCTCTGATCCTGTGGTGTGAAATCTGGTTCGGAAACACTCAGAGGTTTGTGCAAAGTTTTAGTTTGTGGGAGAATGAATGGTGCCAGAAATTCTGGTCCAAAGCTAAAAGCTAATCTTCCGTAGGAGGAGTAAGGTTTAGTTTGCTATGAGACAATGCATGCAAAGCATTTTTGTTCATTTTAAAACGCTATGTAAATGTCATTTATTATCATTATTACTACTGTAAGAATGTGACTTTAGGATTATGATTCATAACAGTCACTTTTGAAAACACATTCAGGTTGAATACCTTAATCCCAAGTAAACAAAGATAGTTCTCTCTTTACACAGAAACTTATTAGTTACAAATCTGCATGCTTCAGTGGAAACAGTATTGGCTCTGGAGAGGAATGGTCTTTGGTTCAAGTACTGCCCATAACATTTAATCGGTGTAACCCTGGACAAGTCACTTAACCTCCTCAAGCCTTAGTTTCTTCATCTGTGAAATGAAAGGGATGGACTCAGTGACCTCTGAAGTCTCTTTCAGTTTTAGATTTATGGTTCTTTGAATGAATAAGGACAGAATTATGAATAAAATTTTAACCAAACCAGTTGTACATATATTATATCAACAGCTTACTACAAAAATAACTGCAATTTGGACATAAGGCAAGAAGCAGTAGGCTTCACCATCTTCCTCGGGACATTTGTTGAGTACTAGTGACATAATAGGTGGAGATCCTGCCCTTACAGTCATAATTTCAATTTACTGTAACTATATCAAGGATTTTTCAATAGGATATACATATATATTCATAATTCAATCTTGAGTTTTCAGTTTATAGTTAGAGCCACTCCCTACCCTCACCCAAACAGATCCATTGGATTTTCCAAAGAGGAAGAAAATCGTTAAAGTCAAAAAAAAGAGAGAGAAAACTGTGCTCCCTCCAATTCCCACTGAAAGTCTTCAGATAAAGGAGAAAGACATCTGAAGCCACGTGAAGGAATGACAAAACTCGTAGAGAAGAGACAGGAAGTGAAAAATCTAAATGTCATTAACAATATAAAGAAGTCTATTCTCCTATTGAAGTCTTTGGTATTTACATAAATAACTTCCATTAAAGCTTTCTTCCTCTAGAGGAAAACTGCTTTCTCTTGATTTTATTAACAATTGGGAATACAGAAATAACTCTCTAAGTACAAACTTAGCTTATAAACACACCAACAGTCTATTTACCTTTGGTGGAATATTCTTACATTCTTTTGTGCATGCTACAGATTATAATCTACAGGAAAAACATTTCAGGTAAACCTGAAAAAAGAAAGTATGCATCGGATGGGAAAAGATTAAGGGTATCTTTTGCACTTCAGTCCCAACTCAAAGAGTTTTAGGGTGGGGGAAAGATGTAGCACTAAAGGAAAAGATTTTGGGGAAAAACTCTTATTATGAAAGGGGGAAAAAATCTCATTAGGTTTGAGTCTTATGTGTATAATGAAATGGAGAAACTGAGGTATCTTCATTTGGGATCAGAACTTTTAAAGAGGTAAGAAATTTTAAGGGAGGGAAAGTACTTGTTTATGTACTTAGAAAAAAAACAGCCTACGATTCGAGGCTAATTTCAATAAGAAATTCCATATGGATTCGCAAGCCAAATGAAAAGAGGAAGGAGAGAGACTGTTAAAGATAGAGATGGAGATAATCCAGCTGAGTGGGCCAATGGATACCAAAGAAGGAAACTAGCAATGTCTGCGTGATGAGCAGTCCCCTTATAGCCTCAGTGCTTTTTTCAGTTCAATCACATCACTAAAAGAAAGAAATTCTTAAATGAGAAGTTCCAGAGTCTTCTCTGGGTACCCTTTAACTTCCAGATATTTCTAAACAGTTCGATATCAAGAGAGATGTGATAGGAAGTCAGGAATTTTTTGGAGTGCAATAATCTTTCTACAAGGAGAATTAAACAAAAATAAATCTTCAAAATGCTTGATTTTAAGAACACAAACACAAATTCTACCAACTCTATAATATAGCTTCAAAGGGTACTACCTATTCAAACCCATTAATGCAAGGATGACATAGTGTACATAGTGTGGGTTTTTTAAAAGTCTATTTAAAATGAAAACGCATCCTGGCAACTTTTCCTGTAACTCTTCTATAAAACACAAAGTCTCTAAAATGCGGTCTTTGGTCCACCTGAATAACTGTCAGAAGACTATGGGGAAAATGACAGCTATCAAAAATGATTACATATTTAATCTGTTACAGAACTGTGCATGAGACTTTGAACCTGAGGATGGTCCATTTCTAAAAACACAAAAAACACTTAATTCAAGTAAACACAGGTTAAGAAGTATAATTATTTCCTGTTGTGAGTAGCCACTCCACTTTTTGGTCCCATGCTTCCCATGGAAAGATTTGCTCCACCTGGGATTACCAAGGTAAAATAAGCAGCCAACAGAAAAATCTTCATCTCTGTATCAGGCTGTGGTAAAGTGACAGTAGTCTATAAAGATTTACCCTTTGGTGATAAGGACAAATCAATACTTTACACTATTTTCTTTAACTGCTGAATGAATATCAATTCCTTCTCTACTACAGAAAAAAAATTAACACTCAAAAAAGTTAATATCAACAAAGGAACTTTAAAAAATCCTGACACTCTTGACAACTTGCATCAGAAGAAAAATATACCAAGTTTCCCATAATGAATTTAGAATCTTTGTATTAAAGTTCCTTCCCGCTGCGTTCAGAAAGTCAGAGGAACCATGCTTACTGTGTCCCACAAATTCCTTAGCACAGGAAAAAAACTCAGTAAGATTGCTGCTTTGTGATGCATTAAGTTTACTGGTTATTAAACCAACACACTTTGTTGCTCTTCTAAAATCCCTGGAACCCAGTCCAGCATGCTTTGCACAAAATGTCACAATTCCTGAGCGTTGTGATGAGAGGAGAAATGCAGTGTTCTGCACCCAGCAGCTGTTGTTAAAGTTGGGCAGCTGATTAGTCTTTGTAACCAAGGGGCTGTCATAGTGACTGAAGCATGAAAGCCCAGCTTCCCAAGGAAACACAACCAGGCTATGGTCACCAGTTTTCCTACATCACAGATTTTAGTGGCTAACAAGGGGTGTTTACAAGTGGCCATTTAGCACCTTCCTGTTGGATATTTTTACACCAGGTTACTTTTCCTCTGAAGGAAAACAGAAGAAATTGGAGAGACAGAAAACATTTTTCTGTGCTGGGCTATGTTTAAAATAAGAAAGCATTACTGGCTTGTGTTGCTGGGTTTTTTTTTTCCTTAATAGCACTATTTATAATCCCTCCCATGTCAATGATGAGGGAAAACACATCCGTGCTCCTAAAAATGACTATTTCAAAGAACATCAGGGTGAGTTTCTGAGTGGCACGTTTTAAAAACATTTAATCAGTGATCTGAATATATGTCAACACCTTCTGGTGGTGTGCTATAAAACGTGAACCTTGTCAACAGCCACATAAAAAGGTGACACACTTGGGACACCGAGCTTTTATGCTGACACACTGTAATAATATAATTTTTAAATTTATCATCTGTTTAGCTGCAAGCCACAATTAATCTTTCTGACGATTCATACCATGTTTTAAATAACACCTGGGAAAAAAAGGCACATTCTAATTTTTACTTTCATCGCCTTCCAGGTCTTTCTAGCTTAAAATATTTATAAAGCAACACACAATAAATTTTGTGATTAGGATAAAAATGTTAGCAAATAAAAAAATATTCCCCCTACCACTCTTTGCCCCTCCTTGCCTCAGTTAATAAAATCATTTAACACTAAACATGTAAGTGAAGGCAAATCCCCAAGGACGTGTGAGCTTCAGAGGGTTCATTTCTGTCATGTCAAATGACATTTTATTCCCAAATCATTTAACCTATGGCTTTACATAACTACATATACCTTGAAGTGAATTCTAGCAGGGGACCTATAAATGACACTAATCTCAGCGTCTCAGGGCCAGAATAAATTGCATCAAGGAATAGTGGCATTTAGCATATCTGGTTTAAAACTAAAATAAAAATATTAAGACATAAGAATGGAAAATTTCTCTCAAAAATTCAAAATGATATGTGTGCATATAGAAATATATTTCTCTACCTCTATGTACATACATATATACACACAGTTGCATGATTTATTTTTAAGGGTCCAGTGGGATTGTATTAGGTCTATTAAATTGTTTTGACATTTTAAATTAGTCTTTTCTTACTGCAACATCATCACGGTCATCATCACTCACATTTCTATAGCACTTTATGATTTCCAAAGCACTTTCCTAGGAACATACATATAAGGCTGTCTTGCTGATGTGGTGCTTTTCATACAGCCTTTGGGCTGTAAAGGAAGCCTTTGTCAGCACAAAAGAGGTTAATGATTTTTAACAAAAAAGCTTGTAAAGGACAAACTCGCAGAACTTCCATTTAAGACTAAAGTGGGAGACTGTGGAGAATCTCAGCTAAGATCCTGAAAGAATACAAAAGGAACTGAAAGAGGTTAGTCAGATAAGCAGGCTCAAGGACATAGAACCTGAAAAAGGCCAAGATGGAAAACTTAGAGAGGAATGGAAATACTCCATGGAAATATTAAAAAAAGGCTGAAAATGATAGTAAAGTAGATCTAATAAAATGTGGGTCAGGCTGTATTAGAATAAGTGGAAAGAGAGAGAAAGGGAGGGAAAGAGAGAAAGAGAGAGAGAGTCAGAAAGAGAGAGAGACAGAGAGATGGAATTTATGAAGCCTATATCTCGGCAAGTGTTTTTCTTTTCTGTTTTCTGTGATGTGACTGAAGTATTGCACTTAAATCTGTGTTCCCTATACTTGTGTCATGCCACAAATAATGATTTGTATTCCAATACTTTGCATCAACCCAAGTATTCTATTTTATGCATTGGGAGCTCTACTCTCTGCCAACATTAGCTGTGTAACTTTAACATAACAGTTCTTCCACCTTTATTCAAAATTTTATTTAGAATTAGGTAAAGCATTGCTAAGAACCTGACCATAACAAAACTGAAATTTCTCTAGGGTTACGGGTGACTGAGGCACCTGTGGCATAAATGGACATTTTGGGCCCCAAACAAAAATTTCTTTTATTTAAAAAGTTTTTTGCTTTCAGTCCCAAATCCCCTCCTTTCCTCTACTCCCTTACCCACTGAGAAGGCAAGAAATGATACCCAATATACATATGAAGTTATGCAAAACATATTTCCACATTAGCCATACTGTAAAAACAAAACAAAACAAAATACCAAGAAAAAATAAAGAGGAAGAAGATTTGCTTCAATCTACACTCAAGGCCTATCAGTTTTCTATCTGAGGGGGAATAGCATTTTACATCATGAGTCCTTTGAAATTACTATGGATCATTATGTTGAGCAGAGTTGCTAAGTCTTTCACAGCTGACTAAGGTTAAAATGTCACAGTAACACTTTAACAGTAACATTGTTCTGCTTCTGCTCATTTCACTTTGTATCAGTTCATATAAGTCTTTCTAGGTTTTTCTTATAGCACAGTGGCATTCCATCACAGTCAGATACCATAATTTTTTCAGTCATTCCTTAATTATTGAGCATCCCCTCAGTTTCTAATTTTTTGCCACCACAAAAAAGAATTGCTATAAATATTTTATATATCAGTCTTTTTCCTTTCTCTTTGATCTTTTTGGGATACAGACTTAGTAGAAATATTACTGGGTCACAGTTTTATAGTCTTTTGGGCATATTCCAAATTTTTCTCCAGAATGCTTGGACTAGTTCATAGTTCCACTAACAGGGTGTTAGAGTCCTGGTTTTCCCACATCCCCCGAGCACCAAACAAAAATGTCTTTTTTTATTATTATTTTAAATTTAACTTTGGCTACATTTTGAGTTCTGAACTGTCTTCCTCCTTTCCTCCCTCCCAGTCCTGCACTAGAGAAGGCCAACATCTGACACAGATGTAAATATAAATATAAATATACAAATATATATATATATACATATATATATATATATATATATGTCTGTGAGTGTGTGAAACCATATAGTACATTCCTCCAGTTCTTTCTCTGGGGGTGGATAGTACTTTCCTTCATAGGTCCTTTGTAAGTGATTTGAATATTCATATTACTCAGAATAGTTTAGTTATTCACAGTTACTCTTTAAACAATATTGCTGTTACTGTATACAACATTCTCTTGGTCCTGCTCCTTTCACCCTTCATTATTTCCACGTTTTTCTAAAATCAATCAGCTCCTCATTTCTTATAGCCCATTAGTATTCCATAACAATCACATGACACAACTTACTCAGCCATTCCCCAGTTGATGGGTATCCCCTCAATTTCTAGTTATTTGCCACTACACCAAACAAAAATTTCTGCAAGGTTAAGCAAAAGGAGGATATCTTCTTTTTCATACTATTACGTTCCAAAATCTACATAGGCCAGCAGTGGGGAACCTCCACCTCGAGGCAGCATGTGGCCCTCTAGGTCCTCGGGCACAGTTGCACTTGAGGACCTAGAGGGCCACATGTGGCCTCAAAGCCACAGATTCCCCATCCCTGGTCTAGGTTGTGGTAAAGAGCTGCTGGGACAACATGTACAACTATAGTATGCACTTTATGTCTTATGTCTCATTTTAAAAGGTACAGTTTAACTGGGGGATGGGGTGATGGAAGCTAAATACTACAAAATTAAAAAGCAGGGGGAAAGCAGAACTAGAATGAAAAAACCACCTCTCTAGTAATGCTATTCATGAAACAATATCTTTAAGATCTCTATTCTCTTTTTCTATCTTATTCAAGAAACACAAGGAAATTCAAGGACCCCTAAGGTTCATCTAGTCAAACTCTCACTTTACCGAGGAGGGAAGTGAGGTTTGTTTGGCAATTAAAGATCTGTACAACCTAGTCCCTTATTATATTTCCAGTCTTCTTCCATATTATTCCCCTACACATAGCCTACAGTTCTGCTTTACACACAATACTCAATCTCTACCCTCTGCACTTTTATACTGACTGTGCCCCTTGCCTGGAATGCTCTTACTCTTCAACTCCACCTCTAAGAATACCTGGTTTGCTTCAAGACTCAGATAAAACAACAGAAGGTCTTTCCCAGTTCCTTTCCCTCTAATTCAATTACTAATCTATCCCCTCTAAGGATTCCTTCCATCTACTCTGTATTCCAATGTTTTTCATCAATCCAAGTACTCTGCTTTATGAATTGGGAGCTCTACTCTCTGTAAAACATCTTTATCCAAAAGTTTCTTCAGAATTAGTAGAGCACTGCTAAGAACCTGACCACAAGAAAACTGAAATTTCTCCAGGGGTTATGGTGATTGAGGCACCTGTGATATAAAAGGATATTTTGGGTCCCAAACAAAAATTTCTTTTAAAAAACATTATATGCACTTATGAATGTATATGTCTCTCCCATTCCACTGTAAACTCCTTGAGGTTAGAGATTTTTTTGTTTTTTCTTTGTATCTGCAGTAATTATCACAGAGTCTGGCACTGATTGAGTAACTTGTCCAAAGTCGTACGTGTAAGTGGGGGGGATTCAAACTCAGTTTTACGGATGCCAAAGCAACCACACTCTTTCCACTGCACCATCCTGCTTATATCCTTTTGAAACAAATAAATGGGATTTCCCCATATTGTTCTGAAGTCTTAAAAGGAATGATTATTTGGAACAAGAGTAAAAAATTCCTAAATCTTTTTCATCTTGTTTTAACCTTTTCACTTAAAGGAACAGTTTGACATATTTCTGTTCATTACTTTAGGATAAACACTTTGAGAACACCTGATCAGGATATTTTAAAATAAATATGACCTAAAAATCCTAGTGAATGGCAATTTTGAAAGCACTGAGAAGGGCTAGGTAAGAAGATATGAAGAGAAGAAAAAGACAGAAATGTGAAATCATACAATCCTAGAACACACCTTGGAGATCATCTGGTCCAATATTCATTTTTATCAGAAGGAAACTAAGATACACAGAGGAAGCAAGTGACTTGTCCAAAATTACAGTTAGTTAGTAGCTCTTGTTTTCCTGACTTCTCTTCACCTCAATTTAACAATTTAAACATTTTCTCCTATCTGTTACAGCATTGAAAGTTATCAATATCCTCCCAATGGATGAGATTGTTCCAAACTTCAGGAAAAAAAATGAACCCTCACACTCAATAAATTGATATGAAAGTTTGGTTTTAATTAACCACTCATTAATATGCAAGCTTAAGACCTGAAAGGCAATCCCCAGTTGGACTGATTATCAGAAAAGGTAATGATGTCCAGTGCATGTATGCAAGAGAACAACTTTTAAAATGTGTTTAATTACAGGGAGCTCCTCACAGCATGAAACTGGGGCATGTATGTCTCCAAAAAGCAATTTTCAATTTAAAATCTGCTCTTAAACTAATTACATAACCAAATGGGACAACGTTTTGCACAAGGTGACAACAAAAAACCCATACACCGTAACATAGGTAAGGTATATTGGAAATGAAACCCAGGGCAAACTCAAATGTGAGAAACAGCCATTTACAACCATGCTGCTGACAGATAGATGGATGCATGAATGGTGAATGACATATTGCCCTCTCACTTCGTGGCTGAAACATGGAAACATTACAGCCATCTGTTGTCTTTACAGAGATCTCCAACTCATATCAGTGGAAGAAAAATTAATGGTTTGGTTGCAGCTGGAGCACACACATGCTTAGAACTGATGTGAAGTCTTGGGCAGTGCGAAGACTTTAGGTTCAAGGCCTCCATGACTAGTATTTTCTCCGACCATTCTACCAAATTTTCTAGCTTATTACAAGGATGGGTGGGGGTGGGGGTGGGGAAAGGAATGCACCCTACAAGGTATGGAGAGAAGCAAATGAAGTAAATGCTACAGGGACCATTGAAAGGTTCCACAAATGAGGGAAGGAGTTTAAAATAATTTGGTGAAGGTTTTGGAGCCATCCATAAAACTGGCTCAGATTCCTTCCATTTACAGTTTATTGCATTAACAATTCTTTTGTGCAGGCTGCTGCTGCTGGGAACCTATTGTAAATTTGGGCAATTAGGACTTTTGTTCTATCTGTCCCTCCCCTCCTTCAATACAGTAACATCAAAGGTGGTCAATTCAGGGTAGGCTGGCTCGGTCTCTTAAATCCAACCTAAAATACGTGTTAGAAATCACCATGGCACTGTGTGTAAAGGATAGTAGGGGCTGTAATCATAAAGATGCAGCTTCAGGCTTGTGCAGTTCTTAAAATAATCTTCCTTAAACCTCCCACACAATACTCACAAGTCAAAGCATGGCCATGTACTTTAGTGTAGGCTGGCTTCGTTTCCAAATCCACACTAAAATAGATGTTAGAAATCATTACTGAACAATGTCAAGCAGAGCGTGAGACACAAAGATGCTGCTGCCGTGGCTGCTTCAGGTTTCTATGGTTCTTAAAATAATCTCTCTTAAAGCTTCCTGCATAAATCAAAGCACGGTCATGGGATTGCTGCAGGATGTAATGAGGTGGACTGAGGAACCCCAAAGCTGCTAGTTAGCTCTTGCACAGAGGATAGGAGGGTTGGTTGACTGGCTGATGAACTGTGTTCCTCCTATGACTGACATGACTTGTCACTTGCCACCATCAAAGGAAATGATGTCTCTGCCCCACGTTTCTTGTGTAGGTTCAGTGATGCAGTGGGCAGGGACAAGCTGCCATCATGCTATCCTTGACCATACTGAGAATTCTAAGGATCTCAAAGGTTTTCCTCTGGAAAGGTGAATGCTCAAAGCAGGCGGAAGCTTGGCCAACCTTAGAAAATAGGGCATTGGTGCCTCCTGGCTGTGGGGAGTGGACATTTAGGGTCTGCCCTTGACAAAGCTATTTATTATCATTAGAGATACAATCCACAGTATCAGTGTGAAAGAAATGGCAGGTAAAAGAAATGGACTGATTTAAATCATGCTAATACTTCTATGGAAGACCCTGCTCTGGGTCCTCTTCTTTAAAAGTGAATATATATTGAACACCTACAATATAATAGGCACTCTAAATAATAATAATAACTCATATTTATATAGCACTTCATGGTTTGCCAAGTGCTTTCCTCACTATAACCTTGATTCAGGCAGTTTGAGTATTATTAACCTCCTTCCCCCACCTTTTTTTTTTTAACCAGTCACAAAACTCTACTGCTAGTAAAGTAGGACTAGAGCTTGTGCTCCAAAGTAGGGCTCCTAACTCCAGAGACAGGCAACTCTTTCAACTGTACCATGGTGCCTCTCATCAGTTAAAGGAAGATGACAGAATAGTAATACACTTAACAAAATACTGATGGGTTGTAGTAGTAAATATAAATCATGCAGATAGCATCACAAGTGTAACTGATTAGGGACAGTCTTAACTTCATATATACAACTGCCATCACTATTTACTACTTGTGTGGCCTCAGTTTCCACAAATGAGGGACCTGGGTTTGAATTCTGGTTTTGCTACTTTTTTGCCCGTGGACAAGTCATTTAACCTCAGCGGAGAATCTCATTAGCTGATCGGGAATGCCTTTCCAATTCTACATTCTATGATCCTAGGAAACTTTCCCATCAAACTGATTTCTAGTATGAAGTTTAAAGGGTGTGTCCATTCAAATATCCTCCAGACTTGACTCTGCACAGTAACAGGAAAGAATCCAATCAAGGATTCCAGACTCTCAGCCTAGGATAAATCAGGTGCTCATTATGAAAATGACCCTCTAAATCTAAGATATTATAATTTCACACTGTCAGATCCCCCACCTGTGCATCTGTGGAGCACTATCTTCAGAAGAGACCGCCATGTTGGAAATCCTGGAGGAGAGGGTAATACTGGGTTACTAAACTGGAGGCAGTTATCCAAGAGTTAATTAGGAGAGACACTAAGCCTGGAATGTGCCTGTTAACCCATGCCTTTCTGCGTTGCTGGTCTATACTATCCTGCTGCCTCTAACCAAAACAAAACACTCTTGGTTTCAGCTTGGGAGAAAAGCTTTTGTTGGGGTAGGAGGTTGACAGCTATTTGTGATGAGGTCTTTTTTTTTTTTTTTGGTTCATTTGTTTGTTATTCAAATAACTTTTTCCCCCTGTGGAAATTCAAAGAGAAAAATGTCAGAAGTACATGATTAATTATTTTTTTAAATAGGCAAGATCCACTCTATTGAAATGAAAAATTGTATTTAAAAGACTCAGTTCATTATAAATGGTAGATTTTTACAAGTCTGTTATTATTAGTTTTTTAAATTGTATGCTTGCAATTCAGATATATTATAAAGAGCTCTACATAAATATCAACACAATATAGTGTGCAGCTGTTAGGTAGCATTCTCAGATCATTATAATAAACAGAACTGGGATACTAATGATTCCATCAATCGGTAATGAAGGTTCCATCCAGTTCTGCCTTGTCCTCCAAGCTGTGCAGAATTAAACTGCTTCTTAAATTACTTATAAAGTCATAAAATATAAGAGGGGGAGACAATAGAGAAAAAGGAGCCTTGAGAATTTTTTTGAATCTATGCAAAATAAACAAATTCTTTTACAGCCCCTTGTAAGCAGTTCCTAAAGGGAAAAAAAAAGAAGAAGAAACAGACAACACTCAATGTAAATAAATAGCCGAGAACTGTACATGTTTATCCAACTGGAAAGGTAGGAAAGAGCTCAGTTGTTGCCACCAGGCGTGACCAGCTTTATTTGATTTAACAATTGCCAGAATAAAAAAAGATGACACCCAAGGGCCTTCAGTCAGTTAAGCCAGGTGACAAAATTAAGTGAGCACTTCCAATCCTTCCAGAACTGTGGGTGAAACCTCCTGTGGGAGGCAGCCCAAAAAGGAAAAAAGAACAGTCTAAAGAGATTCAAAACAAAACAAAACAAAAACCCAAACCTGCTTTTTGGATATAACAATGTGAACAGCTCTCAAGGCCACCTGCAAATTTTTTCTATATGAAATGAAAGTGAGATTCAAATTAAGGTATAGGAGATGCTACCTATTCCAGTACAGATAACTAATGATTTCATTGGCAAGAAATGAATGCAACATTCAATGTCACATCTTTAGGGCTCAATTTTAACTGTTCTGTTGACATTTTATGTTAAAAAGAAATTCTTCAGGATATGATTTAAAGAATCATATTTCAAGCTTACGAAAATTCAAGTATTGGATCAAATTTCCTTCCTTTAAAAACAACTTGAAAAAGCATGAACTGTTCTCTCCTCCAAATTGCTTTCAATGCCTATGAGACTCTTATTTCAGGTATGTGATCCCAGCACTAAGCATTGAATCACATATGTAGTAGGCACTTCATAAATGTCTGTTAAATTGATTATTAAATGGCAACTTTATTGTTTAGATGGCTTGAAACCCTCTTACAATGAGTCATAGCAGAGATCCCTCACTTACTGACATATCTGCTCATTAAAAAAAGCATATCTGTTTACAGTGCCTTCCATTTCAATTACCCACACAGAAATAATTAAACCAGGGTCTTTGTAGAGCAAATCTTCATTTACAGATACAGCTATGCAGCTTTAGACCATGCTCCTCCCTTGCTGTGAATATATATGTAATTAAACAGAAGGAATGATTTTTAGTTCCTTTTTTCTTATAACTTTTGTCTCAAGTATTTTTCCTACTATATAACTTGAGTTTCCATATGGTTAAGGGAGAAGATGATACAGCTAGATTATCTTCTCTGAACTACCTGTTAATAATTGCCAGGATCAAATTTGAAGCTTTCAGTGAACAATATTCATAAGACCACTGTCTGTTGGAGCTATAAAGGGATTAACTAATCCAATCCTCCATTCTGTCACAGTGGAAAGCATGCTGAATCTGGAGCTAAAGGAACTGAGTTCATATTCTGTCTCAGTTACTTAATACCTGTATGACTTTGGGCAAGTCACTTCCATTCCCTGAGCCTTAGTTCCCTCATTTGTAAACTAAGGGATTGGTTTATATAGCTTCTGTGATCCTTTGCTTTTACAGGTAAGGAAGCTGAGGTCTACTGCTCTTTCTTTCTCCTGGTTTTCTCTTTCCTTAAACAAACAAACAGCCACTTCAGATCTTTTCTGAGAGTAGTTGGAATACAAGTTCTAAAGAAATACACAAGAACCTTATTGTAGACAAGGCACTTTTCCATTCCTTCTTGGTATGTGCTGATCTAGAAAAGTTGAGTGTGAGCCAATCACTTTTCAACTGAAGAACTCCAAGCACCAAATTCCCAAGGAGGGATTTTTAATATCAATAAAGAGTTATTATATGTACAGGGAATAGTTTTAGATTTGGAAGAGTCCTTAAAGGTTATCTGGTCCACTTTCCTCATTTTACAGATAAGGAAACTGAGGTCCAGTAAAGTGAAATATGTTGCCCATTGGTGGTACTAGCAGAGCCCAGATTTGATCCATGCCCTCTGTAAATATAGAATTCCTGCCACCATAGCACCTAATCTGTTCTCTAGGTCATAAGAACCTCAAAGGACAGAACCTGAAAGGGAAATACAAAGTTCCAACACTTCAACCACAGACCATTTTCTAAGGATACTATGAGAAAATGGAACCCATAGAACCCTGTGTAAGCAGACAGATCCTAGAATCCACGCCTCAACGTTCCCTCAGTCCCAAAGGTACATATGTATAACTGGGTTTTTGTCATGAGTGTTTTTTGTCAGAATGAATAATGCTGTTTTATAATTTCAACAAAGCAAATTATGAGCCAGGTATTTCAATCAGAATATTTGTAATGATGTGATTTGCCAGTTAAATTTACAAAATGGGGGAAAGGGGTTGCATTTTCCTTAATAATGTCACAGTCCAAATAAAATGTCAAAATTCTCAGGAATATTCTTTTCATTTCAACTCCTTATAATTTAGAGACTGGATCAGGTATTTGGATATCATTTCCTCTCTTGCTTTTAATATTACTACTTACCACCTAATTTTTATTTCATTTAATATTCTCATGGTAAAGCTAATTTAAAGCATTTAAAAAGGATTTATAAAATAAAAATTCACTATAGAGCACCATTATCAATGTAAATAGGCAATTTCATGTAAAAATCATTTTTACATAAAAAGCATCTTGAGGATCATTTCAACAGTTATCAGTACTCAGTCCATCATACCACAAGAAGCCAGTGAACGTGAGGCATTCCCAACAACTGTTTCCCAAACTACACAAAATCACAGATTGCGATATTTTGCAACTGATATTTTAATTTTTAAAAGCTTAGTTTACAAATACATACCAATATTTTTCTCACTTTTAATCACTCCCCCACTGTTTTAACATAAGAGCTAAAATAACCTAAAACAGCCACCTAAAAACACACACAGCAAGTCTGTTACTCAGATCTGGAAGGAAATTCATGAAGAATTGCATTTTTTAAATAACATGATGTAAGAGTAGCAAAAATATGTGTGGTTTCTCATTTTCTGTTTCTAATAATTTTCTTTCTCTGGGAAAATTTACTTTAAAGCAACTCTAAATGAAAATGCATATAATTAAGGGAAAGACCATTGCTTCAAACAGATTGACTGTCTTTAACAAGTTTCTCTCTTTCTAGCTACTCAGATATGCTATATTTCCTAATTATCACCTTTTAAGGGCCATCTGGGCCCCATTCCTCACCATCAGGGGGCAATTCCATTTGCATTGTTTCTAGGTTTAGTCATGATCAAGTAGTCTGGTGGTAAAAGTTCATTAGAAATTAGAACAGAAGCATTAAAACCTAACACAGTAAACCAAGTAGCAGATACTTGGTTACCCACAGGAGAGCTGATAAGTGCTTAATACATATTCTCACACAACTCTTCCATGAGCATTTTATCAAACTGCTTAAAAAAACATTCAGCCTGGTCCCTGACCTGGTACATAATGGAAATCTGATTGAGTCTCTATATACTTCAAAATATTTCTCCATTATGGAAACATAACTACAATCCCTTATGTCTTCTGGTTCAAAAAGTCCATTAAAAACACTTTAATGATTCCCTCATTTATTCCACCATTCACAAGCAGCGTATTTCTTCCTTCCTGTAGAGCACACCCAAGATTTCTCCTAATTGTGTTTTTCTGTGAAACGAATCCAAATCACAGGAAAAGTACGCCTAACCCACATATGCGCATACCAATGCTGATTAACTATAGGGCCCAAAGACCATTTCCTATTGTCTGCATCCACACAACATTTATCAGCAAGCCTTTACAAATGTGCTTTTGGGGCCAGGAAGTGCTTGATCCCATGGATATAGAAGATAGCACTAAGCAGCTGCTGGTCAATGGGAAGGAAGGCTTTCAAAGGTACAGCTAACTAATTCAGCTCAGGATTGTACAAGGATGCTGCTTCATATTAAGCAATAGATCAGAAAAGTCTACGACATGGGCATTCCTAGACATGGAAACCCAGATCTTACTTGCTTTCACCTTCTGGATTTGACTTGCAATGACCATCTTAATCTGAGCAGCCTGTCCACTAAGATCATGAAAGAGTACTCCAAGCTGGGACTCAGGGCCCCTTTGGACCACACCTTAGTCTTGCAAATGAGGGCAGCTGCAATCTGTCCTAATCTATGCAAGGCAGGTGTGGCCCGCAGGCTCTTTGTAAGTGACCAACGGAGCTCTCAGGGAGGTGAAATTAAAATGTCACTGTTATAAAAACTATTTCACGGCTCTTTTTTTCTTTAAAGAATTGCGGTTTATTTCCTTCTTTTTGTACCCTGAAATTATCCTTGAAACACCTCCTGAAATTGCTGTCTCAGGTATACTCAAGGCTGCTGGCTTTACCTTGGAGTAAAGCTTTCTAAAACAGTCACACTGAGAGCTTCCATATAGCAGTGTGTAGGGAAAAAAAAATTGGATGTAAAGACCATGAAAAACTAAAAGACCTATCAAATTCACATAACTTTATTGGAAAATGACAGGAATGTGTTTGAATTGAGGAGCAAGGGTTATCAAGTGGTCAAAGACTGACATAATAAAGCAACCTTAAATCAAGCGATGTTTTGTTTTGTTTCCAGAATGAAGAGTTATTCATTTTCTGGATACACCTGGGATAGTAAACTGGTAAAAAAAAAAAATTGTTTCATTAAATGGTAAATTTTCCATGTTTATTTGTAAGTCTAAAGACTCATGAGTTCTCTTCCTAGCTCAGTAATGTTAATGATGTTGTTTGTACCTCTGCTTCTTTGCCTACAAAAAGGAAATAGATTTGCTTTCCTTTTTATCTTGTTTTTCAATCAATAAGAACTTACTAGGCATCTGGTAAGTGGAATTTTGCATGAGGATATTTTGAACAAGAAATCCATAAAATGCAATGAAAATCTTGTGAAGTTCAACATGGAAAAGAAGTAATTGAGAGCTGACCCCTTTAGACAGGGGCTCCTACCTTTTTTTGTGTCATGGACTCCTTTGGCAGTCTTGTGAAACCTACAGACCCTTTCTTAGAATATTGTTTTTAAAAACCATTAAATAAATGACATGCAATTACAAAGGAAAGGTTAGTAAAAATAAATATGTGATTTTATTTTTCCTCATCAATGCTCACAGATCCTCTGAAATCCATCCATGCATCCCTTGGGGGATTCATTGGCCCCTTGTGAAGACCTGCTGCTCTGGGATGACAGTAAAAAGTAAAAATAGCAGTGAGATACAAAAAGAACCAGCAGTATTTCATGCCAACATCACAATCAATTCATCTCACAACATGCCTTGCAAGCTTTGTGCTGCTACAAAGCTGGAGATACAAAGACAAAAGGGAAATAGTTAGTATTCTATAATTTAGCACAGGGAGACAATATGTAGATAGAGAGATGGAAGGAAGGAAGGAAGGAAGGAAGGAAGGAAGGAAGGAAGGAAAGAAGGAAGGAAGGAAGGAAGGAAGGAAGGAAGGAAGGAAGGAAGGAAGGAAGGAAGGAAGGAAGGAAGGAAGGAAGGAAGGAAGGAAGGAAGGAAGGAAGGAAGGAAGGAAGGAAGGAAAGGAGGGAAGGAGAGAGGGAGGAAGGAGATAGAAGATAATTTTGAGAGGAAAAACTGACAACTGAGTAAGGAACAGAATTAGGAAAGGCTTCATGGAATGACAGACTGCTGAATATGGAGAATCAAATGTCATGCTATGTCTGAGGCCAGTCCAATCCCAGTCTAGAATGTTTTGAATAATCCTTGTGGGCCTAAAAAGTCCAAGATCTAAAAACTCTTAGGAGACTGGTTTTTTGATCTCCTGGGCCATTTTCCCCATCCTTCCTTCCACAAATCAAATGACCTGAACTGAATCACAGATTATCAGACTGGAAATGTCCACAGTGGCCACTTCAGTCCAGTTTCCAAACACAAACCCCATCATAAGTCACCCAATCAGTGATTAACAAGCCCTTGCTTATTCCAGTGAAGAGGTTTCACCCTACCATTCTGATGACAGGAAGATTTCGGACAGATTCAATCCCCTTGGGAATTTGCCATCACTGCTAATAGAACCTTCTCCTAAAACATTCATAATCACATATAATTAGCTAGTTCACACACAAACTCAGTCCAATGCTGTGTTGTTTTGAAAATGGCAGGCAATTGCTTGGTAAATACTTCTAGTAGGACCTTGGGGAAGTAAAAGTTTCTGAAAGAAACTTAATTTCCTTATTGTTGTCTGTCAACTGGTTAGACACAATAGCAGTTATGGTGACAGAGAGATGTTCATCTGGTAATAACACCTCTTTAATTCAAGTCAAGCCAAGCCAAGTCAACTTGACTCAATTCATATAGAATTCCTACTTTGTGCCAAGCACTGGACTAGCCTTTGTCCAGGATTCTTTTATGAAATGAGTGAACTGTTACCCTTATAGAGTTCATAGACTAGTAGAAGAAATAAGAAAAATATACAAGTATAATACAAAGCAAAATATTATAAGTACCATAAAAGAGGTACAAACAGAAGAATTTGGGATTACATAAGAATAATTAATAACACAATGTAATGCTAGGAGAAGCCAATAACTGATATGTAAGCATTAACCTTTTCCTAGAGGTGCATTATTCCTTTTCTATTGTGTAGAACAAAACACATTTCCCTACCGAAGCGCTGTTATGAGTGGTTGTTGGGTTACCAGGTTATCTTATTTATTATTCAGTCCATAATGTAGCTAATACACGGGAGATGGAGAAACAGGAAGAAATAAGTGGCAAAGGGAAAAAAATAGGAAGGAAATTATAGCAGACAGGTCTAAACTAGAGTTAATTTTAACTATAATATAGGCTACATATAATTTTTTGGATCATATGGGAAGATAAGCACCATTTATAAGTTTGTTCTTTCCAATAAAATTATCTTTAGGTTAAAAACAACCATCTTAATTATGAACTTTTAGACAGAATATTTACAGCAGCACTTTTTATAGTAGCAAAAAATGGAAAACAAAGAGGGTGATCAGTGATTGGAGAATGGCTGAACAACCTGTGTTGTACGAATATAACTGAATATTGTTGGACTACAACAAATGACAAGTAGAAAGAATCAGGAAAAACTTGAAAAGACTTGTCTGAACTGATGCAGACAAAAATCAGAAGATCCAGGAGAACAATTACACAACAGAAAGCAACGCTGAAAGACTTTGGAACTCTTACCCATTCAATGATCAACTGTGACTCTGGAGGACGGATAATGAAGCCTGCTTTCTGGCTCTTAACAGAAGGTAGTTTAATGATAGGGATGAAATGAGACATACATTTTCAGACGTAGCCAACATGTTGATTTGTTTTCTTTCACTGTATTTATTTGTTATAAGGGAAGATTCTAAGTGAGGAGAGGAGTATTCATTGGAAAGTCACAATATTTTTTAAAAATGTCAAAACATTCTAAAAAATTAAAAAATGAACCTTTTGAGTCCAATTTATCTGTGAAATATGTAGTATGCAAAATGCATCTATAGTATAGAAAATCACTTTCTATGCTGCTTCTATACATCATAGGGTAAGGTAACCTAAACTATAAACCTGTAAAAATATAGTTTCGTGATTCAGAAAATGATTATTGTAACTCACAAGTAAGTAGCGTATTTAGTGTTTTATAGCTTACAGACCAATTTCTTTAAAATCAAACCTCTGGATCAGGTAGTTCCTACCAGATCTATGATTTCATTGGTTTAAGGAACTATTCTTATAATATGGAAATTTCATCTACCTGTAAAGACTGGTAACTTATCTGGAACATATTTCCTTAGACTTGCCTGTGCCACAAAGTTAGTATTTATCAGAAACAGGACTTGAAATCAGATTTTCAAAAGAAAAGGGATTTTCGTTTTTATTTACTTTTTCCTAATTAATTTATTTTTAGTTTTCAACATTCCCACAAAATTTTGAGTTCCAAATTTTCTCCCCATCTCTCCCCTCCCCCACCCCAAGATAGCATGCATTTTGATTACCCCTTTCTCCCAGTCTGCCCTGCCTTCTATCACACTCCTCCCTTCTCTTATCCCCATTCCCTCTATTTTCTTGGAGGACAAGATAGATTTCTATAATCCATTACCTATATATATATTTTTTCCTAGTTACATGTAAAAACAATTTTTAACATTCGTTTTTAAAAATTTGAGTTCCAATTTCCCTCCCTTCCTTGCTCCTCACTGATCCCCAACAAGAAGGCAGACAATTGATATATGTTATACATGTGTAGTTATGCAAAAGATTTCCATAAGTCATGTCATGAAAGACTAACTATATTTCCCTCCACCCTATCCTGCCCCCATTTATTCTATTCTCTCTTTTGACCCTACCCCTCTTCACAAGTATTTACTGCTAATTACCCCCTCTCCCATTTGCCCTCCCTTCCATCATCCTCCCCCCATCCAGCTTATCTCCTTCTCCCCTACTTTCCTGCAGAGTAAGATAGATTTTCATATCAAATTGATTGCGCATGCTTTTCCCTCCTTAAGCCAAATGTGATGAGAGTAAGCTTCACTTTTTCCCTCTCACCTCCTCTCTTCCCTTCCACTGAAAAAGCTTTCTCTTGCCTCTTTATGTGAGAGATAATTTGCCCCATTCTATTTTTCCCTTTCTCCTCTCAATATATTCCTCTCTCAACTCTTAATTTTATTTTTTTAGATATCATCCCTTCCTATTCAACTTATTCTGTACCCTCCGTCTATATGTATATGATCCCTCCAACTACCATAATACTGAGAAAAGTTTCAAGAGTTATAAATATTATCTTTCCAAGTAGGAATGTAAACAGCTCAACTTTAGTAAGTCCCTTATGATTTCTCTTCCCTATACCTTTTCATGCTTCTTTTGATTCTTGTGTTTGAAAGTCAATTTTCTATTCAGCTCTGGTCTTTTCATCAAGAATGCTTGAAAGTCCTCTATTTCATTGAATGACCACTTTTCCCCCCTGAAATATTATACTCAGTTTTGCTGGTAGGTGATTCTTAGTTTGAATCCTAGTTCCTTTGATTTCTGGAATATCATATTCCAAGTTCTTCAATCCTTTAATGTAGAAGCTGCTAGATCTTGTGTTATCCTGATTACATTTCCACAATACTCAAATTCTTTCTTTCTGGTTGCTTGCAATATTTCTCCTTGACCTGGGAGCTCTGGAATTTGGCTACAATATTCCCAGGAGTTTTCTTTTTGGGATCTCTTTCAGGGGATGATCAGTAGATTCTTTCAATATTTATTTTACCCTCTGGTTCTTGAATATCAGGGCAGTTTTCCTTGATAATCTCTTGCAAGATAATGTCAAGGCTCTTTTTTTGATCATGGCTTTCAGGTAATCCCAAATTTTTTAAATTGTCTCTCCTGAATCTATTTTCCAGGTCAGTTGTTTTTCCAATGAAATATTTCACACTCTCTGCTATTTATTCATTCCTTTGCTTTTGTTTTATAATTTCTTGATTTTCCACAAAGTCATTACCTTCCATCTGCTTCATTCTAATCTTTAAGGAATTATTTTCTTCGGTGAGCTTTTGAACTTCCTTTTCCATCTGGCCAATTCTTCTTTTTAGGGCATTCTTCTCTTCATTGGGTTTTTGGATTTCCTTTGTCATTTGGGTTTGTCTATTTTTTACAGTGCTATTTTCTTCAGCAATTTTTTGGGTCTCCTTTAGCTAGTAGTTGATTTGTTTTTCATAATTTTCTTGCATCCCTCTCATTTCTTTTCCCAATTTTTGCTTTACTTCTCTTACTTGATTTTTTAAAGGAGGAAAAAGCAATTCAGTGAAACTAAACACCACACTGACCAGGTCTGATTTTATATGCAATGTATCCCAACCATCATCTTCCATATCTGCAATGAAGGAAAAGGAAGGTGCTTTCTCATGTCTCTTCTTTGGGGCAAAGATTGACCATTATAATTTCACAAAACTGAATTTCCTTTTTGGGGGGGATTTGTTCTTCTATTTACATTGCTGGGGTCACTATGTATATTGTTTTCCTGGTTCTTCTTACTTCAGTTTGCATCAGTTGATACGTTCCCATGCTTCTCTGTATCCTTCATATTCAATGCTTTTATGGTGCTATAATATCCCATTACATTTATATACCACAATTTGTTTAGCCTTTCCTTAATTTAGGAGCACCCACTTTGCTTTCATTTCCTTGCAACTACAAGAAGACAGCACTTCATTTCTTGTAGGCATTTATCTTTTCCTGTCTAGTTGCATTAGGTCAGCACTACCTTGAAGCCTTTCAAGTATCTGAAGCTGGATTGTTCCTATTGTAACTATCGGTGTTGTTGTCTACGGAAAGAACTTCTTCATGATATTTAAATTGCTTGCACTTACATAATGGAAATCAACTAAGAAACTCAGAATACTGCATTTTTGAAAGTTTTTTTTTCCACGTAATAGTATTTTATTTTTTCCAATTACATGTAAAGATAGTTTTCAATGCTCATTTTGTAAGATTTTGAGTTCCAAATTTTTCTCCTTCCCTCCTTTTCCTCTCCCCTCCCCAAGACAGCAAGCAATCTGGTACACGTTATATAGGTACAATCATGTTAAATGTATTTTCACATTAGTCATGTTATAAAAGAAGAATCAGAACAAAAGGGGAAAAAGAACCCGAGAAAGGAAAAAAAACAAAAAAGTGAAAAGAGCATGTTTCAATCTGCTTTCAGACTCCATAGTCTTTCTCTGGATGTGGATAGCATTTTTCATGAGTCTTTTGGATTTGTCTTGGATCATTGTATTGCTGAGAAAAGTTAAGTCTATCACAACTGATCACTGCACAACGTTGCTGTTACTATGTACAATGTTCGCCTGGTTCATGTAAGTCTTTCCAAGTTTTTCTGAAATCTACCTGCTCATCAGTTCTTATAGCACAATAATATTCCATTACATTCATATACCACAACTTGTTCAGTCATTCCCCAATTAACTGGCATCCCCTCAATTTCCAATTCTTTGATACCACAAAAAGACTGCTATAAGTATTTTGGAACATGTGGGTCTCTTTCCCTTTTTCATGATATCTTTGGGATATAGCTCTAGTAATGGTATTGTTGGACCAAAGGGTATGCACAGTTTTGTAGCCCTTTGGCCATAGTTTCAAACTACTCTTTAGAATGATTGGATCAGTTCACAACTCCACCAACAATGTCTTTGTGTTCCAATTTTCCCACATCTTCTCTAATATGTATCATTTTCCTTTTCTGTCATATTAGCCAATCTAATAGGTATGAGGTGATACTTCAGAGTTGTTTTAATTAACATTTCTCTAATTAATAGCAATTTAGAGCATTTTTTCAAATGAAAATAAATAGCTTTAAATATTTCCTATTACTGTGGTGAAATTCAGTCATGAAATGGAAAAAAAATTAGCTTCATAACAAGTATTTTATGTTGCCTTTGATTCATTTTGAAGTGAAAATAAATATTTGGAAGCATTTGTAGTTGTCATTGGTCCTCTTTGAAAATGAAGGACAGAAAGCAAGCACAACAATTTTCTTCATAACAAAAATACCTGGCAGGCACATGACATGTGCTAGCAGTGGGGCAGAGGTAGGTGGGTATCCCTACTAAGTTACCAATGTAAGTGAGCCCCCTAGGAACAGGGGGGGCTAACCTACCCATGTTGGAAAGAGCAGATCAAGGCTCTTGTGCCAATCAGTCGTGGTGCTAGCCTAGGCAAGATAGGGAGCCCTAACTCAGAAACAAAGCCAAATAAGCAATAAACTTTAAAGGAACTGACACAGTTGTACTGTCCTGTGACCTTTCACTTTGGAATACATGTAGTATTTTCATTAATCCTTTTGCAAGTTGCACTAAACAGCTGAGTTTCCATAAAATTGTAAAATGCTAAACAAGTATACAGAGCCAGCTAGCAGGCACACCAGAAATATCTCCGTTACACTTCCTCTGCTATTACTCCCTAGCAGTTTCACAAGAAGGAGCACATTTCCATGAGTTGTGTGCTGTTTTAGCTACAAGACTCCTCTGGACTTTAATGGAAGTCCTACTGCTAAAGCTCCATGCACCACTCTGAAAATTTAAGAGCAATTGCTCAGTCCCCCTAAGAGGGTCATAGAAATATTAAAAACCAGAGTATTTTACAAAGAACTCCAATTATGCCTGGAGGCTTACATGAGATTTTATAAAATGATTGGTCACATATATAATATACCCTAGAACTGTTTTATTTGCTTGGTTTATTTCCTTTGTAAATGAAGGCCTTTATATGATTCTGTATGAAAGGGACCATACAGCACAGTGAAATTTATTTCTGCTGACTATTAAACTCATGGATCAGCCTAAATGGTAGAGTGGGCATCAGAAATAACTGGATGTGGGCATAAATTATCTGGTTATTTTTCTTGTCTTAGCGCCTAATTTGTATATATAGACAAGTCAAGGAATTTTGCAGACATTAAACTGTAATCAAAATATACTGACATCATGAGAAGGTGTAGCCTCAGAGTCAGTTTTGACTGTCATTCATATATATGATATTCATGTCCATGATTCCATTGGATATCATTAATTAGCAGGAGTCGTATCAAGAACACGAATTTTTCTATAATCCATAGTAGAAGATACTGTCTCCTTTCCAAGTAATGTGAAAAATTGAACATTTACTAAGGCTATAAAATGATTAAACATACTTTCCACCTCCTGCCAGACAGGTATTGGCCTTAAGATGCAGAATAAGACATTCATTTTCAGACATGGCTAATGTTTTGCTTAACTATGCATATTTGTTACAAGACCTCTGTTCTTTCTATCTTCCAATGTGCTTGGAGGTAAGAGGAAGGAAGGAAGGAAGGGAGGAAGGGAGGGAGGGAGGGAGGGAGGAAGGAAGGAAGGAAGGAAGGAAGGAAGGAAGGAAGGAAGGAAGGAAGGAAGGAAGGAAGGAAGGAAGGAAGGAAGGAAGGAAGGAAGGAAGGAAAAGAGTGTCACTGAGTTATCACTTTTTTTAAATGCAGAGAACAGAAGGTCAGAATATAAACAGGCAGGACAATTTTGAGAGCTACTGGTTGAACTTGATTACATACTAAAAAGAAAAGCAAACTGCATAATGGAGATTTGCTCTCTCATGAATAATCCTCTTTTTCTCTTCTACAATGCATATGGAAATTTCTATTCTATTTGTTGCTTGTTAATTTTAGAATGAATATTAAAAATGATAGATAAATAGATACATAGATGCCAACTAAGTACAATGCTCCTTCTCCCAGTCCTGATACTAGGTGGGGCAAAGCAGGTTCCACAGTTCAGACCAAAGCCTCTCCCAGATGGGTTGTGAAAAAAGACTGCAGTAGAAAGTTTTTGCATAGGGAAGGTCAAAAGGAAGACAGATCCAAATCAGTAACCAGGGAAGCTAAGGGGCGAGGGGTGGCACCCAGTCCTTATTATCAGAAGCAGGGTTAGTACCAGGATCAACAATCCCATAAGAGGAATGAACCAAGGGACCTGCAGTTCTAGAGTCAGGCTGCAGGACTCAAAATTTAAATAACAATGGAAATCTGTAGAATGGCATAGTAGTAGAGTACTGGACTGGCATCAGGAGGCAAGTCATTCAATGTCTCTGGGTTTCAGGTTTTTCATCTGTAAAATGGAGATAATATTTCTACTACCCACCTCACAGGGTTTTTGAGAGGCAATTGCTTTGCAAATATTAAAGCTCTGTACCATGAACCAACATACCCAACCAGTTTGCCAAGTGTGCCTCTTCAAACTTTCTCATCTCTAGCCCCTTCTCACCATACTTAGGGCAATCACTTTGGCCTCATCTCACCAGGGTTACTGCAATAGCAAGTTAGTCTCCCTGCCTTGTCTCTCTCCCATTCGCCACATGCCTAATGAAGTAATTTCCTAAAGTAAAGGCGTGGCCTTGCCACTACTTTACAATAAAGTCTCTCCCAGGGTCACATACAAATTCCTCTGCTTGGCATTTAAATCTGTTCATAACCTGCTTTCAAAGAAAAACTGGCCTTCTTATTTTTCCTCCTATGTAATAGCCTACATCCTATCTCCACACTGTGCATTGGCTATCCTTCATCCCTAGAACATTCTCTCTACTCACAACTGCCTTTTACAATCTCTTTTACTGTTGTTCAGTCATGTCCAATTGTTCATAATCCCTTTCGGGATTTCCTTGGAAAAGATACTGGAGTGGTTTGCCATTTCCTTCTCCAGTTGATTTTGTAGAGGAGGAAATTGAGCCAAACAGGGTTAGGTGACTTACCCAGGGTCACACAGCCAGTACATGTCTGAGGTCAGATTTGAACTCAGGAAGATTCATCTTCCTGACTCCTGGCCCAGCGCCCTATCCACTATACTACGTAGCTGCCCATTACAATTTCTAGTTTCATTCAAAATTCAACCCAAACATCTCCTTTTATGAGACCTTTTCTGATCTCTACAAGTTGCTAGTACCTTCTCCTATCTACACATAAAAATCATGTGTTTATCTTGAAAACATTTTTATGTACTTATATATGTACACATTTTCTCCCCAAGATAAGTTCCTTGAAAATAGGAACTGTTTTATTTTTATTTTTGTATTCCTAGTAGCTTACACAGTATCTAGCACAAACTAGGTATCTAATAAGTGCCTACACAACATGTGAAGTCAACAAGCATTTTTCAAAATTCAACTTTATTTTATTTTCTGTTCTGAATTCTTTCTTCTCTTCCTTTTCTCCCAGTCATTGAGAAGGCAAGAAAAACAAACCTATCACAAATATGGGTCTTGTTGCTGTAAATTGTTTCAGTTTTGTCCAACTCTTTATACCATTTGGGATATTCTTGGCAGGACAACAGAGTGGTTTGCCACAGATATGTGTAGTCACACAAAGCAAATGACCACATGGTTCAGTTGTTCAGTCATGTTCAACTCTTTATGACCCTATGGACCATAACAAGCCAATACTGTCCATGGGGTTTTCTCACTAAAGATACCAGTGATTTACTATTTCCTTCTCCAGTGGATTAGGCAAACAGAGGTTAAATGTCTTGCTCAGGGTCACACAGTGAGTCTGAGGCTGGATTTGAACTTAGGTGGCCCAGTGCTCTGTCTACTGAGCCACCTAGATGCCATGTCCAAAAATAAAATAAGGAAAAAGAAGAAAATATACTTCCATTTAAACTCTGCGACCATCAGCTCTGGAGATGGATAGCATATTTCATCATGAGGTCCTTTGGAACTGTACTTATGATCATTGGGTTGATCAGAGTTACTGTGTCTTTCGAAGTGGATTATCTTTTCAATGTTGCCATTATAGTGTAAGTTGATCTCCCGCTTCTACTCCCTTCACTTTGTATCATCAACAAGCATTTATCCAGGACTTTTACTACAAGGTAAGCGCTGTACTAAGCCCTGAGGATATAAATACAAGTAGAAAGAAAGATAGTCTCTGAGGGACAACACATAAAAAGGGAACTGAAAAGGGAGGGGGGTGTGGAGGTCATCTAGGGAAGAGAAAGTCCTGTGGAGATGAGTCAGAACCGCAGACTGGAGGGGAGTGAAGACGTGGATGGCTTGGACCTCCTCCTTCAAATGGAGTCACTGACTGACTACACAAATGCGCTCTAGGACCACAATTTCAGTGCAGCATATGGGAAAGATCACTGGTTTTGAAGTCCGGGGATCTTGGTTTGAGTCTTTACTCTGCTCTGACTATCTGTGTGATCTGGAGCAAATCCCTCCATTTTTCAGGATCTCAGGTTCTTCGTTTGTAAAATGGGAAAACTTTATATGAACTTGATAATCTCTAAATTCTTGAGCCTATGATTCTATTATTGTTGTTGCTGTTGTATTCTGTGATCATATTGGGGCAGCTAGGTGGTGCAGTGAAGAACACCAGATCTAGAGTCAGGAAGACCTGAGTTCAAATCTAGCCTCGGATTCTTACTGTGTGACTCTGGACAAGTCACTTAACCCATCATCTATAAAATGAGCTGGAGAAGGAAATGGCAAACCAATCCAGGATCTTTGTCAAGACAACCCCAAAAGGGGCCACAAAGAGTCAGACATGACTGAAGAAACTAAACAGCAAATAGCAAAAACAATTCTATCATTATTCCACAAATATTTTCCTCCATGACATGGAGATTTTTGGTGGGGGGTCCATGAAAACAGTCATGTCTTAAGACAGAAGGAAGTAAATAAGCATGTATTAACTGCCTACTATGTGCCAGGCACTATGCTAAGTGCTTTACAAATTTTATCTTACTTAACCCTCACAACAACCCTGTGAAGTGGGTGCTGTTATTATCTTTGTTGTACAGTTGACGAAAGAGGTAGAAAGAGTTTGAGGTCAAGTAGCTATCATTGCCTGAGGCCAAATTTGAATTCAGATCTTTTTGAACAGGCCTAGGACTCTGTTTTATCAGTACTAGACACTGAAAATACAAAAAAGGGGAAATTACATAATCATGCCCTAAAGAAGGCCAATACTGAAGGAGGTTTGTTGTTCAGTCGTTTCAGACTCTACTGGGGATTTTCTTGGCAAAGACACTGGAGTGATTTGCCATTCCTTCCTCCAGTTCATTTTACAGGTAAGGGAAACATGGTTAAGTGACTTACCCAGAGTCACACAGCTAGTAAGTGTCTGAGTGAGCTTCAGAAGCTGAGTGTTCCTGACTGCGACACTCTCCCCACTATGCCTCTCCACTGCCCCTAACTGAAGCCTGAAGGATAAGAGAAGTACACAAATAATCCTAATACAAGTTATAACAAAGACAGCCTGAATGAGCGAAATAAGAAATGGATTTAAAATTAGAGAACGTGGGTTTAAATTCCAATTCTACTTTTTTTACCTGTATAACTTTTAGCAAGTCAATGACACTCTGTGCCAGTTTCCTTATCTATAAAATAAGAGATATTATAATATATGATCTTTATGAACCTTTACATCTCTCAACCCTGTGATTTTATGATCCTGGAAAATATTCATGTATAAAAAAATCCAGAGCATTGTAAGAGAAACTTCCTTCTGAGCTGGGTCTTGATACAAGGGAGGCATTCAACAAGTGGAGATGGAGCTGAGACAGGAGTCTCTTCTAGGAATGAGGCAGAGAAGAGAAAAAGGACAAGTTAAGGTGGTGGAACTTACGGTAAGTCAACTATGATTACCTCATCAATGCATCAGGCTCAAGGATGAAAGCACAGGATATTATAATGAAACATGCTATTTTATTATCTAAGCTCTGTATCTGGGCTCCGTTGGTTAAGGGGCTAAAGAAAACTAAGGTTTCATTCTCTTGCAGAGAAAAGTATCTGTTCTAAGGTCATCTCACAACTATGTGCTGGTGATCAGGAGCATGGAAATAGAGTCTGATTGCTTTTAAATCCCCAATACTAGAAAAAGAACCAAAATATCCTTCTAGGAATACTATTCGTGTATTTACAGGCAGTTTTTATAACAGCTTTATTTATTTCAGAGCATTTTTATATATAACCATTTTATTAGAGCTAACAAACCCTCTCTGACCTTCTGCTAAGTTTTCTCAACTCTGTCAGCTACTTTTAGGGCCTTCTAAAAAATGAATCTTTTTTTTTACAAGGTATGATCATTTGGAGTGAATGGATTTTGTTTCATTGTGTCTGAAACAGTGACCATGTAATCCTTTTCTCCTTTTACTACCACTGCCTTTTCATAAGGTTGAGCTGGTCCAAGCTCAAACACTATTTACCAAAACTGCAAACTACAACCCTCATGGGTTTAAGGTCTAGTTATTTTTGGTGTGTGTGTGGTTTTTTTTTCTCCTTGTGCTCTGAAGGATGTTTTCACATCCTCAAAGACTTACAGCAGCCTGCATACAGAAACACAAAGCACAGTATAAGAAAGCAAATGATCACAGAGTACCTTTTGAATATATTCCAGCAAGAGAACTGCCATCATCTTTTTAAAATGAGATTTCATTACCATTTGGTTTTTATTGCAGACGCACTGCCATATTGAAAATCCCCCATTAACAAGCCAACTTCAAACTGGCATTGCTCATGAAACAGCAGACAGTAAAAGCTATTTGAGAGCAGTTTGTTTTCAGCAAAAGCTGTGCACGCTAAAGTTTTAGGCATAAATACTGAAAAATACAAACTGAGCATTCCTAATTTTTAAAATGCCTGATGCCCCAAGGATAAAATATTGTCATGATACTAGAAAACAAGATTTATATCACATCAAATCAAAGCTTAACTTTGACCCACGTGATGGGAGACAATAGTTTCTATGACAAGCAAGTCAGAGAAAATTTGAGTTAGGAATTTTAAATAGTAGTTTACTTTCCAAATTAACTAAATCCTCAGCAGTTTACATTTGGAATCACAGAATTTAGTGTAGGAAGGGCCTTAAAGGATTATCTAATCTAATCCCAATCCACCTACCACCACCACCACTACCACCACCACCACCACCCGCTCCCTCCTCCCACTCCCACCATTTTATAGAAGAAGAAACTGAAGACAGTAAAGCAGGACTTCTTAATCTTTTGTGGTTTTGTCTCATGGACATCTTTGGCAGTTTGGTGAAGAGAGGTTCTACTCTCATGAAGTTTTCAATCTAATCTCTTTTTTACTTAATATTATTTTATTTTTTCCAATTACATGTAAAGATAGTTTTTAAATTAATTTATTCTTAGTCCCCAAAATTCATTTTTATAAGATTTTGAGTTCTAAATTTTTCCCCTCTCAACCCTACCCCAAGACAGCATGCAATCTGATATAGGCTTTACATGTACAATCATATTAAACACATTTCCACATTACTCATGTTATGAAAGAAGAATCAGAACTAAAGAGAAAAACCACAAGAAAGAAAAAAGGAGAGAAAATAGTATGCTTCGCCCTGCATTCAGATTCCATGGTTCTTTCTTTGGATGTGGACAGCATTTTCCATAATGAGTCTTTTGGAATTGTCCTAGCTCACTGTATCACTGAGAAGGGCTAAGTCTATCTGAGTCAGTCACTGAACAGTGCTGCTGCTGCTGTTACTGTTTCCAGTGTTCTCCTGTTCTGCTTACTTCACTTTGCATCAGTACATGTAAGTCTTTCCAGGACTTTCTGAAATCTGCCTGCACATAATTTATTACAGAAAAATAGTATTCCATTACATTCATATACCATAACTCATTCAGTCATTCCCCAGCTGAAGGGCATCCCTTCAATTTCCAATTTTTTGTCACTACAAAAAGAGTGCTATAAAGGTTTTTGTTTTTTTTTACATGTGGGTCCCTTTCCCTTTTTTTAATCATCTCTTTGGGATGCAGACCTAGCAGTGATATTGCTGGATCAAAGGGTATGCACAGTTTTATAGCTCTTTGGGCAGAGTTCCAATTGCTCTTCAGAATGGTTGGATCATTTCACAACTCCATCAGCAATGCATTAGTGTTCCAATTGTCCCATGTCTTCTCCAACATGTCTTATTTCTGTGATATTAGCCAATCTGATGGATGTGAGGTGGGACCTCAGACTTGTTTTAATTTGTATTTCTCTAATCAACAGTGATTTAGAGCATTTTTTTATATGACCTACAGATGGCTTTAATTTCTTCATCTGAAAACTGTCTATTCATAGCCTTTGACCATTTAGCAATTTGGAAATCTTGCATTCCTATAAATTTGACTCAGTTCTCTGTATATTTGAGAAATGGGTCCTTTATCAAAAACACTGGCTGTAAAAATTGTTTTCCAGATTTTTGCTTTTCTTCTAATTTTGGCTGCATTGACTTTGTGCAAAACCTTTTAAATTTAACATAATCAAAATCATCCACTTTGTATTTCATATTCTTTATCTCTTATTTGGGCATAAATTCTTCCATTCTCCATAGATCTGACAGGCAAATTATTCCTTGCTCTCCTAACTTGCTTATGGTATCACCCTTTATGTGTAAATCATGTACTCAGTATACCTTGTGAGATGTTGGTCTATGCTTAGTTTCTGCCGTATTATCTTCCAGTTTTCCCAAAAGTTTTTGTCAAATAGTGATTTCTTATCCCAGAAGTGAGAAGCTTTGAGTTTATAAAACAGTAGATTACTATAGTCATTTAGTACTTAACCTATTCCACTGATCCACCCCTCTATTTCTTAGCCAGTACCAAATAGTTTTGATGATTACTGCTTCATAATATAGTTTTAGATCTGGTCCCGCTAATTCGCCTTCCTTTGCATTTTTTCATTAATTCCTTTGATATTCTTCACTTTTTGTTCTTCCAGATTACTAATAACAAAACTCATCCGGAAGAACAAAAGGGCAATCTGGTCTCTTATTAGCCTGTGAGCTCCATGAAGGCAGGCAGTGCCTTTTGCCTTTCTTTGTAGCCTGCAGCACTTAGCACAGTGCTAGGCACACAAAAAGCACTTCATGTTTACTGACCCCCTTCCCAGGGTAATGTCTTTAAAATATAGGAGATTACAAAGGAATCAATTATATTGAAATCACATGATCAATGACCAAAACATATTCTTTTGAAAGATTATAAATTCTAGATAAGAACTCCTTCCATAAAGGAAAACAGCTCTAAAAGACTTAAGAGATTTTGATCAGTGCAATCACCAGTCATGCCTCCAACGTACTAATGATGAATCATGTTTTCCACCTCTTAGCGGGGAAGTGATAGACTAGAGCGGAGGTGGGAAACCTGAAGTCTCCAGGCCACATGTGGCCTTCTAGGTCCTTGGATGTGGCTTTTTGACTGCATCCAAGTTTTATAGAACAAATCCTTTTATTAAGGGAATTTGTTCTGTGAAGTTTGGATTCAATCAAAGGGCCACTCTTGAGGACCTAGAGTGCCATGTGTGGCCTCAAGGCCAAAGGTTCCCCACCCCTTGAACTACAAGTCTAGAATGATTTCAGTTTCAGATGTGGCCAATGTACGAATTTCTTTTGCTCAACTGTATTTTCTGTTACAAGGTAATGCTTTTAGTAGGTGGGGGAGAGAAAGTTGTAAGGGGTATGGGTGGACAGAAATAGTGATGCAAAAAAGGATGAAAGTATTGAAAATGTTTCAAATGCCTGGAAGAAAGTTGAATGAAAATCAAAAAATGATATAGACAAACAATAATTATAACAACGGCACGATCATGTTGAATTTAACACACACCTTTAAGAATCTACATAATGGCATTTGTTTCATATAATTTCTTTTGCTCTTTGCATACCAAAACGTTAGTGTTTTTGATGCTTGAGTTCATGTTAAAAAAGCAAAATCAATATTTTAAAAAAAGGAAACCAAAGCTCACAGTAGTTAAGAGGATGATTTGCCTATCTCCTGATTGCCACCCTATCCAATGTTCTTTTCATGGCCTATTTCAAACAAGGAGTTTGGGGCTATCAGTATCAATATGCACATACTATCTGAGGGCATCTTTAAACAGCTTACTCCAATTATCTTCATGACGCAGAAGAGCTGGTTTATAAAGTAACTTAGGCTCTGGCAGATGTGTAGTGTTCAAATAGATACAACAGGCCTGTGCTTCCTCCACCCACCCACTAGACGGTTATTTAGGTCACCCTCTGAGGAGCTGCGAGAGAGATTAAAGGGGAAAATGTCAGAGTAACAGAAATTTGTATAAAGGCGCTGAAAAACAGGAACACATGTGCAGGTAAACTGGTTTTGTAAGTTAGCTAATTTAAAAGGTGCATTAATCCTTTCAGGCTACATTATTTTTAAAAAGTATTTCAGTGCATCACAGAGTACCTTGGAGCCCTAAAAGCTAATGCACTTCTATCATCTAAAGCCATGTATCAACCAAGAAAGCAATATCAATTTTCCAATGCTGCCCATGTTTCTGTGGCTCACAGGATCATCGATTCAGTACTGAAAAGAGTCCCAGGGTCCACTGAGTTCAACTCCCTCATTTTAAACATGAGCAAGCTGAAGGACTAAGGAGCTGACTGGTCCAAAGTCACATAGTTAGTAAACGTGAATTGAATTGAAAATTGAATCCATCTTCCTGATTACAAGTCTTGTTTCTACAGTGAAATGAAGTTTCCTAAGTTGAAACAGCTCCCCCCAGTGTTCCTTTCCAGAGGAGAGAGTATTGAATTTGAGGGTCAGGGGACCTGGGTTCGAATCTTAACTGTTACCCATTACTCTCTGGGCCTTAGTTTCCTCATCTGAAAAATGAAGGAATCATACTTCTTGGACTTCTGAGGTCTTTTCCAGCTCTGAATCTATGATCCTAAAATCCTTACGTGTCATCTTTGCAACAAGGTTTCTATAGCCCAAAGAGTTTGGTGTCATGAAATCTGCCTAGTAGGTTCAAAATGTACTTCATACGGACTGAGCTCCCTACTCAGTTATGAGTATGACACTTTTGATACTAGGGTTTCATTCTTTCACACGGAGGAAAGCCTCTGTTTCAAGACCAGCAACTGCAACCTTTAGTTAGTCACCTCAAAAATGTATGCTAATGAAAACAAAATCAAACACCAGATGTGCCCCTCTCCTTTTACCTCCGCCCCTCACCAAAAGACTCCGGTTTTCCAATGACTGAAAGGGAATAAAAATCACTTATCACTTCTAGACAAGAAATGATTTAATCATGAAAATAATTGGGACAAAAGGATTCTTTTCTAGGCACAACACATCAGAAAAAAAGCAGATCAGAAAAAATATTTTGTAACAGTTAAATTATTACAGAGATGTACAGCATATTTACTAAGTCCATCATTGCTTTGTAGAAAAGGTTGGGTTTTTTTTTTTTTGCTATTTTCATATTATAAGAGATAATATTAAACTTTAAATGTCAAAATGTAAATATAAATCAAAATACCAGGAAGGTAAAATAGCTCACCTTGGTAACTTCCACCATGGTCATATAAAAAATGATTGTAACAAATACTATTCAAAAGACCTAAAAGCCAAAAGGATAATAATTTATTATTTTTTTAGTTTGGTTGGGGAAAAGGCAAATTGGTACATAATTAGCAATTTGCTGGTGCAAATTCTTCTGCATCTTTTAATTGGTGCTAATTAGATTAGAAGGAAATTTTCTTTAATCTTTTATCTTGCCTTTTTTGATGCAAACTAATTTTCCCAGCTGGATATCAAAGTTTCCTGTTAATTAAACTTTTCAAATAGGAGCTTCTTTAACAGTGGCTACTAAAAACATATCAGTATAACTGATTTCTGAAGGCTTTTGGACCAACCTTTTGAAAAGGCAAGGAAAAATGAGAATTTTCATTTGAACAGAGTACTTATGAATTTCCTTGATTGACTCGTGAATCAAGATGTTCAGATAGCTAAGGATGAAAGGTTTCGCCAGTGGGGGGAATTATACTACATTTAAGCAAGAGAACCCTGAACTACAAAGTGAGCTTAAAGTTCACTTAAAGTGAGCTTTTTAATCTTCATTGCAGACCTCAAATAAAACAAGAAAATACTTCATCTAATAATTAAAAAAGAGTAGTTCTGATGCTTCCCATGTCAACTTTTTCTTACTCCTAAATCTGTGGCTATATTATTGACTTTTATTTTAAATTCAGGAGCCCTTCAAAATGTTAATAAATAAATTTCCATTGGAAAACTAACCCAAATAGAAAACATCTTCTTGAATCAATCCCCATTTCAACATAGCTTCCTCCAAATATTATAATTCTTCTAAAATTGTTAACATGCAGAGAAAAAACCCACAAAATACATTCAATATCTTTTATGGCAAAATGACCTGAAATAAAATTTTATGTAGATGAGAATTTTTGATAGTTCTTCATCCAACTTTTCCCTCTCTCTGTGGAGCAGTGATGATTGAAACCTGATGTCTAGGGCACAAAAAGGCTATAAAATGTTTTATGTACAAATAAAACAGTAGCCATTAAGTTTTGCTATGATGTTTGAGTAGATATGCAGCATGAAAACATGATAAAGCAGCTGTAAACTGATTGTGATCAAATGTAATTACAATGACTTGTCTCCAAAGAATGACATGCACGAAATACAGTCACAGACTTTTCCAAAATTACTTTGGGCAAAGAACCAAGAAAACACTATATCCTTTCTCAACTAAAGGCATTTTGCCAAAGAAATTGCAAACACATAAGCTTTAATAACCATGGCCAAAAAGCACTTGGGAACTCATTATGGAAAGGTTTAAAACACACACACACACACACACACACACACACACACACACACGAAAACACACTTGATAAAACTACTCTGTTATTCACAAAATTCAACAGAAAAACCTGCATATTTGAGGTTGTATTATTTTTTTTTAATTGATGCTCCCTAAATTCATCTAGATGCCTTTTCTGCCAGGAATCTTTATTTCAGAGAGGTTATTTTGGTGAACAAATTTAGACACTCTACCTAGAAATTTTTACCTAATCAAAAAAAAAATGTTATAGACTCATGTGATATTATTTTTAAATATGCCTCCACTTCCATCTTATTGGCAAAGGCTGGTAGGTACAGTAGATACTCCTCTAGGGCTGGAGTCAGAAAGACTTGATTTCAAATCTATGGTTTCTTCTACTATAAAATGGAGAAAATAATAGCATCTGCCTCCAAGGGTTGTTGCAAGGACCAGCTGAGAATATCTGCAATGCGTTTAGCACAGCACAGAGTAGGCATTTAATAAATGCTTATTTCTTTCTTTTCTTCCCTATGGATTTAATGGAAAAATATCCAACCTAAGACATACTAGGAACATACAACAATTCAATTCAACAGGCATGTTGAAAACCTATCATGTGCCAGGAACTGTGCTAAGCTCTGGAAATACAAAGACAAAAAAAATAGTACCTGCCCAGAAGGAGCTGACACTCTAAACACAGCCAGCCTTGAAAGAACAGTTTTGACAAGAAAATGAGAAGATACATAAAAATAACATCTCACATTAATATAGACTTTAAAATTTACAAAATGCTTTCGCTCATAAAAACCATGAGGGGTAGGTAATAAAGGGATTATTACCAAGTCCAACACAATTTCCGTAACATTTCAGTAGGTTTGTTTTGCTTGCCTATGCATACCATAAATTTGTTTTTCTTTATCAGTGGGGTAGGAAGGAAATGAGAGGATGAAAAAATAAATTTCTGTTCACTTCTTTTAAAAAGAGAGAGGAGCTATAGATGTGAAATACTGTACATAATTTCATATGAGGTCACTGTATCACCAATTTTATTCTGTTACAAGAGACTTCCTGTGAAGTGGGAGTAATCTTTAAGTATTTGTAATGTAAAAACAAAACGCAAGAAAACTTTAAAAAATTATATTTTCCCACATAGTCTACTCCATCACTCTCCCTACTGCAGCTTTTCTGACTTTGAGCCCTGAAATGGCTCATGGGTAATGCCCATGCAGGGCTAAGAAAGTCAAAATCTAGGTAGAACTTTCTCAATAAATAGAAGAATTCTTGTTCACTTAAACCTAGGTTAGTATGAAAGAGGCAGAACTAATTAGAATAGGTTGAATTTTGAATTAGAGTTGATGAGTCACCATCAGACGTATATTATATATGAACGATGTCTCGGAAACCTACCAGCTATATGATGCTGAGCAAGACACAACTCTTCCAGCCTCAGTTTTCTCACACTAAAAAAACGAGAATAAAAAGAACACCTCCTTCACAGGGCTATGAGAATTAAATGAAAAAACATTTTATAAAGTGCCTAGATGGTCACTCATTCAAGTAACATTTCTGTATTAAGCGCCTACTATGTGCCAGGCACTATGTTAAACACCGGAAAGACAAGATAGGCAACAGATATCCCTGCTATCAGGCGGTTTAGTCTAAAACATACACAAGCCCTAGGTAGGTTAAACTGGAAGTAATCAACAGAGGGAAGCATTCAAATTAAAGAGGGTTAGGAAATGAGATGCAGGAGATGGGATTTTTAGCTGGGATTTGAAAGAAGCCAGAGAAGCCAGAAAGCACAGAGGAGGATAAAATGCCCAGAGTGTGGAATGTCTTGTTAAAGGAACATGAAGGAGGACAGGGTCACTGGATCACCCAAAACATAGGACAGAAGGGTCTAAGGTGTAAGGAGACTGGGATGGTTGTGGGTGGGGAGCAGGCTGGGGAGAGCGCATGAAGAACTCTGAGGATTTCATCATTGAGCCTGGAGGTGACAGGGAATCTTTAGAGTATACAGAGGAGAGGAGGGACTTGATCAGACCTGTTCTCAAGGAAGATCACTTTCACAGTTGAGTGGAAGATGGACTGAAGGAGGAGGGACTTGTTGCATGGGAGACCAATAAGCAGACTTTTGTCAGACTGCAAGAATGTTGTCATAAGGTGATGAAGGCTTGTACTAAGATAGCGGCAATGGCAGAGGAGAAGAGGGAGCGTCTATGAGAGATAATACAAAGGCAAAACATTTGGCAATAGATTGGATAGAGGGGGTTAAAAAGAATGAGGAATCAAGGATGACATGTATGTTGTGAGCCTGGGTGGCTAGAAGGATGTACAGTAACATAAGTGTAAAAGGAAAATCTGGAATGGGGGAGAGCTTAGAGGAAAAGATGCTACATTCAAGTTTGGACATGGTTAGTTTAAGATGTCTATAGGACATGCAGTTCGAGATGTTTGAAAGGCAGTTGGAAATGCCAACCAAATATATTTATATATTATATAAATTGCTACAATAAATACTTTGTTATTATCATTAACAACAACACATCAATAATAATGTTTGTTGAGCCTTTACAATACTGGGTAATATGGAGGGATATTCTTCTAGTTGACTATACTTAGAGGATTAGCACAGATAGTTTCATGATAAGACACTAATTTATTCAAGCAAATACCAAGATCTCAAAGGAAGGTTATGTGTCCTGTGTTTTCCATAAGCTGAAGTGCTATTCTTTTGAAGTAGGCAGCAGAGAAAGTGTTACTGGAGAGCATCATTAGATTGAAGAACTCTTTAAGATACCCAGTAGTAATTGCACAATAATGCCACCCCTATCCCCATTCGTAACTACCCTTCCCTCCCCCGACCTTGTAACTGAAAAGGGGAAGGACTATGTATGCCTCCTTATATGGAGTTAAAACCCTGGAAAAATATATATTACCAAAGGAGAAAATTCAAGGTGGTCTGATTGATTTGGCTGACAACACTGGTTTTCTTCCAAGCAAAATGGCCTGGTGTTGACAGGTTTGGTAGAAACAGGAGCAGTGTTTGTCTTACTCACAGTCTGCAGTTTTGAAAATGTTAGATGAAATTTTCTAGTGAGATTATGAAAAGGCACGGCCATATGCCAAAGTAAAAACTGTGCTGAAGTAAATACTAGTTTGGTATTTTTGTGCGGTCAATAGCTTATCAGCTGGATCTTTCTAATTCATCTAATAGTTTCAAGGAAAAATTAGTTTTGTGCCCTCCCCCATTAAAGAAAAAGGTCTTAATATGAGGCACTAAAATACTGCTGCAACAGCAGAGAATTGTATAGATTAAAATGATAGTTTACAGTGTTTTTAAAGTTTGGAGGTAGGTCAACTAGAGAGATCATAAAATTTTCTAATACAAAGAAGACTAATACATTATATTTCAAATTACATCTCACACACTCTTGGTCCTTGGGGTAGATAAACTAACAAAAATGAAAAGACTGATGTGGAAAAAATCCCTGAAATTCAATAACGAGAGGCATAAAGCAATCGGTAAGGCAGCATACTGGACAGGGCAGTGAACTCAAGTCAGAAAGACCTAAGGGGCAATCCGATCTTAAATATTTACTCCCTGCGTAAGCCTGAGGACCTTTAACCTCTTTGGGAGTAAAGCTTCTACATCTGTAAAATGAGGGGGCTGGACTTGAAGATCTTCAAAGGCCCTTCCCCCTTCTAAATCTATGTTTCTAGATTAGATCCCAACATTGCATGAAAAGGATATGCAAAAACTCACCCAGAATATTCAAGAGTATCATATCACTTTACATTAGGCTGACAAATATCTGATTTTGAATTCTTATGCTAAAACTAGCTCCAATGTAAAGTTATCACTTAACATTTTTAAGAAAGATGACAGAGAGTACACTCAGACTTCAAAACTGAAAACCTATAATGCTCTTCCTGAATTTGCAGCATACACAGAAATATCACAAGCTTGGAATGAGTAACGCCGGGCCCAAGAGTGATAGATCAAAGCAATGATTCTCATCACAGCAAAACCAGATTCTCTGTCTCTAATGAGAGAAAAGTTTAGACAAAATATGAAGCATACAGACTTCTCCCTAACTTATAATTAAATCATGGTGCTAAGGAACATTAAATGATAGTTTTAAATTTGATATGCTTGACTTAATCAACATGGGTACTCCATGTACTGGAAATGGATCACAATCCTATAAAAGATGACTTATCTCCCATCTTGGGGACCAAACTTCCAGCCTTCTCCCCAAATACAGCACACAACTAATACTGAGTCCAAAGACCAAGTCTTTCTAGTTGACTACTTGGCCTTATATAAGAGAGTGCTTTTATTTTGTTGTTTCAGTCAGATCCAACTCTTTGTGACCTCATTTGGTGTTTTCTTGGCAAAGATACTGGAATGGTTTGCCACTTCCTTCTCCAGCTCATTTTACAGATGAGGAAACTAAGGCAAGCAGGGGCAAGTGACTTGCCCAAGGTCACAAAGCTACTAAGTGTCTGAGGTCAGATTTGAACTCAGGAAGATAAGTCTAGAAATTAAGTCCAGCATTTCATCCACTGTACCACCTAACTACAACCTTCTTAGAGGTCATCTAATTGAATCACTCATTTTATAAATGAAGAAAAAGCCTCTAAGAAGTAAAGAAATTTACTCAAGATCGCTTAGCTAATAAGTGGCAGAGCTAGAATCTGATTCTTCATCTCCAAACTCAAAATCTCACACTATCACACTGCCTTTTTAGACATTTAATGAATGTTGGGTCATTTGAATTGCGCTGAAGAGTTTATCAGAGCTTGTGTTCTGGCACAAAATCCAAGAACCTATGATCACCTCCACACCAGGATGAGGCATTGCAATAATTTTCTAATGGAGGGATTAAAGGCTGTGAGTTAACAGCATTAATGAATAGTTGATTTTTGATTTCCTAACCAATATGGAGTAAGTTTTTTAAGCTTTCCTGTAAAACGTAATTTTATAGGTGTAGAGTGAAGTACCAAGGCATATCAACACATGCTCTGACACAGCTAGGTTTAGAAAGGTGCCTGCAGGCACCAAGCAGTTAAGTGACTTGTTCAGGATTATATAGTCAATATTTTTCACAGGCAAGACTTTAAATCCATATGTTCCTGAACCTAAAGCCTCTCTCAATTTCCTTTTAAAACTGAAATCACAAATTATATCAATATCTGCACTGGCAATGATAGATGGTGATTTACATGAGGATTGTGATTTGTAGTTTTCAAGGCCCTTCCAAAAGCACAACTTCTTTTGATTTGAAGCAGCACCGGGTAAGGGTATCAAGGTTGGTGCTGTTAAGCACCTTTCTGCAAAGGAGGATAGAGAAGTTCAGAGAAGCTAACTAGCCCAAGCCAGGAAGTTTGAGAGGTAAGACTTGAATCTAGGTTTCCCGATTTCTTGTTCACTGAAGCTAAAATAAGCAAAATATAACAAAATAGCCTTGCAAATTATTAGAATCATATGATATTACACCAGGAAGGAATTTGAAGAGATCATCTAATTTAACACACTCAATTTATAGAGAAGGAAACTGAGGCCCAGAAAAGTTGTATAATTTGTCCAACATGACGACATCATGGAACCCATTATCCCATGGCAGTGCTCCATGTTGCAGACTTCATATCTGGAGCTGTCCCTCTCTGATTATAACTTTCACTTCATCTACTTCCACAAAGAATCACTTTTGAAGCTTCTCTCTCCCTTGTCTCCATCTAATCAATCGTTAAGGTTCGTTGATTCTTCCTTTGAAATCTATTCAAATCATAGAACTTTGGAAGGCGAGGGTAAAGTTAGCAACTACCTCATCCTTGATTTCACAACTGAGGAGAGTGAGACTCGGCAGAGTCAAACAAGTTGCCCAAGGTCACAAATTTCTTATCCATTATTTCTACCACTAACATCCTACATCCCATAGGCAGTTCTATGCTACTAAGTACTAACTAACAGGATAAATTCCAAATTCCTATCTTGAGCATTCAAGGGCTCCAAAATATGGTCTTAACCCACTTTATTCTTAGCTGCTATTAATTCATACAGGGACCCTCAATTTGAGTAATACCAGTTTATTCACTATTACCAGGACATTAAGCGCTCTCCCACCTTCATGATTTTCTCTTCCTGTGCTAGTCCATCCATTTTATTGCCTGGGATGCCACTTATCCAAATCCTACCCATTCTTCAAAATCTAGTTGAAATCCAACTTCTTCCAAAAAGCCATGGGCCTAAAGGGATCTCTTCCTCTTCTGAACAATTATTATCTCTACAATTCTCTTGGTAATTAATCTAATTACTACCTCACCTTCTGATATTTTGAAGTGATATTTAAATCTCATTGTTATTTAATTTTTCATGTGTTCATATATTCAGTCTAGTAGGAGAGTTACATGATCAGGGCTAGACATTATAAAAATCACCTTACTCCTTTCCCCTCCACCCCCCAGACTACCTAGGGCAATGATCTGTAGATATGATAGGTGCTGAATAAATAATGTTGGCAGAGACAGAGTTAGACCCCAGGTCTATCACTCCTTCTATGATACAACTATCTCAAGAAAAAAAAAAGAAACAAAAAAATTTTTAAAAATTATTTGTTCTCCTTTTAACTCAAAGGATACAATACTATCTCTTTTTCTGTCACTAAGATAAAAGGCTAGATAGGTATACTAGTCTGTTATAAATAGACTCAAATTTCTTTTCACAAACAGATGCATATGAAAAACATATAAGAAAGGATATACAGGAGAAGCTGAGTATATTATTCTTTCAATAGGGCTACTGCCTGATTTCTTTTATCCCCAGGAAGGGAGTGCAACAGGAGGATGTTCATGTTTATTACAGTCTGTTCTATACAATATAGCCCTTAGTGGTATTCTCTTTTATATGTGTTTTGTGTGCTTCTCTTTGTATAAGGTCTGAGTTTCTACAATCTGTTTCCTTTAAGGCAAAAGGGATAGAATGTGGCCAGATGTGCCAACTCATAAAATGGTATCAGAGGAGAGGTAGATGCCATCTTGGGACATTTTCCCATGTTGTCTACAACTTTCCACATCCCTGATTTGATTTAAATCCTTCAAATTGGCTTTGATGTCCTTTACATCCATATTTAGCTATTCTTTGGGCTTTGGTTTCCTCAACATCTATTTGTGTTCAAGAAACTAAAGGCCATAGGCACACAATTGGTATTTTCTTCATTGCTATCCAGCAATGGGCAAGGGATACAGAAGAAAAAAACTGATTTCGTGAAAAGTTAGCTCAGAAGACAGACAGACAGAGAGTAGGAGGTAGAGACAGAGAAATGGATGGATAAATCACTAATTAAGCACTTATTATCTGCCAAGGCAGATAGGTGGTACAGTGGATAGAATGTCAGGCCTGGAGTCAAGTAGAGTCATCTTCCTAACTTCAAATCTGACTGCAGATACTTACTATACTCATGAGCTGTGTGATCCTGGGCAAGTCACTTTAGCATGTTTGCCTCAGTTTCCTCTTCTGTAGAATGAGCTGGAGAAGGAAAATGGCAAACTACTCCAGGACCTTTGCCAAGAAAACCCCAAATGGGGTCATGAAGAATCAGACACACAACTGAATGAATGAATGAATGAATAACCTGATAGCAACCACAATGATCTACCAGGAACTACAGTGCTAAGTGCTGGGAGTATAAACACAAGGAAGACATTTTCAACCCCCAAGGAGATTGCTTTCTAATGAGAGGAGATACCACCTAAAAGGGAGATGGAAAGAAGGCAGCAGGGGAGAAGGGTACCAGTTTGGGGACAAGGCTGCTGGTGAGATGAAGCAGTCCTGAGAGTGAACTCAAATGTAGTCTGAGAGAATGTGATTCCTTAGAATCTACATTATGTCCCTGGTCAGGAACAGAATGCACCCGGCAAAAGTGGGTGACTTGTGGGTATCTTGTGAATCTAATCAGAGAGGTTTTAGAATAAAAAGTATATGTGAGGGAAAAAACTGCTTATGTATATCCATCAATTTGGACACCATATAGAATTGCTACAATGAAAGATGAGTAACAATTGAGAAATGCAGAAGTTGATAGGAGATGAAATTCAAGACAGAAACCGGGAGCAAACTCCATGGCCTCGAAGGTCTACATACAAATATACATAGTCAACCACCAACAAACCAAATAAACTAGAAGTACTAAAGCAAAGAGACGAACTTGACCGAGTGTCTGGCAGAGACATGGTGAGTGTCTGAAGGGTATTTCTGGCATATATGTGGCTCTGGATGGGTATGCCTTTATTCTAAAGAAATAAGATAGGTAAAACCAAAGGTGGATGGCACTGCCTATTATAGTGGAAAACAGAGGGGGAAACATGGTAAACAGTATTTGGGTAAAAATAAAAGAAAGAAGCAATAGAAATGTTACTGTCCTTAGGGGATGCAAATCACCTGGAGAAAAAGAAGAAATGGATGAGTCAGACAAGGGATACCCCTGAGGTGTTAAGGTCCTAGGCAAACGTTCTTTTGGGGTGCCCTGCCTACATAAACAATTTGATTTTAAAATTATTACAAAATTAATGGGCTCATGTTAGGTATACTGATTTATCACTATTTTAAAGCACTTTCCAGCAATGTACACATTGACAATGAGGTTGATGCATGCATTGCCAGAGCTAGCTCAGTGTTTGGGAGGCTCCGAAGAAAAGTTTGGGAGAGAAGAGGTATTAGACTGACTATCAAACTGAAGGCCTACAGAGCCGTTGTGCTGACCTCATTGTTATATGCTTGTGAAATACAGATAGTCTATCAGCGCCATGCCTGAAAACTGAATCGCTTCCATTTGAACTGTCTTAGCAAGATTCCGAGGATCACTTGGCAGGATAAGGGACCAGACACTGAAGTCCTTGCTCGAGCTGAACTGTCAAGTATTCAGACTATGTTTCGGAGAAGGCAACTCCGATGGGCTGGTCATGTTGTTCGAACGCAAAGTGTAGGCTTGCCAAAAAGATTATTTTATGGAGAACTTGCATGGGACAGGTGATCACATGATGGCCAGAAGAAACGATACAAGGACACTCTCAAGAACTCTCTCAAGGACTTTGGATTTGACTGTGCAACATGGGAGACACTAGCATAGGACCGTTCAGAATGATGTGCCCACATAAGAAAAGGTGCTGTGCTCTTTAAACAAAGCAGAATTGAGACAGCACAAAGTAAATGCAGGGTGCACAAATCTGGGATATCTGCCCCAAAAAATTCACACGGACTATCTGTCCCCAACCTGTGGTAGTGCATTCCGAGCTCATATTGGTCTGATCAGCCACAGTCGGACGCACTGAAATTTCACTTTACAATGGTGGTGTCATCTTGGTCCTCTCCGAAGACAAAGGACAACGACCGACCAACCAACCATTTTAAAGTAACTATATCAGAAATAAAATATTAAATTTTAATATTTTTCAAATACTGTTTCTTCTAAAGTATTCAAAGTTCTCATTCACATCATTAAATAATTTCGCTAAATGAGGCCCAGTATGGTTTTATTCTTATAAAGTTAACTCAGTTCTCTATATATTTTAGAAATGAGAACTTTATCACAGACAGTGGCTATAAGAATTGTTTCTCAGCTTTCTGCTTCCATTCTAATTTTGGTTGCATTGGTTTTGCTTGTACAAAAGACTTTTCAATTTAATGTACTATCTGTGTCTTTCTCTTCATCCAAGGTAGTTCTAAAGACCTAAACAGATTTTTAAAATATTTTATTAATATTAATACTTTACTTTTTGTTATCTACAATAAACAAAACTAATTCATTCTACTTCAGAACCCTCTTCTAAAGTATATTCATACATACTTATATTCATATTTATTACTTTTAGCATCTCAATAATATGTATTAGCACAGTAAATGGTGTACTAGAAGGGAAGAAAGAAAAATCCATAAGTCAGATCAACATTATAAGAGCTAGGTCATCCTTCTTACTCTGAAGCTTGGGACCCAAGGCAGGGACCCTGCTTCCTCAAGTCTAAGAGGGGTATTGGTTCAGGAAAGAGATTGTAAGCCTGGCACATAAGCATCCTGTAATAGTGATGGGAGACTCCAATTAAGCAGACACTCATTAGAGCCAAAAGTAGAGAAGCCATAATTCTTGATTCTCCTTAATTATAATTCAAAATATGGAAGAACTAAGGAGGGAAAATTCTCTCCCAGATCTGATTCTCATTGACAGGGAGGAAGTGGTTGCTGGGGTAAGATATTCAAGTTCTTAGGGGAAGCGATTATTCTTTCTTAGCCGTTTGTGATACAACATGACTAATATGGAAAATGTTTCTGCATGACTACACATGCATATCCTACATCAAATTGCTTGCCTTCTCAAAGATGGGGTGAGGTGGAAAGGAAGGAGAAAATTTGGAATTCAAAATTTTAAAAAATGAACGCTAAAAATTCTTTGTACATGTAAGTGGGGAAAAAATAAAATATCAAATAAATATATATTTTTTAAAGTTTGTGAAAGAGGACAGACAAATTGAGCACAACCTGACATACATTCTAGATTTTAGAATAGGTTTCATGGGGTTCAGAAGAAAGGATTCCACAGACTAAAATTGTACAGAAAAAAAACAGTTGCAAAGAGAAGTCAAAGTCTCAAGAAGAAAATGCTAAAGGCACAGAGAAACTTTTTTTTTGTTCTAAATTCTGAAGGTACAGGCAAGAATACACAAAGAACTTATCACCCACCTTAGATTTTTAAAAGATTTAGAAAGAAAATGGAAGCACAGGAGAGTAACTGATAGGCACAGGATAAAATAGCTTAATGGAGATTTGGTATCCAATTAAATGAAGAAAGCAGTTCACTTGATCCAAATTAATTATACTCGCAGGTACTGAAAGATCTGGTGGACAGCACTGTTGTGCTACTCTGAGTGTTATTTCAAAGATCATCAAGAGAGACTAGGGAAGGGTAAATTTTCCTAATTTTCCAAAAAGAAGAATATAGTAGCCCAATGAGTTAGACTTCCCTCAATTCCTGGCAAAATTCTAGAATGGGTTAGGGGTTATTAGTGAACATTGAGAAAACAAAAGCTATGATCACAGAGTGCCAAAATGGCTTCATCAAGATCAGGTCATGCCAGACTAACCTTATTTCCTTTTTTGAGAGGGTTACTAGGCTAGGAGACCAGGGGAATGTCATTCTTGTGGAAAAGATGCAGAGACATGTGCTAGCCAATAGTACAATTAGATGGACTTGGAACCAGCTGAATGGCTGGACTCAACAAGTAGTCATCATGCCAAGTTGGAAGTAGTTCTCCAGTGGAAGGCCTCAGGAGTCTATGCTGAGTGCTGTGCTATTAAACATTTTTAATAATAACTTAATAAAAGCATACGATCACAGGCATAACACCTTATAGATGACATAAAGCTGAGAGGAATAGCCAGCAGCCTGGAGGACAGAGACAGAATTCAAAAAATCTTGACTAGCTTGAACTCTGGATTGAAATTACTAAAATGAAATTAAATAGGGATAAATACACTTCAGTTAAAAAAGCTGACTTCACAAGTAGAAGATAAGGGAGGCAAGTTAGATGTCAGGTTATCTGAAAAATATTTCAGAAATCTGGTGGCTAGCAAGCTCAGTATGAGTCAATGTTGTGAGATGGTGGCCAAAAAAACTTAATATGATATTGGCTTATATTGAGAAGTACAGATTCCAGGAATAAGGAGACAGTAGTTCCATTCTGAGGCTGCTAGGTGGTATAGGGGATGGAGTGCCAGGCCTGGAGTCAAGAAGACTGATTTTCCCAAATTCAAATCTAGCTTCAGAAACTTACTAGCTACGTGACTCTAGGCAAGTCACTTTACCCTGTTTGCCTCAGTTTTCTCATCTACAAAATTATCTGGAGAAGGAAATGGCAAACCACTCCAATATCTTTGCCAAGAAAACCCCGAACAGGGTCATGAAGAGTTGGACATGGTTGAAACAACTGAAAAACAACAGTTCCACTCTACTTTGCCTTGGATAAACCACATTGGAGTATTGTATTCAATTCTGAGCACTGCAGTTTTGGAAAGTAATTAATAAGCAGAAGAGAACTCAGGATGAAAGAGTACTCAGAATGGTAAAGGGACTTGAATTCATACCATATAAGAGTTAATTGAAGGAATCAGAGATGTTTAGCCTGGAGAAAACTTGGAAGGAATATTTGTTCTCCATTATTTGGAAGTTATCACACAGAAGACGGATTAGATTTCTTCCATTTAGATTTATTTATAAGATAAAACTTGGATCATAGGGCAGAAATTATAGATAGATCTTTTTAAGCTTGATGTTAGGGATAAAAACTTTCTAATAACTAGAGCTATCCAAAAATGGAGTAGGCTACCTTATAAGGCAGTGAATTCTTCCTCATGGGACATCTTCAAGACACAGCTGGATAACAATTTAGCTACTGAGGTCCCTTCCAATTCCAAAATTCTGTGATTCCATGATACTTTTTGATTTATTACACCCTAGCTCCCTTACCAACTTCTGCAGTGCATGAGCTAGCCTCACCAAGGACACAAATTACTAGGTCAGGCTGTTAAGCCTTGGTTTTCTTACAAATAGTATGGCAGGACTCCTAATTAGATTGTGTCAGCAACTGAGAGAGAGTAGGCATTGGCTCTGTCTGTGATATAAAAATGATAATAACAGCACCGCTTCAAAAAAAAAAAAAATGGAAAGCCCGGTAGAGTCAGAAGCCCTGGATTCCAACTCTCACCTCTGCCATTTACTGTCTATATAATGTCGGATAAATTACTTAATATCTCTGGGTCTCAGTCTCCTCATTCGTAAAATGAAGGAGATGGATTCAATGACCTGTAAGGTTCAGTTTATCTCTAAATTAAGATTAGATTAACATAACAACTTCACTGTTAGAATCCTGGTCTAAATTTTGCACTTAATGATTGAAAGACTGATGTATCATTTGTTTCCAGCAGAGTACATATCACTAAATTCCACTGAAGGGTTGAGGGAGAAAGAAAGAATGCCTATTTTCAGATAACATGCAACAGTACACAGATTTTCTTCAGGAAATGATGAAATACCCCTGGAAACTATAGGGGACAAATCTGAGAATTTTTTTTTTTAAAAATCATTAATACATCATGGAAATTTCTTCAAGGCCTCTGCCGAAATGAAATAGTGGGACAAGAAAATATGCCTGTGTGGAAAACTAACAGATTGACTGAACCCAAACTTGTCTTGCAGTTCCAGGAACTCTGTCTCTAATCATGAGATGTTTACTGTGCGGGTTACAGAATCCTGTTTATATCTCAGCTTGTGAGTAACAACTCTTGTAAGCTAAAAATAGGGAACTTTATGGAGAAAGAAAAGGAAACCTTATAACATCAATGCAACACACTGCATTAGGAGAGCTCACAAAGAGAACAAAACAGTCATGGAATCCATTTATTTCACTCTCCTTTTGCTGTATTTTTCTTTTTACCTCTAAGTCATTCTCCAAAACTGGCTCATGATTTTCCTCTCTACCCAATACTGTGCCACTTTCTACAGCTTTAGCATTCATGACCAAATTGACCAAAAAATTCCTTAATCTCATCCACTTTACCGATTTTCTTCTCTACCTCACTTTAGCCACACACTGACACGGTCACTCCTTAAAACTTACCCTCTCCGAGAATTGCACGAATTCCAGCCGCCTAACTTGTAATTCTACAACCTTCCATTCTTCCATCTCTCTCGGTAAGCTTTCACCTTTATGACGACTTCTAATGCCTTCACCTATTCCTACCCTCTCACTCTGTTTGGCTGACATTGGATTCATGTGATCTTCCATAGGCTTAAAATCCTTTGCCCTCCCTCACCCTTCAATCTTTTGCTACCTCTGACCTGCTCATCCTCATTCTTAGTTTACACCATCCATTCCTGTCCTCAGATGGTTAAAAACCAAAGGATTTTATTTTGCCTACTAATATGATATATAACTTCATCTGGACTCATAAGTTGCTCAACCAATCCTTGCAATTCTCCTAGGTCTTCCTAGTTCATTCCATTCAATTATTCCAAAATTTTCTTCAAATTCCCAATTGTTGTCTCTTCACACAGCAGATATATTATGCCTCCCACTTCACTGAGAACACCTGATAAGAGTTCCCTTAATTTCTTCCCTCCATTTCTTATCACTCATTCTCTCCTTCTTTGCTTTTTCAAAGAAGAGGTATGTCTACTCTTCAGTAAGGCTAATCCCGCTATCAAATATGCTCTCACCTTCTCCAGAAACACTGCTACCTCAATTATCCCTTCTGTCACACAATTACAATCTTTCCCTTTTCTATCTCCCTACAGAGGTGTCCCAATTTCCCAATCCTAAAAAAAAAACAAACTAAAAAATAATGTCCTATCTCTTCTACTCTCCATCACTTCCAACCTTCATCAAAAAAAGTAGCCTTTACTCAATACTTCCCTTCTTCCTCACCACCTTGTCACCTACTCCTCAGCCTCCTAATATTTGGCTTTGCCCATTACCACTCTGACAATATTCTCCTAAAGGTCACCGATAACTCCTAAGTACCAAGTACAATGATCTTACTTTCAGTCCCTATTCTGTTTAGTGTCTCTGTAGAATTTGACACTACGAACTGAGTATTTTCTCCTCACTTGTTTTCTGAGACTCCCAGGTCTTCTCTTATACTCTTTCTTCCTTACTTACCAGCTCCTCTTATTTATTCCAATAACAATAGCCCATAATAACATTCCCTACATTAATTTACTGTTTTTCCAAGTTTCTAGAGACACCTCACTTTGTATTCATTTTATACCTATCCTTTATTTACTTACCTGAAAAAATGTATACTCCAATTGAAAGGTAAGTCTCTTGAAGGCAAGGCTTGCCTCCTTCTTTGATTTACATCCTCAGCACATATCACAAGTACTTGACACGTGAAAATGTTTGTTGGTGGACTGACTGATTGAAGGCTATGTCCCAGCCTGCTCAACTTTCTCTAGACAATCTCATCCACTGCAATAGTTCCTATCACTTCTATATGGATGATTCCTAAATCTATATACTCCAGCACTGAACTGAAAATTGAAACTCTTCTCTCTTCCTCATCCTTCATCTCCAATCAGTTACCAGGTCCCACAGATTCTACTCCCACAAACTGTCTCACATCCCTTCCCTCATGAACTCTGAAATTAGCCTGCCACCAGATCTTCTCACCTCTAATCTCTCCCCCTCCAATTTGTCCCTCATATTACCTGTGGAAACAATGTGTTTTTATCTAAAAATGTGGTACCATCACTCTTAGGCTTGAAAATTATCAGGGTTAAAACAAATGTTAAAAATTGCTTTAACATGTAATTGGTGTAAATAAAATATGTATATATATGTACACATACATATATGTCTTTTAAAAAGAAAATTATCAGGATTTCCTCACCGCTTACTAACGTTTCAATCCTTTGCCTAGCATTCAAAGCATTCTACAATTTAATGCCATGCTTACTTGTAAGGCTTATCTTATCTCATTCCACTTTACTTTCCCTATGCTTTAACCAAATTGGACACATCCTTTTTCACTCCTGTGCCTTTATTAAGTCTATTTCTTATGCCTGTAATATTCTCCTTCTTCATCTGCTGAATTCCTACCCATCCTTTAAAGTCTAACTCAAGTATAATCCTTCGCAACACACACGTGTTTATTTAATGAGTTTATTAATGTTACCTATGCATTGGTGTTATCTATGTTTTATCCCACTGCTAGACTGTAAGCTATACAAGAGCAGGGACTATTTATTATCTAAACTTTGTATCTCCTCCAGTATCTACTTGGTGTTGACCTTTTTTTCTCAGTGGACCATAATTTGCTTTAAGTCTTAGTACGGGAGGAGAAACAGGGATAACGTTCCCTTTTTTATGACTTTTCTCATTTTATCTCGAATATTTTTTTGCCTTGAATAATTAGCATGAATTAATTAAAACACAGTGGAGTAACATTATATTTCCCAATTTTAATCAAACAACAAATATTAATTAAATACTTGCTTTGTGTTAGGAACTGAGGATCAAAGGAAAAAGAAAACATTCTTTCCCATAAGAAGCTTACATTAAATTAGGGGAACGAATAGGTGACTATTAGATTATGTGAAAAATCTATAAATCTAAGATAATTTGGGGAGGACAATACTTAAATGGAGAAGACAGTATTTAAATAGGGTTTAAAAGAACCAGTAACTCTGCTAAGACAGATTTGGACCGATGTTATTCTGGAAAAATCAAATAAATATTAACTCAGTTTGCTTATCATTTAAAAGAAAACATGAATTCCAACCATGAGAATAATCAAGCTTAAGTTTAAAACAAATAAAGGTCAAAAGATAACTTACTGCTTTGGAAATAAACACTATGTATGGTCCAATCAAATTAGTTAAATGCAAAAAAAAAATCATGCTACTCCATAACATTCTTATTTAGTAAAACTTTCTCCAAATCTACATAAATAAACCCTGCTAGGAAAATTCTCTATTCTAGGAGACTATATCATGAAAGATGCATCTTTAATACTGATTATCAGTAATCATAAACCTGTCAAAAACAGCATAGTTTGGAATTTGGGAGGGCCTTCCTTTAGAGAAAATACATTTTCTATTTCCAAAAATCAAACAAACAAAAATATCCTATGATTAAAATTAGAATTTAGCTCTCACATTAATACAGTTTTAAAAAATTTTCTCAGGGTAAGGTCTTGATTATTAACCGCATAGAACAAAGATGCCACCCATTTTCTTCTACTTCTTTCAGAAATTATATAGTCAAAGCACGCTAGAACTGATGCCTTTGACATTATTATGGAAGGACTGCAGACCCCTAACTAAGAGAAAAAGGGTTTAGGGTTCTAGCTTTTGGCTCACATCTTGTTTTAAGGGAAAACAGTGATTTCTTGAGAGAAACTGGAAAAGTCCCTAAGACTCCAGAGTACTAAGGCTTCAAAGGAAAAGCATCCATAGAACTGGCTTATTATCATGGTTCCATGAAACTTGCTTAATTTAGATGGAGAGAAAGCACAACTTTGTTTAGATGATATGCGAATGCAAATGACACTGTCCCTATCTATTCATGGTTTTGTCATAAGCACTAATGGAAGAATGGATGGCATAATTTTGAAAAGAAGAAATCAAGGAAATGAAGAAAAACCTAGACTTTCACAAAATAAAATGAAAAATAGTATGCTCTGATCTGCATTCAGACTCTAAGAATTCTTTCTCTGGAACTGGGTAGCATTTCTCACCATGAGTCCTTTGAAATTAATCATCTTTGATCATTGTATTGCTAAGAAAAGTTAAATCATTCACAGGTGATCATCATACAATATTGCTGTTATTATAAACTATGTTCTCCTGGTTCTGCTCCCTTCACTTTGCATCAATTCACATTAGTCTTTCCAGGTTTTTCTGAGAACATCCTGGGAAGCTATGAATTCTAAGGGGTATTGGGAAGGAGGGAGAGCATTCCAGGCAAGGGGGTCTACCGTTAAAACTCCAGGCCAAGTGCTACCTGAATGGTTTTCAGACATCACAAGGGACTGCCAGACCATATGCAGGGCACACGTGCTCTAAAATATTTTTCAGGTTGTTATTTGGGTCTGTTTGCCCATCCCTACTGTCTAGAAAAGCAATGGAAATTTCCATCTTGATTGTAATGATATATATTGAGCATCATATTTTGATACCTGATACATTTGATGCAGGGGCAGAAGGAGCAGACAGCATGATGAAAGCCATTCATTTCTCCTTTCTCGATCCCAGCAGGGATGGAAACCAATTCCAAGGAACAAAGCAAATCCATCCAAGGCTAGACATGTTAGAGTGAAGAGTGGGAAGACTGGGGTAACACTCATATTTCCCAAATCACTGAAGCATTTTGACAGAGAGGATAGCTTTTAATAATAATAATAAATAATAATACTAATGTAAAGATGACCACCACCATGACAGCCTGAGGCAGAAACCTCAAGAGATCTGTGAAGGAGCTGGAGCTGAACAGGTCCTTCCGAGGACCATTTCAGATGGGTTTATCAAATCAGAACTGGTCCCCTGGGGACATATGAGACAGCTTCCTCAGCTCTGAGAAGAGTGTTGGCTATTGCACGGCATAACACATCCGTGTTCTCCTGGTGTAATGTGTAGTAAAATTCCTCAAAGGCAACGTTGGTATCTGTCATATCCACCAGTTTGATCTCATGCTGCGATTTAATTTCAGCAACAGCTATAGTTTCTCAGTGAAATTTAAGCTTTCCCAAAGACTGGGCAGGGGGAAGCTTCAATCTTATTCCACAACGAGCCCTCCCCCCAAAAAAAACAACACTGTCAATTTTTATGGGAATCTGTGCTATGCCCATTGCTGCTATAGAAACTAGCCTAGGTATTTCAAAGTCCAAGGTATCCCAGACTATTCCTCCCTAAATTTCTTCTAGTAAGTCTACCTTGGCTTCTTTACACCCCTCAGCCTCTAGCTATGCAGTGGAAAAGTACCATTGATTATACCTCTGGAAATCCTACCCACACAGAACACATTTTGGAAATAACTAATCTCTTGGATTAACTGAATGTGCTAAAATATAACAATATTTTTTTAAGCAGTAGGGTCGTTAAAGAGTGACAGATTTAAGCACCATCTGGGTTCTCTGGTCAGAGTGGCGCGAATTCCATCAAACGGCTGAACGGTGCACGATCTAAGAATCCCATCTGTTTTATCTAGCATGAATCAGTCCAATAGTTTGACCATTTTGATGCTAGAGTTGCTAGAAGGAAACCTCAGACACACAAAAACCAACAGCTTTTATCCCCCCTTCAAACTTCTAGAATTTAAAATTTGTACTTTTGTACTGTCATAACTGAAGAAATAAAGATTAATTAACTGATTAAGATTAATTGATCTACTAATCTATGGAACAGCCATTGGTTGTGAGGATGGCACTTGTGAAAGGAGTTATGAAATATCTTTTTTCCAACTATTCCAAATGTTCATAATTTCTCAGTTTCTTAAAAAAAAAAAAGGTACAGATAAGTCCATCTTGAATACGTTGTTTCCTTCATTTCCCAGTATCTTCTAGATGGTTAACTGCAACTGTTTGGTCAGGATTACATGTTAGTCTGTTACAGCTTTGCTTTGTGAAATACAAGCTATTACATCTTATTGGTAACAAGAGGACTCATTCAGGAAATGGGGTTAAACATGAATGATGATTTGTACTTTTCTGTCCAAAATTATGCCTGATTCCCTTGACGTGTCTTATAGGCTTTAATGTTTTGGTCTTTAAGGGAAAAAAAAATTAGATCATCACTGTACATGCTGATTTATTCATGAAATATTTATTAAATTCGAATAAAGTCACTGATCATTTTATGCATAATTTCTTAGGGGTCATTGCATGAAGGCTCACTTTTATTATGCTTCCTCACTACAGGTAAACATGACATACCTGATAACAAACCAAAAAGGAAATTTGGTACTACAGATAGTATAGTTCGGTTTTAAAAATAGCCCTCAACTCTACTCCCTACCATAAATTTTTTTATGAAAAAACTCAGTATGTTTTTAAATGGTTTCTCAGTTTTATATTGTTTTACAGACTTATCTATTTTGTTTATTAAAGAGATAAAGAAACAGAAGTTATTTTCCCAGTTTTTATAATTTGTATTTTTACCTTTATAACTGCTGACTAAATCCTCTCGGTGTTATTGTCAAAATTCTTCAAAATGCCTATCGGAATTCTATGTGCTATCAATCATTATAGTTACATTTATGAACAGAAACAGCAAGATCCCCCTGAAATAACCAGACAACATACATTTTTTAACCAGAAGTTATTTATATGAACAAGCAGGTTTTGTGCTCTTGCAATATTATTTTTTTAAAAAGGAAAGAAAACTGTATTTTATCTGCAAATTCTACACATAGCTTAAATATGTGGAAAATGTTCTTTAGTAGGGTCTTTATCCTTTACTCTAGTCTTCTGTCTTAAAAAAGGGTGAAATGGAAGAAATTATTTCCATGATTAACCACAGCTGAGCAGTATGATAAAGGGAAGAGAAACATGAATTATAAAATTCCAAGTCACACAATTTCACTTTACTTATGAAAAGAAAAACAACTGAACATAATTATTTGATTTGTTTTCAATCAGTTATTGTGGACATTAAATGAAAACAAAATATCCTCTTCAGTTTAGGGTGTTTTCCAGTTATTAGTCATATCAAAAATACTTCACAACACGTGCAACTTTTTGGCAATGAGAAACAAACACAACATTGTATTCTCACATGTGTATATAAATCTATACATTTCTTTTTTTTTTCACATATACAAACATGATCTGCTACATTCTGCAGATGAATTCCATAGTTCTTTCTCTGAGTGTGGAAAGCATTTTGTCTTAGAAAACTATTGGGAATTATTTTTTTTTTAAGTTAAAGCTATGCATTTCTACAAATGTGGACAGATATATAGGCATATGTGCATACACTTGATAAGTTCTGTCACATAACAAATGATTATGAAATGGTACCCCTAGATAATAGTTCATAAGTATTTATGATATAGAATGACTAAATTTTCTTATACATGAATGCAAAAATAGGTATTCTTTTTCATGTAGTATTATATGAGTGTCCCTTTCAACAGTTTCAGACTATCAGAAAAGCTGAGTGGACCGTAAATTTTAAAAGGCAAAAGCAACATGTCAAATACTTTTTTAAAGGAAAAATCACTTTATTTTATATTCTTTAGATGTTGTTTCACCCACTACTGAACCACAATAGCAAAATGGTAGCAAATAAAAACACCAGTTCAAGAAGATTTGTCATGGGATCCGAACAGTTCAACACATAGCTCCATGACTGTAGAGGTTCCTATCACTAGTTCTTCTTGCTAAGGTAACAGAGGCGGAGAAATCAGGGTTATTGTCTACTTAAGTAACCAACTAAAGGCCAAGATTTTAACCTCTGATACTCATCATCTTGCAGGCTCACAGAAAAAACATAATGAGAAAACTGAGAACTTATAGTGGACAAGTACTTTAAGGTGAAAAAGTATACCTTTAATATTATCTAAGTGTCATTCAATCATGGAGTCTTACTCGGCAACAACAACAATACTCAGATCACAGAAGTTAGGGTAGTTCTTTATTCTATACCTGTTCTCACTAACTATAGAAATGACATTGGAAAATCAATTATAATATTCGGCTCTATCAGATGCCAGATAAAGAGCTGGAGCAGAAACTCCTATCTTCAGGGGTTTTTTTCTGCCTGCATAGGGCTGACAGTATCAGTTTTGTTTTTCCTAATCTTTTTAGATTCCTCCATGTCTCCATAATGCTAAAATTTAGAAATACCAAATACCACATACTATGAGTATCTTTCAGGTAGATAAGGGTTTGCTTTTCTTCTCTTAAGACTCTTGGTTTCCACCCTGCCACTGAGACATATAATACCTTAAGTCTACCTAGAGCCCCACTTTCTCCACTGGCCACCCTAGAAAGGAGCAAGGAATGGGGGGAAGCCTACGAGAGAATTTCTCATGAAATGATTCTGTGGCAAAAGGGTGGGAAGAGAGGACCCACTAGGACGTTTGAGGCCAGCAATGAATACTGCAGGTGGAAGCAACATGCGGAGTACAACAGCCACAGAGTCCTTCCCTGGCCACGTAAAAGGATCCTAATAGTACAGCAAGCTTTCAAAGACCCCAAGAGAAAAAAATCTTATTTCCTATACACAGGCCATAGTTGCAAACAAGAGTCTGTTAACTCTTGTTATGTTCATTGTTGAATCAATGAACACATTTTTCCCTTAAGCCTGTAGGGTATAAGAAGTCCTTACAGGTTAGATGCAACTAAAGGAGCAGCTAAATACATTAGGCCAAGAAAAAAATGATGTGACCCTGCTTTCCTCACTTTTTTCCCACAGCCCACTGATCAACAGTCATATTCTGTGACTCCCTAACTTTTCATATACTCCTCTATCTATGGGGCTTTACTGAACCTCTATTTCAAGAAAAATATTTAGTTTCCTGTTTCAATTTGCACTGTGCCAATAATAACCATCTCAGAGGTCAGCCCTGATTCTTAAGTTCTGGAATGACGTGTTGTAATTAAAGAAAAGGAAGAGGAGCAGGAATGAAAAGAATATTTGATGAGAATGAAGTTTTTGGTGCAATCCAAGGAGTACTGAAACCTCACGGCATTTCTCAGTCATCCTCTATTTATGCCATATTAATAGCCACTCAACAACTATTAGGAATTATTTTATAAATACAGAAAATTATAACACAACACACCATATTTGAAAAGGATGAGGCTATATGTCCACTTGTTACATTGCACCTTAACTTCATACTTTAAAGTGTTGACATTTCCCCACAGTTTTATAATTAACAATAAAAATGGAAAAGTAAATCTTCCCTTAAATCATTTTCTCTATACCTATTCATAACTTTCTGATAGATACGCTTTCCACACAGCTTAAAAGAGCAGATATAAATATATTAGGAAAAAATACATCAAAGCTTCATTTCTGAAAGCATGTAGCCTGAACGAATTTGTTATTCCTGATTCTTTCTCATATATACACATGATCGGAGAGAAAGAAATTAGAATCTGCTCTGGCTAAAAATAATTATGAAAATTCAGATCAATTTATTACAATTAATAATTTCAGAAAAACTATCTTAGCTAGTAAGATTTTTTTTAAATCAGATTTCTTTTTAATTTTTTTAATGACACAAGAATAACTAAAACCTTTACAGAGAGTCATCTTAAATCAACAAAACTTTTGCTGTTTGCAGTGAAAGCAGAATAAAGTAAATTACAACCGGGAAAACCTTTTTAAAGCGACTAAATGGCAAGGCGGAGGTCAGACAGCCAAGCAGGTCAAGAAAGCCCTTCGGCCCGATTTGGGGGTCATTCTTCCCTCTGGTCCTGATTGGTTCCCCGATAAATTCCACATTAGCTCCTCCCTTCAGCTGGAGCAGAAACACTTGAACTGCCTTCTATCTCAACAAAAGTTTAGTTTGCTGATTGGGCATGAAACAAAGAGAAAACAGCGGGGTACAATTTATAAGGGGGCAGGGAAGGCTGACATGCTATTGTGCTCTAGAGGTATCCACAAGCTGTTAATTCTATTTTAACATTGTTAATAAGACTGTTAACACATCAGACTTTGTTTAGAGACCCTGAAAACATCAACAAACTATTAAAAGACCCACCTGAAATAAAATAGAATCCATGTTGGTAGCATCAAAAGATTCACGTAAGTCATATTAATTTTTTTTATTGCCTAAAGTTGAGAGAAAGTCCACTAAAGCCATAAAATATGTGCACTAGGCACCAAAGGCTTCAGTTTAACATATCTTAAAATACTCTCCTTATCATACTTACGAGAACAAGATCAACTATTGGCCTTCGAAAAGGTGATGCATTTTTAAAAAAAAAAAAAAAAAAAAAACAAGCAAGTAAGTAAGTCATCTCCATTCTCATACAGGAAAAGGTAAAAGCAGAAAAAAATCAAAGACATAAATGTGCAGGTTTAATCAGGCTGGAATGTTTTAAATGAATAATTGGGTCTGACAGATTTATTGCAGTTAATTTTGCAGTAGAATGGAAAAATGTTTCGATCTCAGTCTTTAAAGTATTAGGAAAACAATTGATCCATTACATAACGGAAATTCTTGCATTATACCCTCACTTCCAATTAAGAAAATGTCAAATTATTTCACGAAATAGTAAAAAGTCAAACTCATGGCTTAAGGAAAATACATTTTTCAGAATCACTGTTTTAGAGAGGAGTGTGAACAGAGTCACATTTCCTGAAGGTAGTTTTAGTTTCTATTTGGCTATTTACCCTCTTTTTAAGAAATTAAAGCTCGTCAGAGCAAAAAGCTCTTTCCATGCTAAGAACTTAGAGATAAATAACTGAACAGTCAACATGCAGCAAGCAAATAAATTTAAAGAAGAAAATATTTCCATTTCTACTTTTTTTGGAAATATGTGTATAATTAGACTTTTGCAATAAAAGTGAATTATTCATACTTCATAGATTAATTTTCTACCAAAATGATTGAAACAGATAAAATTTAACTATGTTTGCATCTTGAGTTTTGGAAAAAAATAAAACCAAAGCCCTTTTACAAAGAACTTAGCAAAATATATATATAAAACATCTTTCAAGCACCGTATGTGCCTGGAACCTTTCTGAAAATTTCAAGGATTTTAAACATATTTTAAGCTAGTTGCCTTTCAATATCTAACAATACAAATGTGTAAATGTTAATGATAAATATCTTAGTTCATAAAGAGTATGAATTTGAAACTTTACCCTACATTTATAGATTCATAAAACAAATTAAAACCTAATCAAACTCTCCAGAGGGAATAACTTTTTTTGTTGTTGTTCCAAGATTACAAATATTTCTAAGGAATATCTGGCTATTTTCATGCCTTTGGAACCAATGTTCCCTGAATGAGGAAACAGTAAAAATGATGAATATAAAGAATTCCCCTACAAGAGAGGAAATCAAACTTAGTATCACAGGAATGTAAACTTATCATTAGTGCAAATAAGTGAATATAACAATTTAAAGTCACCATCTCAACAGGTCATATGTCCAACAAGGCATTCTACGGCTGATACTGGGCATGGAGGATTTGGGGCAACACAGTTTGTGAGAATATCTACCAACATACATTTATTAAAAATGGAAATTGAGGCAGTAACCATGAATGATGGCTCTAAGAGGAATAATATTTGGATACCACTGTTCAATTTGCGTTCCCCGGTACAACATGGTATTGTTTCCCTGGCTTCCTCCAATCTCTTCTGTTTTAGATATACACATTTTAGCCCAAGTCATCTAGTTGCCATAACAACTTCATAAATTTGTTCTCTAGTGTCCTTTTTAATCACATCATTTTTAAATTCGAGGGCTGGATGAGTCAGTATAGCGTCTTAATTTATTCTGTTCACACCTTGCTCTTGAGGAGGGCTAGATATTTCTTTCTGTTTCCCTAAGAAGCTCACAATATGAAAATAATATAACTTCCTCCTTTCTCCCAACAGATGAAGTAGATGTTATAAATAGCCTGTTTTATGGCTTTGTGATCAGATCTTTGAGAAATAAATGGCCTGTAATGCCCAGAAAGAACTTGAGTGCTCATAAAAGGAAAAGATAGTGTTACATGCTGTCTTGTATATGCTATGAAGTCAAGTTCTGTACGCTTGGGAGTCACAAAGCACTCCACTTTATTTTAAGACCGCTAATATTTACACTATTAAAAGTGTCTTTGCTACTGTTACCCTTTTAACTTCTACCCATTTTTCATGGTTATTACTATGTACACACTTTAAAATAATAGCCATCCCCATAAACTCAAAGCTATCTTAAGATGTAATAGTTTCGACTATCTACATTAATTTTCAAGAGAATTCAGGATTGTTTAGGATATCATACCACTGAAGGAAGATATAGAGAGAAACACTGGACTTCAATACATGATACATATTACTTTGACCAATGTCAACAACCAAACAATGGAAAACAGAACATCTCTAACAAATGGAAAGGGGAGTGGTGACAAAAAAAAAAAAAATCAAGCTGTGATTTTAGCATATGAAGCAAAATCAAAGATACTTTTTTCCAAAGTTATTGAAATGTAGAGGTAAGAATACAAAAAGTCTTGAAACAGTTTTCAAAGTTTCAATTTACTACTATGAATGTACTGCAAACAAACAAAAAGAGAACACAGGCTTTACAAAACAAACATTCAAAGATACATGTTAAAATCAAGAAAAGTGAGGATTATGGATATCTTTGGGCAATTAATGATCCTGGGTATTTTTTCCCTTAAAAGTCATATTAGCTTGTTAAGGATCCATTCTTTTACGGAGAAAAAGCCAGAGGGAAAAGCTGTTGATAGCTCCATCTACTGATAGCTAATTAAAATGCAGGATTAGCACTATTCACCTAGGTAGCTGGAAATATCTGTTATTTTTAGTAAAGATTATTACAGCAGATGTTATATGAAAAGTTACCTAGACCTTTTACTTTTAAAAAACCCAACTATACATGCCCTTAGTTCTCTGCCATTGGAGGAAAAACTCACACAACTCTTTTTAAATTATGTAAAAAGTGAAGAGGGTAGAATTCTTTACCCTTGAATATTAAATTAGGAAACCGCGGCATCAAAGGCAGGCTTGATCTGTTTTGCCTGAAAAATTAATAGGCTTTACAAAGTCCTCTACAATATGTTCTGGGCATGAAAAATAGAGACTCTGGTGACACCAACAGTCCCAGGAATAAAATGCAGTTGTAGCCTGGAATTTGCAGGATATGGAGAGTCTGAAAGTGTACATGCACATAACATACGTTTTCCCCACAGCCTATTTTGTGTGTATATACATATATGCATTTTTGTGTGTTCATACACACTAATGTATATAGTATAGGTGTATATATTATATGTAGCATGAGAGACATAGTGTATGTACAAAAGTACATATGTACATATATATACAATATAATGTGTGTATGCATATAAACAAATATAGTATATATTTACATAAATCAAGATGGATTTTGATATACCACTATGAAAAAAATTATTTCTTGTCCCTTATCACCTCTCTTTTTTCTTTCCTGCATCCTCACCTTTTTTCCCTTGTCCATCTTCCACTCCACCCCCACCAACTGGCTGTTGGGAGGGGATGGATGCCTGTTGTAGTGGAGGGTCTGGATGGTGTAGCCCTGGCGGGCCTAACGCTAACTCTACTGTTTCAAAGAGCACAGAGTTAAAAGGATGGGGAGGAGGACCGTGAGGGGGAAGAGGAGGGAAGGAGAGGAAAGACATCAATTCAGCATTCCTCCGTGGCTTCAGATCTTTACAGTTGTTTTTTTCCCTTTTCCCTCCTGGAAGGGTGAGGAGGGAACGATGACTTCAAAGGGAAAACTTTCTGCTTGGTGCACAGACGGGAGCTGTGATCCCACCCATGCTTTTATCATCAGGGTGATTAACACTCCTCCTCATCATTATTATTGGTAATAATAAAACTATTTCTCTTTTTAAAAAAATAAACAACCACCCCAACAACTCCTCATCCTTTGGGCAGCCTGCTAATGAAGCTGTTAGTATTACTGGAGAGAATCAGCTGGCAGAATGTGGGGAGGGAGGTGTGAGCAGCAGCTCCCCTTCCATTTGCTTCCCTCAGAAGAAAGTGAAGGCTATCTCTGGCAGGGAGATGACATGAAGGCAGCCCTTTGCCTTCTGTAATCACACTTCGGGCTCTTGGCTTCACCATTTCTCCATCTACAACATCCCCAAATTCTAGTCCTGAATGCTCAGGTTTGGGGGGGAAGGGGGGAGGGGTATTGAGAGGAGAGCCAGCGGAAGGGGTGGGGCCTGGGCAGCAATATTGCCAATTCAATACTAGGAAATTGTATGGGACAGGACAAGGCAGGCATACAAACTTTGGTCCTGTGTCTGGAATTTCGGAAGGAAATAAAGGGATGCAAAGCAAATGCCTCCTTATGGCCCGGTATGGGCTTTATGTTAATTGGGGAAATGCCAAAAAAGAACTGGCACCCACAGTTAAAAGATGTTAGGGGGTTAGTCAGGCACAGCAAAATAGATGTTTTCTGAGTACTTGGAAGGATCCTCTGGGATATAATTTGCAATGCA